>JAAWXA010000026.1:21015-122772 GCA_038090715.1 Florisuga fusca | reverse complement strand
GGGGTGGGGGTAGGGAGGTTGGGGAAGGCGGGAAATTCATAAAAATGTAACTGCCTGCTTGGCTTGCAGTGATTGAAACAGGGAAGAAAAAAACAGAACATTACAACCATACCCCGATACATTCAACACCCGTATTTCAGTTTCCAAACAGAATGCTAGGATTTATTTTGCAACTTAAAGCTTTTAAAAACTTCAGGGGCACAACCATCTTCAACTCCAGCAAGCCAAGAAACCTCAGGTACCACTGGCATGATTTACAGAAGCAGTTGCTGCTGGCAAGGCCATCCCACGTCAATTACTTCATTCTGAGATTGTGACTTTTTTAATTTGAAGATCTTCAGCTCATATCAAATATCTGCCAGAAGAAACTGAAAGACTTTTGGCGAGATATTAAATTATAGCTCTTCATTTATTATTTACAGAGGCACTTAAACACTGGACACTTTTATGAGACACAGAGAGACGTCCTAGACAGTGAATGTAGTGTATCAGGAAGAATATTTTCCATATATATAACTTTAAGATATAAAAAAAATATTTAATGCAAACAAGTGCTTTTTGGTTTTATTCCTAAGCATGGTCTTTCCATAACCCCTTCAAGCTCCTGCGACAGAGCAGTGCTATATTGAATTTAAACTACCAACTCTGCAGCAGGGGGATCTGCATTTGGAGAACAGCACACACATCAGAGACACAGTAGAAAGACAGATGATAACCAGCTCAGTATGTCAGAATTTACACACAGTTGGTTTCCTGCTTCAATAACCATGTCCAAAGGTGTCTGCTGGGTACCAGAGCCTGGGAGCAACAGGATTATTTTTTTTTTACTATCCACATCTTAAACTTGATGCAGTTTACCCCATAAATACGTAACTTTTTAACCTGCATAAAAGACATATTTGCCACGCTTATGTATTCTTTTACAACCACTTTAATACAAACTAAGAAGCTAATTACTCCCTGCTTTTAAAGTCCACTGAGAAAACAACTGTATGGTTCAGTGAAGCTTCCTGAGAAAATGAAAATCACAAGGCTCTGAGCAGGTATTGAAGGCAGAGGCAGGGAACAGGTCTGCTGCGACTCAGCAACATAGATTTTAGACACAACTCAGAATCTGTCAGAGAAAAAAACTGTCTCCAAAAGCATTGCTATTGGTACTCCACCTTAGGAGAGAAACAAGTTGGGCTCTTTAAAGGAGCAAGAAGGTTACAGTTATCTAATTTCACAGAGAAAATCAAAACCAGGGAAAGAAAGAGCCCTTTCAATCACTCTGGCTAGCCCTCCATCTGTTCTGGATTACCGCCTTACTACTCATTCTCTAATAGTTTGCCCACTCATGCAAAGCATTTAACTGCAATGGCGTTGAGTACAAAGGTATCTGAACTAAAACCAGCTCCAGGAGATCTGCCACGAGCCTTGACCTGGACCTCCTGCAGCCAACATCAGTTCGAGTCTGCAGCCTTGTGCCTCTTGAAATCAGCTCTGCAGGCACCTGAGTATGCCTTCCCTGCACAGGTAGATACCATCTGCAAATGAAAGCCATGAAATGTCATCACTAGATCAATTGCTCATCACAAGTACAATGGTTAGATGACATGCTTTACAAGACTAGAAGAGGACATGCAGAGCCTTGAGCTAGAAGAGCCTTGTCCTAGAAGACTTCAGCACATTCACTAAAACTTCTTACGGTAAATGCAAGTTGTCACTCTGAAACCCCAAAATATTCCTCTTCAATTCCACCTTTAAAAAAACAGAACAGTATTATTTCCGCGACTGATTCTTCTTTAATTAAATGCAAATGAATCCAGTGAAGGCCAAGCAGGGGGCTAGAACATCGTGTTCTGAAACTTGCAGGCAATTAACACATTGACACTTTATCTCTTGTTTATCAGAATTATATTTTATTTGCTCCTCAGAAATTCTGCATTACACATTCGCTCCTCTATTTACTACAGATTCATCCTTAGTAATTGGAAGGAAGTGATTTGAGTACCCAAAGAGCACCAAAACCAATCTCCTGTATCAAAGAGAAGCATAAAACATCCTGCTTTTAGTAAAAAATAATGTTCTTAAAAAGAAAAGCATCCTGCTAGGTCTGACAGGCTGAGCTGCTCCCAGGGCTGGGACATTTGCCACCAGCATTAACAACTGACAAAAGAGGTGGTGTAAAATACTGAAATTATTGACTGAAACCTTGGTCAGCACAGCTTTGATTTCTGCTTTCTGTATTTAAACAAATCTTCCAGAGATTCTTGTCTTCTAAAGCACAGGAGAAGGTAAAACCTCCAAGTGGTATCTTCATTTAAGGATGACTTTCAACGCTTTCAGTGAAACATTTAACGCTCCAACACAACGGTTTCTCTTCACTAGAATTGAGATTATTCAACTACCAACTACATTTCACAGCACCATTTTCTACTGGAAAGTACAGAATTATTTGTCTTATTAGTTTTTGTTACATATATTAACTTCTTGTGACAGAGAAAAACAATTCTTAAATCCCCTGCTACCTAATTAAAAATCTGAATTACGTCATTGATATTTTTATTGATTAGCATATTTCCCAGGTCCAGCTGCAAACAGAGGGCACAACAATTATCAGCAAATGTTACATTTGCTTTTCCCTGATGACAATTTCGCCCCAAAGAGAAGACGGAAAGTGCTTACAAAAGGCCAAGGGAGAAAACTGAGGGAGGCAACCATACCTTCCAGGCTCAAATGCTGCTTTAGCACCTCACATAACCCCAAGCTGAGGAGTATTAGTAACCCTGCATTCCAGGGAAAAAAAAAACAACCAAAAAAACCCAAAACAAAACAAAACAAAAAAACACACCAACACTCATACTCACTTTATACCTCAGAAATTTAGCAGACATCTTACTCGGGAGGAAACTCATCCTGTAAGGGATACCTGCACAGCTGCCCACAGCTTTTATCCTCCTCCATGATGCAGTCCACTAAGGTGGAACCACGGTGACATTGATTGGGCTGGGGGAAAGGAGGCTTGCTGAGGGCTGCTTTTGAGCTACAGGGCCTCAGCAAGCAGAACCAAACACAGAAAGAACCACCAAGGGGTTTTTGCAATTTGCCTTTTTTTCTTTTTTATAATTTTTGCTTCTTGAGAACAGACAACACTTACAAAATGTTTGGATTTTCCAAACCCAGGAGCTTAGCAACAATTCTACTGGCTAAAAAAAGCTATTTAATGCCTCCACTGAATCCAGCTCACCTTCAGAGTGCCTTAAAAGCAAATTTTCCCATTTTACCACTCACATGGTTCTGCTTGACCATGTGACATTTTGTATGCAAAAGCATTAACATATTGCAAAATATTTAGTGATAATTATTCCGTGTTCCTAACTTAATTTTATCCATCCCTAAAGGTAACAAAATTAGGGGCCTCTAATACTTGGCTACTAAGATCTAAGATTTGCTTTTATTAAAAAAAAATAAAACAAACAAATAAAAAACCCAACCTTTTCTTTTCTCTTGCTTCCACCTGGCCGCCTGTCAACTAACCCAAATTTAGCGTCGTAAGCGTTAATTAGGGGCTACAGGGCACACACCAATTAGGTTCTCGTTAGATAATTCCATGTTTGCTGGACCGGAGCTCCCGCACCGGTTTGGCGCTGGGAGGACAGTAAGGGGCCCGGGCCCGGACCCTCACGCCAGGGTTCATACCCCCAACGCCGGGCCCGCCGGGTCTCGTAAAAGCTACCGGGGCGGGCCCGAGGGATGCGGGAGGGCCTCGGTGGGGGTTGCGGGGAACCCCCTCGGGAGGCTAGAGCCGGGGAGGCGGCGGGAGCCCCAGCCCACCCCGCCGGGCTGCTCCGGGAAAAATCGCTTTCGGTTTTTGCAGCGTGCCCGGATCCCCAGGGCATCGGGGGCGATCCTCCGCTCCTCCCAGAGCGGCTCTGCCTTCAGAGGGGAGGTTATTTTTTTATTCTTTTTAATTAAATTACAGCGCTCGTGGCGCCCCAGCCTGCGCCAGGAGACCGGCGGTGGGGGAGAAGGAGGAGAGGAGCGGAACGGCCCCCCACCTCCCCCGCGACAGGAGCGGAGTAGGGAGGTGGCCGGGGGCGCGGTGGGCCCGGGCCGGGCTTATCGGAGTCACCTTCGCCGTGGGGCGCCAGTGCCGGACCCCTCATAGGCCCGGGCGGGGCGGCGNGCGACGGGAGGAGCTCCGGGCCGGGGTGTTCTGCACTCCCGGGCACCCGGACCGCCTCGGCCCAAAGAGGGGGCGCGAGAGGGACCGAGGACGGCGGTGCCTCCTCCCGCTGCTGTGCTGGGCTGCGGAACCGAAGGGAGCCGTTCCGCTCCACTTGTTGGGCCGTTCGCGGAAGGGCGAAGGGGCGCCGGGGATCCGCTCCCCGCCTCAGCCCGCCCTGCTGCCCTCCCGCCTGCCCTGCCATGCTGACAATGGGGCCTCTTTGCCGTGCCCCTCACAACCTCCCGACCCACCCCGGGAGGAAATTCCTGGCACGCACGAAGACTCCGCTTCCTTGATTAAAACTTGAAAGGACTTGGGGATGAAGGAAGAACAACTCCAGATGAGTCAAGACAGGTGTTAACGCAGCTTTTCTAGCCTTTACAGATGTATCCTGCAGCTTTCTGCCGTCCTCCACCACCACCACTGCTTGGTGACAGGGTGGGTGACACTGGGAGCTGAGGTGCTTTGGGTGGTGATGCACCTGGTGATGCAGCAGGGACCCCATGCATTTGAAGATGTTGGAAATTGGAAGCAAAAACATAGTAATCAGCAATCTGGTGTAACAGCACAGCACCAGGACCTCTGTGCTGGCGATGGAAATGGATTCAGTAGCTTTGCGCTAAGCATTTTTTCCCCATTACCTGTTTAAATATCTGCCAAATTGATAGGAAATGGACTACAAACTGAAATGGTGCCAAGTCCTTTCTGACAACCCACCTGCTTTGTGTCTTGTCAGCAGAAATCTATTTTATTCATACAAAGATGCTTAAAAGAATACTTACCATGAGACCCGCTTCATAGCATTTAAAACATAAACCACAAGCAGCAGCTCTCCCACCCCATCAAACAACTGCTGCTGAGTCTGGGGATGAAACTTTGATGTGCACCCAAAGCTGCCCCATTTACATTCTTCTGGACAAAGCCAATACCAAACAATGCCAGTGCTCCAAAGTCCTCTGACTGGGATGATGAAGCCCAAAATCACACATTGGCACTGACGTCAACCTGGGCTGGGCAAGTGCCCAATGACCCTGACCCAGAAATGCTCCATTTCCATGTAAAAACCATCCAAGGGATTTTCCTGACAGACCCAGGCTGAATTCACAGAACTGTTCAGGTTGGAAAGGACTTCTCAGATCATTGAGTCCAATCCTTAATCCAACTCTAACAACTCCAGTGCTAAACCATGGCCCTCAACACCACATCTACATGGCTTTTAAACACCTTCAGGGCTGGTGAGTCAGTCACCTCCCCGGGCAGCCTGTGCCAATGTTTAGTAACAATAATAAATAATTCTTTTTGTGGAGAGGCTTCTTCTAACCTCCAATCTAAACCTCCCCTTGTACAATTTGAGTCTGTTTCCTCTTGAACCTTGTTCCATGGGAGAAGAGACACCCCCTGTCTCCAGCCTCCTTCCAGGGAATTGGAGAGAGTGAGGTGTCCCCTCAGCCTCCTTTGCTCCAGGCTGAACATCCCTAAGTCCTTCAGCCATCTCTCATAATTCCTTCCACCTTCACACCATGACCAAGAAGAAAGAACCTTCACACTGGGTGACACCACTGTCCTTGGTGAGCTCACAAAGGCATCACTGAGGATAAGGTGGGACAAAATCCAGCTTGCTTTTGCTCTCCCTCTAATCAGCTGTTCATTCTGGAGATCAAATGAGGCAGCGGATATTTGTGACAACAAAGTAAAAAATCAGCATGTCAGTCTAAATATACACAGAGAAAAGATTTGCTGACCAGGACAATATTATTTTATGTAGCACTTTCCAAAGTTACTTTTCTGACTCTGGAAAGGATTGCCCAGGACAGGACACACTCCCCCTCCTCCCCCCCNTGTAACAGCATGCAGAAGCCGACCCCCAAAAAAAAAAACAAAACCCAAACCCAAAACAAACCAGACAAAAAACACAACAAACCCAAAAAATTTTAAAAAAAGAAAACAAACCATAACAGGAGAAAATCCATGATCTGATGGTTAATGCATCACAGCTGATGCTCCAGAAGCAGACGTGCGGCTTTGAAACTGTGGCACGAGATGGAACTTGAGGTTTCTGTGATCTGTTTTTAATTGCATGCAAAAATAAAATTTCTATGATAAGAAAGAGAGGAATGTTGAAAGTAATTAAGGAAAACATTATAAATTAATACAATTTTTTTGTTTGTGCAGAATACCAAGAAAACCAAGACAAGGGACATTGATCCTCATATCTGTAGATTAAAATAAAAATTTAGAGTACTCATTCTGCAATATTTCCTGTGAGGATGAGGACAAGGAGGAAGAGGAAGAGGGAAAACCCAAGTACCAATGAACTGGTGGTGATATCTCTACATTGTGCAACATGAAAAGAATTAACTGAGGATGATGTTGTCCTCACCATACTGAAGCAAAATTAATTACGTTTCAAAAATAAAGCCCAGGAAGTTTGTGTCTCTAGTTACAGTAGAGGAATATTTCCCAGTTAGAGCACCATTTGATTTTCTGCTTCCCAGATCTTTACTGTGAAGTCAATTATTTCTAAGGCCGTTTCCATTTTCTGTAATTTTTTTAGGCCTCAACTAACCCAGTCAAGTGGGAATCATCCTGTTGACTTGTCCCTTAGTTCAGGGATACCCCTTGAAGACAAACACCCATGTGACAAGGAGAAAAGTGATGTGTGCCTCACAGACAGCCCCTCCACACCCCCAAGCAGCAAGGCTGCAGGCAGGTGAAAAACAACAAAAAGAAAAAAAATAAGACAGGCAGTGGTCAAACAACCCAGTCTCAGGGAGTGGCTATGGAGCTGGTGGGAGTTAGCTGCTGGCACCCTCCAGGAGTTAGATCCGTGGTTATCCATATGCCAAACTTGGGATGCCTTTCCAAAATCCCTAGCCTAATGTAGTCTACTCACAGAACCCCTCACCTTAGGGTCTCAAAATGGGGTTTTTTGTCTGTTTGAGGAGGGATCAGAGGTTATCCAAAGGCCAGTGACAAGTCACAGTGCAAGAAAAGCAGGGACAGACCTGGTTCCAAATGCTCCTGCGGGACGAAGGATGATTGAATTCACAGCCAGTAGGAGTAAGATATAAACAAACCTTTTTAGGGCAGGGACAACTGCACTTGAATGCTTATCCTCCCTTCAAAGAAATATTTTGTAGCCAAAATGGGATGACACAAAGTCTGAAGATTTTTTTTTTTAAAAGATCAGGAAAAAATTGAGCAGATTCATAATGATTCTTACCCCTGCCCAATGTCGAATGCAGTAATTCTGCTGCCTGCTGAAGAATTAAGGAGCCAATCCTTATTCAGTTATGCTGCAGCACCTAAAAATAATGAGGTTAAGCACAAGACGGGCTTAGAATACCAATATTTGTGATCTAGAGGTCAGGGAGCCAGAAGAACCCATTGCAAAGCGTGTGGTAACATCTCACCCTCTGCATTCCTTGGGACCACCACTCTCCTCCACACTCCTCCACCTCCTTTTCACACTCCTCCTCTTCTTTTCTGCTCACATTGCTCATACAGGCCAGACTAGTGGCATTCCTCCCCAGGTCTCCCAAAAAAATCCAGAAAACTTTTCCCAAGTGTAAGAAAACAGCCCATGGTTTCTCTTTTCACCCTTGAGCAGTTAAAGCTGGTACATAAAGCCTCCCAGGATGGTGGGAGTTGGTCTTTTACAGGGAAGAAAAAAAAAAAAAAAAAAGGGTCAGGTCATACAGTTCAGAAGGATATGTGCAAACTGGGAATAGAGAATGACAGAATCTACTGGGAATAGAGAATGACAGAATTGTATTATTAAGAAAACCACCCCAAATGTTAATAACCTGTATTTGAAACCGGTTGGTTCACCAGTGCCCCCTGGCCCTGGGATGATAGCTGTTTTGAAGCTCTGGTGCCCCACTATAAGAATGAGCCCCATGTACCCTGCTAATTGCTTCACCCCTGCCTTGGACAATGTCTACAATATACTCCTCACTGGCAAATACTCTGTAAACACACTGCCAGGTTATTCCAGCACTGTCTCTTATTTTCTCAATGCCCTCAGCGTTGTTTGTGACATTTAAGAAATTAAAATGGAATTTTACCTTGTACTGGATGGAGACAACAAAACCCAGCACTGAAATCCCTGTTCCAACCTCAGAGCCAGCCTGGCTCTGCAGCCTTCCCAGGGCTCTCATCTCTACATTCAGGGGGGGTGAAAGGGTTTCTCCATTCATCACCCTCCATTTTGCTGTCACTTCATCCTTTTTTAACAGAACCAAACCTTCTTTCACTGCAGCTCAGCCCAGGGGGCCAGGGGGCAAATCTGGTGATGCCATCACTGCCAGCAGACCACAAAGCTTCAGAACTTCCCTTGGCCCCAGAATTTGATCTGGATTCTTCTCTATTTGGAAAGCAAAGCTGCTGGAGCAGCAGGTTCAGTTTAGGTTTGTGCTCTCAAGAACTGGATCGTATCTGGTGAATGTGTTGCAAAGCTCAGTCCTCAGCATTTAATTAACTTTACAGAGCCATCAGCAGGACAAAGGTGCTGACAAGGGACTGCTTAGGAGTAGACAGCTTACCCAGAACAAGATTTTGGCTCTACAAGCAGAACAGGAGCTCCTAGGTGTGGAAGCAGGCAGTGCTGGCACTCCATCCAGCATGGGAGGAGGTGACATCTGGGCAGCTGAGGTCCTGCTAACTGTGAGACAACCTCATGAAGCCAGTAATCCGTTGAGAGACCATGATGAAGCTACAAGCAGACTTGCTTTGCAACACAGCACCCTTCAGGCACATCCTTCCACCTCAGCAAAAGAGCAAGGGGCTGCAAGTAGCAAAATTACCCCATTAAGAAGAATTTGAGAGCAAATTCCTGCACACAGACTTTATTCCCAGCACAAGGCAGTGAGGAATTAAATCATAAACCACCCACTTGTTTTGCAAGGGAAAGGGAAAGCCCTGGATCTATTGTTGAACTTCATTGGGGTTTATTTCCAGGTTACTTTTTTACCATGCATTACAACTGTGTGGCCCTGGGGTTCCCCTCAGCTCCCACTGCCCCCCAGCAGAGTGGGGTTTTGCCTGCCTGGGAGCCCCCAGGCCACAGCAGCATTCAATCTTCATTTAATTTCAATTATCCTCAGGTAGGCTCACAGCAGAGGAACTTGACCCAGTACTATCTCCACTCACCTCCCACGTCTATCAGTCTCTCTTTCACACCAACCCCCTGCATTCCCTGCAAATAAGCTCGCAGATAGTAAATAAACTGTTACACAAAAACTAACAAACCATGAGAGGAACCCCACAGAATCCACATGGAATATCCCCCAAGCAGCTGATGCTCCTTGCATCAAAGCCACATGCAGAATTCCCCCTTGGCCTCCTTCCAGCCTTGGATGTTCCTCCTGGAGCGGCTCTGGCACATGAGTGTAAGCCAGGCATCAAACCACAGAAGGCTGAATAGCAGTGATGTGAAGCTCAAGATGAAAACCCACCAGTGGGTCTGCAGACGCCTAGTCCCCAGCCTGCAAGGTTTGCAAAGCACATCTCTGCCAACCCTAAAAATGCTCAGGAAAACCATGACGACTTTGGTCACACTCATGATGCATAGAGGATACAGGAGGGAGATGTTTAAGATCTGTTCAGCCACAGATGCTACCCAAATCCATCCTGACATAAACAGGTAAAGCAGAGTCTAAAAGTTGGCATGGCTGCTGCCACCAGTGACATGGGTTAGGGCAACCTCCTTCCCTTCCAGAAACATGTTCTTGGCTCCCAAGGAGTGCTGGAGCAAGGGCAGCTGACACCAGCTCACCTCTGCTGCTCACCTGTCCCACAGAAAGCCCCTGCTTTACCTGGGATGTGAAGCACGACCATCAGCCTTTCAGAGAACCTGACCCATTCCTCCAACACTGAGTCACTGGGAACTGCTGTAAGACATTTTTGCTGTCCCTCTGCCTAACCCTCATCACCTGCCCCATGGTGGGCTCCTGTGGATAACTTCAAAATCCCTGTGTAAGCCAATGAAATTGTTTTCAAATAGAGAGGGAAACCCTTCCTCAAAACAAGGTAAGCTCTAATTAAACTTTTTCCTTCTTGCTTGCTGACCTATACCTTGCTTATACCTATACCTGTACCTATACCTTGCTACCTATACCTTGCTTGCTGCTCCAATCCTTAGGTGTCCACCAAAGCCTCCAGGGTGCTGGTGTCCCAACACTATCTCCAAAGCCTCCCGTGGCCAAGGAATGGG
Source organism: Florisuga fusca (assembly GCA_038090715.1). Lineage (NCBI taxonomy): Eukaryota > Metazoa > Chordata > Aves > Apodiformes > Trochilidae > Florisuga > Florisuga fusca. The sequence continues at coordinate 112,348 of JAAWXA010000026.1, read as the reverse complement.
TAAGACAAACTCCTAGCATAGCGGGCTGACCTATCCTAAGCACCCCCAGGGGATTTTGAGGAGCAGCAACACAGGGGGAATCAGAAGGCTTTCTACTAAATTCAGCAATCTGGGATGAAAGCAGCTCCCAAGAAATCAGCTGGAGTAAAGCAGAAGGATTTTATGAGTCTGGCTAAAGCTCCTCTGCCTGCAGCCCACTGATATCAAAACTTGGTGGCCGAACGGGTGAAGCAGCTTCTCAGAAACCTCCTGCCCTGGCATTAAAAAGAAAAAAAGTGTTGGTTAGAGTTTTGTTTGGCCTCATAGCCACCTGGACTCACACCAGGCATCCTTCAGGAGCTCCTGCCTCCAGGTTCCAGCTTTGGAAGACCTGCCACAGCCAGAGTGGTCACCACAGTGGCTTTGCAGAGAGGAGACCAGCACACATGGCACCACCACAGAGATACACAGGAGTGAGGGGGACCAACCCTGAAAAAGGCACAGGGAGAACAGCCAGGAGTCACCTCCACATAGCAGCTGCCAGTGACTACCTGCATAGAGCAGGACAGGCCAGTGACTATGGTGAAGTCCTACCACTCTGGTAGCCCCTTCCCATCCCAAACATGGCAGCAACCAGCTGGGCAGAGCAGGGGCTCCTCTCCAACCCCCAGCCTTGCTTCACCTTTTTCACCAGCTAAAAGCTTAAGGTCACCTCCTCCTCCCACTCGTTAGTGCAAAGTTGGGATTTGCCCTTTGATTTATTTAAGGACTGAAAAAGACTCCCAAAGTGTTGGAAGTGCAATTTTTCACCGCTGACTAAAAATAGCTGAGTGAAATTCCAGAGCTGCCTTCCAGCACCGCCAGCTACGCTCAGCTTCCCAGGACAATGGCATTTGTAGCCTCCTAGTGACAACAGGGCAGGCCAGGCTCCAGCTCCCAAAATAACAAGGTAGAAAGGGCAGATTCTGTCTTTAATTACAGTGATACAAAAAAGCAACCTTTAAAAAAAAAAAAAGGAAGAGAAGGAAGAGAAGGAAGAGAAGGAAGAGAAGGAAGAGAAGGAAGAGAAGGAAGAGAAGGAAGAGAAGGAAGAAAAGGAAGAAAAGGAAGAAAAGGAAGAAAAGCATTATCAGAGCATTTACATGCACAGGGCCAACTTAAAAGCAAACTAGGAAATGCTGCAAGAGTGGGGTGGACTTACTGGGTATAAAACAAAAACACACCAGGTAGAAAGGAAAAAAAGCTGAAGCAAAAAAATAAGACTGTAAATCAGCACTTTTCAATATGAGACCATCCTGAATGCCAATGCCTATCTCACAACCAGGACAACAGCAAGCCTGCCACAAGCACTGCTCTCTGAACAGTTAAAGGAACCCAGAGACCATTTTTTTTCAGCAACAGTAAAGAAGAAAATAGTTTCTCTCCAGTGACCTCATCTTAAAAGTGTGCAGTGCCCCAGGGAGGAGCTGGAGAGCAAGAAGGGTACAAGCAGGGGGACCCCAGCACAGGACTGCTCTGCATAGACACACTTGTGTTTTCTCACAGAAACATGAAGAGAAAGAGAGACAAGAACCTACCAAGATGATCAGTGTGTGAGGAAAATGCAGCTTCCAGGCACGTCTGGCATGGAGCATGGGTGGCACTAGTAAGGCAGCTCTGGGCATCCCTCCTGGGATGCTGCTCTTCCCTCAATGCAAAAGCAAAAAGCAGAAACCTGGTTTGCTGTTGCTGCCAGTAAAGGGTTAACTGAAATATTTCTGCGATTTTTGGAAACAACATACATCCACATCTGATTCCAGCAATGGGTGAGACTGCGTGGGTAGCTTTCTCCAAGCAATAGCTGCTCCTGTGACAGTCTGATGGATGGGAGTTTGTCTGGTTTTGGGTTTTTAAAATATTTTGTGATCTCAACTTGATGCTTTCATGTGCACCAGGAGCTGAATGGTGATCAGGTTTCTGTACCCAGGACTGCAAGAGATGTATGCAGAGAAGTGTGTTTATGCATCATTTTTATTTCTGCCTAAGCAGAAAGGCCCTGTCTCTAACACCTCCATTATCCTGAGCCCCAAGGAGGCTGAGCCATGCTCTCCTGCCTGCTACAACTGCAGAGCACAACTGTAGCAACCAGCCACCCAGGGCTGGATGCTCAGCATCAGTGGAGTCATTGCCAGAGAAGGTGATGATAGCAGCAGTTAAAATTCATTATATCAATGATGTCTGTTATGTAACTCCGTCCCATCTTGGGATGGAGGTCCCCTCTGGGAAAGCCATTGTGACAGGACCTGCACAGCAAGATGTCTGATCTGGACTGGTCTTATACTGAGAGGTAGGGGAGCAAAGGTTTCTTCCAACTTGGGTCATTAGATTTTCACCTCTTCTCAAGTTGGATTTCTGCTACAGCTTAAAAAAGCAACTCAGTGTATTGAAGAAACAGGATGTTCTCAAAACCAATTACAGAAGAGCCACCACAAAACTCAAGTGCTGACCTTGGAGCTGGCACCAAGCTGAGAGTAAAGCTTTCCTGGACTGAAGGAAATAAATCAGGAGTCTGTACTATATTCTTAAATATGGTTTAATACTCTTCTCCATTTCTGTACATCACAACACCAAGATATCACTGCTTGGGATCTCTCTGCAGAGGCTATATAGAATGCAAAGGCTAGGATTTTTCACCCCCCTTTAACGTGTTTGCATGTGTAAGTGTAATACATATCAGTATATATTGATATACACATCAATATATAATGCAATATATATCACTGAAGAGAACACATTGATTAAAGAAATACAAAAATTTGGCATCATTTCCAAACTTAAATAGTAAAAATAAAAACTACAAAAAAGGAGCTGCATACCCTAATGTATCATGTGAAACAACAAGCAGTATATTCAAAAATGTAAATTTACATCCAATTTTTCTGGTCTTGTCATGTCACATTAGACCCATTTACAATGGCAAAATCCAGAACATACCGCTGCGAAAGCTGCACATGTGCTCAAACCTGGGTTTGTGCAAATCTGCAGCAGACCCAGTCACACCTTCTGTGAGATTCCAGCTTTGATGTGAAAATAACAGCAAAGCCACCTGCCAGGTCAGACACCAGGGTTACCAATCGTATTGCTCACAATGACAGTAATTGTGGACCTCAAAGAATGGTGCGGCAGAAGTTGTAGGACAAGCTCCCCCCCTTCCATTCAAGTGAAACAGGATTATTGGAGAAAAAAAATAGGCAGGTATGCAGCTTGGAACAGAAGCTGCTTTTGATTGATGCACCCAGAGTGACAGAGCTACCAGGCACCACCATGTCAGAGGCCCCAGGAACCCCCCAAAAAGAAGCAAGACTTATGCATTATCTCGAGCTAATGTTCACTTCACCTTCTGCCTGCCAGACCATCTGAAAAACCCTTTGCCATTTTCATCTATATAGCAGGCCAGACAAAAAGCTTTCTGGAGTCTTGATGCAACCACAAGTTTTAACCCATGAAAGAGCGAGTGAGTTCAGCATCAGGTTTACAGGACATTTGTGAGCCAATCCACCAGATTACCTTAGTGCTGGGAGATGGAGGATATCCCCAGTGGGTTGTGCCAATGTTCAATGTATTTAGTATCAAACGCTCCAAACTCACCAGTACTAGGGTTTCTGGCAAGGACTCCCTTTACTAATTATTCCTGTAAAATATCCGCTTCCATTCAAGAACGGTGGGTTCAAATTCACATAATCAAGGAAACCTTACGCAGTCCTAAAGCAAAAAGAAAAACAAAAAAAAATAACCAAACAAAAAACCCCAACAAACTGAGGGACTAAACAAAGCAGTGTACCTTACTTCACTTAAATCATATGTTTATTTCTGTCAAGACTGGAAAATAAAAAATCATCCTGAAGGCTGCACTGCTCAAATCCAAATTAAGCCCAAGACATCAGCAGCATTTTCATTGCAATCAATGAAGTGCATCTCCTAGTTCGTAAGAGCAGTGCTTCTGCAAATAGATTAAAGCACGTTTGGCTGGTAAGCCTCCTCAAACCATCTGAATTTGCAAGCCACACATTATAAGCCAGCACTCTAGGTAAAGTGCCTTCTCATTCTTTTGAAGAGAATGAATGGCTCCGATTTCATTGCATTTCTTCTTCTGCAGTCTAAGCTGAGAATGCCATGTAAATGGGTCACGTTGCTGCAAAATGCAGCAATTGATTTCTCCAAAGTAAAAAGAAACAAACCAGTAGGATCATATTTCTATTAATTTTTGAAGGAAGAGGTTTACAGCAGTTAATGTATCATGAAGGTTAAAAAAATCATTTTCATAAAATACAAGAGCAACCAATTTCACCATCGAGTAAAAGTAAAAACTGGAATTCTTTTTAAATTAGTCCAAAGTGGCATATAGGAACTTAGTAGTTTGCTGCTGTACTGACACTATGACAAATCAAAGTGTAGGGTTTTGCTTCTTCTTTTTTTTTTTTTTTTTTTTTTTTTTTTTTTATATCCAATGCTTGTGGATCAAGTTCTGGAAATGTTCCAATTCTAAGGCAGGGATCTGTTGTGTTTTCCACCATGAGTTTGCTCCTTGGGTTGGATGCTGGAGGGGCGAGGCACGTTTTGCCGGACCCAGGTCGACTACCTAGTAGTCATCAAGGTCAAAAAATTCATCGTCTCCTCCTTGGTATTCCATTCCCTGGAAGTCCACTCGATACCGCAAGATACCTGGTAAAAACAACACTCTTTAGCTTCTTCACAATTCAAAGAGCCAGAAAGGCATTTTAAGCAGTTTACTGAGCCCTGCCTGCACATCAAAAGTTTCTCATTTCAGTTTTCAGAAAACAATTTAGCACTTGTAACGCTCAAGCTGGTTACTGCCCAGCAGACATGCAGTCCAAGAGAGTCTTATCCACCTTGCAGCCTGACAGAATTCCCTGCCAGATGGAACACTTACCTGTCCGGCACAGAGCAGCTTTCTTCTAGAAAAGATAAGACTGTCCTAGGACTGCATCTCAAAAAAAAAAAAAAAAAAAAAAAAAACATGTCCCAGCCTAACTGCTCAGACGGAGGTCTACTTGATGTACCAGAAGGCAGCTGGCACTGACCTAACTTTTCCAGTGGAGCAAAAGCAGCACTTAGTGGCTGTCTTCCTGGACTCTTCCCACCCCAAACATCACCTTGGCTTCCTGGAAGCATTTACTTAGGTGAAGGGTATTCAAGGAGTATTTCCTTTTAAGACTACAGGGGCTGAAGCACAGTAACAAGGAGTATCCCACCAAAGAGGCTGGATCTGGCAGGACAGGAAGGACTTCTGGAATCACAAACCCTGGAAAACTGTTGCTCCCTGTGTTGCTGAACAGTTTAAGCTTATTTCGTTCTAACTGGTGTTGTCTGGCCCCTAGAAAGACACTCATCTCTCTATTACACCCCTCAACCTAAACACAGTAAATAGCAACAGCTGCTTTATCAGCAAAAAAGCAGCAGCTTTGTCTTGAGATCCCTCATCTGGGGAGAGAACAAGATGTATGGCAAGTGGTTTTGCTCTACCCCGTTAATGGATTTTGACAGCCTGAAGCTCATAAGCAACCTGCATCTTGGCCAGACTTGGCTGAAACTGGTCAGTGAGCCTGAGAGAAAGCCTGAAGGACTTCAGAAGCCTCATTTCTCCAAGTTAGGCTAAAAATACTTTTATTTTGAGAAGCAGTGGAAGACCAGGGAGCAAAGTACAGGGAAGTTCCGAGAGACGAGTTACAAATATCCAAATACTTCAGAAACCAGGCTGGTGTTTGTCACACACCACTTGTACACAGCAAGGCAAGGGCTGCCACAAAACAATAACTGTGCAGAGACAGAGCAATGAAATTCACAGCCCTTCAGAAATTCAGCAGCTAGAAAAAAGGACAGTCCCAACTCTGAGCACCCCAAAGGACAAAATGATCCGAGGAAGAGAGTCTGAGGTGACAGCTGCCTTACATGCAGCATCATATTGCTGAACAAGGATTGAGTTCACCTGGAAACCCCTAACAAACATGATAGTTACTTAAACTGTTATTGTGACTAAAACAAAATTAACATGCTTAGCTTTCATTTTGTGTTGGTACCAGATTATCAAATCAACCATTAAAAATAAAAAACATTATTTTCTGTCTTGCCACTTACCTCCAATTCCTCCAAATCCTTTCACAAATTGGGATCCTTCCTGTGATTTGTCTGTAACAATTTCCAATGTTGCTCCAAATTTCTTGTAGTTGTTTGCAAACCACTCCAGAAGGGGCATACTTTCGATCAGTTCATGTTCCTGGCCAGTCTATGTAGACATTTGAGGGGGAAAAAAGTAATTAAAAAAAAAAAGTTAGTCACTGCGCATTAGGTGTTAGGTATTAAGAAAATTCACATAAAAAGTTGTCTTAAACATCACCACTGTCTTTTCAGTCCTAAGACAGAGACACCAGCCTTCATGCTGGGCAGGCTGGAGTAGCCTGACACACTTGCCAGGTCCTGGTGGTGGGAATTCCTGACATGCTCCTATCAGACAAGTGCTGGCACCAGCAGAAGGCTCCTGGTGCTAAGTATTGACAGGCCTTGTTTTGGGCCTCTGGACTATAGAAGTTAGTGCAGAAGCAAGACAGAAAACATATTCTTTTTTTGTCTGTCCGATTGTCATCTCATGCTCCACCCTTAGTTTTGACTGTTTCTTTAGGTTTGTTTTATATCCCACAAACTCATAATCATTCACCTAAGTGCTATTTACTCTAGGAAATACTAGAAGCAAATAAAGGAGCAAAAAGCAAAGCTCAAAGTAAAAGCTCAAGTGATTATCTGTAGTGATGCAGTATTTCTATGCCAGTAACACTTTACACCCTCTGTGCACAGAAGAAATTAGCAATTACCCCACCAGGAGGGCAAGCAGCTGGAAACGGCCCTGGCAGACCTGACAAAATAATACATAGGAAGACTGCATAAAATAGTAACAGAACCCCTACCCCATCAAGGCTTTCTGACCTGTACAGACAAGACATCATTAGGCAGAGAATGATAGATCCACATTTCAAATACATGAGGAAGCAATCACTCCCCTGCACTTAAATCTGTGTGGTAATTTCTAGCCTCACAGTTATTTTGTATTGACAAAATCAGTGCACAATAAGCAGGGAGTAATGGTTTGGGACCTTAGCCTGCATATTTCATGGTGCCTATCAAACTCTTCGTAGCAGATGGTTGTTAGAGACCCCATATTGCCTGTCACTTCAACTTATTTACACAACCTTGGAAATCGCAGCAGGGAGGACTGGAGAAAAGCAAGTCTAAATTCCAGGGGTTATAGGCTACAGTCTTGGCCATATTTGAGTGCCAGAAAGGTCATTGTGCTCATATGCTTGTGACATAATAAGCACAGATAATCAGAATGCTGCACCAGGACATACATGCTTACAGAATAAGTCTGCAAGCACCAAAGCTGAAATACCTCTTTATCTGTGAAGTGGGATTTATCCTTCTCTTGCTCTGGTGTCAAATACAGGATCTTCTCCTCTGAGAAGGAAGAGGTAAAAAAAAAAAAATCAGGTCAGATAGGACTACCAGACAGAGGTTAAAGACAGCAACAGACCGAGAGCAGCCAGCAATTACAGCACTAAGGGTCTGATCACAGCATCACATAATTGTTCTGTCCAACCATTAACCCAACTCTAACAAGTCCAGTGCTAAACCACAGCTCTCATCACATCTAAATGGCTTTGAAATCCCTCCAGGGATGGTGAGTCAGTGACCTCCCTGGGCAGACTGTGACAGTGTGTTAGTATTCAATCTGAACCCCTCCTGGCCCAACCTCAGGCTATTTCCTCTTGTCCTATCTACCTGTTCCCTGGGGGAAGAGACCAACCCCCCCCACTGACAGCTCCAATCTCCTTTCAGGGAGTTGCAAGGATCAAGGTCTCCACCTCAGCCTCCATATTTCGAGGCTGAATACCCCCAGGTCCCACATGCACTCCTCAAAGTCCTCTAGACCCTTCTCCTTGTGCTCCAGACACTTCCCCAGCTCCCCTGCCCTTCTGTGGACACCTTCCAACCCTTTAATGTCCATCTTGTCCTGAGTGGCTTAAAGTGATCCCAGAATTTGAGGTGCAGCCTCACCAATGCCCAGCACAGGGGATGACGCCTGCCCTGGTCCTGATGACCACACTATGGCTGATACAAGCCAGTATGCTTTTGGCCACATGCTGGGTCATACTCAGCTGGTCACTCACACAGACCTTTCAGTCTCACAGAAGCACTACCTACCTTCCGTGCCTTGGCAGTGCAGAACGTATCTCATTATATCCAGGTTTTCATAGACTATCAGGATCTCTACTGCTCCCATTTCCAGAGCTTTTAATGTATCTTCAACACCAAAACAGTACTTCCCTGTGTCCTGACTGATTTCATCAAAGTATCGTCCTGCAACCAGGAAAACAGAGAGTTGTCATGAATGCTGACTGTGCCACATGGATTTTTAACAATCATTTAAATGCATGAAGAAACTGGAAAAGGAGACTGCAATACTCCTGAACAAACCAGAAACATGGTAACAACTCAAAGCATGCAATTTAGAAGGCCTGAAACTAAGGGGAGCTCAAATTAAAAGATAAAACAGAGATCTGAGAAGTCTGGTGGGGGAAAGAAACTAAACAAAAAAAGCCCCACTCATTCAAGTCTCATTATCTCCTGCACCATTTGAGAAGGTGTCCAAGTAACAGAAGGAATCACTACATGTCAGGCTTTGCCCAAGCTGGAAAGCATCGCAGGGCTGAGGCAGCACACAAAGGCATTACCAGGAGGTCAGAATCAAGATCAGGATATTCAGTCAAGCACACTTGAGCATGTAGCCACATACCTATTAGTTTCTTCTCTTGAATGAATTTCACATTGGAGAGGACCTCAGTTGACAGCTCAATTGCTTGATTGAATCCATTTTCTCCTCCATATGAAATGTCAACTAGTTTGAGCACTTTGGATTGCAACCGCTGAACAAGAAAATGAGGAGACACAAAAACGTTTATTACACAGCACTGCCACAAGACTACTTCATAATGCCTCTGGAATAAGTACCTGGCAAGAATCACAGCATTAATCTATTTTGCTTCACTTGCAAGCAGTTGTTCTGAGTCAGAGGGAACTCTGAATACTTAATATTGAAGTACAATTTTTAGGCAACGCAGACAGAGATTAGGTTTAGTGGAGTTTAATTCCAATAAAGCTTCTACTTTAGATCTGGGAACACCAAGAATGGGAGTGTCAGTTCCAAACCAGGGAGGGTGGATTTCTTATTAGCTCTGTTACTAAGAAAAGGTCTTCCCTCCTTGCAGGAGGTATTAGGAGAGGAAGAGCTCTTTAGCATATAACACATTTTCTTTTTAGATAAAATCACTTAAGACACCAAGGTTAGTCCTCTTGTGATGTATCTTATACCAGAGCTACTACTAATATCACCACGTTACTACTGACAGCTTAAACATTTGGGCTTTGCTCAGAAGAGGTCACTCACCTGATCAAACATATCAGATTGACTTAATTCAGTTTTGAAGTCAGCTGATCCAGCTAAAACGAGACCAGCCACATTCACCTTGTCACCAGAAATGAAGAGCTGCACAGCCGTCTCTGCTACCTTCCTTACATAGTTGTGTCGTTTCTCCATTCTCAAACGAGCAAAACGCAAGGCAGACTGACCTCCTCTACCTTTAGGAGAGAACAAATGTGTTTGGGAGTCATTCCATTTCAGGAAGGTTATTAGTGCATGGCCCCATTTATAACTGAAGCCAAGTGTCTTTACAGACACTACCAAGTGGCATTACTACTTGTGCTAGTAAACACTTACAGGCCAAGTTCCTTTCTTCTTCCCTCACACCTCCTCCCCCCAACTTTCTGCTGCAAACAGTCTAGAGAAACTAGCACGTTACCATGCTTCTTTGGAAGATCCACAGTGAATTTGTGCAGGACTTCTCTTGTGTTTCCTTGAAGAGTTCCAAAGAGTGCACCACTACCATCTATTACAATAAAGCCAAACTTGCTGTCATCAGAAAGCAGTGCCGTCAGAGCCTGGAACAGAGAACCACGTCAGCAGTAAGAACCAGTTTATTAAGCACCTTGGTTCAGAAAGGCTACTAGAAACGATACACCTTAAGAAATTTTAGTTTCGTAGGTGCTCAGTGCTATTTTTACAAATAAACTGGAGGAAGAGCAGCAGATTCGGGAGCTGAGACAACCCCTCATTACTATCTCACACAAGGGTGCCAAGAGCAGTAAGAAAACTCATGTTTCAGCTTGATCACTATTTTCACAGCACTACCAGTTCAACACATGTTGTCACAGGCAGGTGTAATAGCAAAACTCTAAAAATCAGCTCTGGAAAGTGTTAAGTGAAACAGATCACACCTCTCCAAGGCTGCATCACCTTTCTGGCTGGAAAAACTGGAAGAGTAATTTTCCAAGCATTCCAGCCAGGAAAGCAGAGCTTGCTTAGCTCACTGCTCAGTCAGTCTGATACCACCAAGCACCAATACAGACCCGCTTTCAACTTGCCAACTGCCACAAATACTGGTTTGCTGCACCTGATGACTTCAAAATATCCCAAGGCAGAATGATGAAACCCACAGTGGCTGTAACAAGTTGAGCCTTACAAAGCAGAATTAAGTAACAGAGGCAATAATTGTCCTGTGCATAACTGGCTACTGAGAAGACAGCCATAATATCTCTGCTGGAAAATAAAGATATCCTTCAATTTTCCTCCCCTTAAAGAAGGCAGTTAAATTAATCCTGTAACATCATTGAAGCTGACTTAACAACTAAAGTACTGCTTAGAATCAGGGTGTTTGAGTTCCTTTTGTCCATTTCCCTCCTCAGTCCTTGCTCTGGTGGTGTGGGACACAAACTCTACACTCCTTTCCCAAGGAAATCTGTTGGCTACTTTCCCACCAAGGGCAGCCTGAGGGGCACATGCAGCATGCACACTCCAATTATACATGCCCAATAGAAGTAATGGCAAAAATCCTCTTTCTGGATGACAAAACCACATCAGCAGGATGGAGAACCTGTCAGAATCCAGATGGCTTAAAGTCACCAGTTTAATGCTGCAAGAGTGATGGTATGGGTCTGCTGCTCAGGACCTTTAATTGCCTGCACGCCTGCCAGCTTGATTACTGGGCTGAATGGAAAGGCTAAAAATCAGCACTCACCTTTATCCAAAATCCACACAACCAAGTCTATAGCTTTTAAGCTTAGAAGAAACAGACACCAAGGTTTAATGGATTCTACAGGCCAAAATAAATATTCTGTATTAATTCCTCAGCAGTGGGATGAATGAGAGGAGGAAGTGGCATATTATATTGCAATCTATTTAACTGGGACAGAGCCAAGCAAATCGTGTGACTGGAATGAATGCTCCAGCCAAGGTATCAAAATAAGTCATCATAAATCCTACCCTTCAGACACACATCAGGGTTTATATCCCTCTTGGGAAGTTACTTCAGTTTCACACAGGCAATAAAATACCTAGAGGAAATCATATCAGCTACTCTTGCCAGGCAGCAGATGACTACAGCTATGATGTTCTTGATTCCCTCTTAATAAAGTATCCAATGATCAGTGATTCTTTCAGTTTCCCCTTCACTAATGCTACGTCAGCAATTCCATGATTTTACCTATCCAGCACAAAAAAGGGACTATTGCTTTTAGCCTGTTCCTTCAGCCCAGGCTGAGTTGTCTCCCTTGCAACATCAGCCAAAAAGTGGAGATCAAGTCCTTTTTCTGCTCCTTGCCATGCCCTCACTGGCACAGGAAATCTATTGATGGACTGAGTCAGATGGCCCAGCTGTTGAGTTATAGTTGCATGTTGGAGGGAACCACCAGGTTAAAAGCATGGCTCTACAACCAAAAGAGAGACAAATCACGACTTCAGTGCTCACATCATGTCATTGCTCAAGTCAGGCTTTTTACAGCTAGATCTGATTCTGCAGTGAGACAATAACAAGTAAAATAACCACATACTCAAAAGACACAGGAGAACAAACAGCCCATGGAGAAAGGTGCTGTAGGTAATCACATCATCAGTAGTAGCAATTACCACAAATTCCTCTTAAGTTACTGCCTCTCTCTCACTGAGCAATACTACGCAGAAGCAGAACGGTATTTACAGCTGCCTCCTGGGAACTGCCCACCAGGCAGCAGTTACTTTTTTGTATTGAATCAGTGCCCTGAGATAGTAGCTGCAGCAAAGACCAAATTATCTCTTTCTTGATAGGGCAGAAGGCATCCCACCAATGTCCACCCACTGCCATCAATTGCAGAGACAGATACTTGTCTCAGCTTTGCACTTCCAGATCTCTCCTGAACTCCTCATTTACCCTTCACTTGCAATTGGACACACGGGCTCAGCAGAGCTTGAGAGCTGGACCTGTGCACAGCCTTGGTACTCCTGGCAGGTCAAAGATGTACTGGAATTTCATCCTTTGTGTGGAGACAATAGCAGGGATGTACCTCACCTGTGCACCACTCATACCTTTCGTACCCCCAACCCTTGTACTCTTCATACCCTTTCAAATTCCATCATGGATCACATCTCCAAAAACCAAAGCAAACAAGCAAAACTACACCACTGAAGGTGTTGTCAAGCCCATGTCACATGGGTTTGATGATAAGCAATTAAGTCTCTATCCACACATTTATTGTGGTGAACACCACAGACATGAAAGGCAGGCAATTATCTACTGCAAATACTGAGACCTCTGCATCTGCCAAGAGACCCAAAAGAGACTTAGATGCAATAAACTGACTTCATGCAGCCGAGACTAGTGTAATCCATATTAATTTAAACATGCCTCAAACCAGTCATTGAACTAAGATAAGTTAACAGTGAATAAAATCAATCCCACTTTACCCCAGAGACCAGGCACATGCCAGTTCTCCATCAAGGGTCTCAGTTGACACATCTGATATCAAGACTGGCAGTACTAATATTATCTTGGCATTACTTTAAGGCCTGGCTTGGAATAAGATCTCTGAACTTCTGAAATTATGAAAAAAACCCCAAAACTGCCTCCAGGTACAAAGCAAAGCTTATGGCTGTAGTTTACACAAACTCAGCAGCTGCTAGCTTGGTCATAAAGTCAGCTGTAGTAGGAGCTGGATAGCATCTCAGCTGCTTTCAGCAAATAACACACATTTCTGAACATTAGCCAGTCATAAGCCATACAGTGGCTTCATCAGCATTAATCAGTCTTAATGAAAGCCTGCTGTTCTACAGCCTGTGGACCCAAGCACACCAAGGACTGTTCCAGTGAGTCTAGCAAAGCAGCTTGACTTTGACTACTGAAAGACCAGCAGGCAATAGGAGACTTCTTACCTCTGTGTGGAATTTGTTGTCACACAAATACAACGATGTATTGATTGGTTTGAAAGGTTCAAAGTCAATGTTGACTTTCTTCTCTTTTCCTTCTTCTGTTACAATTGTTCCACAGTAAACAACCAGACCATTTGGAGGTACTACAAAGGACACAGTGCAATTTTAGATCAGTAAGAAAAATCACAAGCTGTACACATCAAAACTAACCGCTATGCCTTGAGACTTAAGGCAGAGTTGATAACGAATTTCCCAAGATTTTAACTTTCCATTTCCCCCCATCCATTCCTTCCCACATCTCTACAATGAAAAATAAACTAACCTAGTGCACCTATCCTGAACAGGTGGGAGCTACAGGCAACAACGAGGTAAAGACTTGCAACAGAGCTGCAAGAACATTATCTCTCTGTTAAACCCATGAGCCTGCAAGCTCCTAGAATCCAGGAAAATCTGAACATCCCCATAAAGCTTTCCTAGTTCTTACACCACTTGTAGACCAACCATCTTGATGAAGGGCACCAAAGACAATAGGGATGAACACTTTCCCAGTACTCATTTTAGATGGCCTGGTTCTATTACCTCTCAAAACACTGATAGTTGCATAAGGTATGCATAAGCTTCTGATTGATGGAAACCTGCTAGTTTAATGCAAATTAACTCCCGTGGAACAGCTCTTAAGGCTGGCCAAGCTCAGAAGAGTCAGCACTGTTATGAACAGAATACTAATCTGGTTTATTAAAGGCAAGGACTACCTTACTGTTCTAGCCCCAAGGTCTACCCCTGAAGTAGTCATCTGTGGGCAACATACCTGGAATTTCACTGCAAAACAGCAGCACAGGCCAACAGATTTGGTTAGCAGAAAATTGCACAGTGCAGAAACTAAAGGCTGCTTCCAAGTAAGGGAAGTTTGCCAGCATCCATACAAGCTAGAAGTTACCTTTGTTATAGAGTTTCAGTCTTTGCTGTACAGATGTAATGGCTCCCAGCACTGAAAGGCGATTCACTCGAGATTTGATGTTGGAGGCGGTGCCAAACTCATCCGCTAACATTTTTGCCACTCGTGAGATCTGGTCTTTGGGGGGAATAATCAAGGATATCATGCTGGTACCATTGCTGAGAAAGGAAAAAGAGAAGGGTTGTGAGCAGCCACCAGCCAAAGCAAAGAGTGGATTCGTACCATATCCCCCACACAGCTGTCTCTACCATCCCCCATCCTGCCCCACAGATGCTTCACTTATCGGTTAAGTCCCCTTCTGATGGACGATAATGGGAGAAGAAAGGATCCAAAACAGGCTCTCCTGAGGATATGACTCCATAACCCAGTATTCAGGTTAGCCACTACCACACAAGTCCTCTAAAAGCTGCTCATTTAACCTGGGATATCACTCTGGAAAAAATGAACATACATACAGGCTTACAGCTGCAAGCTCAAGGCATGTAAGCAGCCCTCAGCAGAGATCACTTCCCACAATGCAGCCACACATACTTTAATGTCATTTTTAAAGCCCATTCCATTTGTTTTAAGACAGCTGGAGTACTAGCCAGTCCAAGTTCTGGTTTAACACATTGTTTCCCTCAGATTAAGACAGAAAACTCAACTGGAGGATCCTTTTGCAGCATTTATTCTTTTCTACTTTCCTGCTATCACTTTGCTTTACAGAGAAGCTCACCAGCTCTGGCAGCTACTTTAAATAAAGTGTGCCTCAACACAAGCCTTCAAGATGAGAAACACCAACCCCAGGCAGAGTCAGAAGATAAGACCCCACAGATCACTAACTGGATTAAGTTAAACAGAAAAAAAACCCCAAAACTAATATTCATTTTTTCCACCACTTTGGGGTGGATTCAGCAGAGGTTTTAATCCCCAAAGCAGCCTCTCTAAAGCCAAATTAAGAATTGGAGAAGCTCCTGCCTGCCTTCCAGCAGATACCTCCCCATTTGCCATTGACGAATCCCAGATGTCTGAAGTGCTGCTTGTGCCTTCTCTCAAATTTAATCCAGACCTCATACTTCATGTTAGAGTAATAGCATAAAAATCAAGTACCTCACCGTGTCCTCTAGCCCTCTTGAGGGCAAGCCAGCTAAGCTCTGTGAAAAATCCTCAGGATTCTGAGTCAGAGCACCAACAAAGTGCTTTTCAGTCATAAAAAAGTCTGACAAGCCTAAAGTAGTACCTGCTTGCTGCTTTTTGAGCTTGTCATGCGCTAGCGTCCTGCCTGAAGTGTCTGGGCTAGAGAGACAGCAGGGAAATAGTTTAAAAAGCATCACTTCATTAACCTCTTTACAGAAGTTGTACAGCCCTCTTCCAAAGACCTTCAATTCAGGCCAAGTTGAAAGAGTTGCTGGTAGGTCAAATGAATCCCTGACCTCAAAGACAAGTAATTGGTTTTAATATCCAAGATCCCCATATGTACTAATCAAGAAAGTTGCAAAGAGACACTTGCACACATTGTTCCCAGAAGGAGCTCTGAGCCATGCTGACAGCTATCAGACTTCCAGATCATACCAGCCAAGAACACTCCATGTACCACTCAATTAAAGCAGTTTGCTACCCCAGTGAATGGCATGAGCCTTAGGGGAGATATAATGGCCTCTCATTCCCAGCAGGCCTCTTTGAACAAGAGGATGATCAGAATGAAACCAACTCTTCTGAACTTTCGAGAAAGTAGCACTCTTGAGGTAAGCTCGTAAAGCTTGGCTCTTGCTGGGAAATCCTCAGCCTGCCCAGAAATTAGAAAGCTCTGCAGGTCACACCTAAGGTGCTACACCAGCTATGGGCATCGCAATGGGCCAGGGGGGACAGGTACATGCCCCTGGGGCACTTCATGCCTCTTCTGCTATGAAATTCCACATAATTTTTCCTGTACTGAAGCTAGAGGGCAAAGAGCAGGCAGAGAGCTAGGGAAGGAGGTGGGAATAGCAAGAAGGAGACCAGGTCTGCCCTCCTAATACCAATTCTTCAGTAAAAAAGCACTTGTAAAGGTACCTTAGTTTTTAATGTAAGCCACCCCTTGAAATCCCAACCCCTGGCCTTATGATACTTCTCACTGCCCCAGAAACCCTGGCCAGGTGGCTGTGGGCAACGAGCCTGTACTGTGATGGTACCAGAGCCACACATTGAAGGGGTCATCCCAACTGGCGAGTATTTATATCACACACAGCATCTTATCTGGAAGAGTCATGAGTGCCAGTCAAATCACTGTTCTTTAGCAACACCCTGCCCAAAGCACCCTACCCAAGGTAACACAGTGGACTTCAAGGCCTTCTGATTTATTACTGCAAACAAATAAATGAAAAGGGCCTCTTACATGATATGATCCCCCTTATTTAACTCTCTAAACTAGCTTAATACAGCACAGTACTGTTCTTGGTCCAACCCCTTAGCAAATTCCAGCCTGGATTTATATCGAAAAGCACCTTTCATTACCAACATCAAGTGCATTGCTCAGGTTTGATGTGCTTTTGCTACTATTTACTCAGGCAAAGCTGTTTTGGCCACTAACCAATTCCTGTAGCATCCAGCAAAAAAAGCAGGGGAGCAGCTGGCCACAGGAGCAGCAGCAGCACCTCACAGCAGCCAGTCAGCTTGCCACACCATATCCCAAAGCACCCAGCACACCAAGGGGAGCAGCCCCTGCTGCATGCTGCTGCCACCCCACCCAGCCAAGCAGTTCATTAGGCAGCTGCTAATTGAAGGCAGCAAGCAGTCAGCACTCTCTGCTCATTTCCCTCTTCCTTAAACAATGGGTCAGGACTGGATCACTAAATTAGATCATATCCCAGAGAGGTTGACACCAGAAAGACGCCGGCTGAAGCAGATCTGCACACATGCCCAGGATGCTGTAAAAGCCCCCCACAGACCACCAAGGTTCTTGTTATCCTAATGCAGAAGCGCAGTTTTCCCCCTCTCAGAGCAGCTTACACCTGAACATGACCATACTGCAGGACACCAAGGTCTGAAAATGTGTGGTTGCATCTGATAGATTTACCTCAATGAGATAAAGCAAAAGAAAGAAGAAAATTCTTTGGTGTGAGGGTGCTGAGCCCCTGGCCCAGGTTGCCCAGAGAAGCTGTGGCTGCCCCATTCCTGGCAGTGTCCAAGGCCAGGCTGGATGGGGCTTGAAGAAACCTGGTCCGGTGGGAGGTGTCCCTGCCCATGCAGGGAAATTGGAACTGGTTCTTTAAGGCCTGGATCTTTAAGGTCCAACCCAAACCAGCCTGTGATTCTACGAAAATGTAGCAAACAGTTTGTAAGAAAACTGCAGTTCAAAAACACTTAGGAAACAAGCAGCTACTCTGCATAGCAACACCACATCCAGGCTTCCTACCCAACTCAGCAGCCTCTGCACCTGAAAAGGACAACAGGTATTCCTGCAAAATCCCATGGCTCCTCCTCCTCTGTAGACGCCAGACGAGCTGTGTGCTGGGTTCTAGAATATCTTGGTAATGACACATGGGAAATCATGCTGACCATGACCTCCCAAAAGGGGCATTTCCAAACAGACCTCTAAACCTACAGACTCTACCACGTGTGAAGCACACGGGACATTTGCTGCCTGCGAGGCCGTTGCCAACCATGAATGCCCCAGTGAGCAGACTGCCAAACAGAACTTCATTACAGAATCATTACAGTGAACAATTAAGTAATCAATTTAGATTAAGGGCAGTGCTTGCACTGACAGCTTGGGATTGAACGTGCAATGAGCTGGTTCTTCCCTGTATCATCCTCAGCGCTTCCTGGGGAAGGTTGGACCCAAAGCCCTCCAGATCCCATTCTGCTCAACGGCATCCCCATTTCCACACACAGCATGGCCAAGAGGTTTCCCTCCCTGGTTTTAGTGCACCCAAGACAAATTACACTTGATCAGCTGGCAGCTAATGCTTTCAGCCTGAACCGAGCCAGGAAGTTTTAAGCAGCTCAAGAAGTTACTGAGCTGAGAAGCACAGCCAAACAGCTGCCAGAGCAACACAAGTACAAGGATCAAGACCCAAAATGCTTCCACAACTGTACCACAAAACAAAAAGCCTCCCCAGTCACAGACATAAGAGCAAATGTTAGCAAATTCATAGAATCATAGAATCGGATGGGTTGAAAGGGACCTCAGAGATCATCAAGTCCAACCCTTTATCCACTACCACTGCAGTTACTAGACCATGGCACTGAGTGCCACATCCAGTCTCTTTTTAAGTATCTCCAGGGACGGAGAATCCACTACTTCCCGGGGCAGCCCATTCCAATGCCTGATCACCCTCTTGGTGAAGAAATTCTTTCTAATATCCAACCTAAACCTCCCCTGGCACAACTTAAGACCGTGTCCTCTTGTCTTGCTGAGAGGTGCCTGGCAAAAGAGACCAGCCCCCACCTGGCTACAACCTCCTTTCAGGGAGTTGTAGAGAGCGATGAGGTCTCCCCTGAGCCTCCTCTTCTCCAGGCTGAACAGCCCCAGCTCCCTCAGCCTCTCCTCATAGGATCTGTGCTCGAGTCCCTTCACCAGCCTGGTTGCCCTCCTTTGGACCTGCTCCAGGACCTCAATATCCTTCCTAAACTGAGGGGCCCAGAACTGGACACAGTACTCGAGGTGTGGCCTCACCAGCGCTGAGTACAGGGGCAGAATCACTTCCTTGGACCTGCTGGCCACGCTGTTCCTGATACAGGCCAGGATGCCATTGGCCTTCTTGGCCACCTGGGCACACTGCTGGCTCATGTTCAGCTTCCTGTCAATCCAAACCCCCAGGTCCCTCTCTGTCTGGCTGCTCTCCAGCCACTCTGTGCCCAGCCTGGAGCTCCCCATGGGGTTGTTGTGGCCAAAGTGCAGGACCCGGCACTTGGCCGTGTTGAACCTCATCCCGTTGGAATCAGCCCAACTCTCCAGTCTGTCCAGGTCCCTCTGCAGAGCCCTCCTGCCTTCCAGCTGATCCACACTCCCCCCCAGCTTAGTGTCATCTGCAAATTTGCTGATGATGGACTCAATCCCCTCATCTAAATCATCAATAAAGATATTAAACAGAACTGGGCCCAACACTGATCCCTGGGGGACACCACTAGTGACCGGCCGCCAACTGGATCAGCACCGTTCAGCACCACTCTCTGGGCCCGGCCCTCCAGCCAGTTCCTAACCCAGCACAGGGTGCTCCTGTCCAAGCTGTGGGCTGACAGCTTTTTCAGGAGAATGCTGTGGGAGACGGTGTCAAAGGCTTTGCTGAAGTCCAGGTAGACCACATCCACAGCCTTCCCCTCATCCACCAGGCGGGTCACCCGATCATAAAAGGAGATCAGGTTGGTCAGGCAGGACCTGCCCTTCCTAAACCCGTGCTGGCTGGGTCTAATCCGTTGCCCATCCTGCAAGTGTTGTGTGATTACACCGAGGATGATCTGCTCCATAACCCTGCCAGGCACTGAGGTCAGGCTGACAGGCCTGTAGTTTTCCGGGTCCTCCTTCCGGCCCTTTTTGTGGATTGGCGTGACATTTGCCAACTTCCAATCATCTGGGATGTCCCCAGTGAGCCAGGACTGTTGGTAGATGATAGAGAGAGGCTTGGCGAGCCTCTCTTCTTCTCCCTCATCACCCTTGGGTGGATCCCATCTGGTCCCATAGACTTGTGGGGATCCAAGCAGCTCAGTAGGTCACTGACTGTTTCCTTCGGGATTACAGGGGGGCTGTTTAGATTCTTGTCACCTTCTATAAGCTCCAGAAGCCAGCTGTCCTCAGGATAACCTGTCTTACTGTTGAAAACTGAGGCAAAGGTGTTAAATACCTCAGCCTTTTCTTCATCTTTGACAACTATATTCCCGCCCATGTCCAGTAAAGAATGGAGGTTTTCCTTGCTTCTCCTTCTGCTATTGATCTGTAGAAGGACTTTTTGTTATCCTTCACAGAGGTGGCGAGATTCAGTTCAAGTTGTGCCTTTGTCTCTCTAATTTTCCTTCTACACGACCTAACTATATTCCTAAATGCCTCCTGAGTAGTTAGCCCTTTTTCCATAATTGGTAGGGCCTCTTCTTTACCCTAATTTCTTTCAAAGTCTCTCTGTTCAGCCAGACCAGTCGTCTTCCCCACCGGCTCGCCTTTCGGCACACCAGGACAGCCTGCTCCTGTGCTTTCAAAACTTGCTCCTTGAACTATGTCCATTCCTCCTGGACCCCTTTGTTTTCAAGGGCTGTTTCCCAGGGTATACTCTGGACTAGTCTTCTGAACAGGCCAAAATCTGCCCTCCGGAAGTCCAATGTAGAGGTTTTATTGACAACCCTCCTTGCAACCCTGAGTATTGAAAACTCTATTATTTCATGATCACTGAGTCCCAGACATCCACCAACCACTACAGCTCTCACCAGCCCCTCTCTGTTTGTGAAAAGAAGGTCAAGTGGGGCTCCATCCCTGGTAGGCTCACTTACCAGCTGGAGCAGGAAATTATCCTCTATACACTCTAGGAATCTCCTAGACTGCCTCCTCTCTGCTGTGTGGAATTCCCAGCAGACGTCCGGCAGGTTAAAGTCACCCACAAGAACGAGGGACGACGACTTCAAAACATCTTCCAACTGTTTGTAGAACAATTCATCACCCTCATCCTCCTGATTGGGTGGTGTGTAACAGACTCCCACCAGGATATCAGCCTTGTTGGCCTTCCCCCTGATTCTGACCCACAGGCACGCCACTATATTATTACCGACTTCAACTTCTACAGAGTCAAGAGACTCTCTAACATATAGGGCTACCCCTCCACCTCTCCTACCCTGCCTGTCCCTTCTGAAGGGCCTGTAGCCACCCACGGCAGCACTCCAGTCATGGGAGTCATCCCACCACGTTTCTGTGATAGCAACTACATCATAGCTTTCCTGTTGCACGATGGCTTCCAGCTCCTCCTGTTTGTTGCCCATGCTGCGTGCATTGGTGTACATGCACTTCAGCTGGGCTGCTGGTTTGTCTCTTAACTTGGGCTGTCCACCGCTGGGCTCCTTTCAAGAGAGCCCGGCTTCAACCCCTTTCCCCTTCAAGCCTAGTTTACAGCCCTCCTTATCAGCCCCGCCAACTTATGTGCTAGAGTCCTTTTTCCCCTGTTAGATAGATGAAGCCCATCTGGTATGCTGAAATTAGGCCCATAGTCAAAAACCCCAAAGTTCCTCCAATGGCACAAATCCCTTAGCCACCTATTGATGAGATAGGTTTTCCTGCTCCTCTCCTCATTCATCCCCTCTACTGCTGGAAGTCAGGCAAACACCACTTGTGCTCCTGCCCAATCAACTAATCGACCCAGGGCCTTGAAGTCCTTTTTAATCACCCTGGTACTTCTTCCATTAATGTCATCACTGCCAGCCTGGCAGTCACAGCAAGTGGCAGCATGTGCAGTGCCAACTCATTGCTAACCTAGCCCTGAAAAGCCAAAGAGTTTTGCCACTGTTCCAGCAAGCAGGTACTATGGCATCCAAGCAGCTCATTTTCCCTGCAATGATCTCCCTGCACTGCCCAAGAGGTACCATCCAACATCCTGTAGCATTGCAGACTGAGGAGAACCACTGGGTTCTTGTCAGAGGAGCGGGGATATCAGAGAGGACACCCACACCAGCTGGGTGGCTGTGCCAGCCCCAAGCCATGTTTGGCACGAGGCATGGTGCCCACTGCATACGTACTGTACGGCTCAGCACAAGGAAGCCACCACGAGAGAAGGCAAGTGCACAAAGCACACAGTGTGTCACGTTGGAAACGAGCTGCCAGGATGGTTTTCATTACACCTGGCAGCTGAGGCTCCTGTTCTGCGTGGCCACCTTCACCTACAGGAATTTGGTTTCTCCTCTTTTGCCCATCAGAAGAACATCTGAGCAGATCCTTAGACTTTCAGCAAACATTAGAAACAGGTCAAGTGGCTTTCTAGAACAGTCCCACCATCTGAGACAGTGTCATGTCAGTAAAACACCTACCTGCATGGCCACATTATGACATCAAGCACCAACCTTGACTTGGCAGAGAAGAGCAATCCCAACCAGAAGACTGAGGAGAACAGTCACTCAACCTGTCTCTTGGAATTTGGGGTACATGCTGGCAAGGAAGAGCATTAATTTAGCAGACATGCTGTATAAATAGCATTTAGTGGCCTATCCTCTGGTATCAGAGGAGACTTGACAAGCAGTAGCTGAGCTGTAATTGTTCCACAATGAAACATATTACACTAATTGCCACTGTGTAATGTGGAGACTTGGCAAGGAAGGTCAGTGATTCTCTGTGACTCAAAATAAGCTTATTTTTACACCAGCTTTCCCTAGGAACCAAGGGCAGCACAAAGCCTGTACGTGACTGCCAGAGACTGGCAAACAGCTTCCAGATGATCTGATCTTAACCACATAACCATATACCACAGCCAGGAAGCTTTCTATCAAATAACGATTGCCACACATCATTTCAAGTAATGTTACTTTCCCAGGGTAACATCCCTTGGTCTCCATCCAAGAGGACAGGAGATTACTGGGCAGGCATCACATGTATAGAGGAGCCCAAGCTACCTAGCCAGCCAAGACCACTTAAGGTATACAATGGCCAGACTGGTTCCATCACTGACAGGCCCACAGCCAGCTGCAAGATGGATGTCAGCAGTATCTGTGTAATCCAAGGCAGAAGGTCACCAAAAGTCCAGGAGCACTACTTCTGAAGCAAGACTCACACAGTGCTACAGGCCCAGGGTACCCTAACACAGGACAATGTCCAGAGCACAGTCCACACAAGCAGTGAGGTGAGTAAAGAACATGTGAGGGTTTTTTCATCCTGCATCTGAGCAGAAGTGTTGAATGAAGTGCAAAATGCCTGGTTTGGGTTCACTTATGAAACAAAGACAAGCCCTGTGTGCAACAGCAGTGACCTTGCCATAGAGAAGCCCTATGTATGAGCTCTTAAAACTTGAGTTATGGTTGTGCGGTGCATAAGCTGGCCATGGCTGTGCCCTTTAAAGACTTGATATCTTTGAATAAGACAAAGCCTTCATCAAATAAGAAGAGGATGAAGTTCAGTTGAGACACCAAATCTACAGAGACAACAGCAGATGCAAAAGCTCCATCACTTTTCCTGGAAATCCCATCAGCCTGCTAGGTGCAGAGACAATCTTAAGAGCCCAGGATCCCTTCAGTGCTTCTGAGCAATGTCATCTGGAAGCTCACCCAAAGGCTGATTGCCTGCAAGAACACTGGTTGAATACTTTGCAACAAACACAGCCAATATGCCTCAACCTAACTGCTGCTTGAAGAAGCAACAGCTTTTTGTGAGGTCTCTATCAGAAACAGATGAATTCCCACACCCTGTTCAGATGATGGGCTCAAAGAACAGCTTGAGCAGAAGTGCTGCACTGATACCCAGTCAGAGCACACACCACAAAGGGACATACCCTTAGCTCCTTTCAAGTTTAATGGGACGTTAAGCTGGAAGTCATGCTGTTGGCAATAATTTTTACAGCATTGTTTCAACAAGAACCTCACCATCCCCACCTTGGAGGCATTGAACCACAACACATACCAGAACTCTGGGTCATCTACTAAAAGGTGACACAAATACAAATTGTTTCTCAGTGGTTTCCAAGACATCTAAAGATGTCTATGGAAATACTTTTTCCTAGGAACTGGTGGCTTCAGTAAGGCAGGTATGACCTCTCTGGGTCCAATCCTACTACAGAAGCACAGAAAAAGCACAAGATGCAGGCTGGGTGGATATGGAGGGAGGACCACAGAGCCAGGAAATCCAACTAATTCTTTCCTCAAGATTACTTCTAAGCATAAGCATTAAATGGAGAAAGCAAGCCCCCCTACTGAGTCAAAGAAGCACTCCAGATAGCTAATTCCCTGCTCGGCCTTTGAATGCCACCTCCACCATAGACAAAGGAAAATCACTTAGCTGCACAATGTGAGGCCATGCAGTTATTGCCACCATGGCTCACACAATGCCAAGCTCTCCACTGCAGTTGTGTCACAGAGCCCTAGACAGGAATCTTTGCTTGCATCTGCCAGCATTAGAGGAAGATTATATATAAAAAGCACTCCGGGCAGACAGAAACAGCTCAAACACTGTCATTAAGTCACTCCTAAAAAGTTATTCTGCCTTCTAACCCTACCCCACTGACCTTCTCCAAGAGGAAAAGCCTCCAGATGCCAAGCAAGCTTACTAAGTGCAAGCAAGCTAGAGAAACACCAAGCCAGAACCCACCCTGGAAGAGGGAAGTGAGCTAGCTCCCCCCAGTGCACCCCCTGCTCGGGCAGCAAAGGAGAGATCCCCACAGGGAGGCAGCAGATGGCTGCTTCAGCCAAGGCAAGGCTGAGAGCCTCCACAAGGGTCAGGCAAGGTACTGCATTCCCCCTCAGCAGTGGCCAGCCCACTGCCAGGTCCTGACTCCTGAGCTCAGCATGCATGCTCCCCCGGGGAAAGAGGAGGTGAAGGAAGAATCAGGTCACAGACTTCTGTTTCTCCACAGAGCAGAGAATTTGGCCAGGTCTCACCTGGCCCAGGTGACAGCGAGCCCTTGCCCATTGGTCCAGGAGATGCTACCTGCACTAAGGTCAATCTCAGCAACTCCATGCTCCCTCCTGTCCCCAATTGGGAACAGCTCCGAAGCTGTGGTTGGTTGGTGCTGGGACACCATCCAGCACCAGGTACAACATCAGTTCTGCTGCTCCAGGAGCAGATCCTGACTTCATCCTGTATTGCCTAACTAAGAGCACTGAACGAGAACCCATGGACACAGCACACCCCACAGGGAAGGCGAATCCATACCACTCTGAAATCCTTGGATCAAAGGCAACACATCCCAAAACACACTGTGTAGGCATGTTTTGAATAGGCCTTATTGGCTGCATCTGACCTCATGCAGAAAGCCCGGATGCCCAATTACTGGTAAGTGGAACAGACATTTCTGCACTTCAGACATTTGTGACTCACTGGGAGGCTCATTTTTGCCACAGCTCCCCTGCTTTCCCTCCTCCCTCTCCAATTATTAATGCTCCAAGTTAAAAAGACTTGTTGCATTATGCTAATGGGCTGGTTGGGTACAAGATGTACACTGAGGGACTGAAGCAACAAATCCAGATTTGCTTGTTAAGATGTTAATGCCTCAGAGCTACAAGGGAATAGGGAGCAAACATGGGGGGAGGGGAGGAGAAGGGGGGAAATTCCATTTGCCACAAAGCCAAAAAAAGTCTGTCCTCTTTTGAGGTGCTCCTTTCCATCCTCTCTCACGTCATTTCTCTTCAGCAGTCAGGGGCTCATTCATTAGCTCTGTGTGAATGATGATCTGTGTATGAATCATACTGCTCACTAATGATTCACATAGTTGTAAGAGAGAGTATCAGGCTGCCTAACTACCAAGGGCTATAAAAGAAGTTCTGGTCTGACATGTAACCATTCTCCCAGATCAGGTCATTTTCTGCCACTTGCCAGTGTGTACTCTCCAAACAGCACTTCCTAATTGTTGCTGTAATTCAAATGGAACAGGTAGAGCAGGCAGGTGGGAAAGCCCAGGGAATGTTTTAGAACAACTAGACAGAAGCAACCAACAATCAGGGTGTCACAACAACCCTCCACCCTGAAGACAAACGGGCTGAGGAATTTGTTTGGCTTGGGTATGAACTTAAAACCATAACCTCTTCCTCCAATACTCCTCACTGTAACGATGGATTGTAAAGCCAAAGCAGAAAATTCATTGCCAGTTAAGATAAATTCCACACGCTACCCTGCAGATGCTACTCTTCCAGTCCTCATCCCACTCATCTGTCTCACATTCTCCACAAAGGACAGCCATGTACCCCAACACTGGCCCAGCCAGGTTTCAGCAGTAGACTTTTAGCAAAGCGAGGCCCACTGGAGACATCAGCTTGCTGCGGAGAGATCCTCAAGGCTACCCCACGACTGGCACTGGAGCCTGACATACCAGCACTGCAAACCTGATTTAACAAAGCACAAGTTGGGAAGCCAAGAAGTACCTTGCCACAGCACTGCCCTTCACATATCAACCAGCTCACCCAGACCCAGCTCAAGTCTCCATCATACTCCACCATCCTAAGGTAAGATCTTCACCTCTGCAAAGACAAATCCTGTATCAGAGGTTAAACTCTTTGCCAGAGCCCAGACCAAAGGCACAGCCATGACAACCAGATCCCAACTAAGATGGTATGGAAAGAGATTCACTGCCAGCAGTGGAGGGAGCCTCTGACCAGACACATCTCTGGCAGAGTATCCAGAAACCAATCACAGAGATGGAAGACCACAGCAAGACATCTTCCTGACATACGCCAGCACTTAAAAGACAAGATATTCCTACCGGTACTTGCCTAGACAAGGTGGTGGTGTTACACTCACCTAGGACACATTATATATGGCGTACTGGATCTCACATGCCTATATAATGCAGCAGAGGAGTTCACACTAGAATCAAGTATTCCAGCACATTCAACTGCTCAATACTTATTCCAAGAGCTGCAACTTCAGTGCAGTGAAGCTGTGCAGCTCCATCTGTCAGGAGAACAGCCCATCCACAGTCAAGTGCTGCAGACGCTCCCAGGAGCGACTGAGGGTTTGCACTGCCCAACTCCTGAGAGAAGCACAGCTCACCCAGGCAGCAAGGGAACCCCAGCACCACCAGTTTCCCAGAGGTTTGGTCAAAACAAACCAGGAAGGTGAACCTGTAAAGGCTAATGACTTCCAAGTGACCCCAGTTATTCCCTAAATGCATCCCAACAGCTAGGGCTGCTGCAATGTTAACCCAGATGAAGGTAAGCTTTCAGGTCACTTTTGAAAAGA
Organism: Florisuga fusca; assembly: GCA_038090715.1. Classification (NCBI taxonomy): domain Eukaryota; kingdom Metazoa; phylum Chordata; class Aves; order Apodiformes; family Trochilidae; genus Florisuga; species Florisuga fusca. Next base: position 85,261 of record JAAWXA010000026.1, on the reverse strand, counting down.
CCCACCACACTACCAGAACAAACCAAAACTATCTTGTTCTCCAGAACCACCAGGTTGTCCAGAAAAGTCTCAGCCTTGTCAACTTACTTGCTTATAAGTGGCATCATCCCAGGACACCCCAGAACAAGGTGTGAAGATGTGCAGCCTACCACCCACCTTCACCCAAGCAGCCTCCCAACACTTTCATGAGGCTGGGAAACAGCAGCACCTTGATTCCCAAGGTGAGCCCTTCTACCAGGACCAGCAATGCTCCAGATGGACTGCACGAGAATCCAGCCACAAATGAGGCTTTGTGCAACACAAGCTGGGCAAATCATTTACATCCAAGCAACTGGTCAGCTTTTCGACCCTCAAGCTGAACTAGTATGCTTCACTTTGCAGGGATTCCCACATATTTTAAGGCCTCTATCCTTGCCAGTGACTTGCTATTTGTCTCACATTTGGTTTCTCCCACACCACATATGAAAGTCTCATCTTGGCATAACCCAAAGCCTAGCAAGAAACTGCATCACTTGGCCCTGGAGACCGTCCATGGCTCTGGAGACCCCATGATTTCCCCATTCTCCCACCAACACATTTCTTCCAGTTACAATCAGAATAAGTTACCTGTTCAGACTCAGCTACATTTGCCCTGTTCATCCATCACCTTCCAAAATATTTTATTTGGAAAATGTTCTTCATTACATTGTTAGCCTTAGCTCTGCTTGCAGGCAAAACCCTCAAAGACACCATCTTCTTTGCCTTCTCTTTCCCTGTTCCAGAAAAATAATTCAGAAGGGCTACAGAAGTGCAGCCCTGCCTTTGGAAGGAGAGATGTCTCAAGGGAGCAAGTTCCTGAAGGTTTTACCATTATTTAAATGTGATTCTGATGTGACAGCTCAGGCCTAAGCCTGCAAGGAGACTGCTAGCTGTTGCTGATGCTATTTTGCCAAGCATTTACAGCTTAGATTAGCAGGAAAAAAAAAGAAAAAAAAAAAAAAAAGCACAGCTCTGATAACTATTCAGAACTGCAAGGAACAAAGAGGGATTGTCAGTTTAACACTGGCACTGGAAAACTGCATGAAGCAACAGCAGAAAAGCCCTAATGGAGGGGAAAAGGGAAAAACACAGTGGCTAATACCACTTCTTGACCTGAGCTGCTGCAACATCCTCATGCAAAACCATGCTTGTAACTTCTAGAGGGACAGTCTTTCATCAAGAGTCTGCTATACAAAAGCTGTCAACTGAAAGCAGAAGCTCTTTGTAGGGGAGAAGCAGAAGCTACCAGAGATGAATGAAAAGGCTAAACTTCTCACAAGGGCTTAACTTGCTTATCATAGCCTTTTACTCTCATCTTCTTCTGGCTAGAAAAGTTAATTGCCTGTAGCACAGGACTTGAGCCCCATCTGCTCTCACACATTCTCTCACACCAGCTACTCGCCCTTTCCCTCTCTCCAATCAGAAAGATCAACTAAGTAACTTTGGTACAGTATCAGACAGTTTGCAACTCAACTTTGGAAGAGCTTAGGAGGAGATAACAAAACACTTCTAGTTCGGGAACCAAGATACAGACAAAAACTCCAACTCCCCACCAACACCAACTCCAACTCCCTGCAGGGTGGGTTTGGAGGTTTTAAGATTTTTCATTGTTTTGATTTGCCAGATTTTTACTATCCAGAGATCAGTGAGAAAGCCTTCCTAAACAGGGCTGCAGAAATAACACAGAACATTCTTGCAGGGATGTTACCTTCAAGTTTGAGAATCAGTCTCACCCACACTGGATGATCAGCTGCAGGTAAAGCTGAAGCTGGAATATTTTCCTTTGGTTTTCCAAGCAAATACTTACCTCATCTATCCCAGACACAATGAAATCATTTCCTTGCTTCTCTGAACATTCTGGTACTGTTCTGCAGACTATATTGAGATTTTACCCAAATGGTTGGATAACAGCAGAGGTGCCCCAGCTGCCACAGGCAAACTGAACGTCCAGCTCCAGCTTCCTCCCTTTGATCTACTGCAGGAACAACCAGCACATGAAACTGGGACAGTGCTGCTGGGTCACTATGAGGAGGACATGAGTAAGGGAAGGTTGGAGACACCAAGGAGTCCCTGGCCCTCTACATCACCTTATTTAAAGGCTTTGCCCCCTAACTCACCCCAGAACAGGTCTTCCTACTTGGCAGTAAGAGGAAATGACTCTCCCAAAGGCCGGAAAATCCTGTTTCACTGCCTCACACCTCTTGTACTGGGGAGCCTAATACTTCTGGTGGCAAAAGCTACAGCATCTCTTCCTCTTACTGGACCCAAACAGCCTGGGATAATTTTAGCTATGCTGCCCTGGAAGCACAATATGCCTTTAGGAGTAACCAGCACATCTGTGGTGGTTTAGCAGCCAGCACCCATTTTAAAGAACCACAGAATCTCCAAGTTGGAAAGGACCTCTGAGATCATCAAGTCCAATCCTTAATCCACCACCACCATGGTTCCCAGGCCATAGCACTGAGTGCCACATCAGTCTCTTTTTAAAAACCCCCAGGGATGGAGAATCCACCATCCCCCTGGGCAGCCCATTCCAATGCCTGATCACCCTCTCTGTAAAGAATTATTTCCTAGTATCTAACCTAAACCTCCCCTGGCAGAGCTTAATACCATTATTACATCCATGAATGAAGTATCACAACATCTAGGAGATATGCTGGATCCAGAGATCTCAGCTAAACCTCCTGCACACATTCTATACTACTCACAGTTTCTTCACCACACAGTAAAGCTGTGCCAGGGATCACTGATGGGGAAGAGGGGAGAAACTTGGGCTGCAGCCCCAAGAAGCTGCTACCTCAGCAGCCACCTGCTCCAAGCCAGCCCTCTAGCAAGCTCCCAGACACCACTTTTCATCTTGCTCTCTGCAACATTCACCTCTTCCAATCAACACCAGAGCTGTGGCTAAAGGCAGAGACGCCTAAATGCTCACTGTACATTTCCAAAGCCCTCTCCTCCCTCAGTGCTGACACAGGGACCAAGAGCTCTTTTCATGAGCTGCAGCAGCTGCCTGCAGCTCCCCAGCCCTTGTAACTTCATGGCAGAAGTCATTTATGTGCTCCTATGTTTGCTGGGACCTCCCTGCACATGCTGCCAGCACTGTGTGAAGGCACAACTCAACAGTCAGCAGCCAAAGTCCACTCTGCTGCAGGAAAGAAAACTCTGGCCCCATGCTCCCTTTTCCTAGTCCCATCTCCTGCAGAGCTACATCCTAAGTTAGATACGAAAAAATACAGGGAGAGTCATGGCTTGGGTTCTCCTTTTCTTTCCCCTCCTGCCTGGGCTAGTTTTCAGCCCAATGCTTTCCCCCACCTCCTCTGCACACAAGAACAAACAAGAGCAGCAAGGGAAGAACAAGACAGGGTCTTGGCTCACACAAGCTGCCTGAAGGCAACCTGCCTTTTGGGTGGTCACATGCTGATGGCAGCAGTGACCCAGCAAGATGAACACAAGCTCAGATGAGCCTGAGGAAACTGGAGCCACCAGGACAGTTAAAAAGTCACCCTTAATTTTTATTTTATTGCACTGTACACCAAGATACACTCTTTCTTTGCTATTTCCCAGATTTGGTACCTACAGTTCTTGCAATTACTCAAGCCCAGGTGGCTCCTCAAGCCCTGCAACAAGACACTGCTGAGTTACCCAGAGATACAGGCACCATGTCACCTCTGGCATGGGACAGGCTGCAAGAACATCCAGTTTTACTTCTGGAGTAGGGGGGAAAAAAAAAAACAAAACAAAGCACAAGAGCGATACTTCAAATGTATCTTGCAAAAGGCCTTGCCTTTAGGAAAATGGAGTTAAACACTTTCACTGGGAGGTGAAGAGAAAGATCGAGTAAGTGCCATTCAGAGAAGAATTCAGTCACCGCTGCCTGGGCCCCTGCCCCCCTGCCCTCAACCCCTGCCAGCTGCTCCCTGGGGAAGAGCACAGACCTGAGCGGGGCCAGCGGAGCCGTCTACTCCGTCTGGAATCCGCCGTTCCCCTGTGCCAGCTGGCAAGGGGCGGCCAGGGGGAAGGCACAGCGAGGCCGCGAGGAGTTCCGCAGCCAGCCCAGGCCTGGCGTCCCCTCTCCTCTGGAGCTGGGACGGGCACTTGGGACACCCCCACGGGGAATTCCGCCGCTCCGGGGGTGGGGGCACAGCGGAGGGGCCGCAGTCAGGCAGAGGCAGGGGGGGAGCCGGGCGGCAGCGCTGCTCTGCCCGTACGGGAAGCGCCGTGACGCTTCGCCGCTGCGGCTGAGCCTTCCCCGTTGTTCCGACGGGCACAGGGCCCTCCCGGAACCTTTCGTCGAGCGCCAAACCCGCGTGCCTCTCCCATCCCGAGCTTCCCCGCCGCCGCTTCACCACGCGGTGAGACAAAAGGGCAGCGGGGCCNGTGACATCACTTCCGGGGGACCGGGGCGGGGGGCGGGCATCCGCCCCGCCCCGGGCGGGAGCGAGGCGCAACGCCATACGCCGACAGCCGGAGCGGTGCCGCCCCCTGACTGAGCCGCCATTGGCCGTTCTCCCGCGCGGGGGTTTGTGGGGCGTGTAGTCCTCGGCCCGCCGCTGCCCGGCCGCTGGGCGGGCCCGAGAGGAGAGTCTCGCGAGAGCGGAGGGGCCGGGGTCTGCACCCCTTAAAGGGGCCGCGCGGGAGCGGGGCCGGGGTACGGTCCCTGCGCCGCGCCCCGGCCCGGGGAGTACCCTCAGGGCCCCGTGCCTGCTTCAGCGTCACCCCCTAAGTGGCGTCAAACTCTGTGCTTACCCCCCCCCCAGACTCTGACCGCCCTCTCGGACGGGAGCAGAGCGTGACTCTCCTCCCCGATGTCGCTGCCTCCGGGGGAATGCAGCCACCCCTCACAGAAAGGGAGTTCTCTGCCTCCCCCCGGGCCCTGTCCCACCCCCTACCGCGGGCGGGGACACCTCCCGCTAGCCCAGGTTGCTCCAAGCCCTATCCCGCACGGCCTTCAACACTTCCAGATATGGGGAAGCCGCAGCTTCTCTGGGCAACCTGGACTATGGGCTCAGCACCCTCACAGCACAGAATTTCTTCCTGGTATCTAACTCTCCCCTCTGGAAGCTTTAAAACTGTTTCCCCTGTTGTCCCCTCCATCCATGCCTTTTTAAAACAGCCAAACCTGCAGCCACATCTTAGAAACACCTTGTCTCTCCTTGGCCTTGGTTGTCAACATTTGAAGGAAGCCAAGCAGGGCAGGAGATACTGGGAAAGGAGATGTTGGGGACGTGGCAACATTTTATAGAGCTACAGGGTTATCTTGCAGTTCTTCCCCTGGAAAGGTCACCTTTCTGCTCGCTTGGGACAGGAGGGGTGTGTGATGGCCTCAAAGGCCCTGGTTGCTGCTGGAGGCACCAAGGAAGGGGGGAGGGCAGTAAGCCTAGCCAGAGATTGAAGAGAAGGTGAGAGGACAGCACCCACAGAGCACAGGGGGAGGTGGTGGCTGCTGTCCCGGGAACAGTGCCCCATAGCCCTGTGTTGGGAAGGGAAGAGGAGCATGGGGCTGTGGGCCTCCCTGTCTGCCCCACAGCCTGGCCTTGCAGCCTGGGGGAATCCTGCAGAACCTGGTCCTCTGGGACCAGATGGAAACATGGTGATGAAATGGTGCTGAAGCTATATGCTTGTTCCTTTTTTTAAAAAAAAAAGGAGCACTGAGGCCATGCTGGGAGCTGGGCACAGGATGGAGCTGTGCAGCATAGTCACCTGAGCACAAACTGTTCTGGGACTGTGCCTGAAGCTGGTTCTTTCTATCTACAGGCTCATGTCATGGAGATGCTGTGAATTCCTGAAGTAGATTTGAAGTCCTTCTTCTCTTCTGGTTCCACTCAGGCCTCTGTAATCCTCTTCAGAACAGTAAGACAGTGCATTATGCCCGACTTTAGGAGATGATGTGCTGAGATGGACCTTTCTGTACCTGCTATGACAGAGACAACATACACAGGTGGACAACTTCTCCCTGGCAATCCCGCCCCTCCAATTTAGTCCAAGGACTCTGCTCCCAAAGACCACCCTAGTTACCACCTCCCAGCCCCACTTTACCACGCCACTTTCTGCTCCAGGCTCCCCAACTCAACAGTCAGTGCCGTGGGTCCCCCACAGCATTTCCACTGGCTGGCTGCATAGATGCCCAGCAGTACCCACCTCTGACAGCATTTTAAACAGAGGCATTTTAAAATACTGCTCTGCCTTTCACAGCATTCTGTCAGCCACTGTCTGGAAGAGAAGGGGGAGAGACTCCACCACATGCAAAATTTTTCTTAATTATGATCAAGCATGGTGATTTATTGAAGAGTTGCAGCACTTGCAAGCTTCTGAACATGAGCATCAGTTTACAGAGAATGACAGCAGGCAGTGAACCCCAAACATCCTTTCCATCGGTTGACAGACACTTGCCCAGTGGGGGGACAGCAGCAATTAATTCCTCAGAACAGGAGTCGCTCCTTTTTATAAATACTAACAGCCTCGTTGCTGCATCTCTTGCCTTCCTGGCAAGAAACTGTTGTCAACAGGACACATTTTGCCTAGCTTCACTTTCCTCTCCCCAAATCAATGATATAGCTTATAAAGGAGGAGCTAAGAACAGTGCATGAAAAAATAAAGAACATCTATGAAAGATAACTTTAAACTGTGACAGGGAAAATGATTAATTAATGAAGTAAAGGCCAACCCTGATCAATCATTCAGGACCCTGGAGGCTGGGGGATGATGATCCACCCATTGCCTGATGGCTCAGCAAGCCCTGAGTAGAGGTAGGAGAATGGGAGCAGGAGCAGAACCTCCCTAGGCTAACCCTGGCTCTGCTGCAGGAACATCTGCCTACAGTTGCATGGGGGCAGCAAGAAAAGCTTCCAGAGAGGAGGATTTTTAACCTGTTTCACTTAAGGACACCTTTCAGCAGCTGAAACACGTAACTTGTTTTGCCCAATAATTCCTCCTTTTTCGCATTGTAGTTTTATATAGGGATCTGACAGGAGTGTCTGCAGAAGGAAATTCAGGACAGAAGCTACAGTCAAGTTTTGTAAAGGACATTCTTCTTGGAGTTGCATAGCCAAGTTCTCCCTGCCTCTACCAAACCCACACACATACCAGGAGCAGGGGTGCAGTGACAGAACAAAGCAATGTCACATGCAAGATAAACGATTGCACACCTGGAACACACACATCTGCAGCCAAAGGTTCCTCAGAACTTCCCAGGATCTACATGGGTCACACCACCTGTCATGGTTTAATGCTGGGTTGGCAGTTAATCAAATGACAGATGCTTTCTATTAATCCCCCTCCCCTCTCTGATAAAGAGAGAGAATAAGAGAGAGAGACTTACAGGTTGGAAACTAAACTACACAACTTTAATGAAACAATAATAATAAAAAGGAAAATTTATAGAATATATACAAATATAAAGGAAAATTGATACCACGTTCCTCTCCCACTTCCCCCAGTAACTCTCACGTCACCACCGAGGCTGCAGGGCAGCCCAGTCCAGGCTGGACTCCTGGAGTCAGCAGAAGTTGGGAGCTGGGGGCAGAAACACAGATATGGGCTGGCATGGATCAGGTCCACAGGCAGAGAAATGGATGGAATCCTCCCAGGATGCTGAAGCAAACAGGGACAGGTGAAGAAGGGGAAGAAGGGAAGGAAGGGGTTTGGCCCTCGTGATCCCTCAAATTTATACTGAGTAGGATGCATATGGAATGGAATACTCTGGTCAGTTTTGGTCATTTATCTTGTCTGCTCCTCTCTAAAGGAGGGCTGCAGGTGTGATGTCTTTACTTCTTTTCTCTTTCTGGAGCATAAGATGTTCTTCAGAATTCAGCAGTGTCCTTGGTTCTGCATACCAGTCTCCAGCAGTAACTATAAGCATCGAGTGTTATCAGTCCCAGAAGCAGACACTGTCTGAGAAACTTGCTGTTAATTTCAGTAAGTGCAACTACTTATAAGAGACTTAGCTGAAAGCAAAAGTACAAGACAGAAAATTACCTTTATTCTGTCCCAAACCAGAACACCATCCAAGTGCACTTCAACCTTCCTGTGACAAATACAGACTTGCCCCCTCCAAAAAACAGGACCTCGGTCCACACACAATGAATCTGTAACCACTTGGACACTTCTAAAAGACTGAAAACCACCCAATGAAAGCCCTGCATCCTGGCCTGCTGCACCCAGCTCCCACCCTTTCCACAAACAGCCACAGCAGAGCAAGGATCCCAAGACCCCACTAATTGCCCTGCTGAAAGCAAAGTACTGAATTTTGGGTGGTAAATCCCCAGTCCATCTGCAGTCAAGCAGCTGAACACTCTGAATTGCTGCTAACACCCAACTGCACAGCACACCAAGCCTGGAGTGCCAGAAGAATCCTTTCCTCCTTCTCTCAGATATTTATCTGAGCTGTCAGGACCAAGCTGCTGTGTACTCTGCATTTTCTTTCCAGTTGATTACACACAAAAAGTAAAAAGAGGGAAAATAATGAGAAACAGGTAAGTATGTTGTGGGAGGGAAAGTTAATCTCCTTGGAAGACTTTGCTGCTGGAAGCAGCAGTGGGCAAGAGCTGCTCCAGGTCTACAGCTTGTTTCACAAGTGTCTGAAAATGAAGTCCCACTGGTACTGTGGATCACAGAAGGACTTCAAGGCAGCTTGGGAGTGCAGCAGTGACACACTGAAGGGATAAACCCCCATCCCACACCAGATTCCTTCTTTCTGAATGTGAACAACGCAGATTCCAGAAAGCTGCTCCCCATCCAAGAGCTCTGGCAGACAGTTAACATGCTCACGTTCTCCATCAAAGGCCAGGATACCAAGAACTTCATGTTAGACACATCTGCTTTTAAATTTAAAAAAAAAAAAAAAATCCAGAATGTATCCAATAATGGTTACTATCAAGGAAATTGTTTTATCATAAGCAGAGAACAGACACAGGATGGAAACACTGATACTCAATTTACACTAGTTGTTTTGAGAAGAACAGTCTTTTGCTTTCATTTGGACCCTTTTCACAAACTCTTCCTTTCTCGAGGTACTCCTGTGGGAACTGAAAACCCTGTTGTATACAGAGAAATGTTTTTGTGCAGTTTCAGTTCTTCAGACCTACACCCATCTTTTGAAGCTCCATTGCTGCAGAGCATGTGCTGCTCAGACTTATTTCTTTCCACTTCTGCTAGAATACATAAATATACACTTGTTCTTCACCTTGTGCCTTGTCAGCTTTTAATACTTCTAGTTGCCTGCCTGCTCCAGCACATTCATAAAACCTTAACAGACCAAATAAATTTGCTTGGACTACTTGGACTACTGTCAGTGCCAGCAACATTCATCTTCATCTTTTCTTACTGGGTTTCCCAGGATATTTCAGGTTCACATTTCCAAACCTCTGTAGCTTTCTCTGCTGTGTACATTTATCGCATGCCCAAGGCAGCAGCACATTGACAGAGAAAAACTGATCCAACATGGTGTAACTCAAAGTAGTTCATCCAATTAACAGGGGAGGAAGAGAATTAAAAACAAAATCACTGACAGGGCAGAAAGATTTCAAGAACAATTGCGAGTATTTATGATAAAGATGAACATACCCTGATGGTAAAGAAAGAATCAACAACTTTTTCTCATGATGGCAATAGACATTTATTGTCATTTTGGAGATTAGTTACCATGTGTATATCAGGACTTCAGACTGAAAACAAATCAGGATTATGAACTCGTAGCATATGCCAGTTGGAAATCAAAGGACTGAATGTAAAGCTGACCTTAGAAAAACAGACTAACTGAAGATCTTCCCATGTCCCCTCATTTACTTATTTTTTTAAATTAAAAGCTGATCATCTCCTCCGCCTTCATTTCAACATCAGAACAATCATCTAAATGCAACTTTTCCTACTTTTACTTTAATCTGGCCATCTCACAACTTTTATATATTGATGATTCTACAACTTCAGAATGAAGTCAACCTTTACAAACCATGTTCTTCTTCCATTTCACCTGGCTACTGAGTTCCACTTTAAGGACAAGGCTGAAGTAGAATAAAGATTTGCTTGTTTTAGACTACTGTAGTTACATTATTATGGTGCAAACCTCCAAAATATGTGCTTTGCTGTTTCAGAAAAAGCTGCATCAGTGCAAAATCTGATGGTTGGTGCAAAAGACAACACAGTGCCACAAATTCTTGAAATACCTTTCTTCTCCTTCTCCTATGTGTTAACTAAGAAACACCTTCTTCCCACAATCCCAAATACAGTCAAAAAAGAAGAAAAAGATGAAGATATTTCATGCTTTAATACAAAACCCCAAAACAATCCCCCACTCTGAAAAAAAAAAAATCCTACAAGTCCAATCCCCCCACTCCTGACAAGCCAGGTTAAACTATTTGTTCCCCACCCATCCCAACCCTCTTCTAACTTTTATGTATCACCATTAAAACAAATGCATACCACTTACGGTACAAATGTGAAGCTGCAGGCATTCAAGTTACAGAACATTCTGAAAATATTTCAAGCATAAAAAGTACACTTGATAATTGAAAATATAAAGTTTCACCTTTTTAAAAAACACTTTGATTAGAGCTCAAGCAAAACAAAAGACTCCAACTTCAGTTTAACTTGATAAGAACACAGAAGGTAATAACAAAATCTCAGAAGGTAATAACAAAAAACTCATTTTTTTTGTGATGAAGTAACTGACCACATCTTTTAATGAAGAGAAATGGTATATACAAAAATAGCACAGACCTTAAGCATCAACAACATACTTCAACCAAAAATAAGTGTACAGGTGATCAGAGTCATTCTTAGCATCAAATGGTACTGATTACTAAGAAGCATAAACCACTAGGAATAAACATTAGACTACTACAAATCAAAGGAAGAATCCATGACACCGAATAGGCTCAGTTTTTGTCACTGAACTTTTTGTAGGCTAACAATTCCACTAGTGCAAGACCATATGTTTACCTGATTAAATGATAACTCATAAATGTCACAATTTAAGAACACTCATACAAAACTATTTTTTTTCTTTTAAAAAAGTGCCACATACCATACTTTTACTAAAAAAAGTTAGAAACTAATGGAAAACTGTCTGCCTCCATCTCTTGTCAACAAGGAAAGGCCAAAGGGATTCTTTGATCCCAGTTCGAAATGGTGTTCTCTGACCTATCCCCAGCATTTCCAGCCTGGAACAGTCCAGCTGAGCATTCCTTGGACGAAGAGCACCCACAACTGGACAGTCAGTAATCTAAGAAATAAACAGAGCAAGACCAACACAACAAAAAGTTAATCAGAAAATATTTGTCCTTATATATACTAAATTTGAATTTTTCCTACATAGCCTTCTATATAATATATGCTTCTCTTCCTGTACAGCTATTTTGTGCAGGTTTGGGGTTTGTTGTTGTGTTTTGTTGTTTGGTTGTTTTTTGGTTTTTTGGTTTTTTTTTTGGTTTGGTTTGGTTTTTTTGGGGGGTTTCTTTGTTTGCTTATTTTATGGTTAACTTCCATTTCAACATAAGATATGTCAGGCAGCGTAACATGAGGTGTCTCACTAAATTACTGCTCACCATTTATGCTTTTCTGTTTTATTCCCATTTTCACCCTATAATGACAAGGTAAAAATACTCTAAAATGTTGCCAGGACCATGTGTTGATTAATATACTTGAAGAAAAATAGACTTGGGCAGAAGAAATTCAGACTTAAGTGTTCTCCATTTTTTTCTCTCCATCTTCCAAGCCACAATTCAGTTCCAGCCTTCACTAAATTCAGAAACCTTGGAATTTGTTTTGGAAATAAATAAAAATCTTATTTACATGTTATATTCTCCCAACATTATTGGTATGTATTTATGAGTAGCCTTAGTTTTCAGTGTTAATAAAACTATAGGATAGGTATTTTAAACAAGCATAAATGATCTGAAGTTCCTAAGTGTATGTATTCAGAAACCAATCTGGCTATTGAGAAGTTTTTACAGATTCCTACCTTCAAGTTAATGTTCTGTCAATCAGTAGGGTCTTTTTAAGGACAAAAATACAACAAAAAATATGCATTTACTCATGACTACGGGGAACTGTTCTGCAAAAATACCGTTACACTATCGATTGCCAACTGGTTACTGATGGACTATTCTCATAATTCAGCAGGTAAAAGCAGCTGTTGCTTTCCTGGGTTAAGATACCTGGCAACATCATCTGCTATGCTAGACATAAGAAGTAGCTTATTTGAGTAGCTAGTGTGAGACCTACTGCTTGAAATCATAAAACACATCCATCTTTCCACACATTGAACACCACATCACTTACTGGTCTCAAATGGCTGCTGGGAAGGTTGAAAGCATCTGCAATTGCACATGCCATTTCATATTTAGTCATCTGTTCATTGCCAGACCAATGAAATGTTCCTTTTACTGATGGGTCCTACAGAAGAAACAGGACGCACAGATGAAAAAAGCAGCCATGTAGCCTTCAGACTAATTCCTGCATAAGAAACATGCAGGTTCATCTTCCAGCAAGATCCTAACCTGAAAGGCATGTTACTGAACCTCACTCATGTTCTAGAAATGTCTCAGACATTTTCAGAGAACACCTGACTAGGGACTGAGACTGAAAACTGTTTTTTTATGTATCTGACCTGATTTTTCATAAATACCTAATGTTCTGTAGATCTAACAGGAGAGGAAGGAGTGAGTCAGCCAACCAACCAAGGTCAAATAGCCAGGGAGGAGGAACCTGGCTATTTGTTACTATTCACTTATGCTAAAACCAATACAAACTACTCCACATTCTGAATGTTAAACTGAAAACCATGTACAAGTCCTATCAAATTGGCTGAACCATGTCTACTGTATATGCACGGACAATTCTTTCCCAAGTTACATGTATGAAAAATAAAGATGGTAGGTTGGCTTTGTTACCTTGCAAAGGTAGTAATCTGCAGATGCTGTGGTACATAAACACAACAAACTATTCAACTCTGTGGCTTGTTTTAGCCACTTCAGTATTCCTAATACAATAATAACAATAATAATTCAATAATAAACAAGGGCATCTTTGAGAACTATGTTCAATCACCACTAGTTCAAAATGGCAACTTGTAAAAGGCTTCTCAGAATATATTAAGGATTTGCATTTCTTTACTGTACACTTGAGAACACACAACAAATTTCCAGAAGATCTGTCCCACTTGTTTTTGTTTCAAATGCCAGAATATCAATGCAGTATCACGTAAAGATACTGCAGCATTACAGCTAGTTTTTTCCTCCCTCCCTGTGTTCCAGAAATACAAAAAATAATTCAGGTTATATGCAGGTCTGTTGTCCAGAAACAAGCCATGAACTAGAACCTTTTTTTTACCTTGAAGAAGCTTGTTTCTTTCAATTCTTACCAGCATTCTCTTCTCTGCTAGTTGTCTGCAAACAGCTGCTACATCCTTGACATTAGTAGGAAATCTTTGTTGCCAGTGGTCCATGTTGGCAGATTTATTACTGAATTGCACTTTATCAAACATAACAGTCACAGCACTTTCTTCCAGTCTTTCTACCTCTCCATACAAGACAGGAATCCTAAGTACTGCAGCATCTAAAAGACAGAATATTTTAAAAGCATTAACATTGTTATGAATTGGTATGAATGATGTAGTGTGACATGAAAAGAGTTATGGAAGTTTTATGAAATATGTTGGGGATAATAAGCATCTGCCAATCATAATGTAAACCCAAATAATATGGCTGCCTTCAGAATTTTAATTTATGTAAATTAAAATTTTATAAACTCAGTTTATATGAACTTATTTTTATTTATGCCACTGATTTCCAGGAAGTTAACAAGCTTTCATTAACACTGCAATAGAAAAAAAGACCTGTTTGGGCTAGAACAAAAATTTTAAAATTAAAACGAGCAACTGCACTATGTACACTCCCCATCATCCCTGGATAAGAGCAAGAACAAAAATTCCCACCCATCACAGATCACCATATTTAAATATCAATTACAGACAAAGATTTTCTTTCAGCATGCAGAAGCCTCCTGCATAAAGGAGAATAATATTTACCAGAAATAAGACATGAACCTTGGAATGAATAACATCTTGCAAAATGAGGAATTGTTTGACAGAGTAAAGTAGCAAACAATATTAGATTTCAAGATGTTGATTGGAAAAATCAAACTAAACAGGTGCAAAAAGGAGAGTATTTTATAATGGAATATATTATACTAGTCTACCTCAGTCATGAAGACTCAAAGGGCCTCTTTGAGGGGAAATCCTAGAGGGCTATGACAAAGCCATTAGAAGTAATACAGACATTCTTACTTAAAAATTTACTATCAGTCCTGAAATTAAAAGAGGAAGTCACCAGGTCATTGCAATTCTTAAATATTTGTAGGAAAGTGCTATATTTATTAGAAAGACCAAAAAAAAAAGAAAAGCTAACATAAAAATTATCATCACAGGAAAGTAAACTGAAAGATGTACTTACACATGAAAAACAAATACAACAAAAATGCCAACGTCACACTGATATTCTGCTTCTCTGCAATCACTTAGTCACTCTGCAAATACCTTCTTCCTCTCTTGAAATATTAGTTAAAATGACTCTTAAAAATGGCTACAGAAGTACTCATTATTTGAGAAAAAGACTGCCTGCCTTTTGTTCTCAAGTGAGCTGAGACTTGGAGACCAATAGCTTAATGGTTTTGAAGACCTACTGAAACTTTACTTTTATAAGCATGAATACTAAAATACAGCTTGTGTCCCCTCCGAACCAACGTAAAATGTTTTTAAAAAGCATGCAAGACCCCTTAATTATTAGTGGAGATTCTTGCATTATATAACAGAAATGGATAGGGAAGTCTTTCACGCAACTACAGACATCCAAATTGTACCTATACAATACTAACAAATTAGTGGTTAGAAGACTAAAACATGTAAAATACTTCTATTTTATGAAACAGTAGAATTGATATTTTCTAGGATCTTCCTCAGCACCACTTTGAAATTAGTTCTGCTAATAATACCACTGCTGAAACCCCCTAGTGTCTGACAGATCATGCTCAGAAAAATTATGAAACAAAACTGTAGTGTTGAGTTGGGGGAAGGATCGAGCAAGATACACACACATACTTGAATGTGTTGCAGTCTTATCTTCATTACCAACCTAGAAGAGCGAGCAAACAGCATCGCAGTCAAATTCAGAGATGATATTTAAGTGAGAAGTGAACAACTTTTTAATTAAATTGTTTACTGAATTATGAGTTTTCCTATAAAAGTATTCTTTAGAAAGTCTCTATCTTGCTAGTAATGGCAAACCTATATTAAGGCCTATCATTTTAAAAATACAGTATGTCTTTGCTTACTGGAAGACTATCACACCAATTTATCTGTTGTTGTCTCTAGTTAGGCAGATCAGAATCACAGGGCAGCTATCACATTGACAGCACTTGTGCAAGTGCTCCGAGATTGTTTTCCTCAAATTCTTTGAGAAAATGAAGTGCTAGTCTCCTTAGAATCTGTGAATGGAAACTGACAGGGTACTAACTAGAAACAACCAAAACTCTTACAAGAAAAGAGTTTTACACGAACAAGTTCAGATCCCAAGCTTTTTTCCCTTATGAAGTAGAATTTAAAGAATTGTATTTGTATATTTTGAATGCAGGTTTTAAATAATAAATAAAAAATGTATTTGTTTAAAACCAAAAATATGTTAGTAACCCTTTAGAAAGTGTGCCAAGAAGGAATTTGATGCATGGTAAGCTAGGTGTGTAAAAGTAGAATGGATGGCCTGGTGGATGATGTAATGAGAGTAAAAGAGGAGATCATCAAGGAAACCAAAAGAGTAACAACAAAGTTGTTGTTTTACAACATTTACAAAAGTTGCATTATTATGGAATCACAAGTCTGTTTTTCCCTTCAGGTAAGCATGCATTTAGAACAATTTCAAAACATCCTCCTCAGGAACATCAACTATATATTAAGGGTGATAAAGCTTGTACCATTACAATGTATTGATAATGTATTTGATCTTTCCTTATGAACAGCTGATTCCCAGCAGACAATGATTTGTCAATGTCCATCAGCAAAGTCTATTAGCACAACTGGAGATTAGGACAAGAAATAAAGCTTCAGTCAACTGGTAACAAATAGCAGACTTTTATGAGCAAGGAGACAGACTCCTTGTCACATTCTTTGCTAACTCTTCTTTCACTAGTTTTGCAACTTTACTGCTCACCTATGCATCTCTTACTATCATATGTCTCATACTATACCATTAAGTAAAAATGATAAGAATTTATTAAAATTGTGTGAGTGTATTCTTACCTTCATTATTTTCCAGGACTGCCTTTTCACCCTCCAGTTTGGTTTTACCATATAAATTCAGGGGATTTGGTACATCATTCTCTTTATAAGGAGGGCTTGTCCCATCAAACACATAGTCTGTACTAATGTAGATCAGGAACGCTCCAACTCCAGCTAGAAATAAAACATTTATACATAGCCACTTTTAACTAATTCCTTGCCTGCAATCCCAATAAACCTTTCAACAAATCTATGAAGGACCTTATCTTCTAGCCCCATTCATTCTTTCTCCTTTTTCTCTTCACTGTTCCTTCACAGTGACATGTATGCCACCCTTATGGAAAATGGATGGCACACTGACAAAAAAAATAACATTCAGCACCTCAACTAACTCATACTTATGTCCTAGTAAAGTAAATGCATTATTTTAACAAGAAAACAAATCCAATACATGATCACCTTACCTGCCTCTTTTGCTAAGTTCCCTGAAGCAGCCACATTGAGCTGAGAAGCAGCATCTGGTTGACTTTCTACAACATCTGGCCTTCTCTCAGCAGCACAATGCACTATAACATGAGGCTGGAAATTAAAGAGTAATGTTAAACAACAAACATCAGCAGGACATTGCAGCTGTACTCTAGCTCCAGTAATTACTTCCCTCATGTAAAAAGGCATTTCACTAAGTTGTGAAAATTAATAAAATAGTAGCATTAATTTTGATCATAGCATTCTGAGGAGTATGTGTTCCTTAGGAAGTAAGACAGAACTATGCTGCTTCAAGGTACCCAAAAAACGTTATTAATTTTGCAATTATAATCTTCAGTAGCTTTGATTTTACAGCAAGATTGAAGTTGTGGGTTTTTTTAAAACTCTGGATAATAAACTAAGATACAATAATACAATATACATCTTACACCCATAATGGCACCTAAAAAATTCGCTGAACTGTTATTAGGAAGTCATTTACCCATAGCTTATTTGACAGAGACAGACTATTAACACTGGACGGCACCCAGCATAATATATTTCACATTTTATATATTCCCCATGCAAGTTAGATTGAAATAACAGTGAACTTCTTGCCACACTGTAAACTAGACATAGTTACTACTGCTCTAAGTATGGTCAAACTTCAAAAGAACCGCTTCTAATTACTATGCCAGTAACTCACATTTGTCTTTTTCTTTCAACTGTCAGTGCAAGCATGCTGACATGTAGTGCTGTTACCTGCAGTCAGAAGGTTCAGAACTATGTGTATCTACAGAGCAAACTTACACTCCAGATTTGTCAGAAAAGGCAGACATAAATTTTGCAACTCTGCCAAAGCATTAGCCCCACTAAAGACACATGAACTCAGTATCAGAACAGTACTATTAACCGATTTACTAGATGCATGAAGGACCATATCCATCAACTTCACATGGCCAAAACTTACCTGAAAGTCTTGGATTATGTCATGAACAGCAATACAGTCCAGAAGATTTATCTGTTCAAATCTGGGCTGAGCTCTCCTGAATCCACAGCCAACAGCATTCCAATTATTTTCATTGAATTCTTTAAACACAGCTCTGCCAAGAAGTCCTGTAGCACCAGTAATCAAAACTCGCCTACTAGGAACATCAACATCTTCCTAGGGAAACCAGAGCAGAAAAAGTTTGCTTTCGACTATTGTTTATTACTTTTTTTTTCTTTAACATTTTGAAAGGTAACAGTCTGTGCTACTGTATTACATAGCTTTCTTTGCCACCTGAGTTTTGGAGTGTCTCATGGCACGCAAACCTCTGGGAGCTCTGGAACTGTACCTAGTCAAGTATTTAAACATAGTTTTGAAGATAATGAAAATCAAACTTAAATGGGAAACTCTTTTACTTCCACAGCATGAGAGAAAAACAGAATCTATCAGCTAATTAAGACTGAATTTTTCTTTTGAAAACTTGGTAACTTCTGTGTAATTTGAAATAAGGAAAATAACTTCTTTTGAAAGTAGACCTAAATCCTGTAACACTTAGGGTCCATATACTACAACAAGTAATGCTGGATAGACAGTTCCTGTTTGGGGCTGCAGCAATACAACTCACTGTGGGTGTACCTACAATGACTGTAAGACCTGAAGACTTGGATTTTATCATTAAAAAGAACACTAATTCTTAGTTATTCAACACAGTTGAAGTAATTTGGTCATTTAAACTCTCAGTCTATAAAACATATTACAGCTTCATTTAAGCTACCAAGTATTTCAGAACTGAAAACAGTTGTGTAAAATCAGTTCACACAAAATCTGCAACACACAGCATGGTAATAAAAAATTCAGGACAGTGCAGTCACTCCAAGGCTAAACCCTTTATTCAGCTTTTATATCAGCTGCAGTAAAAAAAAGTAAAAGCAAACCCAACAGCTCGTCTTAAAGCCACGGACTGACAAACGAATGCAAATTAACATTGACAAAAAGTAGTTCTGCACTTAACTTGAACGTCAAACGCCCACGGCTGCAGCTACATCAGTTGAACATTACTGACAATAAAACGTGACAATCGAAACCGACAAACCTACAGAAGTGCTCATCTGTGCCATTCCTGCACAGTGGTCCCTACTATGTAAATAAATCTCTGCTATGCCAGCGGCCCGCCAGGATCCAGAGGGCGGGCTACACGGGCACAGCTTCCCGCTACGAAACACCACCGCCTTTGGGGAGATTGCCGTTCCGATACCGTAAAATGATAGGAAATTGTTAAAGCTTCTGGGGTAACCGACGCCCCACAGCGGAACAAGGATACGGGACGTAACTTACAAAGGAAGCACACACGGACCGAGCGCTGCTCAGGCGCTTCCCCTCCGCCGACAGCCGGGAGCAGAAGGAGCGCTGCGCCCCGAGGAGACGCGGCCCCCGCTCTCGGCAACCAGCCCGGCACAGGACCTCGCTCGGGGGCACCGCCGCTCCGCTCTCTCCGGCAGCGTGGAGCAGGCCCCGGGGAGAGGCCGGGCCGGCGGCGCAGCCCGGGGCCCTGCCCGGACGAAAAGGTGGGGGAGCCAGCCGGCGGCCCCCGCCGAACCGGCGTTACGCACCAGTAGAAAACCTCCGCACCACGGACCCCGGCGCCGCTCACCTCTACCAGCTCGCAGCGCCCCGGCACGAAGCGGATCTTGAGCTCCTTCTCCCGACCGACCATGGCGGCGGCAGCGGAACGGGGGCCCGAGGGCTCGGGGCCTAAGACCGCCACTGCTCCGCCGCCTGCGGGGCTGCCGGGCGCTGCGGGAGGGAAGGCGCGTCAGATGACGTGACGTGCGCCGCGCGCCAGGTCCCGGCCCTCATTGGGCGGTGGGGGGGTGGAGCCACGCAGGCGCCTGATTCCCCAGCGCGCTGATTGGCTGAAGAGCGCTCCTGGGGCGGGGACTGAAGGCGGCCGGGGGCAGGGAAAGGCGCCCCCTGGCGGCCCGGGCCTGGTACCGCTCCCCAGGCAGCCGCAGGTCCGGGTCGCAGGGGGCCAGGGGCAGCTGCCCCGTTTCAACAGCTTTGTCTTGCTCCCTGGAGTGATGGAGATGCTGCAGCAATCCTCATTACAACGCTGGCACCTCGGCCCAGCCGAACCGTGATCTTCCACCTCTACGAAATGAAGGAGCAGGTCCTGCTCTTTGTGAAATGAAACAGCTCAATTGGACCAGAACACCTTATTGGGCTGAGAAGAGACAGCAGCAGTACAAGTTCTGGCACGTACTACATCTTCGAACGTTTCAGAATGGGGGAAAGTGATGCACATGGTTTAATTGCCCCAATCCACTGCCTCGGGGAACAGCACCTGCCTGGGGGAACCAATCCCTGCCTAGAGTACTTATCATCCACACAGCATTTTACACTTAAAAAAATGACAGTTACTTTTTTTGGTTTTCTCTTTTTTTTTTAATGAAGTATTCCAAGTTACACAAATCTTTAGAGAAGCTTTTTACTGTGATACTTCCACCAATCTGTGCTGCCTAACATTGGTTTTAACAGGAGTGAAAGTAGATGCACAAGAATTAGTAGCCAAGACTGATTTTCACACATTCATCTGATGAATTAATTTCAGTTTCACTTGATTAAAACAGCATTTAATTGATATCCAAGAGAGGAAAACAGCTGATACTACAGGAATTAACATCCAGTTGAACAAAAATCAGAATATTACTAAAAATTGAATGGAATTTAAAATTACTTTTATCTGTGAGAAACAACTGACATTTACAGGACAAAAAAGTCTACCTATATAAACCACTTGAGCCAGTTTCTACCTTCTTGGAACACAGATGCACTGCTTTTCCTTGTGACAAGCTATGGACAATTCTCATTAATCTCATAATTCTACTAAAACATCAGTAACTCATAACTAAAATTAAGAAGAAAAATCTACAAAGGAAAGCTGAACTGTTTGCAGCTCTAAGGTAACAACTCTGCACGCATCTCAGGCTCCCAACACAGGCTGGAAGAATTCCCTTTACAACAGAACAAAGAAAATGAAGTGGAAATAGAAGTTTTCCCTTTCAGGCTTAGAGCAAAAGGAAAACAGGTAAAGAGTTAATACGGGATTCTCAGGGTAGAACCCTAAATTAGCCTGTACAATGTTTTGGTCACAAGTATAAGAGTTACAAAACTATGTGTAAATAGACTATAGATTGTGTTACAAAGACAGCAATTTCTTCGGTATTTCATTGAATTCAGTAGCATTATTTTCAAATTATTTATCATTCCATGCACTTTGTGAATCACTATGGTTAGACAGAATACATAAAAATTTATTGCAGAGTTCATATCAGTTATCAAGCATAGTGCATCACTGGGTGACTACATGCACCACTCATAACTAACATTTCGGACTGTAATTCACAGAGACTGAAGTGTAATTGTCTCTCCTCCTGTTTCCTTTTCCCCAGATGCTGTATTCAAAGCATGGCAGCAATCTATTAATGCAAATATCCAGAGCCTTACCTGCTCCATTTCCATCAGCATTGCAAGCATTGCCTGAAACTGTAGAAGGAATTTACAGCCTAGAAAATTATTGCAGTTCCGCCACACATTGGTTTGTCTGCTTTTGCCTGCAGAGAGCACATGAACTGGAAGAAGCAATAACCCAGTTGAACTTTGGAACCAAAACGCTAATCCAAAACCTGTACCACGTGTGGCCCTGAATCCTGTTGAACTTTTAGTTTATTCCCAGTGGTACCATTTAAGCAGCTCAGTATAAACTTTAATTATTACTTCATAACAACCAGAATGAGCAGGTGCAGTCCATTGTGTGTATAAAGTTTATTCAGAGCACTGTCACTGGGTCTTAAACAGTTTTCCTTTGACAGAAATCAAGAGGAGGCCTCTAATTAGGTCAGCCAGGTTTTTTAAATAAGTATTATTTTTAAAAATAAGTACCGCCCAGACCTTGCTACAATACAGTGAGATGGATGATCAGAGAAATAATTGAGGTTGTTTTTTTTAAGTGAAAAAGTGTTCTACAATATGATTCTAACAGTAAACACTGATAAGTTAAGCTACCAGTATTCAAGGTTCCAATTTTTAATGCACATTTCATACAAGCATGAAACTGGCAAAATTGCTTAGACTGAAGCCAACACAAAGCACTCAATTTCCCCCTTAATTCTTCCCTGGCTGTATATTATTTATCTATATTTCAAAGCTAAACAAAAAATCCACATTGCTTTAAGGCTAGCATAATTACCTGCAGGGATTATTAGAGTTTACCTCCGATTGTCTGAACAGGAGTTAAAATGACACAGACAAAAGACAAAACTCCTAAGTAGGCTAGAAAGTTTGAAGAATTAAAACTGTATGAAACAAGTGTGTGGGAATCTTGAAAGCATAATCATGTGATAGCTGGAAATTTTTGCTTCAGTTGGTATACCCATTTGAAAAAAGAATTTCCCAATGTAAGGCAGGATATTTCAACCACCAGAAGTGAGGTTCAGTTAGAAATGTACCTTCACTCAGTGTCCCCATTGCTATGCTTGAGTTCTGTGGAATCTTCTGTTAATATTCACTCTTAAAATAAAAGGCCCATATAACATTTTTAAAAACCACAACTAAAGACGCCTTCCATTTTTTTGGCATGAAGGCTTTTCATCAGATGTTGACATTCTGATTTATGAATAGTGATTTTGCCTTTAAAAAAATATGAGTAGAACACAGAGTGCAACTTCCATCAACCACGTTTGCAAGATAAATGCCTTACAAAAAAAACTCTACAGCTATTATACCAATTTAACAGTATACAGAATAACTGTACAATCTTGAGTTGTTTACTGACTTCCCCCACCACCCCATTGCTCTTTCCTCCCTGCTGCTCACTAGATGGTGTTTGGTTTGTCTAACCAGTCATTTCACATCTGCTAACTACTGGTCACACAGGCTGTGTAGCATCAGAATTTCTGTCAGTAGAATGTTCTCATCAAATAAGTCTGACATAAATTTTGCCCGCAATTTTCTTTTACCCCATTTACATCTTTCAGACATGAAAACCTGTGTCTTATTTCTCCACAATGAGAAAAAAAATACAAGAGTAAAATCTTTCAGCAGCTTCCCCACCCAAATGTCTCTCAACACCATAAGCAAACTGCTAAATCAAACACAAAGTACTTCTTAATTCAAATACCTCAAGTTACACCTCATCCTCAGTCTTCAGAAAGCCAAGTAATTCAACAGATACACAAAGATAACATTAAAACACAAGAGCTAGCAATTTCCATCCTAGGACTTAATACACACTTTTGGTACCTCGTTTCCTAGGTGCTATTAACACTGCAAGGTTGTAATGTCATTGTAAATGGAGAAATATTCCACTTGCCAAGCTTTGTGTACTGTCTCTCTGCAGAATCCATATGCAGGATATCAGTAAACAAAATAACACTGAGTTCCATGTTTCACTCAAGTTCCAGTGTTTACTTCTGTATTAAGAGGAAGGGAATTGCAGTTCATGTGTATTGTACCAAAATTATTTAAGGTTAAAATTACAGAACACACAGGGTTTTGAGGCAAGACTGACATGGGGCTTTGTTGGGAAGATTTGAGACTAGAACAAAAAGTTGTCAGTTACACTATGTAATTCCATTTGGTTGGGGTTTTTTTTTTCTGTTTTGGGAAGGAAATAGACAAATTCTTTAAATTAAAATATTTATTGAATTAAAATGTTCTTAATTTTAGATGCAGTTAAACAGATTGTTTCCACCTTGCCAAAATTCATGTACAATAAATTCATACACAGTGGGTATCCTCCCACCCAACTGAAAAAAGTTTTCCCTTCACATAGCATCCATCAATTACAACAGCTGCCTACAGAGATACCAAGACATTTTAGGAGTTCAGTGAGCACAGCAGTCACAGACTAGACATTTCTTCTAAGATACTAAGCTTGGCCACAGTATGCAAGCATCTAGGTAAATGAAATTAATTTTAGTTTAAACTGAAAATCCACTTCTGAAGATCAACAGCTGCATTATCTAGCCCCAGGATTTAAATTAGCATGCCATGAATACATATTTCATTAATAGTAAAGCTAAATGCACAGTCCCCTTTTCTACATTGGTCTATATTGCATAGGTTACAGGAATAAGGGTCTTTGCAGAACTCGTCATTGGTATTATAACAACCATAAAAAGCAAAAGTAAATTTAGTATAAAATTGTAAATATGAGATAGATGCAAAAAAGATCGTTCTTTAAATAAAATTTTATTTTTCATCCTTTTTGTCCAGTTCCTTTTCACCTTTTCTTAACTTACGCTGCTCTGTGGAAACAAACCAAGCTGCACAGCTTAGGAAAAAGTTAAACAGTGAACAGCTAAGTTCAAGAATGCAACTGTTACCATTACTCAAACACACTCAAGTGGCTTCTCACTTAAGAGCATGACCAAGCATCTTTTTTCTACAAATATGTAATTTGACCATTTATCTAGTACCCCTACTAATCTGTATTATATTCAGCATCCAAGTTCACCTTGAGCAAGCAGTGTGTTGAAGTCTACTCCAGTAAATAAATTTATTGGTGATGTATGGTATTTTTCCTAATACCAAGAAGAAATTAAATTTTGTTTTTGTTACCTGCAACAGAAAAATGTTACTAAATTTGGGCTTTTCACTATTGCTTCTACCACATTGAATAATTGTCTGCAGGGGTAGGAAGGTACTAGACTACCATAAAAGGCAAGCCAGAATTTCAGACCCTGGAATATACCATAAAATGAAAGGCTGGTTGAGATCCATACCCTCCCCACACTCTCTTCCACAATGCTTCCCTTTGTGTACCCCTGTGCTCTTGCCATCTTGACCTCCATTCCACATTCACCTGCAGGCTTTTTGCATCTTAGCTTTATTGCTACAGCAGTTTAAGGCCCTGCCAGGTAGCAGCTAAAGAAGCAGGGCCCAAACCTCTGCCTGAGCCACTTCTACCCCTGCCACCAAGACACTGCCCATCACCTGGGTTAGCTGTAGTATGTAAACTGTATGACAGAAGCAAATTTGTAGGTGATAAGACAGCAGCAAAACAAATTTCACATCTTGCAAGCACATGGAAACCAGATGGTTGATTCTCTGTAACACTCCTTCCCCAAACTGTTGTCTGACCTGACATATTAAACTGAAATGTGCAACAAGTGAACAGTACACAGTATGTACCCCATCCATACATCTTTCCAACATCTGTTGTTAAGCACATGAGATGCCATTCTCCTTCTCCAAATGCATCAGACTGCAAGAGAGTCTTACCTGCTCTGGATAAGAGGTAGAAGGACACAGTTACATCACTATCTGAACTTACCTTCTTTAAAAGGAGTTTTTGGAGGAATATTTTCCTTGCTATCATGCTGGAAAGCTTTGGAAGGATCAAAACGCCTAACACCCTGGATTGCATTCAGTTGCTCCTGGAGATCTCTGTTGCTTTGCTTTTCTTTTGCTAGCAGTGCACGCAGTTTTGAGACATCCTAAAGAAAGCATAATGCTCGGAAATTAGATTAAGAAGAGAAGAAGAGCCTGCTTCATCATTTACTGAAGCAGCCCTTCTGACTAATGCTGAACACAAACATACATAATTATTGGTGTCATTAAAAAAACCCAAACCAAACATAGAGAAACTGCACCATTGTACAGTTGCAGTATAACACCACTATGCAGGATGGTAGCCCAAATCTTTCAAATGCTGCTTTCAAGTCTAGAACCTTGAAAACTGGTTTAAAAAAAAGCAACCAAGCTAAAAGTAGAGGTACCTACTTGCACTGGTGATCCCTCTGTATATCATACATTCAGTCAAACCTGAAACAGATTTTCTTACTATTTCTGGAGGTGGGTGGTTTCTGCTAATTAGCTCTTGTAGGGAATTTAAGAACAAAGAAAAAGTCACTTGTAGGATTAGTCTATAAATATTTGGAGCAAAGGAGCAAAGTGAATTTGTAACTTTAAGATTTCTACTTTTTCATTTCACAAACCTGCTTTAGATGGGTATTCTCTTCCTTCAACTTCATAACATGCTTGATTTTTTGCTTCTGATTCTGGTGACCAAGTAGTTTAGCATACGCATCACTCAGTTTATTCAGTTCTTCTTGGGCTGCACCATGCTCATTTAAGAGTGCATTCTTGTCTGCTTCAAATGCATCTAGTTGTTGCTGAAATACATACCAAAACTTTTAAAAACCTTGAAATTATACACAGGTTTTTACTGAACTGCAATCCCCAAAAGAAAGTCTGGTTTGGGAAGGGGAATAGCTGGCTCAAGGGATAACAGCTTAGGAAACCATTGCAGGATAACCAACTTAAACTGGCAAATACTATGTTTGGCACTCAAGAGCAGAACATGCATCTACTTGACACACCTGAAAAGGCTTAGTTTTTTTAAGCAAGTCTTCATACAGATTACGCCAGGTCTTTATCTCTTCCTTCAAGTTAGAGGTCACATCTTCACTTATGGTTTTCCTAAGAAGAAGTGGAGCAACATGTTCATTGTTAGCTCTCAATACCTTCACACTAAAACTTTGTGCTACAAATATGCAGGCTGAATCTGAGAAAAGTCACCTTGATCTCTCCACTTCTAGCTTTCTTTTTAGATCTTCAGTTTGCTCTTCCAGTTTTTCCTGAAGTTTAGTCATTTCCGCAAGGCAAGACTCTTTTGTTCTCTCAGTTTCTGCTTCTTTTAATGCAAGCTTTGTCTGGACTTCCAAAAGCATCCTGAAGAAAATACCATCCATGAGCCCTTACTTTTTTTTTTTTTTTTTAAACACTTCTCTAAACTTGAAGTAACCAGAATTGGAAAGCGAAATAAAGGTTTGTGCAAACAAAGAAACTTAAAGCTTACATATTCATTCTATTTGGTAGAGCACCACATTAAGTTCTGTTAAGAAGGCAGCCTTAGTTGGTGTTTTTTGGCTTAAGCACAAGTTTGTCTAGTACCTTGCACATTCTTCTTTAGCTTTATTTTTAGTGTATTCTGCTTCCAGAAGCAGCTGTAGATTTTCTTGGCCTGTTTTTTTTAGGTTGGCAACTTCTTCTTGCAGAGTGGTGTTCTCTAATTTAAGACTGTGTATTTCTTCAGCTGCTGTCTTCTTGTAGCTGGTATTAAATGCAAATAAGGAAAAATTTGTTACGTATGATAAGGTTCAGATTGACATATTCAGGGTTTATAAGATCAATATAACATCACATTGCCAAGTAGAAGAATTTTTAGTTTCTTGAGATATGGCTGTGTTCTATCACAGAAATCATGAGTTAATGAAGTCAAATCACATTTGCATAAAACCATAAGCAGTAGGACTACAACAAATTGGTTGGACTATATGATCCCTAGAGATCCCTTCCAACTCTGATTCTGTGGAATTCTGCAATACAAATACTTTTACATTTTGTTAGATTTTAAACACAAGAGACCTCTATATCTAAAGCCTATTTTGAATACCAAAACATCTACTATCTGTAGCTTGCATTGACAAATATCCCACTAGATCCTTCAAGGGTGCCTTCCATACTTAGCAATAACAGTATCAGCTTTTAAATATTTTAACAAATGAATATTTTGAGATATGCAAGAACTGCAGGAAAATTCTCAGTTTGGTGCCAATTTTGAGCGCAAACAAGAAGTCTTCTTGCAACAGATTTTAGTGCAAAGACAACGTCATTACTAGCTAAAACTTACTGAGATTGAAGAGCACTTTAGTATTCTAATTGGTTACACTTTGGAAGAAGAAACATTCAGTTTCCTGAACTAGATATTGAGTATGTCCTTAGCCTTGACTAGTACTTGAAAGGAATAAACCTATTTCTTACTGCTTTCAAATACTCCATGACTAAACCCTCATCTCACTGTGCCAATACTTGTACACAGTGTTAAGTACCAAGGCACAGGAACACCCACCATATTTCATTGTAATCCCTATCTTAGAATTTAATGAAACTTAAATACCTTTCGAGCTCTGCAACAGTCTTGACAAGTTTACCCAATGTATTGCTATGCTCCTCTTGGATTTGCAAAACAGCATTGCTGTGTGTTTCCTTCATTTGCTCCAACTCCGCATTCTTCCTGAAATAAAATAGAGCATTCTACTCTGGAGATAAGATATCTGAAGACATTAGCAAGTGCTTTTATCAGTTACAGAAGGCCGGCAGTGGGAGCAACAAATGAATTGTGACAAACAACTAACTTCTCTGCCACAACTGCTCAAATATGAAAGCACAATCTTTCTATCATATTTAACTAAGTATTTCTCCCTCTCCTTATTTTCTAAGATAGCTGTAGAATAGATTGGACACATAATAGTAAACTTCCAGTCCATTAAAGGAAGAACAACTTGCTTGAAAATCTTCCTTAGTCATTGCTCTCTCCAGGACAGAAACATCCAACATGACATGTGTCTTACCCTTCTCAGCAACATCATAGTACTGCAAGTACCAGCATTTCAAGCAAGTCTTAGCACTCTGATTAAACAGCTTTAAATTAAGACAATATAAAAATTATTCAAGTCACTCCGCTGGATGAGTTATCTAGCCACTATCAACAATCAACAGCCATCCAGAAACAAATTTAGATCTGTTCACGTATGAACCTGAATTAGGCTCAGAAGCCTCTTATACAACTTTAACATTTTTCCTTTCAGAGCTTTAGCATCAAAGTTTTTCACAAACCCTTTCAACTTCACTTCCATCTGTGAAAGTTCAAAAGCTTGAGATTTGATTTCTTGTTCCAAATGCTTCACCAAATTTTCAGCTTTCTTCTCCTTAGCATGTAGTTTATTCAGCTCATTCATTGTGACATTCAGTTCTTCTTCAAGAAGATATCTTTCACGTGTTACCTCATCTTGAAACTCTAGTAACTTCTGGTGCATGGATGAAGATGACTCCTGCATGCCAGAGAATCAGACTTAAACTAGTACTTTTCTAGAAATTAAAGACTACTTTGAAGTGTTCAAATTTAAAAGGACAAGCATAAGATCATATCCACAGGAAGAACCAAAATGCTATGATTCTTAGAGCTGTTTGATCATGCAGTTTGTTAGTCAGCACTCACTTGAAGACTCCCCAGACGAGACCATTATTATCACAGCCATGACATGCATAACCAAAATCAAAACCTTTAGTGCCAGTCATTTGGATTAGAGTCTATTTTTATGCTATTTTATAGTCTGTATTTACCTTCTCTTGCTGCAGCTGACAGATCATGTCACAATGTTTCTGAAGTAATGTTTGGTGTTCCTGTTCTTCTAAGCCCAATTTTTTTTTCAGGTCTTCTATTTCAGCTGTCATACTCAGGAAGTTTCCTCTGCTCTTGGACAACTCTTTCTCTGCATAGAGGAATTGTCAGCACAAATTCCCTTCTCTATCTTCAGAGAACTACATTATCTGTTTTTCAAAGTACTTCCATTCTAGCTCTCCAGTTAGTTAGGCAAGGGAAAAGAAAACAAACAAGCGTGTCCCCCCCTCCCATTTTTAACCTATCTGGAAATTCCTCAAAACTGGCTGGAAGTACACCAGCTGAAAAAAACTAAAGTAAGAATCTTTGGATGAAGGAATTAGCCTTCATTGGGGCAGCAGTATCACTGGTTGAAGAAAAGGAACTATAATGATTTCAAACCTTTTTCTACATAATAGAACCACATACAAGCCAAATGGTACACAGAAAACTGACTTAGTTTCAGGCTGCAGGACTGCTGACTTTATTAGAGAAAGTGGAAATGAGGTGAATAAGGATTCCTACACACATTCTTAGCACCTCAATTAACTTGTGCACAGGCTGCTAACAGCAGGCTGAGACAATATCATACTGCTTCTAAGTACAGATTAAGGAATATTATTTGTGTTCAGCTTTCAGATTAAAGCCATGACTACCAAGTAAACAATTTTCATTTCTATACTATCTACTTAATAACCCTGCAAAGAAATGCAAATTTAGACCAAACACATGTCAGATGCAAGGTATTTTCCATACTGTTAGAAATATGTCTAGCTTTTTCAGCTGGAGCAGACTAGACTTAACTTGGAACAAACTCACCTAAATCGACATTTTAGAACAAACCTATCTGAGATGCTTTAAGACATGTGTCCTGGTTTGGGCCAGGATAAAGGTGATTTTCTGGTTTGTACTTTTGCTTTCATCTAAGTTTCTTGTTAGTTGCACTTGCTGAAATTAACAGCAAGTTTCTCAGACAGTGTCTGCTTCTAGGACTGATAACACTGGATGTTTATAGTTACTGCCAGGCACTGGTATGCAGACCCAAGGACACTGCTCAGCTCTGAGGAACATTTCACCCTGCAGAAGGAGTAAAGAGGTCCCACCTGAACCCCTCCTTTGGGAGGACTGGACAGATAGACGCCAGAACTGACCAAAGAGTTCCATCCCATACACGTCATGCTCAGTATAAATTTGAGGGATCACAAGGGTCAGACCCCTCCTTCCTTCTCCTTCTTCCTGTTCTTCCTGCCCTTCCTTCACCTGTCCCTGTGTGCTTTGGCATCCTGGGAGGATTCCGTCCGTTCGTCTCCCTGTGGTCCTGATCCATGCCAGCCTAAATCTGTGTGTTCCTGCCTCCAGCTTCAGACTGCTCCTGACCCCAGGGGTCCGGCCTGGACTTTCCTAGGGCTGCCCTGCAGCCTCAGTGGTGACATGAGAGTTACTGGGGGGAGGGGGGAGGAACATGGTATCAACTTTTCCTGTATATTTGTATATATTTAGTAATTTTTCCTGTTTATCATTACTGTTTCATTAAAGTTGTATAGTTTAGTTTCCAACCCATAAGTCTCTTTCCCTTATTCTCTCTCCTTTCCTTACCAAGGAGGAGAGGGGGATTAATAGAAAACATCTGTTATTCTGTTTAGTTGCCGGGCCAGTGTTAAACCTTGACAACATGCCAGTGATGCCACATATGGGAATTAACAATTACCTTTTTCTTGTTCAAGCAATTGACACCTTTCATCAAGTTCTTTTATTAGTTTAGATGATTCTTCCTCTTTTATTCTGAGGTTATCCATCAGGATCTTGATATTTTGGTCTTTCTTTATCACTGTCTCCTCCATCTGGGCAATATCTAGTTTGTATTTCTCAACTGTACCTGCCACACTGCTGTAGGAGAAAATTCAAGTATTTGTTGTCACTAAGTTTTTTTTAAAAAGCTTACACTTCAGCACAAACAATGTTTAAGACCGGGTTTCCAGCAGGAAAACTGCCTTTTCCTACTTTTCCTCAGACAAGTTTTTACACATTAAGACAGTCCAATTAAAAATACAAGTGGTGTATTTCAACACTGATGCTTCGTTGTAAAAGAAACTTACAGAATCACACGAAAAAATAAAGGTTTGATTAAAACAGAATTAGTCATTATAAGTGCTTTACAGATAACTACTACATACAAATTTTTTACAAATTTGAGTTTTGACAAAAACGCATACATATTAACAAATGAGATTTTTGATATTTTTACCATTTTCTGAGCTAGGGACACGGAACTGTGAAGACTCGTTAGTTGCAATCAGTTACAAAGCACTGGATTAGTAATTCTATAATAAAACTGCTGCTCATATGTAATTAATTCATCAATACTCATAAGTGCAAATCAGAGTATTGCAAAGTCCATAGGAAGCCAAAAGAGGGGTGGGTTTTTTTGGCCTACAGCACGCTATTTTACAAACAAGGGCTACAAGACATTATTCTCAGTACCTCAGAGGAAATGGATTCAGCTTTATTTATGTATGAATCACTCGGGCTAAAAACATGATTTCAGGACCCTGATACAAAACACTTCCATAATATTTCTTAGTTGTTACCTGAGCTCTGTGATATATTCCAGAAGTTTTTCAGTGTCAGACTTATCTTCAACTTTCTCTCTCTCAGTAGCAGACCTAAAACCAGGAATTTTTCGTTAGACATATTTAAACAATCCAGAGCTACTTGCAAAGTACTGGTTTACTGATAAGAAAGAATAAATAAAACAGCATTACTTCGTAATCCTATTTCTCATAGTCCAGTTTCTCTTACAAACTGGTGTTAGCTCCAAGAGGTGATACTACCCTTTTTTGATACTTGTTCTACATAGTCTTCTCAATTGGCAGTGAAAAAGCTGAGCCATATTCTGCCACAAGAAAGTATGCTAGACCAGGTGCATTAGGTGGACAAAGCACCATTCCCTCTGTAAATTACCTGCATTATTAGCTTTGTGTATTTTACCTTCAAGAATAAAATTTTACTCATAGTTGAGCTTTTGGATGCCAAGTAAAAGCATAACTCCTAAGGATGCTACAGTGCTGAACAAGCAAAATTGATGTTAAATATACCTTAAATTAAGTCACCATCCTCAGAAATAGCCTACCCATCAGTGCACTGCTCCCATGCAGCATGTTACATCTTTTGGCAGAACAGAGAGTGCTCATTCAGAACTCCCTACATTTTGCTGCCTCAGCCAAGACACTTCCCAGCTGCTGTTCTTCAGGCAATGTGGCTACTGTGAAGCAGCTTCAAAGGCATCACAACCGCCGTGTGATACATGACTGGAGAACACAGGTACTTATCAAGTCTGTGTGAAGTACCTGGCACTTCAGCTAGGACCTCAGCTCCTGATGTAACACTATCATTCTCACTCCTCACTTAATCACCTAAAGGACCAGACACCAAAGCATCCAAACTATATGAATATCTACATGATGTACAACAATTGTTTTTGTGTCTTCCATCTTCACCCCACAACCAAGGAAACTCCACCAATACCACAATGGAAAACAAAGAGTTTAAATTATATGGTTTGCCTTTTGGAAGAAGGCTAGACACACTAGAGGAACAATATTTGGTATTTTCATTTTACAAGAATACAGCAGTTCCTAAAGCTTTGTTCCATCAGATGTATTCCAAGTCACAATATGAATAATTTCCATTCCTCCTTACTATGGAGACAGCCTGTTTTCCTTAAACTACATGCATAAGTTAGGCATAAGCATGTAAGCACAGCTACATGATAAAATGTCATCTAAGTCAATTCCTTTCCTTATTACTTACAGTTTTTCTTCTAATTGTGCTACTTTTCCTTTTGAATGCTCTAGATTCCTTCGAACTTCCTGCAGCTTCATTTCCATGTTTTCCTGTTTTGCAAGTGCAGTCTTAAAAAAAGACAAGTATCACCAAAATGAGATTTAGTTAAAAAAATAATCATTTAAGAGACAAATTAATAACAATTTAATGATTGCACTTGCTAGTATGCTAAATGTGATTCAAAGCATCGCTCCAGATATTAGCTATCTGTTGAAACAGCAGCCACCCAAAAAATACAAACATGCATGAGAGCTTTAAACTGTACTTAGGACCACTGGCTTTCAGAGAAATTAATAGTCTGACCAAGACTGACATTGCAAGAGGTACTTCTAGGCTTCATTACTTGAACTCAGATTTAGTCATCAATAGAAAAACCAAGAACATTCGTTGTTTCATCTTTCTCTATTTTCAGTATACAAAAAGTAGAGGAAACTACTAAGTTAAAGACAGCAACAATCTGCAGTTCCATTGTAAACCTTTCATTGTCTGTTTCCAAACAGCTGATAACTACTATCATGTGTAGTAGGAAAAGGTCATACCTTTTCCTTAGCATCCCTCTTGTTTCTCAGCTTCATTAACTCCATGCATAGGCTGCTCATTTTCTTCTGTACACCATCTTCAGACAGCTTATTAGAGATTAATAAAAAACGTGACTCTTTTAGAAGAATTACTCCTCAGTCTTTTAGCAGTGTCACCCTCCCACCCACATCACAGGTCTCTACCCATCCTTGAGAGGGATGTTAGCAGGTCCCATTCAGTTTTCAGACAGAAGCACACAAGATCCCAAATCAGGTGGGCTCCATCTTGTGCCAGTGAAGGGGCATAGCAGATGTGAAAACAGATTCTGATCAGAAACTCAAGTGTTGTCTCACCTAGGGAGCTTAATAAAAGCAAAGGTAAAGCAAGGATGCGTTTGTCTGAATACCTTTGACTTCAGAAGTTCATTGGTTCTTGTTAGTTCCAGAAGCTGTTTCTTCAGGCATGCAACATTTGCCAAAAGAGATGTTTTCTCCTGAACTGCAGCACTCAGC
This sequence comes from Florisuga fusca, assembly GCA_038090715.1. Lineage (NCBI taxonomy): Eukaryota > Metazoa > Chordata > Aves > Apodiformes > Trochilidae > Florisuga > Florisuga fusca. The sequence continues at coordinate 51,428 of JAAWXA010000026.1, read as the reverse complement.
TTTGCTTCAGTCTTAACAAAATCCTCATCCAAAGCCTGAAGTTTTTTATCCTGCTCTCCACGCTCTCTCATTAACACACGAATCTAAGAACAGAAGTATTTTCTTTCTTATTATTCTTCTTAAATAACATGATTAGTTTATGTCTGGTTTTCTTGGAGAAGCTAAATGTCCAAAATGTAGTAATTTTCATTCAGAATACATATCTTCAATTCTGGTGCTCAGAAAAGGAGACAAAAGAACCACTGCAACTCTGTTACTACACACTAGTTTTGCAGTTCTGGCATATGCTATTGAGCCAATACAACATGATAAAGTTACAATAGAACAGAAACTGTCCTGTTTGGCTGTGGAACAGAAAGAAAATGTACTGATAAGGAAAAGCTAGTTGCCTTTTTAAATTTTAAAAAGGCTCCATAACTTAAATTTTAAAACATTAGCCCAAAACCTTTAAAACTACTACAAACTTTTAGATTATGCAAAAATTTCAGCAAAAAGTTAAATTGAACAAAGGCAAGCAAAATGGTTGCATAGATGTCTACAAACAGCAGGAATTAATGTAATTCCATTAGCAAACCCCATGTTTTCTACATCCCATAACATTTGGTAAGCTCAGCTCTACACAGACCACTTTGCAAACTACTTGTTCACTATGTGTAAAAGAGGCTAGTTTTATCAGCTTCTATTTTTTATTATGTTAAGGGGAAAATTTATTACAGGATTGCATTCACGTAATGTGTTCATACCTCCTTCTCCAGTGCCTTCTGTTTCTTTTTCTCTTTCATGAGGATAACATCTTTTTTAGGCTTCAGGGTCCAAGTAACTGGCTTTTGAAAACAGATGGTTTAGAAATATTTAAACTGATCTCTAGCTGCATACTAGCTTAAGACAGCAAAAAATAGAAGTGGACACCTTTGTGTACACAACACAGGTAAGATACACACAAAAAATAAATACCAAACATCTCTTTCCCTACACCAGCCAAACAACTCACAGGTTACAATGTGTTTTGCCCTGTGTTTTCTGATTGACATTACTCTGAGTGGATAGATCATAACCATTGTGACAAGAAGGATATTAAGAAAGTATGAGACATTACTACCCCCTGAATTCTTTAAAAAACATTTTTCTCTCTTAACCACAGGTTTGTTTGAAGAATTCCTTCCTACATCATCAGTCTAGCAAACTAAATTAGTAGCTCAGGATTATAATTTTTCAACTTGTTAACCTGAACAGCTTCAAATCCATATCCTCAGCACATAACAATGAGAACCTGCATATACAGCATCATTCCCTCCTTGTTTCTTTTACCAGTAGATTACTGATCTGCCCTCCATCTTCCTAAAAAGCAGCAGCCATAATCACATAGTGAGCAAGAAACACCTAACACTGTAACACCAAAGACAGCAAGCCAACTCCATAGTCCTAAGTAACTACCATTTGATTCCCAAAGATGCTGCAATTTCATTTTTCCATTTTAGTTAGTAAGGTACACTGGCATAGTAATGTGTTTTGCAGTTGACTTAAGAAGTTTAATAGTAATTGTATAAAGGAGCTACATGATTTAACAAATTAAAGTAAGATTTAGCTAGATTTTAGCAGTGCAGCAGACACCACAGAAGAGCCTTACTATTGATCCAAGAGATGCAAGTCTCCTCCCAATTACAGGAGTAGGTGCACTCTTCTCACTGTTCAGATTTGTCTCACCTGCAGAAGGAAATATAAATGAACAGTGAAGGAAGAAGGGGTGTGTGCATGTGAGAGAAGTTTAATCAAACTAGATAAGGTTAATTGACTTTTTATAGCAAAGACAAATCTAATGTCAGCTGTTTTCTTGTTGCAATGAGGCAGTCATCTGAGCACTTGACAGAGCTTAGAGAATTTTTTTGAGAATTCTGCCACATTTCCTCCTCTCAGACAGATCCATGCTGTCTGTTTTCAACTGAGGCATGCTTGAGATCTGAAAACCCCATGGAAATATCACTAAAAACAAGGTTAACAATAGTTAAATAATTTATTTGCTCTACGGAGGTCCCTCTAATTAGCAGAAGTTGCATATAAAGCAATTTTTGGAAGATTTGGGTGATGTGCTCTTACAGCTGCTATCCCATTGGGCTGTAAGTTAACCTCCTGCAACAGAAAACAGTTTCTAAGCAAGAACAGGGCAGTCACAGCATGTAAGCACTAACAGTTGTAGCCTTCAAAGATATTACACCATTATGCTCTTTGCAACTGTTAGGACTTACTCTTTTGTTTCCTAACCCGTTGGCATGTTTCAGATGACAGAGAACTTTTTGGTGCATCAGAAGCTTTAACATCAGAAGATGCTCGCAGGGGAGTACACACTGGAAACAAAAATTTCAGAAGAGCAAAGAACTGGTAAGTAAATTACAGGGATTTTACTTCAACGAGCGGAGGCTGGTAACTCATGCAGGTTAAACCAACTTAAAAACAAAACACAAATAACCAAAAAACAGTCTCAGCTCTTCTACTCCGACCCAGAGATATAAAAAACATATACAGCACAAGTAGCAAGGGAAAACGTTGAATTATTAAACTGCCGTTAAAATTAAAAACTGTGATCTACATAAACACTATCACATGGCATCTTATTAGTGATAGCAGTACAATAATTTCCAAAAGAAAGAATTCAAATGGTTAGAAGATCTTAATGCTAATTGGTGAACAAGTCAGTCAGTCTAAACTATTAAAAGATAAAAAGCAAACAGAAGTTTTTTTCAGCATCTTTCTCCAGTTTAGAAGTTATTCTGTAGATGCCAGTGAATGACAAACTTTTTCTCCAAAGAACTTAAACTGTTATTTAAATATTGCTTAAAAAAACCCCAAAACCAAAAATTTAAGGGAAGTGGCAGATAGAAATAAGATAGCTACAACTTGTTCATACAATTATCACTACATTCACGTGGTCTCAAGCCCACTCAGAACTTAACTGCTTCAATTCTATGCAAATGACAGCAACTTCATTTAATACGAGAACAGGTGAAGGTAGCAGAGGCGCTCAGCTACAACCATAGGCTGAGTGCGACAAACTTGTACATAAGATTCTCTCAGCAGCACTTCGCTTGTGACCAGCTCTATGCTTGCTCTTGGAAGTTTTGTATCTCCATACCAGAAGGTTAGAAAAGTAGAGTTTGCCACCATTGTATTTAATACAAATACATATATGCTCACTGCTTTTTCCCTACAACCAGGCTGCAACTCGAAATCGGATTATTCTCCTCCAAGGCAGGCCCGGACCCGCAGTTACCGGCCGCTCTCCTCACAGGGGGAACGCGGGCAGAAGGACCGGGGCTCACCGAGAAAACGGCCCACCAGCTCGCCTTCCCCCTGGCACCACGACGAAAGGCTCAGGACCGCTGCCCCACCCTCCCACGGACAAGAGACCGAGGGGCACGTACCAGGACTCTCGTTGAAACGCCGCAGCGGAGCCCTGGCGAAGGCCATGACTGCAGACAAACCCCAGCGTACTCCCGCGGCTGCGGCATTCAAAGGAATGACGCGCCCCGGGCAGCCAATCACCTCCGCCCGTTCCGGGCCGGCTCAGCCAATCAGCGCGCTGACACGGAGCAGGCGCGACGCCGCACCGGCGGCACCACGGATGGGCGGTGGTGTCCGCTCTGCGCATGCGCGGGGCGGGCAGCAGGGTGGGTGCGGGGGCGGTGTCTCCCATGTCGGCTCCGTTCGAGGAGCGGAGTGGGGTGGTACCCTGCGGGACGCCCTGGGGCCGCTGGTACCAGACCCTGGAGGAGGTGTTCATCGAGGTGCAGGTACCGCCGGGCACCCGGGCGAAGGACGTTCGCTGTAACCTGCAGAGCCGGCAGATCGCGCTCTCCGTGGCGGGCCGGGAGGTGCTGCAGGTACCGGCGGGCCTGGGAGGGGGGGGATCGAATTACCTCTGCCATCTGGAGCATCCCCCCTCCCCTCCTTTAAATATCTAGATTTTGATAAACTAAAGCGGAAATCTATTAGGAACAGTTCTGCGGACCCGCACGGTCTTCTCTAAAGCCGATGGCAAATCCGCGGACAGCGCGCTCCCGCGGATTTGCTCTCTTCCTTAGGGATTTTGTCGTTCCAGAGCACAGCTTCCATCCGTGCTGAATGCCAACAAAAAACCCTAAACAAACAAGCAAACCCAAACCTGTCTAAAAGCAGGTTCCGTTTCACATTGGTAGCGACCGATTCCTGGTAGCAGTGCACCAGAGCTGTGCTCGACCCTTGGTAGGAGCAGAGGCATTGTCATGGCAAGGCATTATCCGGAGAAACACGAGCCCTTCCAGTCAGCTGGGATACTCAAACCGTGACAAATAGTTTTACTCTACTGAATGCTTCATTCAAAGCAAATATTTAAAGAAATAGTTTAACGAAATACAATTTTTTGACTGTGTGCAAGTCTATACATATAGGGCCAGATCACCCTATTAATTATCAGTAGAAGACAAGCTTGAGATAGGTGTAAAAATTAAAAATTTAGTATTTACTGGATAGTAACTGGATACAAGTTTTTCTATTTTGTAATATTGTACATGTCTTTTGCAGGGTAAACTTTTTGACTCTACAGTAACTGATGAAGGAACGTGGACATTAGGTAATAACCCGCATCTGGAATAACATGAGGGCAACAGAAGGTCTCAAAATATGCTGCAGAAGAGTTTACCTTTTTTTAATGGGAAATATTACCTTCTTCTCTGTACATAGCTTTGTGGAAAAGGCAATCATTATTACCAGACTAAGGAACTGAGGTAGTTCAAAAGCCCAAGAGATCAAGATTAATTGAAAAATACCTCATCTTGGAAGGTAACAGTCAATGGATTACATACAAATGCTTACATATAGGGAGAAGTTTTTGCAAACCCTCAATAAAGCTAGACAATTACAGTACAGTAATGTGGTCTGTGCCTCTCTGTAATTGTTACTTTTCTTGGTTTTCTCCTTCTCTTATATTTTTGGGATGAGTAAAAAAGCTTACAGTCCAAGAGAATAAAAAAGCTCTCTAAAAATCACAATATGGTGCCTACAGATAATGAGCAAAAAAAAGCTTCTCTAATCATTACATCGTAAATATTGTAAAGTTCAGAATATTTTTGGGTGTAGCAGTCATGTTTGTGAACTGTGCCTCTTAGTGTTTTCCTAGGATGGATTTTGTTTTCTATTTATTATTTATTCTAAATTTTGATTCCTGCTACAGAACATGAAAACTAGAAGTTTTAACAACATGAAGTGATGCCCACTTTTGTCCAAGCATGTGAATATTCAAAATACTCTATAATGATGTACTTACTCAACTGAGCAGAACTAAACATCCTACATGTTAACTTTGAAATATACCTCAAATATATTGTCTATAGGTGTACTGTCTGTGTGTGAATCCTTGATTATTCCTCCATATGTTGATAAAACTTAGTTCTGCCCTTTATCAGGAATAACTCTCTATATAGACTACCCCCAAATCCTCCTTTATTGCCTTAGCCCAGTTGTATATATTAAGAGATTAAATATTTTCTCAGTTTTGCACCTCTCTAAAATGTCAGTTTATGTTTGCAACAGAAGTACTTGTGTACCAAGTTCTAGTTCCATAAAGCTGTGTTAGCATATTAGAGGCCAGAAAGGGGAGAGGTGACTGTATAGCCACCTGTTTCTTGTTAAGATTTATTAATTTATCAATAACCCTGTTGGGATCAGCACTAGGAACTTAAATTACTGAATATAATGGTTGTGTGTCTTTTCATTCAACAGAAGACAGGAAGCTGATAAGAATTGTTCTAATGAAGACAAATAGAGATGCTGGAAATTGCTGGACATCTCTGTTAGAAAATGAATATGCTGCTGATCCTTGGGTACAGGACCAGATGCAAAGGAAACTTACACTGGAGCGATTCCAAAGAGAGGCAAGTTAAAGGAATATTACTACTACTTATATTTTGTGTTTGCACACATGTTATGGTCATGAAAGCTGAGCAAAGTTGTTCTGCTGTCCAGTACCATGGAACCAGATACTGTAGTTTAAGATGTATAGAATGCTCATAAGGCTTTATCAGAACACTTTCAAGAAGTTATTCTGTACGTAGGTATTGTGAAAAGTTGAGTTTGGGGGAGTTTGTTGCATGAGACTTAACTCATGCAACAAATAATGATAATCTAAGTTATCCTACACGCAGTCTCTCTTATCTAGAATTCTCAGAGAGCCATATTTACAACATACTTCTAACATAATGCTCTACTGAATATGTTTGTTTATAAGATCAGATGTTGTAGAATAGTTCACTATTTCCTTATCCTTTTAGTAAAATTGCTCAAATTGTTCTGGTACACCTTTAGCAAACAGTTAATTTCCACGTGTGCCTGCAGAGCTGTAGAATTGCAACTTAGTGCAACTGCAGTAAAATTGCAATTTAACAGCTTCATCAAACTACATACTGCAGCAAAGAGCATCACTTTTATGAAATGTGTTATCCAGCATGGCCAGTACTTATATTTTTAGAGTAACTTAAAAGGAAAACAGAAAGTTGTCTTTAACTTTCCTTAATATTTCTTTACTGGAAATCCAACTGCTTGCCAAATTGAGAACAGCATTACAAATTCACTTCCACAGCAGTAAAGCAAACTCTTGACAGTCCAAGGTTTATATGTTAATGAATTTTCCAAGAATTTCAGTGCCATGACAAGTTGATTGTTACACATACTTGTTAGAATGGTAGAACATTAGCAGAAACAATTTGGGGCTTCTTATTTATTTGTTGGTTTTGTGTTTTTTTAAAAAACATTTTGAAGATTAATCTATGTACTCAACTTTTATCTCCGTCAGAACCCTGGATTTGACTTCAGTGGGGCAGAGATTTCTGGAAATTACAGCAAAGGAGGACCAGACTTTTCTAGTCTTGAAAAGTAATTTTTTTTTATATATGTTCTTGAAGAGGAATTTACACATTGTACTTTAAGACTGAAATAATATAACTGGTGAAGACTTCGGTGATCTCTTCATCAGCCTGTAGTCAAGTAATTACTTTGGTGAAAATAAGATTTCTTCCAGTAGAATGAAGACTCAAGTGTTAACCAGCTGATTTGTAAGCCGTCATAGCTTTGTAATATTAAGAGACAAAAGTATAGACAAAGGTGTACACAGGAAAGTAACAACTTAAGCAGAATGTTGGATTTGGGTTCCTTGGGGGTTTTTTGACACACCACAGTAAACTACTCAGTTATGAATATACCTGTTGCATTTATGCAAGAATACCTTATTCACTATTGAATAATAGATTTTATAAACAAAATATTTAATATCTTCTCATAACTTGCAACAGGAAAGTATTGGGAAGGCTACAGTTACATTTTTCCTAAGTCTAACATACTTAGATCAGTCTTCTTGACACTTTCACATCTCACAGGATTTAGAGTAATTAAAAATAATTTAAGTCAAGCATCTCAAGTTTTTTCTGTTGATTCTCTAGCCTTTCCCATGCATCATCAATCTCTTAAAAAGAAACAAACTTAAAAATCTCCATGACCCCTTACCTCCTGCCTTTAAGTTTTCCAGGTACTGTTCAGGCACAAAACACTTTATAGGCTTCCTTTGTAAGATGTTTCATAAGGAACAGGAAAAAAGTTACTCAGCAAAGCATGTTTCAATGTTTAATTGGCAGAGACATATCTTTATATTGAGAGATGACAATACCATTAGAATTGCACATTCTATCTTCTCCATCCTCCCCTGTAGGCTGACCACACCCTTGTTCAAATTGCTTGTATGCTTTTGAGGCAGCAAAATGGACAGCTAGCACTGGCAGATGCAAAACCTCATTACCTACTACACAGTGCAGTCACTCCCATTAGTTCATGAGGAGGCTTGATTTGTCCAGTATAGAGGTTTGGTACCAAGTCTTAAGTGAAAGGTTTAACTAGCTTGAGATATGCAAAGAATGGTCTCCCCCCTTAGCTACCCCTTCCCTCAGGGGTAAGGGCTGGTTAACTAACATCTGAGCCCATACTATATTCAGAACTTTCCGATCTCTCCTTCTCCACTAAGTCAGTTCCTATGACCACTGGTTACTAGCAGTTTATCACTGAAAGCCTCTGTTCCACAGCGACACAGAATTGAAGAGGTCAGTAGCTGCATTCTTCCAAGTCTTTTCATCTTACATACAATACATTCTTACTCACTTCCTTGTTAGCACCCGAAGCCTGATATGCCTCAAGTACTGATCTGGTCTTCTGACAAAACTTGCATTTTACAAAACTTGCCATTAAAGACATTAGAGTTGAAGCAATCTTCAGTGTTTCTCAAATAGATTGCTCCTATATACAGGCCAAGATAGGACATTAGCCCTGCTCCTACTGTACTTGTAAAATGTACCAGTTCAGCATCAGCATTTACCTCTTGTACAGTTAAAATTTTGAAAACTGAATCAGATTTGTGGTGGGCAAGTACTTACCCTCAGCTTTCATTAGGCATCTCTATGAAATAATTTATAATCCCAGTTAGCTACACCTCTTACAAAATATTCAAGTTACTGATGCTGGGTTAGTGACTACCTTTACAAGGCAATGAAATAAGGTTTCTCGTTTCTCCTGCTCTTGCTGCTAGACATGGTCAGTGAATTTCACATAGCCTAGAGTGTCTACAGTAGAAGGCCAATGCCTTACAGAGCATGAACATGCAGACACATGACACTACCCAAACAGCATTTCAGGTTGTCTGAAAGGCTACTGTCATCAATATTGAGTTGGATTAGTCTTTAGTTTGATAGAGACGGTACAGCACTGTGCTACTGCACATGATGTTTTTCTGGTGTCATGTAATCTTTGGGAAATGAACCTGCAGTTACAGTAACCCAAAGTTAGACTATGTAAGCTGTTCTACAAAATATAAGGTGTTAAAATTTCTTTAGTTACTGTGGTATTTTACTCAATAGTCAACAGTCTAACAAGTAAGACTGAAAACTGACACTGAATATTGTTGCAGGACGAACCTCTTCGAGAGCACAGAGCTATTAGATCAAGCAGGCGTACAGGAGTAGTTGATCTTGGTCAGCACTGATGTTCCGAACTTAACCAACCTTTCCTGTTGCTTGCTCAGGAATGAGCTGAGCGTGTGCCTCAAGCCTCACCTTTTATTGGCCCCCTAATCCTGCTCACGCGCAGTTGGGGTCAGCCCTAACTGGGCACAGGTGGGCTGAGCACAAGCTCATGCTCATTACCTGGCAATTGCTGGCACCTGTTTCCTACAGAATATTGCTGAAATCTTCATGAAAAGAACATAATTTCTGGAAGGATCTTTAGTCTGAAACATTACATATTCTCTTCATGAGCTGCATTCTTCATTATTAAAATTGTGTTTCAGACTTTGTTTCTCAAATATTCATGTCTCTGTTGGCAAGGTACACAATGGTTCTCTGCTCATTTAATTGTACTCCTGTAAAAAAAAAAAACAAACAAAAAACCCAGTCAACTGAAGGGCTTTCTACAAGAACCAAAGTGTCACAGTTTAATATAGCAAGACAACAGTAAGACAGCTATTACAGAAAATATGTAGCCTTTCAAATTAACGTCTAGATAAGGAAGTAGTTCACTATTTTTACAGAGTAAAGGGACAGTAATGTAAATAACTGAATTACGGTTTTTAGACTTTACTAAGCAGTTATAAAACTTTATAACTGTCTTCATTTTAAGAGGGTTCACGTGATCACAAGCAACTCATTCTAATAGGCAACTGTTTCCTCTTAGCCAATTCTTTTTAGGATAAGAGCAAGCCATGTTCCTCTGCCTTTTTGCCACATTTTAGTTTTGAATGAGGTCAGAATGTCTGTAGAACACATTTCTGCTCCCACAAGCACACCAGAAGATCAGTGCTTTCTCCAATGTTCATATATTAGGTTTCCACTTCTTTAGGTACAGCACGGGCTCAAGCACCAGCCTGTACAGCAGGTCTGCTTCGTTTATGTTACATGTCTTCAAGAGGTTACCTACACAGAATAAGATACTCTGAGGTACTTAACTGTGGATTACTTGTACATTATCAGAAGTAGATTTTGCAAGGAGTTACCTATTATGAGCTGGTCTCTGGAATTGTAGGAAGGTGTGTTATTCTGTAGTAGCTATGTTTAAGCTGCCGTGCGGTACGTCCAGACACAATCCATTTTAATTTCTGGACATTTGGTTTGGAGCACTTGCTTGAGGAATATTCTGTAAGGCACTTTAACACCAGTTCTTTCCAGAAGGTCAAATCTCTGTTGGTTATCTAAATACCCAAACAGAATCTCATGTTAATAAGTCATTAAATATTCATTTTCTACATGTAATTTCATTAGACAGGAAGCCAAATGGAAAGAAAACATATTAAAAACAAACAACAACAAAGCCACAAAAGAAACCAGCACTATGCCAGTGGAGCTCCCTCTTCCCCTATGTAGGCTGTTGCATTTTTCTTCCTCCCCTGAAAATTTATACGTACCTTGGAATGCAGCTGCAGAAATTCCAATGCTTCTGTCAATTCCAGCAGTTTTTGTTCTTCTGTCTCCAGTGCCACAATAGACAGTGCCAAGACAGAAGGCTGGAGGTGAGATAAAATATTTTTAAACACTGCTTTGTGAAGTCTCAGTAGTGTTATTGTCTTTGAACTTTCAAGACATTTACCTTGGCTTTGGAAAACATGATTCTGCAGTGACATGCCTTAAGCTGGGTCTCAAGTCTCTCAAGATTAAGGTATTTTCTCCTACAATAAAAACAGATGAGTGAACATAGAAGAATGCAAGCTTGAACAAGGCAACACTACCCTGTAAACTCAGAGAAGCTGTAGAATGTTCATTAACAAAGGCCTTTTATGTCCCAGAAGTTCCAGGGTTACAATCAAACAGGTGTTCAGTTTGGGCCCTCATGATGACAATAATAAACCTTGTACTGCAATGGGGGAGAGGTGCATTGTCAAAATAGGCTTATCAACAAAGAATTTTAGGGCTTACTAGCAAAAGGAACCTCTTTCTAAGACAGATTTTCAAATTTTTGCAATGAGGCAATACTTAGTGCAGTAGAGATTACACCATCATTATTGAGGAAGTTTGGTTTTCTGCTCAGAGGGCAATACTCTTTAAATAAATTTATGCAAATGACATTCAAAGTTAAAATTATATTAAACCAAAACTATTCATATTTATGATACTAACCAATAAGGGGGAAAGTTTGAGGGTGTTTTTTTTTTTATATACAGAAAGGTAATTTACTCTAGTAATTTCCCTTTTCAGCTTTCTACACAGAAAGGCTTCTGGATCATATGCAGTCACAGCAAAATAAGCATTACATATTTTACCTTTCACAGCTTAAATTCTCATTAATGAGTGAATAGTACAGTTGTAGAAATTGGAAGGCTGTTGTAACTTTGACTTTCCAACACAGCTTCTCCAGTACAATTTTCTCCATTCTCATCATATCAGAAACAGTAAACCTATACTGGCTTATTCGAATTAAGTCAGTGGCTAATGGAACATTTCTCTCTTCTTCTGATGCCTTCGCAGCCAAGTAGAAGCAGCCGAGTCCAACGCAGCCCAGGTGTTTAGGCTGTATCTAAATAAAAGCAAATTCTCATTACTCTCAGAGGAAGGCCTTTGATCAGCCATTTCAACATGTCAGTACCGAATTACATATGGACAAATGTATTCTAAGAAAAAATTATGAGGGATAGGGGGGAATTGTTAAGGGGTTTTCTGAAGACTGGGAAATACTTCTTTCTACTTAGACTCTTATATTGATCTAACTAAACGAGAAGATGGTTATACACTACAAGTTCTGCCTCATTAATCTAAAAAACAAGATTGTAGAAAAATACATTTTGAGGTAGAACTCATTTCTTAATGAGGTAAAAGCCTTATCAGAAGCTTTTAATATAGTACATATGCAATAGTATTGTTCAAGTATTGTACATATTGGATTATGCAAAACAAAACCCTTTTTTTGTTCCTTTCCTATAAACACACACACACATATATATGTACGTATCAACAGATTTACTTAATTCCATACACTTTACGGTTCCCATTTTTACTGCTTATATTGGAGTCAGAATTGTTTCAAATCATCAGTTACTATCCATCTAGCTTTCTCATTTTTGTTTTAACACACAAAGAAATTAAGCTTTTGCTCTTGGTCAGTGGTAATCGTTTCTAGTTAGACAATTAAAAATTACCCAGCTCAGCATGCCACATATGCACAATAGGATGGAGGGCTAACTAAATATTTTACTATATTATGAGTGCTAAAAAGCATCAAGCCTTTTGATACACACGAGGCAAGAAGTAATTCAATGTGTTACTGTGTGCATGCAACAGGCAAGACAAACTGTTAATATATGTGTTAATATGGCCCTCATTTCCAAGCTTCTGGGCATCCTCAAGTTGAAACTGATGCCCTCTTCCTTCTCTTCTACAGAGGAAACAGCTTTCTTAGCAATATTGGAGTCTAAGCAAGTAAAATAAGTTTTTAGCTCTGGCACAATCAGAGGCTGTGAAAGGAGCTTAAACTTCAGCCATCTAAACCCAAGATGTTCTAACTTATAAAACAAACAATGCAATGAGCAGAAGCTAATGACTGAGAGCCTTACTCTGAAAAGCCTTACCTTTATTTTTGACAAGAATCTATCCAAGAAATTCACAGCTAGCAAAAATGTCTCTGTATGGAAAGCAAAGAATTGAGTTAAGCTGAGGAGATCTTTCACTTCAAAGTCTCGCAGCTTTGCAGTCATTCGGAGGCCATTATCGTGAGCGGATTCAATCAGTCTCAGGCCAGAGGCCTTCGGCAGGCATCGTAACTCCTGTTCCAACAGGGCTGTGAGCTGGCGGAGCAGCTCCTGAGCGTCAGTGGTTACAAGCGTTTCAATCATCTGTAACGAGAAACTGGTGGTATATGTATCAAGCAGGTCGAAGGGGGGAAATTACGAAGTTACATCTGTCTCTACAGTAAAGACACAAACTTCACTTTCCCGGCAAGCGTGGGAACTACTTCTCTAACTCCAAGTACTTCTGCTACTACCAACGTGTGGATCTGGGAACGGGTCCGCTCGGGCTCTCACCGGCGGCCTCGACACCAGCGTCCCAGCAACCGGCGGCGAACCTGCTCCTACGCTAGGCCCGACCACCGTCAGCTGCCGGCCCGGGTGGGGCCCGTCCCTCTCCCACTCAGAGAAACCACGGTATTTTTCTACTGAGTCACACACCCGACGCAGGGACTGGGGGACACCACAGCCCTGCCAGCACCAGGGCAGAGGGCTCCGCAGACAGACCCCGTGTAACCCCACGTCAAAGTCCCCGCAGCTGTGCCAGTGCCGCCCAGAAAGCTCCCGCCGCGCTCCCGGGCCCAGAGGGGACAAGCCCGGACTTGCCATTCGCTGCCTCGGGGGCTCCGCCGTCAGACGAAACATCCGTCAGCTCCATCGGTGGGACGGGGCGACTTCTCCAGCCCCACAGACAGGACAGGCAACGCTCGGAGCCCAAACCCACCCCCAGAACCCAGCCTGACCTTGTGTCCTTACCTTCTCCCTGTCGCCCCACTCTCCCCTTCGTGAGGAGAGCCGCAAGCCTGGGGGACTCGTAGTGCCAACCGCAGCAGCACTGAAAGGTCACTCGAAGCGGAACCCGCTGCCTGAAGTACCAGTGTGAGAACACCGAGCGGACCCCAGCCCACTCCGTTCCGCCTGGTGCCGGGGCGGGATCCAGGGGGTGACAGACAGGCGGGCTGGCCAATCCGAAGGCGGCGCTGGCGGGAAGGGGCGGGGCTCCGTCGGTATGGAGCGGCAGGGTGGGCACGCAGAGAGTGTCTGCCGGCACCCAAGTGTAAGGGCGTCCGTTCCGTCCTGTCCTACAGCCCGGTGTGGGAAAGCCGGTCCTTGTCCTTGGGCGGGCTGCAGAGTACAAATCCCCGTGCTGGAAAGCCCTCGCCGGGTTTCCGCCTTGCTGCAGCTTTCTCTTCAGAGCAGGGGGCATGGTAATGTCTGTCCCGCCGTGCACAGCGTTGTGAGGAGCTCTGGCAGCTCAGTGGAAAGAGGAAACCTTCCCCCTCTGCACCCAGTGCTTCAGTAAAAGAGTCTGAAATGTTTGTTACAGCTCCTTACTGGTTTTTGAGGGCAGCAGAGTTGAACTCAATTTCTTGGTTGCAATTATCTGTGTGGCTGTTTCACCTCTACAAGGTCCAGGTCTTTTGGGTAGAGATCAGGGATTTTCCAGTCCCTCAGAAACAGTGCTGTGCGTACAAAAAAGGCAAAGACTAATAGAAGGACCTGGTCAGTCTTTCCTTTGACACAGGGTGCGCTGGTAAACTTTGGGATTCAGACGGCCGTGCGCAAACACACCTGTGTCCCTCTGCCTCGTTTGGTTTTGTTTGGTTGAGAGAAGTAACATATTTTTCTGCTCAAGAAACTGACTGGAGTTACTAGGTGCTGTGCTGAGGTGAATGTGTTGCCAGTCATGGAAATATCAAGTCAGGTTGTGTATCAACTTGTTTTTTTGTTTTGGTTTTTTTCAGTATGTTACAAGGTCTGGAAAAAATATGTTATTGTTGAAAAACAGGTAAAGCAGCTCTCAGAACTATTCGAGGAGTAGAAAAATATTTAGTTTTTAAGACAAGCCTCTTAGCTGTGTTTGATCTGCCTATTCAAAGGAAATACTGGTTAATATGTGACAAATAAATGAATTTATATGGGGTATTAAATTTTTTCTTTTTTTACTATTATATATACAGATATTAAGGATATATGCATCTTCCAAATGGGAGGAAGTCATCTAAATATTGGGCAGAAATAAGTTCAAATCTAGGTGGGTTTTATGGTTTTATGAAATTTGCTCATCACAATGTTGGGGGATTTTTTTGTTTGTTTAGGGTTTTTTTTGTTTATTTGTGTTTTTTTGTTGTTGTTTTGTTTATTGGTTAAGTCTATCAGCTTATTTCTTCAAAAATCTTCCTGAAAGAAACACTGAATGATACATTCAGCCTCCATGTAGCATTCCTGGCACTGCTTTTAGCTGGCCCTAATGATAGTCTAAAGCTGAATGCACAAGTCTAAGAAGTCATCCTATGTCCTCTGAGAAAGGATGTTCTTCAGTCTCTATTTGGTGCTTATAAAGATTTTTTTGTTTGTTTGGTTGGTTTTTTTTGTTTTGTTTTGTTTTTTTGTTTGTTTGTTTGTTTTTTTTGTTTTGTTTTGTTTTGGTTTGGTTTGGGTTTTTTTTTGGTTATGCATTTGCTGTAAGAATATTTCTGAAGTGCTTTGGGGTTTTTTTTTGAAAATAGAGTGAGGGTGAGTTTCACTTCAAATGGTAGTGAGTTGCACTTTTAAGTAGTGGCAAATTGCAAACAGCCAGCAGGTGTGATAGAAAGAACTCCTAAAGCACAGCGTTTTCTGGATAAGACTCATGGAATCAGAGCTTGTCACACCTGCCAGTAGAGGACAAGGTGAGTTTAAAGCCTTTTGGGGTAAAGTGGCATAACATTTGTGAGGTAAAAAAAGAGCCATGTATCTACTCACATGAGAGAGTTGAGCTGGCAGATGTGACAGATAATATTCTTTGCGCTTGGGAGCCAGAAGTGTTTTCCTGCAATTTTGGAGCCAAATTACACAACAGTGAGAGAGTGGCCAAGGGCCTGAATGGTTAAGGTTTTGGGTACTGAATCAAACCTGTAAACCGATTGTTGTTGGTGCAGTGGGTAAGGTTCCATGGGAGGGTGAGGGCCAGCAAAAGTTTCCGTTGGGTCCATTTGTGTGAAATTTTGGAGGCAAATTGTGAAACAGTGGGAGAGCAGATGAGGGATCGAACATTGGAGGTTTTGGATACTAAAGCAAAACCATAGCTCGACTGTTGGTGGTGCTGTGTGTAGGGTTCCATGTGAGGGTTAGGGCCAGCAATAGTTTTCAGTGGTTATTCTGTGCATTTTTTTGCCAGGCCTGTTTGTATGGAATTCTGGAGCCATATTGAGATACAGTGGGAGAGATGCCAAGGGGCCAAATATTTGAGGTTTTTGGTGGATACAGTGAAGGAGAGGAGGGGGTTTTTCTAGGGGATTGTGGGAAAGAGGTTGGGCAGGACAGTTGCATATAAGCCTCCAGTTGGGTTTAAGGACTGAGTCTGCTTCTAGAGTGAATCAGTGGCTTCTGGATGACTTGTCTTGAAACCCTTCATCATCCACATGGTAAAACTGAAGATGGCTGCAAAATAAAATACTACATAGAACAGGTGAGTGGTTTACTTTATAAATATTCACAATTTTAAGGGTTCTTGAAAAGTTGATAATAATGTTATGGCAAAATTATATGAATCCAGATGATTTTTAGTTGTGTTAGAAAGCCCAGTGTGAATGTTTTGAATTTGGCAGCCAAAATTTGAAAAAATGGCAGAGCAGCTGAGGGATTGAACGTTTGTGGTTTTAGGTACTAAAGGAAAATGGTAGCCTCATTGTTGGTGGTGCTGTGGGTAGGGTTCCATGCGAGGGTTAGGGCCAGCAAAAGTTTGAGTGGTCACTCTGTGCATTTTTTTGTCAGGTGCGTTCGTATGGAATTTTGGAGTGATATTGAGGTAGAGTGGGAGAGCCATTAGGGTTAAGGGCTGGGTTTAGGGTTAGAGGGTTAGGGTAACGGTTTGTCGTTAGGGATAGTGTTGAGGGTCAGGGTTGGTTTAGGGTTAGGATTTAAGGTTGCAGTTGGGTTAGGGCTTGGGGTTACGTTACTGTTGGTTTTGGGTTAGTTTTAGGGTTTAGGGTTAGAAGGTTAGAGGGTTGGGTGTAGGGTTTGGGAGTAGGTTTAGGGTTGGGGTTTAGGTATAGATTAGGGTTTGGGGTTACTGTTAGGTTGGGGTTAGTTGTAGGGTTTAGGGTTAGAGGGTTGAGGTTAGAGGCTTTAGGGTTAGGCTTAGGTTTAAGTTAGGGTAATGGTTAGGTTTAGCGTTAGTGGTTAGGGTTATGGTTTATTGTTAGGGTAAGGGTTAGGGGTAAGGTAAGGGTTAGGGTTAGCTTTAGGATTTGGTTTAGGGTTAAGTTAGGGTTAGGGAAGTGTTAGTGTTAGGTTTAGGGTTAGTTTGGTTGTGGTTAGGGTTTTTAAGGATTAGGTTTTGGGTTAGGTTTAGGATTAGAGAGTTGGTTTAACGTTTAGGGTTTATGTTAGGTTTTTAGGCTTTGGGTTCAGGGGTTAGGGCTGGGGTTTGGGTAAGGGTTGGTTAGAGTTAGGGGTTAGGGTTAGCGTTAGGGTTTAGGGTTAGGGAAGTTTTAGTGTTTTGGTTTAGGGTAAGGGGTTAGGTTAGGGTTTAGGGTTAGGGTTTAGGGTCAGGTTTAGAGTAAGGGGTTAAGGTTTAGGCTTAGGGTTTAGCATTAGGGTTTCAGTCTGTTAGGGTAAGGGTTATGGTTAGGATTATGATTAAGTTTAGGATTTAGGCATTGGTTAAGATTAAGGTTTAAGTTAGGGGTTAGTGTTAGGGTTAGGTTTATGGTTAGGGCAAGGTTTAGGGTTAAAGTTTAGCATTAGGGTTAGTGGTTATGGCTAATGTAAGGGATAGGGTTACAATTGACGAGTGTTAGGGTTTAGGGTTAATTTTTGGTTGTGGTTCGATTTTTTTTTTTTTTAGGATTAGGTTTTGGGGTAGGCTTAGATTTTTGGTACAGTTGGGGTTAGGGTTAGGGTTAGAGACAGTTTAGGTTTAATGTTTAGGTTAGGTCAGGGTTTATGTTAGGTTTTAAGGGTAAGTGTTAGGGTTTAGGTTAGGGTTAGGGCTATGGTTTGGGTTCGGGGTTAGGTTAGGGTTAATGTTAGGGTTTGGGTTAGGTTAGGCTCAGGGTTAGGGTTTTGGGTCAAGTTGATAGGGTTTACAGTTAGGTTTAGGGTTATGGTTAGAGCTTAGTGTTAAGTTTATGGTTAGGTTTATGGTTTGGGAGGTTTCAATGTTAGGTTTAGGTTTAGTTTTTGGCTGTGGTTAGGGTTACATTAGGGTTAGGATAAGGGTTAAGGTTAGGATTAGGTTTAGTATTAGGGCTTGCATTGCAGGTTAGCGTTAGGATTAGGATGAGCGAAGGTACAGGGGTTAGGGTTAATGTTAGTGTTATTTTTACGGTTAGGTTTAGGGTTAAGTTACGGTAAGGTTTAGGTTGGGGTTTGGGGTTAGAGGTTTAGGGCATTAGAATTAGGGATAGGGTTTTGCTTTAGGGTTAGTATTAAGGGTTAGGGTTTAGCGTTAGGGTCAGTATTATGGTTAGTGTTAGGGTTTACTGTTAGGTTTAGGGTTATAGTTAGGGGTTTAGGTTAGTGGTTAAGGCTGGGGTACCTGTTAGGGTTAGTGTTAGTGTTAGGGTTTAGGATTAGTTTTAGGTTAGGGGAAGGGTTAGTTTTAGGGTTCAGTTAGGGTTAGGGTTTCGGTTAGGGTAGGGTTAGGGTAAGGGTTTAATGTTAGGGTTTAGGGTTATGGTTAGGGGGTTGGGTTAGGGTTAGGTTTTGGGTTACAGTTTGGGTTAGGGTTAGGTTTGTGGAAGTTTTAGTGTTCGGGTTAGTTTTTGGTTGTGGTTAGGGGAAGGGTTAGGTTAGGGTTATGGTTTAGTTAAAGTTTAGGTTTAGGATTATAGTTAGATGTTAGGGTTTGGTTTAGGATTTAGTGTTAGGGTTAGAGTTTAGAGTTAGGTTAGGCTTAGGATTCAGGGTTCGGCTTAGGGTTCAGGTTTAGGGACAGGCTTAGGGAAGTTTTAGTGTTAAGGTTAAGGCTAAGGTCTGGGTTAAGGTAAGGGTTAGGGTATGGATTAGGTTTAAGTTTATGGTAAGATGGTATTGGGGGTTAGGGGTCAGGCTTAGTGTTAGTATTTGTGTAAGGGTTAGGGTTTAGAGTTAGGTTAGGTTTAGGGTTAGGTTGATTGTTAGTGTCAGGGGTTTAGGTTAGGGGTGAGAATAGGGTTAGGGGAGTTTTAGTGTTAGGCTTAGGGTTAGGTTTTGGTTGTGGTTACGGTAAGGGTTAGGGTTTAGTGTTAGGGGAAGGGTTGGGTTAGTTTTAGGGTTAGGTTTAGGGTTAAGTTAGGGTTTTGGTTTAGGTTTAGACTTGGGGTTTAGGGTTAGGGTTTTAGGGTCAGGTTTATTGTTAGGGTTTACGGTTAGGTTTAGAGCTTGGGTTTGTGTTTAAGGTTAGGGTTAAGGTCAGGGAAGTTTTAGTGTTAGGTTTACGGTTAGGTTTTGGTTGGAGTTAGGGTTTAGGGTTAGGGTCTGGCTTAGGCTAAAGGTTAGGGTTATGGTTAGTGGTAGGGTTTACTGTTAGAGTTAAGGTTACTGTTAGGGCTTTAGGTTAGGAATAGGATTAGGGCTTAGGTTTAGTGTTAGGGAAGTTTAAGTCTTAAGGTTAGGGTAAGGTTTAGCCTAGGGCTAGGTTTAGGTTATGGGTTAGGGTTTAGTGTTAGGGGAAAGGTTACAGTTAGAGTAAGTGTTGCTGATAATCCTTTCCTGGACCATGGTGTTTTGGGGTCCAGTAGGTGTTCTTGCCAAGATAAAAGGACAGCACTCTGAAAGTTGCCCTTAGAATCAGTTAGTCTATCTCAGTGCTAGTGCTCCAGAGTCAACTGTCCTCTTCCTCAGGCTGCTCTAGAGTGAGCCCTGCTGGCTTGTCAAAGCTCACCTTTTATTGGTCCCCCAGTTCTGCTCATGCGCAGTTGGGGCCAGCCCTAACTGGGCACAGGTGGGCTTAACAGGAGCTCATGCCTTCCTCCTCCTAACTGGCAACACCTGATTGTGTTCACCTGGTTGCCTCTACAGGTAAGGGTTAGGGTATTGATTAGGTTTATGTTTAGGGCAAGAATTAGCATCAGGGTGAGGGGTTAGGCTTAGTGTTTGTGAGATTTAGGGTTAGGGTTCAGAATTAGATAGGTTTAGGGCTTTGTGTTAGGTTTATGATCAGGGTTAGGGGCTTAGGTTAGGGTTAGGCCTAGGGTTACAGTTAGGGGTTTAACTTAGGGTTAGGCATTAGGGCTAGGTTTAGCTTTAGGGTTAGGGTTAGGAATTGTGTTAGGGTTTAGGGTTAGGGAAGTTTTATTGTTAGGTTTAGGGTTAGGTTTTTGTAGTGGTTTGGGCTTGGGTTAGGGTTAGCATTAGGGTTTTGGCTTAGGTTTAGACATGGTTTAGGGCTAGGGTTTTCGCTTAGGTTTTGACATAGGGGTTAGGGTTATGGTAAGGGTTAGGATTATAATTAGGGGTTAAGGGTTATGGTTAGGATTAGTTTACCATTAGGATTTAGGTTTAGGTTAAGGTTAGAGTTTAGGGTTAGGGGTTAGTGTTTAGGAATTACAATTAGGGTCAGTTATAGGGTTGGTTTTAGGGTTTAGACTTAGGTTTAGGTTAGGCTTAGGGTTTAAGGTCTGGTTTTGAGTTAGGGCTTATGGTTAGGTTTAGGGTTAGGGTTTGCGTTTAGGGTTAGGGTTTAGCGATAGGGTAAGGGTTAGGGTCTGAATTAAGGTAAGTGTTAGGGTTAGGGTAATGATTAGGTTTAAGTTTAGGGTAAGAGTTAGAATTAGGTGTGAGTGGTTGGGCTTAGTGTTAGTGTTTGCGTAAGGTTTAGGGTTAAGGGTTAGGTTTCTGTTTAGGGTTAGGCTTTACTGTTAGGGCTACGGTTAGCGGTCAGGATTAGGGTTATGGTTAGGGCTAGGGTAAGGGTTAGGGCTTAGCATTAGGGGAAGAGTTAGTGTTAGGGTTAGTTTTAGAGTTAGGCTTAGGGTTAAGTTAGGGTTAGGATTTTGGCTTCAGTTTAGATTTAGGGGTTAGGGTTCAGGTTGGCACTTGAGCTGGCGAAACTCCGTAGGGAATTGGGCAGGACTCAGAAAGAATCTGAGACAGAATATGTGTGGTGTGTACCCTTGTCAGGGGGAGATGAGATTCTTCTTACTGAACAGGAAGCTGGAGGCTTTTTTTGTCTTTCTAAACATAGGAGATAAGCGTGCTTCTTGGTCCTTGACTCAGTGGGTTGCCTACTGGGCTGGTGGGCTCAGCCCATTAGAACGGGGGGACCCGTTGGCCATTAAAGGGGCCAGGGATCAGTTGGTAGAAAGTATGCAAAAGGCCGCTTGTCTACAAACGATGAATGACCGTAAGCTGGATATGAGATACTTATCCCCCATGATACTGCCATGGGGATGGCACTGGATCCAGAACGGATGACCCCTTTGATACGGGGTCTGCCAGAGTCACTAAAACCTATGGGGATTCAACTGCAGGGCCAAATCAGATCTACCGCCCCCCAAGACCTCTTGCTAGCTGCATTGGATCATGTGGTTAACCCTGGCTGTGGGACTGAATGAAAGATTTGGACTTAGGGAGAAGTAGTTCAAGAGCTAATCAATTATGGCAGGAAATTTGGGGCTGTGGACAAGTTAGAGGCAAGGGCTATCCGCAGAACCCAAACCCCAGACTTATCTGGAGATACTTCCCTGCAATATCAACGGTCAAAATCAAGTCTGTGACTAGAGGGGCTCCAAAAGGGAATTCCCCGAGAGATCATGGACAGACAACCAAGGCAGTACTTACAAAGGATTGTAGGCAACTGGCCAAAACAGTACACAGTGAAAGATGAGACAACAAATAAGCATTCTCCTAATGTAATGAGTCCTTCTGTGCCTCCCAGTGAGCTACAGGGAAACTACATCACTCCCACCTGTCATAGTGGGCATGGTGTTGGAGGGCAGGAGTTGATAGGGAAGCACAGTAAAAACAAGGAGGAGGAGGTTAACTTAGTAGTAAACACTCAATCCTCACTAGGTAAAGAGATGGTACTAGCCACTACTGCTGAAAAGGTGGAGTTTCACCAGCATACTGACAATTTAGTTGACGTATGTGAAGTTTCTCCTACATAGGACACTTATGATGGGATCATTCAACTTCGTTGGATATGCAGATACCTGCAGAAAAGCAGCCACCCTCAAGCCAAGAGGCTAAAATTATGGGACTCTGGAAAGGGAGAATGTGTTGTTTGCCCCTGCAAATTCTAAATTCTCTAACACAGATCAAAAGGCCTGTGAATAAAGTGCTTTGCCAAGTTATGGGCCTGTCACTGTTCTGGCAAAAGCATATCCCGAAAAGAAAGAAAGAAAAGAAAAAGGGTGGGGCTGACAGTGGGGGAGAAACTGGCCATCTGAGAACTAAACCATGTTTTGATAACAGGATGGTGCAAATGCTCCAAGAAGGGCATCTTCTCACCTCACCCCACCTTATTGTTTTATTCTGCCCCTCTCATTTTACCTTATGTCATTGGCCTGATCCAAACCCTCACTGGGAGAGGTACCCCCTTAATACCTACTCCTGGAAGGCCTTACATGCCCAGAGGCGGGAACCAGATTAATTCTAGGTGGATCATTCCATCCTTCTAACCTATCTATGCTGTTTCACAGGGTGAAACAGACAATACGCTTCTTTGTGTTTTCTTCCAGATCCCTGACTAGAGAAGATGCACCAAGTAGCAAGGGACACACGTGAAATCTGAGAATCAATGAACGCTAACTGGCTTTCTAAATACTTGGCTGGTGGTTTGGACTTGGTGTGACTGGTTGGATCCAGAGCTTGTTACAATTGGGGTTGATGTTTATTGCAACGTTAATCATGATGGGTACAGCAATATCTTGTATCAAATCAGCCATAATGAGAATCGTCAACCTGCACATGGTTCGACTGACTGGTTATACTCCCTTATGCAATAAAGAGAAACCTGTTGATGTCCTTCACAGCTATGGAGCCATGGCCCCCCCACGATACTAGGATAATGCAAATGCAACAGATGCTAGCTGTGTGCAAATACACACACAAGCCTGCACAATATTGATAATTCCCAAGATTTCAGCCCTGTGTGCTTGGTTGACTGTATGCACATGGGATGACCAAAAAAAACCCACACCAAAACAAGGCTTTGGGATGAAATTAACAGCAAACTAAAGTTCTTAACTATAGTGAAGTTCTAAGTCTTAGCTTCATCTGTATCCAAGTGATTCCTCAATTCAGTATTGTTACATTGTAAAAATTTGTTCACAGGGTGACTTAAATTGTGTTTGCTTGTTCAAATTGTTGTATGCAGTACATTGTAAAATTTGGTCATGGGATGACTTGAATCGTATTTGCTTGTTATATAATAATATTTTCATTTCTATTTCTTCAAATTCTCTCTCCTTTTCTGTTCTGTTTTCCTTCTCTTTTCATTTCTCTGTGACCACTACCCAGTGATTCTTTAAAATTGTCTTTGAGACACGGGGTGATATGTGAGTATGACCTCACTGATTTGCAGTTGTCTCAAAGGAGCAATTTTAAAATGAATAGACCTGGCTCGGTGGAGGACCTGGCTGGCCAGAGCTGAGCAGGGGGTGACACCTCGGGATGTGATAAGACCTACTGGGTGGAGACTACTCCCCTTTTCTGAGCACCAGCCTCCAATGCTGGGATGCCCCTGGAGGTACGATTGTGTACTTGGCTAGGGTGGCTGGAACAGAGGAGGAATTGCACCTGGAAGAAGATAAAAATTGATGACTGGGTGGGGTACTACACCCTTCTGCTCCCCTCCAGGCAGCCTGTTTTCTAAGGAACCTGGCTGACTGCCAGATGCCCCTTCGGAACAAAAGGGACTCAGGGATATATATGGCTGTGCATGCTGTGGCCACCGCCATCTTTGCATCGGACTCTGTCCAGAATCAGTGCGCCATCCTGAAGAAACTTGCTGGACAGCTGGACCCCTGGTGGTGATTTTCTCTCTCTCTCATTCTTCCCACTTTCGTACCCTTTTTCTACACTTCTCTCTCTCATTCTTTCTTACCATTTTCTTACCACTTTTTCCTCTTCCTCTTATATCTTCTTTTCCTCTTTCCCTCTTTTGTCTGGCTCTACATTTTTTGCCTGTGTCAACTGTAAAAAAAAATCTGGTTGCACTCGACCCTTTCTACAGTTGGACTTTGTTTCGCGGAGCCAAAAGAAAAAATAAATCTTAATGTTACTTCGTCCCAGCATTTAAGGCTGGCCCTCAGGAAAGGGGAGTAGTCTCCACCCAGTCATCAGTTCTTATCTTCCAGGCACTATTCCCCTCCGCTTTAAGCTGTTCCAGCCACCTTAGCCAAGTACTTCGCAAGTACAATCAAGGTTGCTTAGTCATGCCTGGAGGGACCAACCAACATTGAAGGCTGGCACTCAGAAAAGGGGAGTAGTCTCCACCCAGTAGGTCTTATCAAATCCCGAGGTGTCACCCCCTGCTCAGCTCTGCTCAGCTTTGGTCCTCCATCCTAGCCAGGGCTATTCATTTTAAAATTACTCCTTTGAGACAATTGCAAATCAGTGAGGTCATACTCACACAGTTAGTATTAGGGGTTAGTGTTATGGTTAGGGCTTCTGTAATGTTTATGGTTTTGGTTAGGGTTTACTCTTAGGGTTATGGTTAAAGGGTTTAGCTTAGGGTTAGTGGTAGGTCTAGGTATAGCGTTAGGGTTAGGGAAGTTTTATTGTTAGGTTTAGGTTTAGTTTTTCATTGCAGTTTGGGCTAGGGCTAGGGCTAGGGGTTAGCATTAGAGGAAGGGTTAGGGTTTTGGCCTTGGTTTAGACATGGTTTAGGGTTAGAGCTACAGTTAGGGTTATGGTAAGGGTTAGGATTAGAATTATAATTAGAGTTTAAGGGTTACGGTTAGGATTAGGATAAGTGTTAGGATATAGGTTAGGTAAAGCTTAGAGTTTAGAGTTAGAGGTTAGTGTTTGGGAATTACAGTTAAGGTCAGTTATAACGTTGGGTTTAGGGTTTAGAGTTATGGTTAGGGTTTACGGTTAGGGTTCACGGTTAGGGTTAGAGTCTGGGTTAGGATAAGAATTAGGTTTAAGTTTAGGGTAAAAGGTAGAGGTGATGGGTGGGGGTTAGTGTTTGCGTGAGGTTTAGCATTAGGTTTCTGGTTAGGGTTAGACTTTACTTTTAAGAATACGGTGAGGGTTAGGGTTTAGCTCTAGGAGAAGACTAAGGGTTAGTTTTAGGGTTAGGGTTTTACCTTCGGTTTAGGTTAAAGGTTAGGATTATTATCCAGGGTTCGGGTTAGAACATAGGGGTAGGGTTTACAGCCAGGTTTATAGTTAGAGTTTAGAGTTTGGATTTGTGTTTAGGTTGAGGGATAGGAAAGTTTTAGTGTTAACTTTATGGTTAATTTTTGGTTGCTCCATTTACAATAATTTTGTTGCCCCCATTTACAGCAATCTTCTCACAAAGCCAGTGCAAAAACTCCCTGCTCAAACGTATTCCTTTAGCAGAGGAAGAACTACAAAGAGACCACAGCCTCTTTTGCCATGTTTTCAGAAAGTGTGTTCTCATGGCTAGTTAGTACGCTTGACTCGTGTGAAACAGGCAAAACTACCGACCACTCAAATCCGTGTCGTAATATCACAGTAGTATTGAAGCCATGTTCAATCTATCACCAGAAGCCAGAACTGAGCTTTTATTCTTAATAGACAAGTAGAGATTACTTCCGTGGAACAGTACGGCCTCAGTATTCTTTCTACAGCATAACTCTGGGCTTAGGGTTTAGATTTCAGGGTTAGGCGTTAGGGTGGGGGTTAGTTTTTCGTTGCGGTTAGCTTTTTTGAGGATTAGGTTTAGAGTTAGAGACAGAGTTCTGGTGTAAACCTTTAGGTTCGTTCAGGGTTTACGTTCGGCTTTAAGGCTGTTCAGTGGCAGGTTTAGGGTTTTGGTTAGGGTTAGGTTTCCTGTAAGCGTAAGGTTTAGGGTTAGTGGTTGATAAAGGTATGCACTAAGGGTTCCGGTTTTATTCAGGGTTAGGGCTTAGGTGAGGTTTAGGGTAACAGCAGTCTGGAAAGAGAGAGGACAGGTGCGCTCTTTTGTCCTGGCTACAGAAAAGGACTCCTATGCCAAGCGCTTCAGCCACTCCGGGACGAACGGAGAGCTTGCTCTCACACCTTGGGACTGCACATTGGCTCTGCTTGTGTGCTCTGAAGAGTGAATTGGTTTCAGCGTCAGTTGCTCTGAGGTTGAGCCAGATAATTCAGGGAGCTGTCTCCTCTCTCGCGCACTTTCGCTGGGCAGCGGAGGGTTTGGTGGATGGTTTCTCCCCGGGAGGGCAGCGCTTTGCTTAGCAGACAGCGAACCCCGAGGGACTGACCTTCGGCGTATTCTCAGCGCACTGGATGAAAATGTTAAAAGGTTTCATCTCGTTTTCTCCTAAGCTACCACCGGTAACTACACAGCCGCAAGATACACCTTAAAAGCATTTTCATCTACATTATCTTCTCGTTAGGTTGAAAAGGCTTCTCTCTTTTATCCCGGTCACGGAAGTAAATTGTTTTTCCCTGTTCCTCACTGGTTTGACTTTCACCCCTGCTGGTTCCTTTCCTCCAAGGCTGAAGTGGTTTTAGAGAAAATTTCTCAGGGCTACTGTTGTCTTCTCAGGGGGAACCTCTTCTTCTAGAGAAAAGTTGTGTGGTACGGCTAAAGTAAAAGGGAAAACTTATTTTTAACGTGTGATCATTTTCAGCTCACTCAGCCATGTGAGTGCCTTTTCATTTTTATTCGTCTCATGCCAATTTTGCTGGTCTTGGGACTTTATCCAGGAGCTTGCCTAACCGGCGTTGCTTAACCACCGAAAAGGCAGATTATTTTGTTGGCCCCGGAGCTGATCCCTTCAATCTGCCATAGATAGAAGGCATAAACAGCATCGGGTTTTCCGGTTCCCTATCCCTGTAGCCCTAGGCTAATGCTTTTGCTTCTCTTGGTCTCATCTCTCTCAGGCTTGCTCTACGTCTTATGCACAGTTTTGGTGTAGCAGTATCATCTCCCTTAAAAAACCACACCAAAAAAAAAACCCCAAAACAAATCATACAAGTTTGGGTCAGAAAAGTACTGGTGGTAATGGCTGATAAGGCCACTGCAGGAGAGGCAGGTCCGGTTGCAAAAGGCAGAGCAGAAAAACCTTCTTTTGACGGTACAGGCAAGGCACGGTTCTTTCTGCGCTGGCAAACCATATTGCAGCTTATTTTTGACAAACGTCTTCAAATTACTTTAAATGGGTACTATTGCATTTACACAATTTCCCCAAATGTTGACAGCGATGGCTCATGTTCTTAAATTTATAACAGAGGACAAATGTCAGCCATGGTCTACTCAGCACCATTCGTTTCAACAGCTACAGTGGCAAAACAAGATGACGGGTACACTGAATTCTATCCAGCTGTGAAAATCATCTCTACCAGAATGCACCACAGGGGTGGCACGGGCCTTACAGAAAGCGGCACAGGAGCCCGAAATCGCAAAAGACTGGCCGCATTTAGAAAGGCAGTCCACGTACGTTCCCTTTCTGATGAAAGGGAAACGTGAAATAAGGTCAAAAAAGAACTGCAAATTGGTAACTTTTGAGTCTGTCAGAAGGACCAGGCCATAAATATTCTATTCACCATTTCTAGTTAGAATCTTTATTTTCACCAAATGATATATTGCACCAGCAGGAATACGCAAAGTAGTGTTACTCTGTGTTCCCCAGGCAGAAGACCTCGAGGCTGAATCTTGCACTTCCGCCTGGAGCAGCCTCCATTTACAGCAATCTTCTCAAGGAACTAAAGAGAGCAGGCTTTCTGCACTCAGTTCGGCAAAGCCAGTGTAGAAACTCCCTGCTCAAACGTATTCCTTTAGCAGAGGAAGAACTACAAAGAGACCACAGCCTCTTTTGCCATGTTTTCAGAAAGTGTGTTCTCATGGCTAGTTAGTACGCTCGACTCGTGTGAAACAGGCAAAACTACCGACCACTCAAATCCTTCACAGTCGTATCGAAGCCATGTTCAATCTATCACGAGAAGCCAGATCTGAGCTTTTATTCTTAATAGACAAGTAGAGATTACTTCCGTGGGATAGTACGGCCTCAGTGTTCTTTCTAGAGTGTAGAAGCGGACGAGGGTAGAGTCGTACAATCAATGTGATTGATAAACAAGCTTCTAACTTTGTTGCGCAGTTACAATTCTTATATAGTGCTTGTGTGAACACACCCCCCGCCACCTTGCAACAACATGACTTATTACTGGACACCTGGTGTGTTTACCTATAGAGAATGAATCCCAGCTGTGTAAGGTCAGTAGTAAGGGCCGATGTAATTGGCCTCAGATAAGGGATTATATACACAGACATGGAATTGTGCACACCCCGATTCCAGGGTATTCTACGACATTCTACAACACTACAGCGTAAGTCTAGGCTTAGGGTTTAGAGTTTGGTTAAGATTTTATGTTTATGGTCAGAGTAAATGTTAGGTTTTTATGTACGGTTAGGGTTTGAGTTAAGTGCATCATTTACGTAAGTGCTAGTGTTTTGATTTGGTTTAATGTTACTGTTACATTTTGTGGTTTTAGTTTATGTTTAGATTTTGTTTTAAGGTATGGTTTTACTGTTAGGGTGTAAAAGTGTATAGTAATTCATAGGATTAGTTCAGTGTTGCTGTTACAGACAGACTAGGTTTAGAGTTCTGGGTTTGTATTAGGGTTAGGGTTACGTTATGATTAGTATTTGCTTAAGGGTAGGTTTTGGCTTAGGGTAAGGTTTAGGGCTTAGGGTTAGACTTAGGTTAGGTGCAGGGGCTTAATGTTAGTGTTATGGTTCAGGTTAGGCTTTGGATTTGGTGTAAGTTTTAGGATTAAGTTTAGGGTTACTGTTGGATTTTGGGTGAGGATTAGGATTTATTTAGGGTTACTGTGCTTATGTTTAGCGTTAGGGTTAGGTTTGGGGTATCAGGATTGCGGGTAGGGTTAGGGTTATGGTTTGGTCTAGGATTATGGCTTGTGTTTGGCCTTACATATTGCAATATTAGGGTTAGGGATTTGGTTTAGGACAATGCTTAGGTTTAGATCAGTGTTGTGGTTACAAACACGGTAGGGTTAGATTTCTGGTTTAGGGTTTCTTTAGGGTTAATGTTAAAGTTAGGATTAGGTTATGTTTAGGATTAGGTTTGAAATAATTTTTAGGCTTAGGCTTAGGTTAAGGTTAGGCTTCAGTTCATGGTTTGGGTTTGGGTTTCGGATTAGGGTAAAATTCAGCATATGGTTAAGGTTTGGATTAGGNTTTCAGTTTTTCTAGCATCAATTTAAGAAGATTGTAAATACAGGCTTTGAGAAATCAGTATCTGTCCTCTCAAAGCCTGTATTTACAATCTTCTTAAATTGATGCTAGAAAAACTAAAATGCTAGCAGTTTATAGATTAGCAACCAGTATTCCAGTTTATCTGAAAGGCAAGACTTAGGGTTATCTTTAAAAATTATTTTAAATGGATATTTTTGCATTTATACAATTTCCCCAAATGTTTACAGTGTAGCTGATGTTCTTGGAGTTACAGCAGAGAACAAACATCAAAGTTACACTCAGCACTAGTGGTTTCAACAGCTACAGTGGCAAAACAAGATGACGGGCACACTGAATTCAATCCAGCTGTGAAAATCATCTCTACCAGAATGCACCACAGGGGTGGCACGGGCCTTACAGAAAGCGGCACAGGAGCCCAAAGCTGACGATGACTTGCCACAATTGAGAAATGCAGTCCACGTACTCTAATGAAAGGGAAACTTGAAATAAGGTCCAAAAAGGACTGCAAAATGGTAACTTTTGAGTCTGTCAGAAGGACCAGGCCATAAATATTCTATTCACCATTTCTAGTTAGAATCTTTATTTTCACCAAATGATATATTGCACCAGCAGGAATACGCAAAGTAGTGTTAACTCTGTGTTCCCCAGGCAGAAGACCTCGAGGCCGAATCTTGCACTTCCGTCTGGAGCAGCCCCCATTTACAGCAATCTTCTCAAGGAACTAAAGAGAGCAGGCTTTCTGCACTCAGTTCGTCAAAGCCAGTGCAAAAACTCCCTGCTCAAACGTATTCCTTTAGCAGAGGAAGAACTACAAAGAGACCACAGCCTCTTTTGCCATGTTTTCAGAAAGTGTGTTCTCATGGCTAGTTAGTACGCTCGACTCGTGTGAAACAGGCAAAACTACCGACCACTCAAATCCGTGTCGTAATATCACAGTAGTATTGAAGTAATATTTAATCTATCATGAGAAGCCAGAACTGGGCTTTTATTTTTAATAGACAGGCCGAGATTAAGTGGGAAAGTATGGTCTCAATATTCTTTCCGCACCGTAACTCAAATTATGAGCTTAGGGCTACAGAGATAGGAAACCGGGAACCTGATGCTGTTAACACCCCTGGCATCTCTATCTATTCCGGATTGAAGCGATCATCTCCATGGCCAATAAAATAATTTGCCATTTCTATGGTAAGCAATGCTGGTTAGGCAAGCTCCTGGATAAAGTCCTAACACCAGCGAAATTGGCATTAGATGAAAAAATTAAAAGGCACTCACATGGCTGATTTAGCTGAAAATGATTACACATTCAAAATAAGCTTTCCGTTTTACTTTAGAGGTACCACA
>JAAWXA010000026.1:9556-20994 GCA_038090715.1 Florisuga fusca | reverse complement strand
CCCCAAAACAAATCATACAAGTTTGGGTCAGAAAAGTACTGGTGGTAATGGCTGATAAGGCCACTGCAGGAGAGGCAGGTCCAGTTGCAAAAGGCAGAGCGCAAAAAACCTTCTTTTGACGATACACTGGCAAGGCACGGTTCTTTCTGCGCTGGCAAACCATATTGCAGCTTATTTTTGACAAACGTCTTCCAATTACTTTAAATGGGTTCTATTGCATTTACACAATTTCCCCAAATGTTGACAGCGATGGCTGATGTTCTTAAATTTATAACAGAGGACAAATGTAGTTTAGTTTCCAACCCATAAGTCTCTTTTCCTTATTCTCTCTCCTTTCCTTATCAGGGAGGAGAGGGGGATTAAATAAAGATGTGATAAGATCATCTCTACCAGAATGCACCACAGGGGTGGCACGGGCCTTACAGAAAGCAGCACAGGATCCCAAAATATTCTATTCACCATTTCTAGTTAGAATCTTTATTTTCACCAAATGATATATGTAGCACCAGGGTGAGGTTTAGGGTTACTGTTACATTTTGTGGTTTTAGTTTATGTTTAGATTTTGTTTTAAGGTATGGTTTTCCTGTTAGGGTGTAAGTGTATAGCAATTCGTAGGATTAGTTCAGTGTTGCTCTTACAGACAGACTAGGTTTAGAGTTCTGGGTTTGTATTAGGGTTAGGATTAGGGTTAGGGTTACGTTATGATTAGTATTTGCTTAAGGGTAGGTTTTGGCTTAGGGTAAGGTTTAGGGTTAGACTTAGGTTAGGTGCATGGGCTTAATGTTAGTGTTATGGTTCGGGTTAGGCTTTGGATTTGGTGTAAGTTTTAGGATTAAGTTTAGGGTTACTGTTGGATTTTGGGTGAGGATTAGGATTTCTTTAGGGTTACTGCGCTTATGTTTAGCGTTAGGGTTAGGTTTGGGGTATCAGGATTGCGGGTAGGGTTAGGGTTATGGTTTGGTCTAGGATTATGGCTTGTGTTTGGTCTTACATATTGCAATATTAGGATTAGGAATTTGGTTTAGGACAATGCTTAGGTTTAGATCAGTGTTGTGGTTACAAACATGGTAGGGTTAGATTTCTGGTTTAGGGTTTCTTTAGGGTTAATGTTAAAGTTAGGATTAGGTTATGTTTAGGATTAGGTTTGAAATAATTTTTAGGATAAGGCTTAGGCTTAGGTTTTGGTTAAGGTTAGGCTTCAGTTCATGGTTTGGGTTTGGGTTTCGGATTAGGGTAAAATTCAGCATATGGTTAAGGTTTGGATTAGGGTTGTAGTTAGTAGTAGGTTTAGGGTTAGAAGGTAATGTTTGGATTAGTGTTAGGGTCTGGTTTCTGTTTGGGTTTCGGGATGTTTTCATTTTGTTTTAGGATTATCTGTTTGATAGAAGAGAATAGGACCCATCCCACAGGGAGGTCTGCTGCCTTCCCGGCACCTGGGTGAGGGATATTAGTAGGAGACTCCCTCAGCTAATCCGGCCCTCAGATTATTATCCACTCTTGGTAGCCCAGGCTGGCAGTGATGATATTAATGGAAGAAGTACCAGGGTGATTAAAAAGGACTTCAAGGCACTGGGTCGCTTAGTTGATGGGACAGGAGCACAGGTGGTGGTCGCCTCAGTTCCTGCAGTAGAGGGGATGAATGAGGAGAGGAGTAGGAAAACCTATCTCATCAATAGGTGGCTAAGGGATTTTTGCCACCAGGGGAACTTTGGGGTTTTTGACCATGGGCCAAATTTCAGCATGCCTTGTCTCTTCAAACCAGGTGGGCTTCATCTATCTAACAGGGGGAAAAGGACTCTAGCCCATAAGTTGGCGGGGCTGATAAGGAGGGCTTTAAACTGGGTTTGAAGGGGGGGAAGGAGTTCAAACTGGGCTCTCCAGGAAGGAGCCCAAGGGTGGACAGCCCAAGTTAAGAGACAAACCAGCAGCCCAGCTGAAGTGCATGTACACCAATGCACGCAGCATGGGCAACAAACAAGAGGAGCTGGAAGCCATCGTGCAACCGGAAAGCTATGATGTAGTTGCTATCACAGAAACGTGGTGGGATGACTCCCATGACTGGAGTGCTGCCATGGGTGGCTACAGGCCCTTCAGAAGAGACAGGCAGGGTAGGAGAGGTGGAGGGGTAGCCCTATATGTTAGAGAGTCTCTTGACTCTGTAGAAGTTGAAGTCAGTAATAATAAGGTGGAGTGCTTGTGGGTCAGAATCAGGGGGAAGGCCAACAAGGCTGATGTCCTGGTGGGAGTCTGCGACAGACCACCCAATCAGGAGGATGAGGGTGATGAATTGTTCTACAAGCAGTTGGCGGATCTTTCAAAATCGTTGTCCCTTGTTCTCGTGGGTGACTTTAACCTGCCGGACGTCTGCTGGGAATTCCACACAGCAGAGAGGAGGCAGTCTAGGAGATTCCTAGAGTGTATAGAGGATAATTTCCTGCTCCAGCTGGTAAATGAGCCTACCAGGGATGGAGCCCCACTTGACCTTCTTTTCACAAACAGAGAGGGGCTGGTGAGAGCTGTAGTGGTTGGTGGATGTCTGGGACTCAGCGATCATGAAACAATAGAGTTTTCAATACTCAGGGTTGCAAGGAGGGTTGTCAATAAAACCTCTACGTTGGACTTCCGGAGGGCAGATTTTGGCCTGTTCAGAAGACTAGTCCAGAGTATGCTCCTGGAAACAGCCCTTGAAAACAAAGGGGTCCAGGAGGGATGGACATACTTCAAGGAGCAAGTTTTGAAAGCACAGGAGCAGGCTGTCCTGGTGTGCCGAAAGGCGAGCCGGTGGGGAAGACAACTGGTCTGGCTGAACAGAGAGACTTTGAAAGAAATTAGGGTAAAGAAGAGGGCCTACCGATTATGGAAAAAGGGCTAACTACTCAGGAGGCATTTAGGAATATAGTTAGGTCGTGTAGAAGGAAAATTAGAGAGACAAAGGCACAACTTGAACTGAATCTCGCCACCTCTGTGAAGGATAACAAAAAGTCCTTCTACAGATCAATAGCAGAAGGAGAAGCAAGGAAAACCTCCATTCTTTACTGGACATGGGCGGGAATATAGTTGTCAAAGATGAAGAAAAGGCTGAGGTATTTAACACCTTTGCCTCAGTTTTCAACAGTAAGACAGGTTATCCTGAGGACAGCTGGCTTCTGGAGCTTATAGAAGGTGACAAGAATCTAAACAGCCCCCCTGTAATCCCGAAGGAAACAGTCAGTGACCTACTGAGCTGCTTGGATCCCCACAAGTCTATGGGACCAGATGGGATCCACCCAAGGGTGATGAGGGAGAAGAAGAGAGGCTCGCCAAGCCTCTCTCTATCATCTACCAACAGTCCTGGCTCACTGGGGACATCCCAGATGATTGGAAGTTGGCAAATGTCACGCCAATCCACAAAAAGGGCCGGAAGGAGGACCCGGAAAACTACAGGCTTGTCAGCCTGACCTCAGTGCCTGGCAGGGTTATGGAGCAGATCATCCTCAGTGTAATCACACAACACTTGCAGGATGGGCAACGGATTAGACCCAGCCAGCACGGGTTTAGGAAGGGCAGGTCCTGCCTGACCAACCTGATCTCCTTTTATGATCGGGTGACCTGTCTGGTGGATGAGGGGAAGGCTCTGGATGTGGTCTACCTGGACTTCAGCAAAAGCCTTTGACACCGTCTCCCACAGCATTCTCCTGAAAAAGCTGTCAGCCCACAGCTTGGACAAGAACACCCTGTGCTGGGTTAGGAACTGGCTGGAGGGCTGGGCCCAGAGAGTGGTGCTGAACGGTGCTGCATCCAGTTGGCGGCCAGTCAGTAGTGGTGTCCCCCAGGGATCGGTTCTGTTTAATATCTTTATTGATGATTTAGATGAGGGGATTGAGTCCATCATCAGCAAATTTGCAGATGACACTAAGCTGGGGGGGGGAGTGTCGATCAGCTGGAAGGCAGGAGGGCTCTGCAGAGGGACCTGGATGGGTTGGAGAGTTGGGCTGATTCCAACGGGATGAGGTTCAACACGGCCAAGTGCAGGGTCCTGTACTTTGGCCACAACAACCCCATACAGCGCTACAGGCTGGGGACAGAGTGGCTGAGAGCAGCCAGACAGAGAGGCACCTGGGGGTTTCGATTGACAAGAAGCTGAACATGAGCCAGCAGTGTGCCCAGGTGGCCAAGAAGGCCAATGGCATCCTGGCCTGTATCAGGAACAGTGTGGCCAGAAGGTCCAAGGAAGTGATTCTTCCCCTGTACTCAGCGCTGGTGAGGCCACACCTCGAGTCCTGTGTCCAGTTCTGGGCCCCTCAGTTTAGGAAGGATATCGAGGTCCTGGAGCAGGTCCAAAGGAGGGCAACCAGGCTGGTGAAGGGACTCGAGCACGGATCCTATGAGGAGAGGCTGAGGGAGCTGGGGCCGTTCAGCGTGGAGAAGAAGAGGCTCAGGGGAGACGTCATCACTCTCTACAACTCCCTGAAAGGAGGTTGCAGCCAGGTGTGGGTTGGTCTCTTTTCCCAGGCAACTATCAGCAAGATAAGAGGGCATGGTCTTAGGGGAGGTTTAGGTTGGATAATCGAAATAATTTCTTTACATAGAGGGTGATCAGACATAGGAATGGGCTGCCCGGGGAAGTAGTGGATTCTCCGTCCCTGGAGATATTTAAAAAGAGACCGGGTGTGGCACTCAGCGCCATAGTCTAGTAACCGCAGTGGTAGTGGATCAAGGGTTGGACTTGAGGATCTCTCAGGTCCCTTCCAACCCAGCCACTTCTATGATTCTATGATTACTATGCAGAAGAAAACGTAACTTTTGCTCTTTGGCATACTTTTGGTCTTGTTGTGAGCTTTGGTTTTAAGACCATCAAGTAAAAGAACTTTAGTCTAAGTTAGGGCTGGGTTTAGGGTTAGGGTTATCTTGATAGAAGAGAACAGATGAAATAATATTAGACAGAAAAAAATGTATCCCAGAGCTTGCATCTGCTACAGGTTCATAACTTTCTCCAGAAGCCAAACTCCTCCAATAATTCCCAGGCCACGCATGCACCTCTATCTCACGTAGCTCCATGTGTTCTCATTGTGTTTTTCCACAGTCTGGTGGAGCGTGGCTATGAAACTATTCTGTGTAGTTCTTCCCCTCCAGCCAATGGAATATACATCAAACATTTCTCTCAATCAACACCGCTCACCCAGAACCTAAGGAGTTGAGAAGATCATTTTCTTAGCCCACCTAGCAATCTGTCCCCACATGTTCAAAATTTGCCAGGTTTCTCATCAGCTCAAGCATCTTTTTAAGACTGTGCAGACCCTGTCTCTTATACAGCGTAGCTTCAACACAGCGTAGCTTTGTTCTTCGCAAGAAAGGCACCTTAAGGAACTGAAGCGCTTTGTTGTGGCGCTTTTTTGGGGGGGCGGTTTGTAAATCAGATCCACAAACAAGATAGAACTCACATAGCTTACCCCATCCCCAGAGCTTGCACAGAGCAGTTAAGGATACCAGCTGAAATGCAAATTTGCTTCCACAGAAGGCTACTACTGTTCAAAGAAAAAAAAAGAGATATTTCTGAAAATAAAAAAAAAGGCAAACGAAACAAATCATCAACCCGTTCATTTGGAAAGAAAATGGTGTTTCTTAGAAGCTCATTTTCCCTAGGTAAGAACTGCTGTGGTACACAGCTCCTCTTTGTCTGACTCTATGTAGATACAGCAGAGAAAGGAATATTCTGGGTTTCACTTTGAGCTGTTTAAAACAAAGATTTGTACTTTGGGTGGCTGAAATATTTGTACAATGAACCCTGAAGAACAGTCCCTGACACAAGAGGCACTGACAGAAGACTGTTGTG
This sequence comes from Florisuga fusca, assembly GCA_038090715.1. Lineage (NCBI taxonomy): Eukaryota > Metazoa > Chordata > Aves > Apodiformes > Trochilidae > Florisuga > Florisuga fusca. Next base: position 15,182 of record JAAWXA010000026.1, on the reverse strand, counting down.
GCACTGACTTCATTCCTGACAATTTCTTGCCCATCAGGCATCCAGGCAGAACAATTTCAGGACAACATAATTTGATTTTTCCAAAAAGTAAGTAAAGAGCAGTTCCAACAGAGGAGTAACTCTAGGTTATATACCTGTCTCTTATACAATAAGAAAGGATCACCCTTGAATCACCTGTGTGCTAGAATCAGCACATACTCTCAAGTGTAATCTGTATGTAAAAGCTTACAGTAGCTCCATTTATGGTAGCTCCATGCTTTCAAGAGTACAAAGCTGATGGTCTTCAGATGTGTATCGTTTTAAAAACCAGGACCTGAATCTAAGAACTGTTAAGTATTGGCTTTTATTAAAGGAGCATGAAAACTATAGTAGTCATGTTTCCTTAGTCTAAGATATTATTCAGCAGCTCCCAGTATCAAGTACCACAGCAACTGAAGAAAAAAACACTCAGAAATTCCTCTCCAAAACCCCCCAAATGTAGGGGTGAACAATCTCAAATCATTTATTAGGAAAAGACAAAGTACTCTCTCAACAGTCATAGAGAACAAATGGCAATAAAACCAGGAAAATAAACTGTAAAATGTAGGCCCATCATAGTGGAGTTTGGTTACAACAAAGTAAATGAAATCCAAACTTTATTCATGCAAATGAGCAGTAGAGAAATATTTATAGTATTGATGGGATGAGTTAGAGTCTCGGCCATATTTGGGCCCCGATCAAATTACTCAGGGACATATTAAAGAAACCTACTCTGTACATTCAGCAATGAGAATCTATAAAAAGAAAAATAATTTAAACAATTTACAAGAGCTGTATTACAGATGGCATCAAGATATAATTTACAACAGCTGCAACAATGGATGACTAAAAGGTATTTATCAGTAATTTGTGATTTAAAATTTGTAGCACGTAGTTTTACATGACATTTTCAGTGCCTGAACAGTAAACAAGAAAGTGGAGACATCTCATGAGTGCAATGCAATAGGCAAAAGGCAACCTAACCAAATGGCTCTTTGGAGAACTTCCATCCTTGAAGGGTTTACGATTTATAAATTTGCCTGTCCGTTTTCCTAACTAACTAGAACAAATACTTGAAGACAGCATCTGGCGCTTAGAAGGCTTCACAGGACAAGACTGCAGTTGGAAAATTAAATACTCATTTATGCCAAAACTCAGAAATGTACCGNTTGGCAAAAGTACTCAAGAACAGCAGAGAGAGAGAGAGAGACAGAAATAAGGACTGGATTCAAATTTTTGAGATGGAATGCTGTTCCTCACTGGTTTGACTTTCACCCCTGCTGGTTCCTTTCCTCCAAGGCTGAAGTGGTTTTAGAGAAAATTTCTCAGGGCTACTGTTGTCTTCTCAGGGGGAACCTCTTCTTCTAGAGAAAAGTTGTGTGGTACGGCTAAAGTAAAAGGGAAAACTTATTTTTAACGTGTGATCATTTTCAGCTCACTCAGCCATGTGAGTGCCTTTTCATTTTTATTCGTCTCATGCCAATTTTGCTGGTCTTGGGACTTTATCCAGGAGCTTGCCTAACCGGCGTTGCTTAACCACCGAAAAGGCAGATTATTTTGTTGGCCCCGGAGTTGATCCCTTCAATCTGCCATAGATAGAAGGCATAAACAGCATCGGGTTTTCCGGTTCCCTATCCCTGTAGCCCTAGGCTAATGCTTTTGCTTCTCTTGGTCTCATCTCTCTCAGGCTTGCTCTACGTCTTATGCACAGTTTTGGTGTAGCAGTATCATCTCCCTTAAAAAACCACACTAAAAAAAAAATCCCCAAAACAAATCATACAAGTTTGGGTCAGAAAAGTACTGGTGGTAATGGCTGATAAGGCTACTGCAGGAGAGGCAGGTCCGGTTGCAAAAGGCAGAGCAGAAAAACCTTCTTTTGACGGTACAGGCAAGGCACGGTTCTTTCTGCGCTGGCAAACCATATTGCAGCTTATTTTTGAAAAACGTCTTCCAATTATTTTAAGTGGGTACTATTGCATTTACACAATGGGTCCTAAAAATTGATCTACGCGTTCTGCCACTCCTAAAAGTTCTTCCAGGAAATTCCCCATTTCCCTTTTAAATTCTCTTGCATCTCCCGAATTTAAAGGAACAACCACATATCCCATACCAGCCTGTTGCCCTCCTGTTGCAATTTCTCGTAGTGGGTATAAGCCACCCACATCTTTGCTTTGCCTAGTCCTTGTTTTGCTTCTTGTAACCCGTCTCTGATCCACCTCTGAGGAACCTGAGTCAGAGTCCTCATCAGGGGGAGCAGTGGGGGCTTCTAGAACTGATAATACCGGGGGGGCTGGGATTCAGGAGGAGGCAGTGGTGAGACATATGGTGGAGGTGCAAGAGGAATTTCTTCTGATTTAGAATTTTTCTTTTTCCTTCCTTCTCCTCTCATTAAAGGGCATAAATTAATCCATAAACTAGCATATTCACTTTCTCGTAGCATATTCACTTTCAACACGGACGGGAAAACAGTTTGATGGAAACTAATTTCTCGTTTATTCATACACTCACATACAGTTATATACCTTTTTTTCTTATCTCACATAACGTATGGAATTACCTTATACGTTAGTTACAGCTAGCATGTCACTATGCTATTGGTTACATGGTAATTTCCCCTAGTAAGTATATCGTGACTTCTGTCTTTCGCCACTCAGCTTTTCTTCAGGATATCTGTAAGAAGGGGGCTTAACAGCTTCAGGAACTCCCTTGCTTATCCAAAATAGCTCAAGGCTGTGTTTACACCATGGCTTATGTGATAACCAGTCTGTCTCCATCAATTGTTCTGTGCTATTGTTGCATGCTGACCCTGGGACCTTTGCATCCACATCTTCCCCCTTTCCGTTGCACCGGAAAAACCTTAGAAACAGTTTTATCAAGCATTTGCTGGATATATTGAAACAGGGTAATAACAAAAGCAAAGGCGGAATAACGGTCCCAGTATAACAAAGGTTTTTAATGAAGGGTAAAAGCCATCCTGTAAGTCCCATATCATGAAGCCAGGTTGTGAAAGCATCGTCAAGAGGGTTTACTTGTTGCTGAATTTTCTTTATGTGTTGCTTCAGCTGCGTGATGCTGGTGTGGATGCTTTGGCTGTGATCAGAAAGATTCATACAGCACATGCCTTCAAACTCCTGACATCCATGACCCTGGGCCAGTAATAAAAAATCTATGGCAGCGCGAGTTTGCAATAAAGCATGTCGCAAAGTATTTTGATCCATTAAAAAGTGATCTAAAATCTCAGTAGTAACATTTGCTTGCTTTGCAGCCCAACATGCTAATTTAGGAAGATTTGCAAGCGCGTTTCCTGCGGCAGCGCCAGGAATAAAAAGAGCCAAAGCAGTTCTAGCTGCTACACTTAAAAGACTAACATTATCATCACACTGTGGTGTGAGGCCAATACTTCTTGCGTTACGATATGATATATAGGGTTTACAAGCTGCCTTAATTCAGCATAGCGAGGAGCAAAAAGGGTTAACGAGCCTAAGTAGCAAGGTCCGCCTACAACATTACGTGGAATCCCTTGCCAGGCCCTATCACCGCAGATCAGAAATACTCCGGGAGGCAAAGCCGTGGCACTATTATTCACCCAAATGAGCTTAATGTTAGCCTTGGGGTTATGTGTTGTTCCTGTTACTGACATTCGCTTAGATCCATTGTAGCCACAATATCCGGATCCCAGTCTATAGTCTCCAGATGTAGGACTGACGTTCGGCCAGGTATCAGGGTATGCCCTAGCAGCATACTTAGGACCAAAAGCTATGCACGTAGGTGTCCAATTTCCTGATAACGTTGCCGACTGCCTGGGACCCCAATAGATTTAATTCTTGTGGATCCCAGGGGAGGGACTTTTTCAGCCCCAAAATCAGTTCTGCTGAACAATTTCCAATCGAAGGGCTTGCTTTGCAAGATCCAATTGAAAAGTCAGCAAACAGAGAATCATTGAAACCTGGGATACCTATTAAACAAGTACGAAAAGGATCTGTAGCGGAGGCCATAGCAATGCAGAAATCAATGGCACCAGTTTCATTTGCCCACGTTACCCACATATTTCGCCGTGGCGGGATGTCTAATACAGCATAGCAACATACAAACAATTGCAACATACAAAGCCATTTGTATAGAGTTTTGCGTGTGCAGAGAGATTTGTGCTACTTCTGTTCCTTCGGCTGTCCTTCTCGATATGGGCGGACGTGTCTTGCCGGACACCACTTAGGTCCTGCCTCTGTGGAAATACAAGCGTAGCCCCTGCCCCACGTGAGTAAAGGAAATGGGCCTTCAACTTTTCGGGACTCCAAATCCCATACTAACACGGGGGTCTTTCCTGAAATTTAAAGAGATGGTTACTTGTAAAATGTTTTGTGATTGGCGGGCAATTGTCTGAAAAGCAATTCAAGAAATTGAAAGTATATAAAGCTTTTTGCAATCTTTCTTCTGTATGCTTATCGGTCCACCAGCTCCTCCTTTCTGTTTTAGTAAAAGTATTTTGAGGGACTGATGGGAATGTTCAATAATTGATTGACCTGTCGGAGAATGGGGGATACCTGTCACATGTTTAATTCCCCGTTCCGCAAAAAAGGTCTTCAAAAATTGAGAAGAATAGGCAGGGCCATTGTCTGTTTTAACTGTTTGAGGAACTCCTAGAGAGGCAAATGCTTTTAAAAAGTGTTTTTTGGCGTCTCTAGTCTTTTCTCCTGTATGGCATGATGCATAAATAGCTCCGGAGAAGGTGTCGATGGAAGAGTGTATGTACTTCAGACGACCAATTTCGGAAAAATGAGTAATATCACTTTGCCACAGTTCAAGGCGTTGGAGCCCTCTAGGGTTAACTCCTCCTGCTAAAGGCTGAAATGTAAATTGCTGACAGTCCGGGCAAGCCGATAATATATCAGCTGCCTGCTGTGAAGTCAGACCAAATTGTCTGCGGAGCCCTTCAGCGTTTGTATGGAAGAACATATGACTTAAGCGAGCCTGCTTGAAGTGATTGGGAAGGGGGAGCACCGACATAGTTAACAGGTCGGCCTCCTTGTTTCCTTCTGCTACAAAGCCTGGAAGGGCAGTGTGAGACCTAATATGCATAATAAAGAAGGCGTGCTGCCGCTTGTTAATGAGATCAATCAGTGTTCTGAGCAGAGTATACAGTTGCAAATTGGAAATGTCCCTGAGCGCTGACGCTTCTGCTCGGAGAACTATACCTGCGACATGAGCGTGGTCCGTAATAAGATTAAAAGGTTGATCGCTAAAAAGAGAAAAGTCTCTAGTTACTGCAGCTAGTTCAACAATCTGAGGAGAACCTGGGTAATAGGTAATATCAGATTGCCAGTCTTGGGTTTCAGGATTCCTCCATACAATCACAGCTTTATGAGAGGCACCTGAACCATCTGTAAACAGAGTAATTGCCTGTAAAGGCACTTCACTTCTCTTTGGAACTTCGGCAAGAAAAAAGGACAAGCGAAAAAGTTTATGCGGAGGAAAATGATTTGAAAATTGTCCCGTGAAGTCCTGTACCGCAATCTGAAAAGGAAGTGAATTCTGTAGAAGAAAAGAAAGATACAATTCAGTAACAGGCACATAAATTGTAGAAAAAGATTTGCCGGAAAGAGTTAACAGT
>JAAWXA010000025.1:13275673-13343483 GCA_038090715.1 Florisuga fusca | reverse complement strand
AAACTCTTTCTGAGTAGTCAGCCCTTCCTTCCATAGTCTGTAAGCTCTCTTTTTCACCTGGATTTCCTTCAATATCTCCATGGTCGTTTTCCCCTCTGCTTTGCCTTTGGGCACACAGGGACAGCTGCTCCTGTGCATTCAGGGCTTCCAGCTCCTATGGTTTGTTCCCCATATTGTGTGCATTGGTGTACATGCACTTCAGCTGGGCTGCTGATTTCACTCTTACCTCAGCCTTTCCATCCTTGGGCTCATCTCTGGAGAGCCCCATTTCAATCCCCTCCCCCTTCAAACCAAGTGTAAAGTCCTCCTGATCAGCCCCACCAACTCACAGGCTGCAGACCTTTTGCCCCTGCTAGACAGATGCAGCCCATCTGGTCTGGGGACAGGAGGGAGCATGGAATTTGCCCCATGGTCAAAGAACCCCAAACCCTGCCACTGACACCAGTCCCTAAGCCATGAGTTAACCTGCTGGCTCTGCCTGCTCGTTCCCTCATCCATTGCTGTCATGAGAGGGATGTAGGAAAACACAAGGTGGGCTCCTGATCCCTTCAGCAGTTGCCCCAAGCCCTTGAAGTCTCTGTTGACTGAATGGGTGCTTCTTGGTATTACAGCATCAGAGGACCACAGCACTGCCCACCTCCCTCCTCACAGCACACATACTCTCACCCGAAGAAAACCGGGGAAGGGCTGGAGCAGCAAAAGGAGGATGTTTTGGCTGCTGGGATTGTCTTGACAAGCAAAGAATAAAAGAGGAAGATCTCTAGTTTGTTCTACTGAAGCATTTTTTATTGACATTTTTCAGACCCAAGCTCTCTTTTCCTGTTCTTTGAGCACATGTGGCACCTGAAGAGTTGTGGTTACTGTTATAAATTTTGTCCACTCACCAATTAGCATTTATTGAAGCAAGCACCAAAAAGCAAACAGCACTGGGTGCCTGGGAGTCTCCACTCCTACCAATGCAACAAACTTGACAAGGCAAAGTCAGTTCTTTTAGACTTTGTAACCCCCTTGCCTCAGTGTCCTACTGGCTTTCATTTGGTGGGCTCTGTCTTGTCACTGAGGGAATTTACCAATGGGGTGATCAAGTTCGATCAGTTCACAGTCCCGAAGTTTCCTATGTTGCAAATCTCTGTTGGAGGCATGGTGGGTCCCCTCTTCTTGTTTTTCTGCCATTAATCCTAAACAAAGCTTTCACCATTTCGTTACAAACTTATTAAAAAACACTTAATTTAAATTATTTTAACTATTAAAACCACTTTAGGTTAAATGAACAAAAACATTTTACACCACCCATTACAATCCCCCCTTTTTCTTTTAGCATGGGTTTTGTTCATTGAACCCTTGTAATTCTTGACAACTTAATGTAAAGGTTTCTGCCATCTCGGGTTCATTAGAGGGTATCTGTTCATATTTAGCATGCATTAACATCAAATGAGCTGCTTCTAAACAATTCTTAATTATTGTAATTACTTTGTTAAAAATACATGGTCCAAGAGAAAGTCCTAAAACTAACAATATAAGCGGTCCTGCTATAGTAGATAAAAGCGTGTTAAGCCAGGGAAATTGTTGAAAGCAGGATTCATACCAATTACGTTGTGCTTCACAGTCCCTTTTTCGTTTCTTCAAGCCCTCTCTTAGTTTAGTCATTGTTTCCCTCATGATTCCAGTATGATCTGCATATATGCAGCATTCTTCATGCAAGGCTGCACAATTTCCCCCTTGTTTTAAGAACTGCAACCCCAATAAGCACAATAATATTTACCTGGATAATTGCACTAAGTCCGTCCGGGATTTGAAGCAGGACAAAAATAATAGCCCCCATGATCCTTAGGGTGCCAAGTTACCCAATTTAGTCTCAAATTTTGGTCCCCTAGGAGTTGTAATTTCTTTTATGACTTTTGATCTTTCCAATTGTATCAGGGACCATTTGAAGGGTTTATGGTGATCATTTCCATTTCCTATGGCCAATAGTATTAAGACTGTAGGAACGATTAATATCCAGTTTCCCATATTGCCCACGAAGTTTATACCTCTGCCTTCACCTCGGCCGTCCCTTTGCCTGAGACGCCGGGAGCACTTTTTCTTGTCGGCAGCAGGCTAAACTTTCCAGAGGGTTCTGGGGTTCCTGGTAAAATCTCAGTGTCCTCAGTCGCAAAGATAAATTTTCCAATTCTATGTCCCACTGTTCTTCTGTCACGTGGGAATATGGAAACGGTTTATACTTTATAGGTGCATCCTTGGCACAACATTTTGTCACAATTTTTCTCCTGTTCATAGCCTGCACGTGAGCCACATTTTGCTCTACTTCAAACAATATATTAGTCAAGTCAGTGTTTTCTTGGTTTTCTATTACAACATGTTGTACTCTCCACCAATCTCCTTCTGGGTTCCCTTCCTGATCAGTCCAATGTTTCTTGACTATTTCAGCCCAGTTATGATATGTTACCATTGAATGCTGACACCAAATGGTACAGTTCATGCAACTTGCCCATGATTGCAGATGTTCCTGTGTATCCCAGTAAGACTTTTTACACCACCCACATTGGAACTTTATCCAATAATTACAATATATGTTCCCACACTTGCACCACTCATGAATCCCCTTTTTAAACGTTTGTGTTCTCAAAAAATCAGTGCCCCTTGTATCTATTATTCTTCTTTCAGAGGACCTGTTAAGGGTTCTACAACTGGTTTACACAATCTAATAATACGATATCTCTTTTTCAAATCTCTTGTATTCAATAGTTCTATATACACCAATTCAGTTCCTGATTATTTTTATTCTCATTGGATCCGCTCCCCGGACAGACTTCCACTCTCTTTCCTTAATAGGTCCTTTAATTCAGCTGGCATGTGTCCATCCTCGTTCAGCAGTTTGAACAGCTGTCTCTGTGGTAAGCAAAACAACAAAAGGACCTTCCCAGCGAGGGGTTAAAGGTGATTCTTTCCAGGATTTGTTAATGTAACTGCAAAGGGTTCAATTTCTAATTTACCTACAGTATCGGGTGTATACCACACTTCGGGATTTATCTTCTCTTCATCTTCAGCCCTTAAGGGGCATAATCTAACTTTCAAACTTCTATTTACAATTTCTAAACTAATTCCTAATTCTATCATTAAATCCTTACCTAACAAATTATAGTCTGCTTCCGCTACCAACAATAAAGTTCTTAAACCTATTTTTGATTCTTTTTCTAATTGCACATTTTTAATAATTGGTACTCCGAAAGGAACTCCACTTACACCAACAACCTGTGCGAATTCTGATGACACTTTACATCCAGGACGTAAAGTTTGAACTGCTGACATTTCTGCCCCTGAGTCCACTAAAAATTCTACCTCCTGTTGCTGGGGACCTACTTTTACTTTTATCCAGGGCTCTTTTGTTTCTCTGGTCCCCAGTAAATAAAGCCCCTGACACCCCTAATCCTCCTTAAACATCTTTTCATCCCACATCCTTTTCCTGCAATTTTTCTTCATATGACCTTTCTTATTACAATAGTAACAGACCACCACTTCCTTACTCTTTTCAGTAAACCCTGGTGTCTTACCAAACCCTTTACTCTTATGTTCAGTCCATTCCTGACCCTTAGGTCTCTGACCGGTGGGTCGTTGACTCTCCTGAACTGCCGTAACCATCATTTTTACTGTGCGCTTCCCCATCTCCTCATCCCTTCTCACATACACTTTCTGAGCTTCTCTCAGCAATTCATCTAGTCTTCTATATTGACAATTTTCTAACTTTTCCAGTTTCTTCCTGATATCTCTCCAAGATTTAGCCACAAATTGTGTTTTTAACAAAGCCTCCCCTACTGGAGTACTCGGGTCCAGCCCTGAGTACGATTGTAAGTTCTTTCTTAACCTCTCTAGCCACTCACTAGGGGTTTCATCTTTCTTTTGATGTTCCTTAAATGCTTTATTAATGTTTTGTCCTCTTGGAACTGATTCCCTAATGCCTTGAATAATTATAGTTCTCAAATCCTGCATATGTCCCCTATGTACTGGATCCTGATTATTCCAGTCTGGCCTTTGAAGGTGCCACTTAATATCTGCTGCAGGACCCTGTTGATGTTGCTCATCCCAAATTCTCATTCCTGCCCTCCTGATCATTCCTTGCTCTTCCACAGTAAACAATATTCCTAAAATAGACTGCAACTCATCCCAGGTAAACACGTTGGGTCCTAAAAATTGATCTACGCGTTCTGCCACTCCTAAAGGGTCTTCCAGCAAATTCCCCATTTCTCTATAAATTCTCTTGCATCTCCCGAATTTAAAGGAACCACCATATTTCCCATACCAGCCTGTGGTCCTCCCATTGCAATTTCTCGTAGTGGGTATAAGCCAACCACATCTTTGCTTTGCCTAGTCCTTGTTTTGCTTCTTGTAACCCATCTCTGATCCACCTCCGAGGAACCTGAGTCAGAATCCTCATCAGGGGGAGCAGTGGGGGCTTCTTGAACTGATAATACCGGGGGCTGGGATTCAGGAGGAGGCAGTGGTGAGACATACGGTGGAGGTGCAAGAGGAATTTCTTCTGATTTAGAATTTTTCTATTTCCTTCCTTCTCCACTCTTTAAAGGGCATAAATCAATTCTAATTTCTGACCCAATCCATTACCTAGCATATTCACTTTCTTCTAGGCTGAATGGTTCCTTTGAATTAACATAGGTGTTCAATGCCTGGCAAATCCAGTCCTCGAAGGACCCGAAAACAGGCCAATAGAAGTGATCTCCTCCAATCTGCTTACCTCCCCATGTTTCCATACAATAATGTATTGTTTTAATTTTGCTTTTACCCTGCCTAGAAGGGTAATCATTCCAGTTTTTGATCATCATCCCCAACGGACTATCTGGGGGTATCTGGGGAAGCCTAGCTGGCGGTTTCCCACCCATGGGACCAGAAGACTTGCTTTTCTTCTGTCCCATCTTCTGAGGTGCCTTCACACACACACACACACACACACGCGCGCGCGCTTCGTCCTATTCGTGACCCAGTCCCTCGCGGGATATGGGAACTGCACTACTAAGGACTCCGCACTCGCTTCGCCCGCAATTGAGCGTCTCACACGGCACACCTCAGCATACCCAACCCCAACCGAACGGATAACCGGCCTATACTCACACGTCCCTGTGTCTTCGTGCGGATCTTCGTGCACAAAGTTTACGGGGTTACCGGTTTTATTCTTCGCTTGTTGTTGAAATTTAGGGGTTCGTCGGTAGAGGTTTTCGATGAGTATCCCAACACAGGGGCCGCCTTTACAGTGGGGCGTCCCCCCTGTGAAGGGTGTGCACTGAGTCACCTCTATCCGAGTCACGGAACCAATTTTGTTATAAATTTTGTCCAATAAGTAATCAGGACACACCAATTAACTCACCAATTAGCGTTTATTGAAGCAAGCAACAACAAGCAAACAGCGCTGGGTGCCTGGGAGTCTCCGCTCTTACCAAGGCAGCAAACTTGACAAGGCAAAGTCAGTTCTTTTATACTTTGTAACCCCCTTGCCTCAGTCTTCTACTGGCTTTCATTTGGCGGGCTCTGTCTTGTCACTGAGGGAATTGACCAATGGGGTGATCAAGTTCGATTAGTCCACAGTCCCGAAGTTTACTATGTTGCAAATCTCTGGTGGAGGCATGGTCAGTCCCCTCTTCTTGTTTTTCTGCAATTAATCCTAAAGAAAGCTTTCACCATTTCATTACAAACTTTATTAAATAACTCTTAATTTTGGAATTATTTTAACTATTAAAACCGCTTTAGGTTAAATGAACAAAAACATTTTACACCACCTGTTGTAGAATGTCGTAGAAAGCCCTGGAATCGGGGTGTGCACAATTCCATGTCTGTGTATAGAATCCCTTATCTGAGGCCAATTACATCGGACCTTACTACTGACCTTACACAGCTGGCATTCGTTCTCTATAGGTAAACACACCGGGTGTCCTGTAATAAGTTATGTTAGTGCTAGGTGGTCGGGGGCGTGTTCACACAAGCACTATATAAGCATTGTAACTGAGCAATAAAGTTTGAAGCTTGTTTAGCAATCATATTGATTTGTACAAGTCTTCCCCTGTGCCGCCCCTTCAACTGGCGCCCTGAACACGGAGTTGAATTCAGGGAACCTGCAGTCGTGTAAGCGAAAAGACCGATTTCGGCAGGACAAGAAAGCAGCAGTGACCCTGGCGTAAAGGTGCTGCTCCAGCCTGAGCAGAATTGAGAAACTCGCGAACCGGGACTGGTCTACCGACTCTGAAAATCGCTGCCGGCACAGGTACAAATTGCTCCTCTTATTCGGTTTAGCCCTGAACTTATTTATAAGCTTCTTATAGAAACGCCCAGTAAAAGTTAGAGATCTTAAAAAGGACCCTTCAGCGCTTTTAACATGGTCGTGAGCATAGGCTGTTTGCCGATATTTTATGGAACAAGCGCGGATGAAACAGCGCGGAAGTTAATGAAAGCGTGGCGTACAGTCATAAACTGCTTGCAACGTTATCGCGCTGAAAAGGTATTTACCGCAGTCCCCATGACAAACTTAGAAAGCCACAAAATACCGGGCATACAAATGGCTCAGAATTCTGGCGGCATTCCGGCATGCTTAACCGCGTCCGCTTCTCCCGAAAACGGTGTCTCTGACCGGGACGCATCCAGCTGCGTGAGCAGAGAGGCACCGAAAGTGTCTCCTCCGAGCGCCGGAAACATACTGAGCTGGGAGCCGGAAGTTCCACGAGAGTCATCTTCCGGCATGGGCGGTTCCGACCGGTGTACGTCACCTTCCGGTGCTAGCGATCTCGATTCCCGGGGCACGCCGCCCACCCCCCCACTGCCNATTAGCATTTATTGAAGCAAGCACCAAAAAGCAAACAGCACTGGGTGCCTGGGAGTCTCCACTCCTACCAATGCAACAAACTTGACAAGGCAAAGTCAGTTCTTTTAGACTTTGTAACCCCCTTGCCTCAGTGTCCTACTGGCTTTCATTTGGTGGGCTCTGTCTTGTCACTGAGGGAATTTACCAATGGGGTGATCAAGTTCGATCAGTTCACAGTCCCGAAGTTTCCTATGTTGCAAATCTCTGTTGGAGGCATGGTGGGTCCCCTCTTCTTGTTTTTCTGCCATTAATCCTAAACAAAGCTTTCACCATTTCGTTACAAACTTATTAAAAAACACTTAATTTAAATTATTTTAACTATTAAAACCACTTTAGGTTAAATGAACAAAAACATTTTACACCACCCATTACAATCCCCCCTTTTTCTTTTAGCATGGGTTTTGTTCATTGAACCCTTGTAATTCTTGACAACTTAATGTAAAGGTTTCTGCCATCTCGGGTTCATTAGAGGGTATCTGTTCATATTTAGCATGCATTAACATCAAATGAGCTGCTTCTAAACAATTCTTAATTATTGTAATTACTTTGTTAAAAATACATGGTCCAAGAGAAAGTCCTAAAACTAACAATATAAGCGGTCCTGCTATAGTAGATAAAAGCGTGTTAAGCCAGGGAAATTGTTGAAACCAGGATTCATACCAATTACGTTGTGCTTCACAGTCCCTTTTTCGTTTCTTCAAGCCCTCTCTTAGTTTAGTCATTGTTTCCCTCATGATTCCAGTATGATCTGCATATATGCAGCATTCTTCATGCAAGGCTGCACAATTTCCCCCTTGTTTTAAGAACTGCAACCCCAATAAGCACAATAATATTTACCTGGATAATTGCACTAAGTCCGTCCGGGATTTGAAGCAGGACAAAAATAATAGCCCCCATGATCCTTAGGGTGCCAAGTTACCCAATTTAGTCTCAAATTTTGGTCCCCTAGGAGTTGTAATTTCTTTTATGACTTTTGATCTTTCCAATTGTATCAGGGACCATTTGAAGGGTTTATGGTGATCATTTCCATTTCCTATGGCCAATAGTATTAAGACTGTAGGAACGATTAATATCCAGTTTCCCATATTGCCCACGAAGTTTATACCTCTGCCTTCACCTCGGCCGTCCCTTTGCCTGAGACGCCGGGAGCACTTTTTCTTGTCGGCAGCAGGCTAAACTTTCCAGAGGGTTCTGGGGTTCCTGGTAAAATCTCAGTGTCCTCAGTCGCAAAGATAAATTTTCCAATTCTATGTCCCACTGTTCTTCTGTCACGTGGGAATATGGAAACGGTTTATACTTTATAGGTGCATCCTTGGCACAACATTTTGTCACAATTTTTCTCCTGTTCATAGCCTGCACGTGAGCCACATTTTGCTCTACTTCAAACAATATATTAGTCAAGTCAGTGTTTTCTTGGTTTTCTATTACAACATGTTGTACTCTCCACCAATCTCCTTCTGGGTTCCCTTCCTGATCAGTCCAATGTTTCTTGACTATTTCAGCCCAGTTATGATATGTTACCATTGAATGCTGACACCAAATGGTACAGTTCATGCAACTTGCCCATGATTGCAGATGTTCCTGTGTATCCCAGTAAGACTTTTTACACCACCCACATTGGAACTTTATCCAATAATTACAATATATGTTCCCACACTTGCACCACTCATGAATCCCCTTTTTAAACGTTTGTGTTCTCAAAAAATCAGTGCCCCTTGTATCTATTATTCTTCTTTCAGAGGACCTGTTAAGGGTTCTACAACTGGTTTACACAATCTAATAATACGATATCTCTTTTTCAAATCTCTTGTATTCAATAGTTCTATATACACCAATTCAGTTCCTGATTATTTTTATTCTCATTGGATCCGCTCCCCGGACAGACTTCCACTCTCTTTCCTTAATAGGTCCTTTAATTCAGCTGGCATGTGTCCATCCTCGTTCAGCAGTTTGAACAGCTGTCTCTGTGGTAAGCAAAACAACAAAAGGACCTTCCCAGCGAGGGGTTAAAGGTGATTCTTTCCAGGATTTGTTAATGTAACTGCAAAGGGTTCAATTTCTAATTTACCTACAGTATCGGGTGTATACCACACTTCGGGATTTATCTTCTCTTCATCTTCAGCCCTTAAGGGGCATAATCTAACTTTCAAACTTCTATTTACAATTTCTAAACTAATTCCTAATTCTATCATTAAATCCTTACCTAACAAATTATAGTCTGCTTCCGCTACCAACAATAAAGTTCTTAAACCTATTTTTGATTCTTTTTCTAATTGCACATTTTTAATAATTGGTACTCCGAAAGGAACTCCACTTACACCAACAACCTGTGTGAATTCTGATGACACTTTACATCCAGGACGTAAAGTTTGAACTGCTGACATTTCTGCCCCTGAGTCCACTAAAAATTCTACCTCCTGTTGCTGGGGACCTACTTTTACTTTTATCCAGGGCTCTTTTGTTTCTCTGGTCCCCAGTAAATAAAGCCCCTGACACCCCTAATCCTCCTTAAACATCTTTTCATCCCACATCCTTTTCCTGCAATTTTTCTTCATATGACCTTTCTTATTACAATAGTAACAGACCACCACTTCCTTACTCTTTTCAGTAAACCCTGGTGTCTTACCAAACCCTTTACTCTTATGTTCAGTCCATTCCTGACCCTTAGGTCTCTGACCGGTGGGTCGTTGACTCTCCTGAACTGCCGTAACCATCATTTTTACTGTGCGCTTCCCCATCTCCTCATCCCTTCTCACATACACTTTCTGAGCTTCTCTCAGCAATTCATCTAGTCTTCTATATTGACAATTTTCTAACTTTTCCAGTTTCTTCCTGATATCTCTCCAAGATTTAGCCACAAATTGTGTTTTTAACAAAGCCTCCCCTACTGGAGTACTCGGGTCCAGCCCTGAGTACGATTGTAAGTTCTTTCTTAACCTCTCTAGCCACTCACTAGGGGTTTCATCTTTCTTTTGATGTTCCTTAAATGCTTTATTAATGTTTTGTCCTCTTGGAACTGATTCCCTAATGCCTTGAATAATTATAGTTCTCAAATCCTGCATATGTCCCCTATGTACTGGATCCTGATTATTCCAGTCTGGCCTTTGAAGGTGCCACTTAATATCTGCTGCAGGACCCTGTTGATGTTGCTCATCCCAAATTCTCATTCCTGCCCTCCTGATCATTCCTTGCTCTTCCACAGTAAACAATATTCCTAAAATAGACTGCAACTCATCCCAGGTAAACACGTTGGGTCCTAAAAATTGATCTACGCGTTCTGCCACTCCTAAAGGGTCTTCCAGCAAATTCCCCATTTCTCTATAAATTCTCTTGCATCTCCCGAATTTAAAGGAACCACCATATTTCCCATACCAGCCTGTGGTCCTCCCATTGCAATTTCTCGTAGTGGGTATAAGCCAACCACATCTTTGCTTTGCCTAGTCCTTGTTTTGCTTCTTGTAACCCATCTCTGATCCACCTCCGAGGAACCTGAGTCAGAATCCTCATCAGGGGGAGCAGTGGGGGCTTCTTGAACTGATAATACCGGGGGCTGGGATTCAGGAGGAGGCAGTGGTGAGACATACGGTGGAGGTGCAAGAGGAATTTCTTCTGATTTAGAATTTTTCTATTTCCTTCCTTCTCCACTCTTTAAAGGGCATAAATCAATTCTAATTTCTGACCCAATCCATTACCTAGCATATTCACTTTCTTCTAGGCTGAATGGTTCCTTTGAATTAACATAGGTGTTCAATGCCTGGCAAATCCAGTCCTCGAAGGACCCGAAAACAGGCCAATAGAAGTGATCTCCTCCAATCTGCTTACCTCCCCATGTTTCCATACAATAATGTATTGTTTTAATTTTGCTTTTACCCTGCCTAGAAGGGTAATCATTCCAGTTTTTGATCATCATCCCCAACGGACTATCTGGGGGTATCTGGGGAAGCCTAGCTGGCGGTTTCCCACCCATGGGACCAGAAGACTTGCTTTTCTTCTGTCCCATCTTCTGAGGTGCCTTCACACACACACACACACACACACACACACATGCTTCGTCCTGTTTGTGACCCGGTCCCTCACGGGATATGGGAACTGCACTACTAAGGACTCCGCACTCGCTTCGCCCGCAAATGAGCGTCTCACAGGGCACAACTCAGGATACCCAACCCCAACCAAACGCATAACCGGCCGATACTCACGTGTCCCTCTGTCTTCGTTCGGATCTTCGTGCACAAAGTTTACGGGGTTACCAGTTTTATTCTTTGCTTGTTGTTGAAATTTAGGGGTTCGTTGGTAGAGTTTTTCGATGAGTATCCCAACACAGGAGAGGCTTTTACAGCGGGGCGCTCCCGCTGTGGAGGGTCTGCACCGAGTCGTCTCTATCCGAGTCACGGCACCAATTTTGTTATAAATTTTGTCCAATAATTCATCAGGACACACCAATTAACTCACCAATTAGCATTTATTGAAGCAAGCACCAACAAGCAAACAGCACTGGGTGCCTGGGAGTCTCCGCTCTTACCAAGGCAGCAAACTTGACAAGGCAAAGTCAGTTCTTTTAGACTTTGTAACCCCCTTGCCTCAGTGTCCTACTGGCTTTCATTTGGCGGGCTCTGTCTTGTCACTGAGGGAATTGACCAATAGGGTGATCAAGTTCGATCAGTTCACAGTCCCGAAGTTTCCTATGTTGCAAATCTCTGTTGGAGGCGTGGTCAGTCCCCTCTTCCTGTTTTTCTGCCATTAATCCTAAACAAAGCTTTCACCATTCATTACAAACTTTATTAAAAAACACTTAATTTGAAATTATTTTAACTATTAAAACCACTTTAGGTTAAATGAACAAAAATATTTTACACCACCCATTGCAGTTACCATTTGCTTTGGTCGCCAAGGACTGGAGGTGGCTGGGGGGGCTGTCATGGCCTGTGCACAGACAGAGGGCACAGCACTGGGCAGTACTGAGATGGATGGTGTAGGACCCATCCAACTGGAAATATTCTCTTCTTCTCTCTTCTCTCCTCTCCCCTCCTCTTACATTCTGTATTATTTTTTATTCTACTTGTATGCAAACAGTAGTTCAATTGCTCCAGTTCCTTACGAGATGCAGCGTGATGGTCAATGGGATGCTCTGACAAAGTAGTGGCAGGGGAGAACTGCTGCATTGCCTGAGCTCTCCTTGGGCAAAAAGCAAGAGGCATCAGCAGCCCTGGGGAGGATGAGGGAGCTCTGCTGCCTTGCCTTGGCAAAGTTCCCCTCCAGCTGCTGCAGGCAGGGGCTGTGCGTGCAGCAGAGCCTCTTCACGAAGCTGCTTTCACAAAGGGATGACAGCCNCTGTCTAATTTTCTTTCTCCATGGCCTAACTATATTCCTAAACTCTTTCTGAGTAGTCAGCCCTTCCTTCCATAATCTGTAAGCTCTCTTTTTCACCTGGATTTCCTTCAATATCTCCATGGTCGTTTTCCCCTCTGCTTTGCCTTTGGGCACACAGGGACAGCTGCTCCTGTGCATTCAGGGCTTCCAGCTCCTATGGTTTGTTCCCCATATTGTGTGCATTGGTGTACATGCACTTCAGCTGGGCTGCTGATTTCACTCTTACCTCAGCCTTTCCATCCTTGGGCTCATCTCTGGAGAGCCCCATTTCAATCCCCTCCCCCTTCAAACCAAGTGTAAAGTCCTCCTGATCAGCCCCACCAACTCACAGGCTGCAGACCTTTTGCCCCTGCTAGACAGATGCAGCCCATCTGGCCTGGGGACAGGAGGGAGCATGGAATTTGCCCCATGGTCAAAGAACCCCAAACCCTGCCACTGACACCAGTCCCTAAGCCATGAGTTAACCTGCTGGCTCTGCCTGCTTGTTCCCTCATCCATTGCTGTCATGAGAGGGATGTAGGAAAACACAAGGTGGGCTCCTGATCCCTTCAGCAGTTGCCCCAAGCCCTTGAAGTCTCTGTTTTTGGCCACTGTGGTAAAGCCACTCAAAACTTTGCTAGTGTAAAAAGGCAAATCTGCAGATGCTGATTCACTGAGGTTGCAATGCTTTAAAGCAACATCTTTTGTTTGACAAAGCTTTTCTTGAACTACATTCAGTTCTGAGGAAAACATCTGTGTTTGAGATTTTGTTTTCTCTTTTTTAGCGGCCCTTTTATTTTCCTCCCTGCCCCTCTTCCCCCTACCCCCTGCCCTGTACTGCTTGGAGAGCTGTTCAAGAGCCCTGCAGTAGGTAGCTTTGCTGCATGGGTTGAGGATCTCCCTTAAAATGCTAGGATGGCTGCTGTCAGTATGTTTCTTTGTTCTGGGAACATTATGTCCCAGGCCTCAGCCCCTTTAGCTTCTTGTTCAGGGACATCTTTTCAGGCAGTCAAGTACCTGCTTTAAATCTATCCTTCTTTTAAAAGCTGCAGTTCCTACTCTCCTTATCACCTCTGTTTGAGGGGCTGGGATTGCAGGCCCAGGGTGAATGCTTCCACTGATAGCACCAGTTTGCAGCACGTACTTGAATATGAACTGCCTCATTATCATGAGGTGGTGATAGAGCAAGGGGTCTGGTTCACAAGCTTTTTTCTGTCCTGTTTTCTCTTGTCTGCTTTCATTTCTCAAAATTCCCTTTACTTCTGATCCTAGAAGTTCGTTAGTAAGAGAGTGGTGAAACACTGGAAAAGGTTGCCCTGAGAAGCTGTAGAGGCCACATCATTGTGGATGTTCAAGGCCAGGTTGGATGGGGCAGTGAGCAACCTGTTCTAGTGGATGGTATCTCCACCCTTGGAGGTTTGTACTAGATAGTCTTTAAAGTTCCTTTCCAACGCAAATAATTTTGTGATTCTGTGTTTCCTTAGGTCACTTTATACATTTCTTTTCCAGGCAGCTTCATTAATTTACTGCTTTGAGGAATGTTTATATTCTTTGCCAGTGTCTGGAGGTAATCATGCTTACAATAACATTACTGTCACAGTGGTACAGCTGTATAAAATGTTCTGTTAACTTTAATCCTCATATTTTCACCAAAAAGAACTTACTTTTCTTAATGTATTATGGTTTTGCTCATCAACATGTTCATTTTTCAGGGTTCTCTGGGATCTCTGGCTATGGTCATCTTTCACAGTATTTTTTAATAACGTAGCTTTATGCAATTTGAGAGCAAGAAGTGCAAAAGGAAATGTTAGGTTTCTGGTGAAGTCTTCAGCTGCAAAACAATGCAAATACAGAGAAAAATATAGTTTTCTAGGAAATGTTGTGCATACATAGACATCTGGTTTTCCTTTTGTGCTCTCCTGCAAACATGATCCAGCTTTTTCAATATAGAAGACTATCAGCTAAGATATCTTCCTTTTCTAAACTTTAAAAATAGTGTTGTTGTAGATAGTAATTTAAGAATGTCCATAAATGATATCTTCTCCTAAACTATCCAAGGTATTAATTTGTTTTGTTGCTTTGTCTGTTTTGTGATTCCCAGAAGGTATAAATGTATCTCTGTTTAGAATTCCTTATGTTCTTGTATTGTAGGATGTATTCAAAAAGCTAATTTGAGGATGAGTCTGAGAAAACTTTAAGAAAATCTGGGGACATGCCTCCTCATACATCCAAGCCAGAGCAGAAGGTGGAAAGGGAAAGGAGGTGTCTGCTGAGCAGTAAATAAGAGCTGCATCCCTGCAGGACTGCACTGCTAATAGTAACAGACCTCCTTAGTGGCTATTTTCAGCTGCCAGCTCTTTTTGTTCATGCCAAGCTCCCTGTGGCATGTTTCCCATCTGCCTTGCATGCACCTGTGGCACTGACAGAGCAATATATGAACACAAACAGACTGGTACAGCATTTCCCATTGCTGCCTGTGNGTGCTGGTAACACCACAGCCTCTCTCAGGGCTGCACGTCAGCTGGGAGAGGCTGTGGTGTTACCAGCACGGTGCCATCCTTGCCAGGAAATCAATCCACTGAGCCTGACAGAGAACTTGAGGAGCTCGGCGAGGGTGGGAGGAAGGAGGTATCTGCAGGGGCAGATGTTGTGCAGAGGGGACAGAATCCCAGAATCATTTGGGTTGGAAAGGACCTCTGAGATCCTCAAGCCCAACCCTTGATCCACTCCCCCCGTGGTTCCCAGCCCATGGCACTCAGTGCCACATTCAGTCTCTGCTTCAAAACCTCCAGGGATGGAGAATCCACCCCCTCCCTGGGCAGCCCATTCCAATGCCTGGTCACCCTCTCTGCAAAGGATTTCTCCTAACATCCAACCTAAACCTCCCCTGGCAGAGCTGAAGCCCATTCCCTCTTGTCTGACTGATACCTGCCTGAGAGAAGAGACTGAAATACTGTTGGTAAATGCTGGAGAGCAGCTTGGGGAGCTCTTCCCCAGCTCTCAATGTCACTAATTGTTATGTCTGTGGAGGAACGAACCAAGGAGATCGGTGGCCCTGGGAAGCGAGGGAGAGTAACATAACTGATTCGAAAATGTGGCAACAGGCTGAAAAAGGTAACAAGAAACACCAATGGGTATTACAAACCTCTATAATTGGAAGAAGTTGTTGGCAAAATCTGGGGGCTGGCATACCGGTGGGTAACCTCGAATGTGAAGGAGGTTATCTTCAGAATAAAACGACAAAAAGGTGGGACAAATGGGGAATGCCTCTCGAAATGGCTCAGGCATTCACAAATTGGACTGATGGGAACCGTATATCAAAGGGATGGCCTACTCCTGAGGGCCAATATTGGATTTGTGGTCAATTTGCATATGCATTCTTACCAAAAAACTGGTCAGGATCTTGTGTTTTAGGAACAATCAGACCCAGTTTTTTCTTGTTACCTATAAGCAAGGGGGAATGACTTGGAGTATAAGCTTATGCAGAGTCCAAAGAACTGAGGAGGCAACGAATCCAACGCGAATTAGAATTACAGATAGGGAACTGGGACGATAATGAATGGCCCCCTGAAAGAATAATTGCATATTATGATCCAGCTACATGGGCCGAAGATGGTATGTATGGATATCGAACTCCAATTTATATGCTCAATAGAATCATTAGATTACAATCTGTGTTAGAAATTGTTGTTAATAAAACAGGGGAGGCTTTAGAGTTAATAGAGAGACAGGATACACAAATGAGCACCTTTTTATATCAGAATCGCTTAGCTTTAGACTATTTACTGGCACAGGAATGGGGGGTGTGTGGGAAGTTTAACCTAACAAATTGTTGCTTAGAAATAGATGATCAAGGAAAAGCTGTACATGAATTGGTGCAGGAAATGAAGAAGATCGCACACCTTCCAGTTCAGATCTGGAAAGGAATTAATTGGGAAGGAGTTTGGGAAAATTTACTGGGAGGCGGTTGGCTGGTGAAAGTTGGAATTGTGGTGTTGGGAATTTTTGGAGGACTGTTAATTATACCATGCTTAATACCTTGTATGACACAATTTGCCCGGTCAGCGGCCCAACAAATGAAAGATGAAACACTTAAATTGTTGGTGGTAAATACAGCTAAAGAATATCAAGCAGAGGAAGAGGGAGAAGATGATACCAACCTATGTTCCTGTAAGTGGTGTTTACATGGCAGAAATGACCCATGTAAATGTGAATCTTGTAAGTATAGGTGCAACTTGTGTCATACCAGTATATCCTCAAGTTCTGAGGATGAGGATGACTAAAAGGAATACAAATTCACAATGGTTATAAAAAGAAATGGGGGATTGTAATATGTGATTGTAATATATGTGATGAATTTGTATTCCTAACTGACAAAATTCAGAATGAAACTGAAAAAGAAGTGAATATGGGGCTGAACAAAGCATTGGGGCATGTAATTTCCCACTATTTCAGTATAAGCAAAACAAGGCCCTAAAAAGNCCCTCCCTGTGCCCAATCTGTGGGATGTGATGTTTGGTTTGGCCTTCACCCTCTAGGCCTGACACAACGCTGTAATTTGGGTTTCCATCCACCACTGTGCCAGGGCAGACCATTATCTGGGCTCCCTCACCTGCCACTGCTCTCCGTGCTCCCCTCTGGGTGTGCAGATGAAGGTTTTTTACATAATTTAACACAGACCTCTCCATGTGGCTCTCCCACACCCCAGCCCTCCAGCACTACGGGGACTTGAGAGAATCCCAGAATCATTTGGGTTGGAAAGGACCTCTGAGATCCTCAAGCCCAACCCTTGATCCACTCCCCCCGTGGTTCCCAGCCCATGGCACTCAGTGCCACATTCAGTCTCTGCTTCAAAACCTCCAGGGATGGAGAATCCACCCCCTCCCTGGGCAGCTTATTCCAATGCCTGGTCACCCTCTCTGCAAAGGATTTCTCCTAACATCCAACCTAAACCTCCCCTGGCAGAGCTGAAGCCCATTCCCTCCTGTCTGACTGATACCTGCCTGAGAGAAGAGACTGAAATACTGTTGGTAAATGCTGGAGAGCAGCTTGGGGAGCTCTTCCCCAGCTCCCTCATCCCCCTGGGGTGAATCCCCTCTGGTCCCAGAGACTTGTGAGGATCCAAGTGGCTCAGCAGTCACAGTCTGTTCCCTCCAGGATTACAGGGGAGCTGCTCAGCTTCCTATTTCTCTCTACAAGCCCCAGCAGCAGCTCTCCTCAGGACAAGGTCTGACTGCTGAAAACTGAGGTGAAGAAAGTGTTCAATACCTCGGCCTTTTCCTCATCTTTGGTAACTGTGTTTCCCCCCATGTTGTCAGGGTTTAACACTGGCCTGGCAATTAAACCCAATAACAGATTTTTCTATTAATCCCCCTCTCCTCCCTGATAAGGAAAGGAGAGAGAATAAGGGAAAGAGACTTATGGTTTGGAAACTAAACTACACAACTTTAATGAAAGAGTGACGATAAATAGGAAAAATTGCTAAATATATACAAATATACAAATATACAGGAAAAGATTGATCCCACGTTCCTCCCCCCTTTTCCCCAATAACTCTCACGTCACCACGGAGGCTGCAGGGCAGCCCTGGGAAAGTCCAGGCTGGAATCCTGGGGTCAGGAGCAGTCGGGAGCTGGAGGCAGGAACACACAGATTCAGGCTGGCACGGATCAGGAGCACAGGCAGAGGAAGGGATGGAATCCTCCCAGGATGCTGAAGCAAAACAGGGAACCAGTGAAGGAAGGGCAGGAAGAACAGGAAGAGGCAGGAAGAGCAGAAAGGTGTTTGACCCTCATGATCCCTCAAATGTATACTGAGTGTGATGTGTATGGGATGGAATACTCTGTTTGGTCAGTTCTGGCATCTATCTTATCATAGAAATGTAGAAAAAGCGGACAAGGAGAAGACTCGTCCGAATCAATATGATTAATAAACAAGCTTCTGAGTTTATTGCGCAATTACAATTCTTACTTAGTGGTCGTGTGAACACACCCCCTGCCACCTTGCACCAACATAACTTATCACTGGACACCCGGTGTGTTTACCTATAGAGAACGAATCCCAGCTGTGTAAGGTCAGTAGTAAGGGCCGATGTCATTGGCCTTAGATAAGGGATTTTATACACAGACATGGAATTTTCTTAAACAACTTAATTTACTAACATAGTCTTATAGAACTAACTTAATGCAAACAACACACTAATAACATAAATGATGAATCTTACCTAATTAAATTGATGAATGCAACAATGAATTTTGGTTTTAGGAAGGTGTGGCGTCCATCAGTATGTAAACCAAGGGGAGGATAGGGAAGTCCTGTCCGACAGGAATTATGTCGGGGGGCCCCTTACAGGTGTTCCCAAACCCCACCGGCTCACATCATGATGGAGTCCGAATTCCTTCAGGGTTGCCGACTTGATTTATAAAAGACCTGGGCCTAGGATTGTAACATATAACTGCAGTATTCATAATGTAACTACAACATTTATAAAGGTGAAGTGTGAGTGAAGTCTGCGCAAAATTGTTCTTCTAGGGATACATTTTAGGGTCTCTGAGGGTACTTGCCAGGTAAACATGCAATACAAAGTGGTAGTGGTGTTAAGTAACTTAACAGAAAGGTAAATAACAGTAAACGAAACAAACAAAACCTAATACTGTAGTGGTGGCTATGACAAGTTTAATGCAAG
This sequence comes from Florisuga fusca, assembly GCA_038090715.1. Taxonomy (NCBI): domain Eukaryota; kingdom Metazoa; phylum Chordata; class Aves; order Apodiformes; family Trochilidae; genus Florisuga; species Florisuga fusca. Next base: position 13,324,593 of record JAAWXA010000025.1, on the reverse strand, counting down.
AATCTCTGTTTTTGGAATGTTAACCACTCAATACAGCCATCTCCGCTCTCAAGCTTACGTTTCTGGATTTGGGGGAGCGGGAGCTGGCCGGGTCCATTTGCTGGGAACCCAAAGGGTACCTGTAGGAGTGGAAACACACATGTGGCCTCTGCCCAAATATCTAACTATTGTTACGATAATATTCTACGACATTCTACAACATAGAACCATAGAATGAGCCGGGTTGGAAGGGACCTCAGAGATCATCAAGTCCAACCCTTGACCCACCGCTGCGGTTCCCAGCCCATGGCCCTGAGTGCCACATCCAGTCTCTTTTTAAATGTCTCCAGGGACGGAGAATCTACCACCTCACCGGGCAGCCCATTCCAATGCCTGATCACCCTCTGCGTAAAGAAATTCTTTCCAATATCCAATCTAAACCTCCCCTGGCACAACTTGAGACCGTGTCCTCTTGTCTTGTTGAAAGTCGTCTGGGAAAAGAGACCAACCCCCCCCGGCTCCAACCTCCTTTCAGGGAGTTGTAGAGAGTGATGAGGTCTCCCCTGAGCCTCCTCTTCTCCAGGCTGAACAGCCCCAGCTCCCTCAGCCTCTCCTCATAGGATCTGTGCTCCAGTCCCTTCACCAGCCTGGTTGCCCTCCTTTGGACCTGCTCCAGCACCTCAATCTCCTTCCTGACCTGAGGGGCCCAGAACTGGACACAGAATCACCTCCTTGGACCTGCTGGCCACGCTGTTCCTGATCCAGGCCAGGATGCCATTGGCCTTCTTGGCCACCTGGGCACACTGCTGGCTCATGTTCAGCTTCCTGGCAATCCAAACCCCCAGGTCCCTCTCTGTCTGGCTGCTCTCCAGCCACTCTGTGCCCAGCCTGGAGCTCCCCATGGGGTTGTTGTGGCCAAAGCGCAGGACCCGGCACTTGGCCGTGTTGAACCTCATCCCGTTGGGATCGGCCCAACTCTCCAGTCTGTCCAGGTCCCTCTGCAGAGCCCTCCTGCCTTCCAGCTGATCCACACTCCCCCCCAGCTTAGTGTCATCTGCAAATTTGCTGATGATGGGCTCAATCCCCTCGTCTAAATCATCAATAAAGATATTAAACAGAACTGGGCCCAACACTGATCCCTGGGGGACACCACTGGTGACCGGCCGCCAACTGGATCAGCCCCGTTCAGCACCACTCTCTGGGCCCGGCCCTCCAGCCAGTTCCTAACCCAGCACAGGGTGCTCCTGTCCAAGCTGTGGGCTGACAGCTTTTTCAGGAGAATGCTGTGGGGGACGGTGTCAAAGGCTTTGCTGAAGTCCAGGCAGACCACATCCACCGCCTTCCCCTCATCCACCAGACGGGTCACCCGATCATAAAAGGAGATCAGGTTGGTCAGGCAGGACCTGCCCTTCCTAACCCCGTGCTGGCTGGGTCTGATCCCTTGCCAATCCTGCAGGTGCTGTGCGATTGCACCAAGGATGATCTGCTCCATAACCCTGCCAGGATCTTGTCTCGGGCCTCCCCAGAGGAGGGGTTCAGGTGGGACCTCTTTACTCCTTCTGCAGGGTAAAATGTTCCTCAGAGCTGAGCAGTGTCCTTGGCTCTGCACACCAGGCTCTGGCAGTAACTATAAACATCCAGTGGGATCAGTCCCAGGAGCAGACACTGTCTGAGAAACTTGCTGTTCATTTCAGCAAGTGCAGCTACTGACAAGAGACTGAGCTGAAAGCAAAAGTACAAACCAGAAAATCACCTTTATCCTGGCCCAAACCAGGACACATGTCCAACAAAGAATGGAGGTGTTCCCTGTCCCTCCTTTTGCCCTTGATGTCTCTGTAGAAAGACTTTTTGTTATCCTTAATGGAAGTGGCAAGATTTGAGTTCAACTTGTGCCTTCGTCTCTCTAATTTTCTTTCTCCATGGCCTAACTATATTCCTAAACTCTTTCTGAGTAGTCAGCCCTTCCTTCCATAGTCCGTAAGCTTTCTTTTTCACCTGGATTTCCTTCAATATCTCCATGGTCGTTTTCCCCTCTGCTTTGCCTTTGGGCACACAGGGACAGCTGCTCCTGTGCATTCAGGGCTTCCAGCTCCTATGGTTTGTTCCCCATATTGTGTGCATTGGTGTACATGCACTTCAGCTGGGCTGCTGATTTCACTCTTACCTCAGGCTTTCCATCCTTGGGCTCATCTCTGGAGAGCCCCATTTCAATCCCCTGCCCCTTCAAACCAAGGTTAAAGTCCTCCTGATCAGCCCCACCAACTCACAGGCTGCAGACCTTTTGCCCCTGCTAGACAGATGCAGCCCATCTGGCCTGGGGACAGGAGGGAGCATGGAATTTGCCCCATGGTCAAAGAACCCCAAACCCTGCCACTGACACCAGTCCCTAAGCCATGAGTTAACCTGCTGGCTCTGCCTGCTTGTTCCCTCATCCATTGCTGTCATGAGAGGGATGTAGGAAAACACAAGGTGGGCTCCTGATCCCTTCAGCAGTTGCCCCAAGCCCTTGAAGTCTCTGTTTTTGGCCACTGTGGTAAAGCCACTCAAAACTTTGCTAGTGTAAAAAGGCAAATCTGCAGATGCTGATTCACTGAGGTTGCAATGCTTTAAAGCAACATCTTTTGTTTGACAAAGCTTTTCTTGAACTACATTCAGTTCTGAGGAAAACATCTGTGTTTGAGATTTTGTTTTCTCTTTTTTAGCGGCCCTTTTATTTTCCTCCCTGCCCCTCTTCCCCCTACCCCCTGCCCTGTACTGCTTGGAGAGCTGTTCAAGAGCCCTGCAGTAGGTAGCTTTGCTGCATGGGTTGAGGATCTCCCTTAAAATGCTAGGATGGCTGCTGTCAGTATGTTTCTTTGTTCTGGGAACATTATGTCCCAGGCCTCAGCCCCTTTAGCTTCTTGTTCAGGGACATCTTTTCAGGCAGTCAAGTACCTGCTTTAAATCTATCCTTCTTTTAAAAGCTGCAGTTCCTACTCTCCTTATCACCTCTGTTTGAGGGGCTGGGATTGCAGGCCCAGGGTGAATGCTTCCACTGATAGCACCAGTTTGCAGCACGTACTTGAATATGAACTGCCTCATTATCATGAGGTGGTGATAGAGCAAGGGGTCTGGTTCACAAGCTTTTTTCTGTCCTGTTTTCTCTTGTCTGCTTTCATTTCTCAAAATTCCCTTTACTTCTGATCCTAGAAGTTCGTTAGTAAGAGAGTGGTGAAACACTGGAAAAGGTTGCCCTGAGAAGCTGTAGAGGCCACATCATTGTGGATGTTCAAGGCCAGGTTGGATGGGGCAGTGAGCAACCTGTTCTAGTGGATGGTATCTCCACCCTTGGAGGTTTGTACTAGATAGTCTTTAAAGTTCCTTTCCAACGCAAATAATTTTGTGATTCTGTGTTTCCTTAGGTCACTTTATACATTTCTTTTCCAGGCAGCTTCATTAATTTACTGCTTTGAGGAATGTTTATATTCTTTGCCAGTGTCTGGAGGTAATCATGCTTACAATAACATTACTGTCACAGTGGTACAGCTGTATAAAATGTTCTGTTAACTTTAATCCTCATATTTTCACCAAAAAGAACTTACTTTTCTTAATGTATTATGGTTTTGCTCATCAACATGTTCATTTTTCAGGGTTCTCTGGGATCTCTGGCTATGGTCATCTTTCACAGTATTTTTTAATAACGTAGCTTTATGCAATTTGAGAGCAAGAAGTGCAAAAGGAAATGTTAGGTTTCTGGTGAAGTCTTCAGCTGCAAAACAATGCAAATACAGAGAAAAATATAGTTTTCTAGGAAATGTTGTGCATACATAGACATCTGGTTTTCCTTTTGTGCTCTCCTGCAAACATGATCCAGCTTTTTCAATATAGAAGACTATCAGCTAAGATATCTTCCTTTTCTAAACTTTAAAAATAGTGTTGTTGTAGATAGTAATTTAAGAATGTCCATAAATGATATCTTCTCCTAAACTATCCAAGGTATTAATTTGTTTTGTTGCTTTGTCTGTTTTGTGATTCCCAGAAGGTATAAATGTATCTCTGTTTAGAATTCCTTATGTTCTTGTATTGTAGGATGTATTCAAAAAGCTAATTTGAGGATGAGTCTGAGAAAACTTTAAGAAAATCTGGGGACATGCCTCCTCATACATCCAAGCCAGAGCAGAAGGTGGAAAGGGAAAGGAGGTGTCTGCTGAGCAGTAAATAAGAGCTGCATCCCTGCAGGACTGCACTGCTAATAGTAACAGACCTCCTTAGTGGCTATTTTCAGCTGCCAGCTCTTTTTGTTCATGCCAAGCTCCCTGTGGCATGTTTCCCATCTTTTTTTTCTCTCAGAGATATAGGCTTAGAAATTTGGGAATTCTGCTTTGGACATATGCTTTGCTTGTGGCAAATGACCCTCCAGCTGCTGGAAATCTTCTGGGGTTTTCACAGAGTCAGGGGCAAGAAGTAGATCTCCATCACAGAATAACAGTTTTCCCATTTGATCTGACAAAACTAAACTAATCTAATTTACCTATTGCCCTGAATTTCTGGTTTCTATTCATTTTTCTGTGGAAATTTGAGATTGTAGTTATAATCCTTAACCCAGACATAAAAGGCAGTGTTTAATGTTAGAAAATTCATGATTCACCCGTGTTCTTTTCCCCCATTCTCATGGTTTTCAACTGCTCATAACTGATTTTAAAGGCTTAGAAGCAACTTCAGAAACAAGTTAAATTCCTCAGCCAGCCTTATCTGTCATTAAAAAAAATAGAGGAATAATCTCTGTGTTTATTTCCTCTTATCCAATCTTGGTTTTCAGGGTGTAATGAAGTAATGAGGAATTAGAGAGCAGGACATCTGTATTTAAGTAGTAAATACTTTCCTTTTGTTTCCTTCAGGTCACATTTTAATCTTTCCCAGCAAGCTTTGATAACCTCCATTCAAGCCACTTACTTCCATCTCTGATCAGGAGAGGGAAACATCTTGTAGGTGACTTTTGGTCTCTGTCTTATCAGCACCTCTCACACAGACAGCTAGTGAGTACAATTTGACCATTTTTGGACATTCCTGCTGTATGGGAGACACTTATTTTAAAATATATTTTCTGCATTCAGAGTAGGTAGTTCTGAACCCTTTAATTCAGTTTTCCTTTCTTTGTTTGGAAGCAGATGTGCTCATCAGGTTTATAGTAGCCATTTGACAAAAATAATAGTTTTCACCAACTTCACTTACCACCTCTCAGTACTTGCATGGGCTGCCAAGGATTCCCTGGGGCTATGAACCCCCAGCCTTAACATTTCACTGGCTTTCTATCATGACTACTTAGACTGTCAAAAGAGTTGTTTTCAACAGCTACAGACATCAGGAGCTTGTCATTTAAAGGCAAAGATCTGGAGAGGGCAATTTATCACTGTCTGCCTTTACATTTAAATTCACTAGAAGACAACATGCCCTGTAAGTACAATGTTATACAAATGACTTCTAACAGTGGTATTGTGGGTTGAGTAGCAGTAGAGGGAATGCAGAGAAAGAAAAGTACATTATTGTTCTTGTTCCTTGAATCTCTGTCATGAGTGACTCAGCCTTGCTTTACATTCTTTCATTGACTATGTTAATGATGATAGGTTAATTTTATCTGTGTGTAACATCAATTTTCCTATGTATTAAGAGAATGAATAATGTACAGTTATATTCCATAGAACTGTAAAGGAGGGAAATATTCCAGAATGCAATGTAATTAGATAAATATTATTTACTTTTAAATGTTACTGAAGAATTCAAATTAGTCTGACTATATTTTTGCTTTTATGCTAGTTTTAGCTGTACATAGAGCAGTCTATGTACCATGTACTTCTTGTTGTTATTTATTATACTGGGATGGATACCACTGGATAGCTATGGTATAAAGTTAGGGGTTGGGCAACCGTGGAGTTTTCCAAGAGAAATTTCTGCACAAAAGGAAACACAACAAAGTTGTTGAGATCAGGTATGCAAGCTCTCTACAATTTGCAATAAACTGTTTTTCAGCATCTTTACAAGACAGGTACTGCCTTTTACTCCCATTTATAAGGGAGGCTTAAGAGTCTGGTATTTCTCATCAGATGAGTTTCAAGGTGAACTGGAAAGAGAAAGAAGCTGTGAAACGGCACACAGAAATTGTCATTGTTGTTTCCCAAGCGATCTTCCACTGATGCATTTTTAATACTGTCTTTAGAGTGGGTAAATTTATTATTTCAATGTGTTATTAACCTCAAGAAACTGAAAAGCATTGAGGAAAACTCTTAATTGAGGACAAGCTAATTTATATGACTTATGAAATTTTCCATCACTGAATGAGATTTATATTGTCAATGACAACATCTAGCCTAGAAGACTAATCTTTTTTTCAATCTGCTGAAAGGCCTTAGCTCACTGAAATTATGTGGATGTTCTATGAAAAGGTCTTAAAATTGAAAAATGAAACAAAAAGTACTACTGGATGCTCATTTCAGTATTTATACTCCTTTATTTTTATTTTTTCCAAAAGAAGATATCACTTATCTGTCAGGGCTTGCTGAACAAAAAAGAACTTAGCTCTTTCTTTCCACACTCTTGATTTGATCTTTTGTGAGCTGATATACATAATTTTAGTTTATGAATGTGCGTTCTCTTAATGAAGGTGAAAACCATTACGGGTGCTTTTTTGTTTTGTACACAGTGCTGGTTTGACTTTTTTGTTGAATCTTGACAATTACATTAAGTTTTTTCTTTCTTTTTTTTAATTTTTATTTTATTATTTTATTAATTTTTAAATTATTTTTATTTTTTATTTATTATTTTATTATTATTTTTTATTACTTTATTTTCTCATTTTATTAGATAGACACTTATGAGAGGACCTGCAACTCTTATTATAGGACCTGCAACTGACATTTCAATAAGCCTATTACTAAAGAAAGAAACAAAGCATTTAGTTAGTAGAGAAATAGGCAAAAATTATTTTATGTACAGTTTTATGTTTGTTTTATGTCTTGTAATTTATGCAAAAATTGTTGAAAACCTTCCAATTATTGTTTCTAAATAGGAACTGCTAGCATAATTACTCCTTGAAGAAAATAAACCTTAGTAAATAAAAAAAAAAAAACCAGAAAAAACGGAGAAGTGGAAGATAGGCTACATAAAAATAATTTATTTAGATCACCATCATCCAGACATGGTTGTTTCAAGCAGCAGCTTCATTCAGTGTCTTTGCTTCCCTCAATTACAAGTTCCTTTTCTTGCTGATGGACTGCACTCCCAGTCATCATAGTTTGGTTTTACAGCAGTTAATTGTTAGAATGGACAATTTTGGACAGACTAGAAGGCTGTCACTGACGTGACATCTTTGATCTGTTCCAGATATTATTCAGAAGACGAGATTATAGCGTTAGTAGGTGCTGTTGAATTGAAATAATGTTTCAGTTAGAAAAATTTATTCTGAACAAAGAGTACAAGGTCAGTCAAACATAGCTATTTTTCCAAGGAATTGCATTTAGGCCTCAACGTTTTGCATTAAGTCCCTGGTAACATGTATGACTTGCATTTGAACATACACAGACACATGATTATTTTCTTGATAAATTGCAAATGGAAAGATGAGCCTAAATGAATAAATTCATATAGATGTGCATGCAGTGTAAAATTGAACCTAGGAATAAATAATGGTGTTGAACATTTTTTTTTCCATTTCATACCCCTAGTTTCTGCTTAAGTATATTTTATTTCAATACCTCTTTTGAGTGATTAAGTAGCTCCAAGTGACAATATCTACTTTGTAAGAAAGGGTAACAAAAGTGAGGAGGACTGTGCTTCTTTATGGCTCTGCATATTCTGGTTTTCAAAACTGTATTTGTAGGAAGTTCTTGACAGAGCTGCTTCCCTCTGAACATTCATCTCTGAGGTACTTCCAAGCATCCTCAATCTCACTCAAAACACTGCTATTTTTTCTCCAGTATGACCTGAAACTTAGCAGGGAAATGTGTCACAAGATGCTTCCACCATAATCTATCCTTTGTATTCTGTACGGAATAAAAGGATATAAGCTGATTTGGTTAAGCATAGGCTGCAGACTATTTTTCTGCCCTAGTTGTCTACCAGCCATTTTGGAAATACAATTAGCACAGACACAAATTATGATTGTTGGTTCTTTTGGCAATGAAATATTACTCAGGGTGCCCATTTATTGTAATTATTCTTTCTAACCCTATTGATTCCCAGCATGCTTAAAGAACAATAGCAACAGTCAATATTGTGTGAGGTGCCATGCAAAAAGTCATTTCATGTTAAACAAGCCCACAGTTGTTTGTGACACAAATGACACTGAGGCTCATCTTTCTTAACAGCAGGGTTAGCAATAGTGTTTATGTGCAATTCTTCTGGAGAAGCTGTTGCTGTTTGTCTTTAATACTTCTCCTGTACCTTCACTTACAGTATGACAAAAGTACTGTTAGTTTTGGTAATTTTCTCTGGTTAGCTGTGTGAGTTACACAAGGTTTTACAGCACATTTTTCTTCTCTTTCATGCGGGAGCTTGAAAGTCCCAAGAAATATTTAGAATCAAACTGGCTTGTGAATGGGTAGCAAGATTAAGCACAATGGTTAGCCATATGAGACCCAGATGAAAACCATACAGAATGCTAGCAGGATTTGGCTGTCTATAGATATATTTGTTTAATTATGTAAATAGTTCTGTACTTGGTTTCCCTGTATATTCCATGTACTTTTGATAGAAACAGTAAAAAACTCTCTCATCTCTTAGAAACTTGAAGAAGAAATAGTTGAAATAGCTTATAAAAAGCCATTCTGTTTAATTTGATTTTTCATTTGCATTTTTTACAGAAAGTGGATGTTTTCTGGCTGATTGTGCATATATGCAGGAAGAACTGATTAGGAAAAAGTTATTGCATTAACTTTGTCCTTATAGTTGTTTCTTTTTGTTTGTTTGGGGGTTTTGTTTGTTTGTTTGCTTGTTTTTCTTTTCTAATTGTAGATCACATGGACTGGAGAAAAATTCCAGAATAATTTTTTCTTCCCTCTGAGGTTAGTTTAATTTTCAAGTGTAATATTGAAAGGTCATCCACGCAAATTTTTGAAACTCAGTATAGACACTGTAAAAAAAAAGCCCTGAATTTAAGAAAGTCCTTGTTCAGAAGAGAGCTAGAGGGTGGTGTACTACTGATGAGTTCTAATAGCACATGTATGCTGAGTTTCCTTTTTCTTCAGTATTTTTGAAAGATGTTCCTATACGAAAAGGAATTACTGAAGAGGTGTGGCCTCTTCTTTCAGCAGGGGAGAGAAAATCCCAGTTACTGATGAAAAGGACAAGGAGAGAGGTATGAAGCTTCTTTAGATGTTAACTTGCTAACTCTTAATAGACAACAAGCTTCTTGACAATGAGAGAACCCAGTCCTCAGCCTGTTTCAGTTACTCTGGGTGGATTTACATATGCATACTCCAGCTCAGTTACAGGAATGTGCATGTACTTAATAGGAAATAGGTGATTTTTAGATATGACTATTAGTGAAGATTATTGAGTACCTTTTGCTGAGAATTTGCATCTGCTCGTTGATGTATACAAATGATCTGAGCCTATGACAGCATGTGTTCAAAGCTGTAATGAGAAAAGAAGTTATTCTTATTTACAAAATGTGTATTTGTTGCTATGGAAGGAACTCTCTATATACAGTTGCAGAGCCTGTAAACTACACAGAGCTTCAGAGAGTTGTATTTCATCACCAGGTTACTCAATTTCAAATGCTGTAGCTCCTTCTGTTTACTTTTCTTTTTTCTTTTTCTTTCTCTTTTTCTTTTTTCCTACTGCTTTGTCTTTGTCTTTTCCTTCTTCCTCTTCTCCTTCCTCTTCCCCTTCCTCTTCCTCTTCCTTTCTTTTTATTTTTTATTTATTTTTACCTGTCTTTGTCACAGAAGAATCTCTTGGTTTGCATACACTTATTGAACATTCTCTGTTCAATAGATCAAGTCACTGTAAATGGAACTATATATCAAAATGTGACTCCTGATTTTTATATCTTTACTGTCTCTCAATCTGTGAACATCATTTGGGTTTCCAGGAGTTTGCACATGTTGGCAAAGCCTGTTTCTGTCATAAATTCTGTCTAGAAGAAGTTCATCCATTTGCCTGGAATTTCCTGAGGTCTTAAATGAGCTATGACAGCTGCTGTACACCTGGAAGTCTTGGACAAATTGCCACTTGATATGTGTGTATCAGTTTTAGACACAGACAAAAAGATGGATGCATCTATCATCTATTTGCTGTATGTTAGGCAGCTGATGTACATATATGTGGCAAGTCAGACACATAAAGCCACACTGAAGTTACTGCATAGGAGCAGGGAGTCATTGGACTCACTCTGTACAACTATGAATCAAAAAGTAAATAAGCATGCACATTTTCCTGCATGCAGTTAAAAAAACAAAATGCAATGGGTAATAATGTATGAGTATTCAAGATTCACTATTTTTTTAATCTCTTTTTTTTTTTTAGCATCTTTTTATTTCATTATACATAGAGTGCAGAGATGCACAAGATAGTACACAGGTTGTTGATGTTTGTGAGGTTTTTTTCCACAGTTAATGTCACCATCAGTCAACCTGAGGTGATAAGAAATAACTTGTTCTTTCTTTGAAAATATAAAAATATTTCTAATTTCTTGCAATTATCTCATTTGACTTGCCCATCTCATTTGACTGCGGTAGTGCTCCCTATGTGCATCAGTGTTACCCACTAAGTCCTCAGACTAAGGTGTTTCAGGTAAATCAGGTTTTTTCAGTGCTTGGTTTCTTGGCTGACAAGGACCCTATAGTGGGAACCACTGCAATGACCTCTTAAGCTTGCAGTCCTTTGACAGCACCTACAATATTTTCGTGGAAACAGGAAAAGAGAGATGCTAGGGAACCGCACCTTGGATCAAAATAAATAGTAAACTACAAAGTGGAAGCTGACTGTCAAAGGGAAAATAATTTGCTACTGGGGAAGTATGTCACCCTAGCAAAAGAGATGTGCTGTGAAAGAAGAGTGACTATCTGAATCAGAGGCATTTATTGAGGCTTTCTCTTTGAGCATAGCTACTGCTTAAAGCACAGGTTCAGTCTGGTTTATTAAATAATATTTAGGCTGTTGTGTTTACTCAAGATACTCCTTGAGAATATTAAAAATTTAAATCTATTCTTATTGCATATTATGGCTGTGTTTTCAGCCATAATGAGAAAGTTGATTTTCCTCCTTACTTTACATTAAAATAATTTCTGATTTTAGATGGCCTGTATAATTTGGATCTGTGTTCTCAATCTTGCAAAGAAAAAAGTGAGTTGAGGCATAATTACCTGTGAACACTTACTGAGCTGCTGTGTTGTTCTTCAGCCTTGTGTTGCACCTCAGAATCCCAGCTGGCTGCCAGCTTCCTAAGGGTCAGTGCAGCAAATACAACAGTCTGATAGCCATGGTCTGTCTCTGCAGTCTTTCTCTGTTTCATTGGTACACTGACAGAAACACGTGTAGTTTTGTCCTTTACTGAAAGGCTTCTGCTAAGTATATTACTCAACTACACAAGTTCTGGTAGTTCTCTGTAAAACAAACATGAATTTCACATTGGCAAGGTTATTAATTTTTTGAGGACAAGAATATCCTGAGAAGAGACAGGAAATCACAGTCTTTAAGAGGATGATTTGTCTGATGAGATGCACTCAAGCCAGATGCCTATGTTTCCATTACAGTAGAGAAAAGCAGAGAAGAGTAAGACATTAATTCTCCTGCGGATCTAGATCTGTTTCAGGAGGAATGTCTCCAAAGGAAAGTTCTTTTGGAAGCTCCCTTCAAACTGGGAGAGATCTCCTATTTTCTCCATGTGGGCTGCTGCCTTCTCTAAGCCACAGTCTTTGTCCTTTTAAATAGTGTCTGCATTGTATAGCACATTTCAGCCTTAAATGCATAACATGATTATTTCTGTGACATTAATATTTCAGCTAATTTATCAGAACACAAAATTCACCTGCAATAACCTCAGAGTCTGGATTCCTCTGGAGAGGTCTAGTTGGTTTTCCACCTGGTGAAAGCAGTAAGAGGGGGAGAGTTATTATATTTGTAATGTCAAAATGAATTAGAGATCAGGGCAGAACATTTTGCAAATACTGCTGAAAGGCATAGAATTGGTTTTGTGTTAGACAGATCTCGTATGATTCTATCCTGTAACCATGCAGGCCTTGCAAAAGCCTTGTAGTTTTTGCCTCTTCAGAAGAATGTATCTTCTGAAATACATTTAGCATAAACTAACTTGTGAAGTGGTGTCCTGGTTTGAGAGGACCAGGATAGAAAAAACCTGCCTGGGACTCTTGATGTGGCAGTTACAATAGGGGGGCAACTGAATCTAAGGGGAGGAGAGGATGGGTCAAGTGACCCAAATGGACCAGTCACAGTTTTGCTTCCCATGGTGCTCAGTATGAAATGGCTCCTCCCCACAAATATCCTTTTATATGTTGCTTGCATGGAAAAGTGTAGCTTTTGAGATACTTTTTTTTTTTTTTTTCCTAGTGTTTCTCTGGAAGCAGAATGTAGTAAATAAACAAACACGGTATCTGCATGCTTCACACAGTGGTTGCCTTAGTAACTGCAGCATTAGTGCAGCTGAAGTGTGCTAATACCCTTCCAGGGGAGTTTGAAGAAAGCAGATGGGCAGTGATTGTCGTTGGCTGGATCAATTAGACCGGAAGATTGTGAGGCACTGAAAATAATACCTTGAATTGCTTTGAAATTAATTTTGCAAGTGGAACTGCATTTTCAATGTGCCCATTTAAGATAAATGTCATTGTATTTTTAGGGGGTTTTTGTCATTTTGCATAATGGGAAAAGATGCTCTTTTCCCATCTTCTACAAGAAGATGAACTTGATAGCTTTACTTTATTTTCAGTAATTTTTTCATTACCAGCCAGTAGCTCTTGGCAAGAACAATGTTAATATGATTTTAAAAAAAACCCCAAACCTAATACATAATAAACAAAGGGACTAATGGGACTAATTTATAAGCTACTTGCATTTGTTAAGTTTGAAAACAAAGACACAAAAAGCAGTACTAAAATGTCTTTCCATTTAAAAGAGGAGCATAGGTAAAATCTGATACTTTGAACTTTGGTACCTTTTGTGGAATATGATTTCTTTCCTAGATGGCAGCTGTGCATAAGGTCAAAAAATAAATAAAATAAGAAAAAGATATTCTTATGTTATCATGTTTTTTCCACTTAAGCATCTCAGTCCAGCTGTGAGGTGACTTATAAGTTGTAGAAACCTGTCCTGTACTGTTACTGTTTCATTAACTTTGAGGCCCAGAGACATGTGCAAGGATTCCTGGCTTTAAAGGGGTCAGCAGGTCTTGTTGCCTTATTATTGGTGTTTTGACATGGCTGTTACAAGTTTATTGCTCAGCTGATGAGCTGAGCAGAATAAAATAAGGCATCATGGAAAGGATGAGCAAAATTCAGATGACTAAGTTATGAAAGTGAACAATCATAGGACTTAGGGAGCAGACTAAACACCTTTATTGGCTGGGATATGTAGTAGTCCTGGATATATTCAGGGTTGTTAGCTTAGACATAGAATACATGATGGGTAAGAGGAGTGACATAGGTAAGATGAATCACTTGGTAAAGTTTTACTGCCTCATTTGATTACCAAATTTTCCATCGCTGTAATAGAGCAGTGATGAATACTGCAACAAATCCTAAAATGGAAAATCTGAAAGACATTTTTAATACATGTAGAATGACAGATACAATTTCACATGATGCATGGTCCCATATGTGTGACAGAGCACGTAGGAAAAGAGACTGCACAAAGTAAATGAATTAGGAAAAGTGGAAACTAAGCATATTGTGGCACTTCTAATGACAAACTTTTAAGGTTTAAAACTCATCTTGGCTTTTAGTCTGTTTCCTTTGTATAACGTTTCTCTAGTGCTGAAAAATTAATTTAATAAAATCAGTCTGTTTTGTCAGTGCTGACTCACTTCTCATTTGCATTTAACATGGTGTGAGCTCCCACAGAGCTTTTTTGTGAAATACCTGTATCAAAAACAGAAAGAAATTCTTCAAAGAACTTGCTTGAATTCAAGTGCCACTAACTGAAACTTAACTGAACAGTTTTCAGGTTTTTTAATGGTTAGTTGAAAGATGTTGCATTTCCTTGCTGAGTGTGTGCCTCGAGCAAAGCTGTTAGGAGGATGATTTACTGTTATTAGAGAGAAGTTGTTATGGAGATCAAGATGAAAGTGAACTTCACTGTAGTGTGCTACTTCATTTTGTATGGTGTCCTGGTTTGAGCCAGGGAGAAGGGTTAGTAGAGTGTATATGTAATTTTTTAAATTGCTATCTCACCATCAAATTGTGACAAATGGTTACTAAAACACATAGTTACCCTTAATGTCACTGTGATTTTAGAGGAGATCTATCTGATTTTGTTGTTGCTTTCCTGGTGGCTAGCAATAGCTTTCAATTTCTCAGCCCTTTCCATTTCTGGACTGACTCTTAATTACATTAAATGGCTATCCTTAGTTTCAGGAGCTTGTGACAGCTGTCAATCCAAGTTCTTGGGAGGTTGGTCATCTTCAGTTGTCCACACCATTTGCAAATCAAGCCTTGGTCCACTCCCTGCGGTACCTGGGTTCATTGGGCCTGACTCAGCACCCACTTCTCAGTTGCCTTTGATGGAAACCCAAATGCACCTGATTGGAGTAAACATGGTCTCATCTGCCATTCAAAGAATTCCATTTGTTGGTAATTTATTTGTGTTTCTGTGTTGAGATTAACAATACTTTACTGGTGATCATGACTCAGTAAATCAATAGCTTTCATACCAACTGCAGAAATACATAGATAATTGGACTGCTAAGCAGTTATTCTGGGTTAAAAAGGACAGAAGGACATGGAGAACACAACACCTGTTCCAGGATAGTATCTCTTGTATATTAATTTGTATACATCTCAGAAACAAAAAGATCTTTATTAAACTGGTACTCATCAAAAGACAAGAAATATGTATTATAAAGAATGTGTCAAAGAAAGTTAAAGTGCTGAATTCCATCTGAAATGTCACTTCTAATTGCAGAATTTGCACTGGATGGTGAGACATTCAGTATCAAATCTCCTACAAGAATATAAATGTCCATTTTCTGCTAAGGAATTCAAACCCAAATGAACAAATCTTTAGCCTTTAATTCATGAACTTTATAATAATCTTCAATATTTTGTATAGGCTTCTCGTCTCCTTTCTTACTTTGTGTTGATTGCTGAACTTACTTTGTCTTTCTTACAATAAAAATCATTCAGGAAGAAAGCATTCTCTGTCTTCCTTGTGTGTGGATATGCATATATACGTGTCTCTGTATTCTTACCTATACATACATATTTCTCCTGTTTTCCTCTTTTTTGTATGTGTGCTTCCTCTAGGAAAATAAGCTTTTGTGGATAGACATGCTGCTACCATTTCTGCTCTTTTAGGGGAATGTCTTGGGTCTGTGTATTTTAAGGTCACAAAGTCTCTATATAGTAATCTTTTACAGTTTCTAATCATAGAAAAATTTCTACTGCAAGGTTCAAGACATAATGCTGGTGAAACTGAAACTCATCTTTTAGAAAGATATCCATCCCTGTATAATGATTTTTCACATGAAATCTCTCTTTAAAATAACTTGTTTTGGCAACCCACATTAGCAGTCCTTTACCACTTTCTCTCTGACATGGTTTTGTCTAATCTCAGTCCTGCTTACCAGGTTAAAGGATCCTCTACTGTCCATCATGGTGTCAATGTCCAGCCCTTTCCCCTGTGTTCTCTATGTGAGTAGTAGTAAGGGGATATCTGTGGGAAGAATTAATGAAATAGGAAAATGTATCAGAATTTTTTTACTTTTGGTGGCCTTATAAAAATCAAAGCAGTTGTGAGAGCCTGATCTCACTGATTTGAAATTGTCTCAAAAGAAGAATTTGAAAGTGAATAGCCCTGGCTAGGGTGGAGGACCTGGCTGGCAAGAGCTGAGCAGGGGGTGACACCTCGGGAAAAGATAAGAACTACTGGGTGGAGACTGCTCCCCTTTTCTGAGGGCCAGGCTGCAATGCTGGGATGTCCCTCCAGGCACGATTACCCTGGCCAGGATGGAGGAAGCCACCTTGATTGTACTGATGCTGATGTACCTGGGTAAGGGGGCTGGAACTGGAGCAGGGAGTGGGGACTGGAAAGAGATAAGACTTGTGTGCTTGAAGCCCCCCCCTCCCAGGCAAGTCTGTTTTCAATGGCTCTGATGCTAATGGACCTGGCCTGGGCCGAAGCAGAACAGGGGTGACACCTGGAAGGAGATAAGAACTGATGAGTGGGTGGGGGACTGCTCCCTTCTGTGGGAGCTCCGCTCCAGGCAGCCTCCTCTCTCCCTCTTTCGCCTGGCTCTATAATTTGCCTGTGCCAATTGTCAAATAAAGTCTGCTTCCACCCAACCCTTCTATGGTTGGACTTTGTTTCATGGATCCAAAACAAAAATAAGTTTTAATGTTACCTCGGACCATACCAGCAGTGTTACTCAGGGTTTCAGTCAGGAGAATCCAGACAATTTTCTATTGTGCAGAAATTAAGCCTGACTTCATCAATGACAAATCATATGCGTTGCTAAGTGGTGGCAAGTGATACCTTCAGAATGTAATACAACATGCACGTTTATTAATGTTCATATTACAAATAAGACTTAGGCTAGATGTACACAGATGCATATCTCTGTTGGCTTTTTGCTTAACTCTTATGTGTAAATTTTGAGACTCCTGAACTAGTGCATTCAGTTTTATACAGAATGAAAACTTATTACAAACACAAAATATTTCTAAGCTGTACTATTATACAAGTTATGTTTCATGATGTAACAATATAATTTGCAAGCATTATTAATAGTTCTCTCTCTGCTTGCAAACCTTTTATCTCACATCCTTAGCTCCTACAGGAACATTGTGCAGATGTCTTCTGCTACAGAGTTATATTAATAAAAATAAGGTGACAAAAATTAATCAAGTGAAAATTTATACCAAATAGTATTTTTTTAATACTTGAAAGCTTAAAAAGTCATATAAAGTGCAGCAAATGAAATATTTTTTGTGCAACCTTGTATTCTGTGTAATAATATTTTTTCTTCTAATTGTTCTAAGTTTAATTTGAGATTAAATGCTGATTTGATTTCTACTGGAGAAGGCAGTTAGGTATGTATTTGCAAGATACTTCATAACTTCGTAACTCATAACATGGTTATATGCCATGGACAGGATCATTACTTTGCATTTTTTTAGCTTAATTTAGTGAAATATCTTCTTTATTTTTGTAAAAGATCTAGCACAAATTCAGCTAGTTTGTTAGCTACATAAATATGAATTTCACTGGAAATTAATAAAGTTGGAAAAATAGAAGGCCTAATAAGATTTGATTCTTCTGTTACAAATCTTAGACTCGTTAGATTTGCCCTCCCCAGAGCTTGACGAAACAGAGGTGGAGGAAAACGTCTGCCTTGAACAAAACAGTACCTAATAACTAATACTGATGTTGCCATTTTTTTTTTTTTTTTTTTTTTTTTTAAATCTTTTTTTTTGGTCAGAATGTTTTTGTTTATATAAGTATTATTGGGCAGGCTTAAGTCGTAACCTCATCTAATGAGGTACAGACAAATGGAGCAATGTGCTTCTGCTAGAAAAACCCAAAACAGTCTTTGGCACCCTACTCAGGTCAGGGAAAGGCTGCTGCAGATGAAAAATGTGAGAACAGATACGTGGAGGCTGATAAATTTTTTGTAACATGTGGCTCTGCTGTATTCATAAGGATGCTGAAGTAGCTCTAGGCAGCTCTATGAGTTTGCAATAGCTCAGTTCCTGGCATTTTCATTTTGGGTATAGGCAGATCTGCATAAGCAGAATTCTTACAAGCTTCTAAAAATGTGGGAAGTCATAAAAGCAGGGGAAATGAATTTATAAACAAGTGTATAAAAAGCTACTGAGAACAGGGGAGGAGGAATTAGTTCTCTCGGTGCTTTGTATGTGATGCCAAATGCAGAATAGTCCAATTAAATATGACTAAAAAATCGGTAAGACTTTCCAGAAAATCTGTTCTATATTTGTCATCCATGGTCTGCAAAATAGATTAAATAACCATTTTGTCTATGCTTTTGAAGGGTTGCTATGAATATATTCTGACTTTTGGAAGGCTGATTGACCAGTTGAGCTCTTGTGTTCTTTCCCAGACCCATGATTTTGTGATTCATAAAATACAGTAACAACATGCTCACATTTGAAGCTTCACAGTGATTATTAAAAATAAATTAATAAAATTGGTAGAGGATGCTATACGAAAGTTTTTATTTACTATATCCTGAATGAGAAATCAGAAGTACTTCAGAAAAATGTTTAAGCACTTAAATTCAGGTTGTTTACCTGTACTGAGGGTGTTTAACTGCTATTAATAAGTTCTTATAATCCTGCAAATATATATTTGCTTACATGGTACTAATATTTTCAAAAGTAGAAAAAACTAAGTGAAAGCTAAATGCTGCTATATGTAAATTTTCATCTTGACATATCTTCCTGTTTTCAGTGGGTATCTTTTATCTGTGTTTAGTAAGACCTTTTTTTTTTCCCTACAAATGGAAAGTTTATCCTTTACAAGGGGTGACAAAAAAGGAAAATATTAAAAAATTTTCCTAGTTTATGCAACACATAATAAAGTCTCTTTTTTGTAGGCAAAAGGCTATTGTGTGACTAATGAAATATTAGCTTCAAAAGAGAATGCCTACATTCAGCAGGCTGATAGGGGAAGAATCTTAAAAATCAGCTTACACTAAGCTCTTCTGAGACTTTAAGAAATGCCCGGCAAATATAAGAACCCATTCTCAAACGTTTATTTAAAATGTGATTGGATAATTTGCCAGATTGTGTGTAGCCAGGAAAAGTGTGATTCTAAAGTAAATTATATGCCTAAATTATGTGATGATAATGTGGGTTGTTCTCTAACGTTGGGAATTACTGGTAATATCCCTTTTGCAAAGCAGTTTTTGTTAGTGAAAAGTATACTTTGGAAAGATATGTTTTTCTGTCAAGAACTGATGCTGAATCATGTTTAATAACAGCTTATTATCTTATTCTGCTGATTGCCTGGCTCTTGAGGCATCTGTAATTAATTAGTACCTTGCTGAATTTGCAGAAGTTTTCCCCACTCATCCTTACCCTTAACATTTTTTTCTCAGAACAGAACTGAGCTTCTTCCAAAATATTCCCCACAGTTCAGTCTGGTAGAAAAAATGACTTATTAAATCTTTGAATCTAAAAAAATATTAAGAAAGAGAAATTTTAGATCTTTGTATATGACATTGAGATAATGCTCATGAAATCCATATTTTTAAAAGAATGTTGAAAACCAGAGCAGATGAAGAAAAGGGAGTTTGAAATGTTCCTAAGATTAGAAAATGTCTTGCTGTGAGGAATTGAGCTCAATCTGTTTACTATCTAAAATTAAATTGAGATGTCACTTGATTATAACATATGAGTATTCAGTGGTTAATAAAAAAAAAACCTTAAATCCAGCAGAGAAAGACTTAATATCTGGTAACTGAGACACAGAAACGTGCATTAGGAATGTGGGACAATAATGAGGATAATGAAGTGCTGGAATAAATTACTATAGGATTGCTAAATTTGCCGTCTTTAAAGTCCTCCGCATGGTTGTAAGGAGTCATAACATGGGACAGCCTGCATGTGAAATCCTGATGGTTGGGGAGGAGGAGAATGATACTGTCTTACTCATTCTGCTTGGAGTGAATGCTGTGCCAAAGCCAAATTGGGTAAGTTTCTCAAAATTGTCCCATAATTAAACACCAATTACTTCAGTTGAATGCAGGGATACATGAATCAGATCCAATGTCCTGTAATATGGAGCATGACAAACTAAATAATTTTTTTGTTGTTGTTATGTTTTTGATATTTTTGATTTGCAGGTCTACAGACTTCACAAAGTATTGAAATCTGGAGTAGCAATTTAACTGTGCTGAGTATGGACTTGGATTTCCTTCCCATTCTGTGAGGGCTGCCTACATTAAGCAGCTTTAGAGTTGATATTATTCATAATCTGCATGTTTCTGGGTTTAGAGTTCCTTTTTCTTTCTCACATGTTGCATTTTTTGCGGTGGGGATGTTGTCATGGTTTTTGGTGTATAATAAGAAATGACTGCATATAAAGATACTGTTTATGTTAGAAATCAGGATATTTAGAAAAGCATTTTCATTCCATAATGAAAAGACAGTCTAGAAACTTTAGCTAGCACATGTCAATATTATACTTTTGAAATGTTTTGTTTCAGTGACCATCAAATCTTATGATTTATGGAACATCATGTCATTTGAAACTCATAGATAATATTTTGCTGGTTTTACATCGGAGTATGTCCA
This sequence comes from Florisuga fusca, assembly GCA_038090715.1. Taxonomy (NCBI): domain Eukaryota; kingdom Metazoa; phylum Chordata; class Aves; order Apodiformes; family Trochilidae; genus Florisuga; species Florisuga fusca. Next base: position 13,304,155 of record JAAWXA010000025.1, on the reverse strand, counting down.
TCAACAAATAGACTTGAAATAGGAAGGCAAAATGAGCAAAATAAAATCAATTAAATGAAGTGTTTTGATGTGTAAATATAAAATGTTTTAATGACCTTCTGTCGAAGCATAGAATAGTTTGGGCTGGAATGGCCCTTTACAGATCCAACTCCCCTGCTGTGAGTTGGGACATCTTCAACTAGATCAGGTTGCTGAAAACTCCATCCAGCCTGACCTTGAATATTTCTGCCATCTCTCTGAACAAGTTGTTCTAGTGTCTCACCACCCTTATTGTAAACAATTTCTTCCTTATATCTAATCTAAATCTAACCTCTCTTAGGTTAAAATGATTACCTTCAGTCCTATTATTACAGGCCCTGCTAGAAAGTTTGACTCCATCTTTCTTATGAGCCTCTTCTATGTACTGAAGCGTTGCTATAAGGTCTCCCTGGAGCCTTCTCTTCTCCAGGCTGAACCGTGTCCTTATGCTGGGGGCTTCAGAACTGGACACAGTATTCCAGGTGGGGTGTCAGGAGAGAGTCACTTCCCTTCACCTGATGGTCATTCTTTGTTTGATGCAGCCCAAGATATGGCTTGGTTCTGGGTTGCACATTGCCAGCTCGTGTTGTGCTTCTCAACCAACACTCCTGAGTCCTCTGCAGTTGGCTCCAAAACACAAACAAACTAAATTAAAATGATCCTTCAGAAAAAATTTCTGTTTGCTTGCTAATTTTTAAATAAAAGCTGCCCTGAATTGTTTTGGGAAGAAAATTCTCATTTCTTTCCTACAGCCCTTTAGGGCATGAAATATAATGATGACCCATTTTGATTGGTATTTAATTAGCTTTGCATGCATTTCTGCTTTATGAATTCATGGTGCATTTTACTAAAGATTCTATGCCAATGAAACATGCCAAAAGTGTGTCTGCTCAGGAAGGCAGTTATCCATATGATAAAGACTTATTAAGTGCATACCAAAACTGGAAGCAGAAAAATGCCCAGTGAATGAGAATTAAAATATGGATAGGAGGATTTATTCAAGGAGCTGTACTTTCAGCATGATTAAGTGTTTTTAACTTCAGTCAGTAGACTGAGAAATAAATAATAACTGTAATTTATTAAAAGTACTTTTTAAAATAGAAGTCTTCTGCAGTTCTCAAAGTAATAATCTCATTTTTGATAGTTGCTTTATTTCTCATATCACTCATTTTATTCTCTGTTTGACAAAATGTAGCTGGAATAATTCTCAGTGCTACAAATGAGCACAATTGGATGGATCTGGCGAAAAGACATTTATGACCTCTCTCCATAATGATACACTGGAGCATAACTTTTTTTCTTTCTTTGTTTTGGATATAAAGCTTAGCTGCTATTACAAATTCTGTTTTTTCAGGATCTGTCATGTAAAATACACTGAAATGGTTTTAAAACATGTATACATTAAAGACTTGGGTTTTTTCTAGATGTTTACTATGATTGAACTATTGCTTTAACTGGGTGGAAAAATATTCCTTATTACTGCGTGGAAAATGTAATTAAATGGTCATAATGAGTGAAAAATAAGATTACAGTTTTCAAATGCTCTAGTTAGATTTTTGAAAAGAATAATGAAACTGTCAGATTTTTACAGTGAATTTTTCCTTGTTTGTTTCTGTGCAAGGACAACCCATCAGCTGATATCAGTCTCTTAAGACACTGCCTACACATACTGCCTATATCACATCATCAGGCATAAACTCTTTTACAGTCATCAGATATGAATTTTTAGAATGTCACGGAACATGATGACATAAAAATCTGTTCTGCTTTGGAGGATAATTCTTAAAGTGATTTAGTTAGTTTGAAATTTCATCCCAAGCCATATCACGGTAGAAAAGATGCGAAGATGGAATTAAGAAGTGAAGAATTATCAGGATTATGCCACCTACTGGGAGCTTTTCTATAAAGTCTGTGATACAATGCTTTAGGAAAATTACAATCAGCAGTTAAAAACAATCGTCACATATATCAATTTTCTACAAGATATGGATTTGTAAGACAAAATCCCAATCTCTTTGAAGTTAGTTGCAAAATTCTCAGTAGCTGTCATTAATATCTCATGAGTAAGGTCAGGATTTAGGAGTTAATACTGAAAGGAGTTACTGATGAATATTGTGATTATTATCAAGAACATTTGTATTCATCTTTCTCTTTCATGCAAGGATACTTTTCCATTTATATGATCTTATTTGCTTTGTGTATTTACACTCCAAACTCTTGAGGAGAGAAATTAGTTTATTAATATGCTGTACACTCTATTAACAAAAGGGTCTGTGATTTCAATTCCAGCATCTGGATGCTGTAAGAATGCAATGGTTTAATAATAATTGTGTTCTAAACAGCTAGAATGAAAATTGCATACAGAAAGGCAAATTACTGTAATGTCATGATACAGGCTACCTACATTGGGTTTTCATGGTAGTGGTTGTTGGAAGAGACTGAGCACCTTTGTTAAGAATTTCAAAGACAGAACAGCAGCAGGTGCTATACAGAATCCAGAAGCTTATGTTTAAATTAAGCAAAATTTACTAAAACCGTGATTTCACCCTACGAAGCCAGTTAATTGTAGCTGAGTCTTTATTTAAAATCAGAGATGACATAGCTGACAGAATTACAGATAGAGGAAACTGAGCTAGTCACTGACATCAGTGTTATAAAGTACCCTGGTGCTTCTTACCACATATGATGGAATAGTTACAAATTGTTTGTATGACTGATGATATGCAGTGGTTAATGCTGCCTATAGTGTACTCACTATGCGGAAAAAAATATGATTCAGATCTAATTTATATGGTTTTTACAGTGTCAAGGCGTTCACAGGTGATGGTGCTGTCTGGAATGGAAATAGGTAAATAACACAAAAATTGTGTAGATGCATACTTTTCTACAAGATAGGCCTGAAGTACTAAAGGTAAAAGGGTTTGCTTATTGCATTTTGGATAAATATTAAAATTATTATTCCTTTGTTTGTGTCTATGTGTATTAGAAATGCAGATTTTGTCTGAATTACTCCAAAGAGAATGGGATACTTTGAAGAATAAGTTTTAAATCCAAGGGGAAATGTAGTTTATTTGGATTGTTTGAAAGGTGGGATGAAAAAAGGGGGCTTATACAAAAGGTAGGGACAAAATTTAAAGTAGTAGTCCCTGCAATAGGATAACAGATACTGGCTTTAAGCTAAAATAGGTTAGATTTAAACTAGATATAAGGAAGAAATATGCTATGATGACAGTGGTAGAACAGGGTAACAGGCTACCCAGAGAGGTGGTAGATGTGCCATCTCTGGAGGCTTTCAAGATCAGGTTGCATGGGGCTTTGATCAACCTGATGTAGTTGAAGATGTCCCCACTCTTTCAGGGGGGGTGAGAAGGGATGAACTTCAATGGTCCCTTCCAACCCAAAATATTCTATGATACTATGAAAAGAATACTGGAGTTAATAGAATTTATTTTACAGAAGTGTCTATTACTTTAAGCCCAGAGTGTTTTGATGCTAATGTATTCAGAAAACAATGAATGAGTTTAAAGTCTTATAACAGGCAATCTAATATCTAAAGTATAAAGTCACAGAAAACAGAAAAAATGGATAGGAAAGGAAAAGGATAAATAATGGATACATAAAGGAACAATAGGGCAGTGGTGGGGATTTCTCTATTCTTCATGAGGAATCTACTTTTTTCTGCATAGATTAAGTCCAGTAATTATCAAGAACAGGAATGCACCTAGTAATAAGGATGTACACTTGGAAAAGGGGACTAGGAGTTTCATAATCCTAAGCTGGTGACTATTTCATATGTTAGTTTAATACTAGATAACTGGAAGACCAATGTGTTGTGTACATGACTATCTCCAGAGAATTTAGGGTTTTAGGTTCCTAGAGGGAAAGTCATCTTTGTATACCTCAAAGTAGTAGTTGTTCACCTCAGGTATGGAGGTTTCTACTCTATAGAACTCTCTAATGGCTATTTTAGTAATACATCATCATATGGATATGGCTTTGGGCAACTTCTGGTGCTAGGTCTGTACCTCAGATTTTGGCTCAGGCTGTACCACTGTCTAGCAGATCTATCCTTCACGAGTTCCCCTGCTATCATCCCAGCAGCAGCAAGAGGCTGGCAAGTCCAAATTGCACTGACATCTTCTGCTTCTTGGGCTAGATACGGCTAGCAGAGCCACATAACTTATGTCCTGGCTCAGAAACTCCTAGTGAGAAATGGATGGGGAGACAAGCAGAACAATTCAGTTTGCAAGCCTCTTTTCTTGACTTCCTACAGCACTCTGCAGATTCCCTGTGCTCTTTGCATAACTACAGGTCTGAAGAGATGCCAAAGCTTCCAGTGGGTGCATCTTGTTAATTAGCATCAGGATAAGCTTTACTGTCACTCAGTCAAATTATGCCCTAGGCCAACATGTACTTCATCAAAGTGCTTGATAGGCATTGCTTGGGATGTTTTTAATTATCTGTTCCTCAGTGATAGATCAATAGAAATCCATTAGCAACCATTGGAGCCTAAAAGATCTGAATCGCAATTATTATGACTATTTTTCTTGTAGACTGTTAAATCCAGTATAAAATCATGGTTACCACATAGATCTTATGATTCATCAATTCTTTTTATTTAGGATTAGTTCTCTGTAGAGATGTTAGTGGGCAGCCAAACTGTGGTACTAATTACTTTGAGTATTACCTCATATCCAGTGAACACATAAAACAGTATTCATGAATGTAGACAAGAAATTACTGCTGGGAGAGTATCTGAAAATGTCTGAGATTGCTTTGGAGGTTTTAGATTCTGATAGGTTTATTCATATTAAGGAGAATACTGCTGGGTGTAGTAGCACCTCAGAGCTGAGGCGATAAGGTAAAGCTGAGGTTTAAGAAGTATTCAGTCTAATTAGTATCAAGGAATTATTCAAGCAGATTTTATTTGAGTGAGCAAGAGCAACCCATAGCTACTGTAAACTAGTGAAGAGTGGTGGGAAATGTAATTAAAGAGAGATAGTATTTATTCTCTATCTGATGTCATATCTTATTATGAACATTCCTGAAAGTATGAAACAGAAAATGTGTTCCTAACAGTGGAACTGTTTTTAGCAAATTTGACAGTGATATAAAAGTGTAAGTGGCCTGAAAGATCTGCAATCATAACTTCCTTTCATGGTTTGTTTTCTTCATTGCTGTTAAATAAGCTTTCATGCCTGATGCTGCTGGAAGCCCATATTCACTGCATTGTCTGCGTATATTTTTTAAATATGACTTTCATACAGTATGATATATGGTTTTTATCTTTCACAACTGTAACAATTTGTCAGTCTTGATGTCTTATGCTTCTTTTGTTGGAGGTTCAGGGAAGAAGAATGCTATGAAATGACATACAGCATATATTCTTCAGCTATCTCAGATAAGATTAATTTTTTCCAGGACACATGTTATTCTCTCTTTTTGGTGCCATAATGTGTGTACATTAGGCTTAAGTCATGTGTTCAACCCACATGGTTCCAGGTTCATGATGTTTCTGACAGTTGTTGTGCAAAATATTTACATGATAAATAGAATTCAGTTTGCTAAACTCTGAAAATGTAATGCTCTTGATTTTATCTCATTTAATCTTTTAATAGAAAATAATTTAAGTAGAATTTCCTGAGCGGTCTTGAGAGCAGACTAATGACTACCTGCATGTCCATTACTTTAAAAAGAAAAGAGATGCCTGTTGTATTGATTGATACACATTCCTGTTTCATGAACATAGAAGAAAAGGTGCAGGAAATTATTTTCTTTATAGAGATTTTTTGCAAAGACTTTAATAAAAAGATACATTTTCATGAGTTAATAGCCATTAGTGGTATCAGCTTTTTCCATGTTTGAGACAGTCATTCCCTTAGTGGAAACAGTTACTTCATAGAAAATTAAATAATTTTCAAGGAACCTAGGCTAGCAATTCACATATTCAGGTGGATTTTCAGGAAATCATAACTAGCTCAACCAGCCATACCATATCTGAAAGAACGCTTCTTTATTTAGTTCAATAGCATGATGATCCGTTCTTTATTTTAAAGAACAGTCTTTATACCCTTTTCTTTATGAAACAGCTGAACCAGGTCACTGTGAAGCAATGCAGAATATAAAAGTAATAATTTAACTGAAGTTCAGTTTCAGTGGAAGCACAGTGGTAAGTCCACTTATTTTGGCAGCATCTGGAGAAAAGCCTTTCCCCAGTTCTGTAGAAATGCCTGTGCAGGTTCAGCAGACTTTAAACAGAGGATGAGTCTAGTCTGAGACATGCCCACAAGGTGTGTAGAACAAAGATTTTGGACACCCATGACAGAACTCTCAAGAATGGATTCTCTCTTTGCCTAGGGTAAGGTTTGCAAGCTTAGGTGATAGATACATCAGGACAGCTGCTTAAAACCTGAAGAACCTGTTGGGAGCGAAGCAAGAGGTACAAAATGAATGGTTTATGCTCATGTCATCACCACCATAAAAGAATGATGGTGAACAGTGCTTGAGTTGAAATATTTTTTTAATTAACATGGATTTTTCAACTATTTGTTTTATATCCTCTGTGTGGAGCAGAAGTGTAAGAATAAGGTCAAAAAGGTATTCCATTAACAAAACTATTTTGTGATGCACTGGGTCTGGCTGAGATGGGGTTAGTGTTTTTCATAGCAGCTTGTAAGGTGCTATGCTTCAGATTTATGGCTAAAATTGTGTTGATAAAATATCACTGTTTGGCTGTGGCTGAACTGTGCTAGCACAGCTTCAAGGCTTTCCCTTTTTCCCACTCTGCCTCCCAGCCCTGCAGTAAGTTGGCTGGAAGTGAGCAAGAATATGAGAAGAGCTGACCTAAATTGGGTAAAGGGATATTCCATGTCATTAACATCATGCTCGGCTATTAAAACTAGGTCGGAGGAAGAAAAAGGTGAGTATTGATTTTGTAGAAGTTGGTAGAGACCAATAAACACCCTTTTAATGAAGACACTTGTCTGTTCTTTGTTTAAGTGCCAAATGTGAAGCATCATGCAAGGAGAGTGACTGGGAAAAACAATTTTGGCATATCTTCAAAGGAAATTACACATGTTCACTTTGGTTACAGCTGAATGTCACATCATTTTAGTTATGTGTTGGTCTATTTCTTGAAGGACAAAAGCCCTGTGTATCACCAAGAGTACAGCAGAAAGGTATGCTTTCATATGTGCATGCATAGCTTCAGCTCATGGAACTATCCAAGTGGGAAAAATGCATTGTTTGATTTATTTTCAAGCAGTGCAAATACATTGCACTAAGCATATAGGAAAATAATTTATCTGGTCAAATGGTTTGAGCTTTGATAATGTATTATCATTTGAGACTAATGACAAAACCACTATCTTTGGGTACTCATTGACAAAATAATACAAAGAGGGGAAAAAAAATTGTAGTATAGAGCTCTTGCAGTACTTCATACTGCAATTTGTTGTGGGTTTTTAAATTATATTTATTTGGTTTGGGAGTTTTGGTTTGTTTTTTGTGGGTTTTTTTGCATTTTTTTGTTTTTAGTTTGTGTTTGTTTTGTTGTGTTTTTTTATATAAAGCCATTGATGGTTCTTGTAGATTATGAAAGATAGAATATCTTTTTTGCTATTTTAATTACTGTGGTGTTTAATGTGATGAGAAATTTTTAAAATTCTTGTCTCTTGTTTCATATTTTTGATCAAACTTTAAAAACATTCTAAAACGAGAGATAGCAGAGAAATGTAGGGATGTAACGACAATGCTCTTGGAGGTGAGAACTTGAAATAAGGCTCCTATTCTCATTATAAAGGTTGACAGACCATCATAATTATGTCAGAAATTTAATTTTTATTAAATAAATAACATCCCTCCAAATTTTGACCCACTTACACTTTATTTTTAATTCCTGGTAATATTTCACTTCTTACCAGGTTTTGAATGTTCTGTTCTTGCAGTGCCTTGGGATCACAGAATGATTCTGCTGAACTCTGGCTATAAAGGTGTTGATTTTCAAAGCAATATGTGTTTTTGCTTTAAGTTATGAACCATCATATAGAATTTAAAAGTCTTTATTGCAGCAGAACTATACATTTCCTATTTTTTTCATTTAAATCTCATATACTTTTATTCTCTACTCAGCCACCTCTGTGTTTCACTTAGGAAATGATTCCGTTTGAATTCTTAAAGCTTTCTTTTTAAATTAATATTTCGCATTCTAAATCCAAGAAGGAAGGAAGTCCAGAGATGAATGCTGTCAAATGCATGACATATAGTCCTTGATTTGCAGTTGTGTTTGGGTGGTTGGAATCATCTTGGGGCCAACATAATGAATTATTCTTCTCAACTATAACATGAAATGGAAGTGTGTCATAGTTTATAAAAACAAAAAATCTTGTTAAGGCCCACAGCCAAGTTAACTGTTCAGAAGTTTTTGCAAAACAGATAAAATCCTGAGATATTTAGAAGGTTTTTACCATCCATATAAGTGCATATTTATAGAACAGTTGATTAATGCAGGCAAATATGACTTTTCTGCTCTAAATTTCTTATTCTTTCAGGATGTCCTTTTTAACCAGTAAATGGACAAAATGTATTTGTCTAAACCTCAACATTAGAAATGCGTGTAGTGGTTGGGTTCTGACCTTCTACAGTTTGAAGTAAAAGTGAAAGAAAAAATAGGTCACAGTACTGAGACACTGTTGTCAGAACTTCAACATGATGGAGACGGTGGCACTGATCTCTTCTGTGTGCTTATTACTCCTGTATTTAACTTGCACATAACAAGAATATTTGCTTTAGGAGCAGATGGAACAACATTTGAAGGCAGCACAATAGACCATATGAGATTCCTCACACATACACATTCACATTATACATCTCCTCTGCTGACAGGATGCAAGGGAATGGCGTAAAGCTGCATCAGGGGAAGTTCCGACTGGCTATTGAGAAAAAAGGTCTTCATCAGGATGGTGAATCTTCGTATCACTTGGTGATCTTCATATGGGTTCCTTGAAACTCAGGCCATTTTATCATTCTATTCTGTATTTCAGATTTATTCATCATCAGCCATTAATACACATATTTTCAAACTTCCTATTACATCAATTAAAATTTCTTCACTGCAACTTTCTTACCTGTTATTCATAAAATAATTGTTAATCATAAAATAATACACAAATAAAGAACACGGTTTATAAATATGTGTAGTAAAAGTAGAAAGGACTGTGGGAAGCTTCTTCCCAGGTAGCAATCAAAAGATCAGGAGATTTTTTAACCCTTTCTACTTTAAATTTACCATGTTAAAATTTGTCACATAATTATGGGAACACCTCTATGGTGTTCACTCATCAAAGTGACTTAAAACACATCTCAGATTCTGGGTTCTTCCATCTTCTCCCCAGGGGATAAATGTGTACAGTAGAACATCTCTTCAAGTTTTTTTGGGCCTGGCTTTTGGGGTGGTCTTTTTGTGTGTGTTTTGGGAGAAGGTGTGTGTGTGATTCTATTTGTTTGTTTGTTCTTATTTTTTTTTGTCCCCAGTGACTATAACTGTTTCTATAAACAGTAAAGAGATAAGTTCAAAGAAACATGCTTCACACATGGAGTAGCCAGAGTGAGGTTTCTAAGAGTGTATTCTGCAGTACCAGATGGCTCGTTTATATCCCCATATTTCTAATGATACATATTTTACAACCTAACAAGGCATGCTACCTTTGACTATGGGGGTTATGTGAAGAAGAAAGGAGGGCAAAGGCAGTACCCTCAGAAAACAGTGGTGGAAAGAAGGGCAGTCTGGTTGGAGGCAGGGGAAATATGAATCAAATACCAAGGATCTGGATAACAGGGAAACATAAAGTCAGTGTATTTCAGATCAAAACTGAGAAGAAGGAGAAATTCAATTTTCAAGGCTTCCCTCTGTGGAAATTTAGGAAGTCTTCAAAACACGGTGATATTATATCAGTAGGTTAACGTAGTAGGTGATGTGGTCTTTCTTCTCTTTATCCAGCTTCAGGATTCAAGATCTTAATTATGAAAACACTTATCAGAATGTTGTCTATCTGAAGGGACATGGAAAGAGCTCAGTTTTCAATTACATTTCCCTTGCAGTTGACTTTCGATAGGAAGGTTTCTCTTGTGATATCAGGGAAGGTACTGATGCGCGTAATAAAAAAATAGTTCAGACCTGATGTGAAAAGCTTTCAGAAAGTAACTAGGAAAACAATGAAGGACAGAACTTCAATACAATTACAGAAGTAAGTACCTTAATTGGTTGCAGAAATTTGAATTGTGCATTGTTCTAGAAATATGTCCTTCAGAGTAAAACAGTCATATAACCAATGTAGTTTAGGGTAAATATGTATTTCAGTTTTAGATGAGATATACATGAATATGAATTAAAATTTGTTACTAGTAGATTAATACTTAGAGTTGATAATGGTAATATGTTTCTACTGCTTAAGATTTATTGTTACATTTGGTCACTGTTCGTAATCAATGTTAAAATTATTAGAGTTATTTTGATACTGTTAAGTTTATAAAACATTATAGTACATGGAAGTAACTTTGATCAGGAATTTTATTAACTGAACTGTTCAGACTAGAAAACGTGTAAGCAAATTTGCTGGGTTGGAGAAAACATCAGTTTACACATATTCTTAGATACACATTTTAATCATTTTGCTTTAAAAATTTTGCTATTTTTTTCTTCTATATCTTGGAAAATGTATATAGGTATTATTTATGTTAAAATCAACTAGACTAGTTAAAAAAAAACCCCAAAACTGTATCTTAATTTAAATAACCCAATACAACAGATTCTTATATATCAGTTAGTATAGAAAAAAAAATGTTTTAATGTATGAAAAAAAATTGCTTTTTGGAAATATCCTGATATTTGGAAGCTTTCTGAAAGAATGAGTTTTAACATTTAAGTTTATTCAGAAGTTGCCTCCGACTGTTCTGTTCTATTCTATTCTATTCTATTCTATTCTATTCTATTCTATTCTATTCTATTCTATTCTATTCTATCCCTTTTGACAAAATTCTGACTATGCAAATTACTACTCTTAATTTTTTTTCCCAATTTTTTAAGAAAGAAAGAACTTGAAATTCAAGACTTGAGTGATGAGAAAAAACCTCTCTATAAAATAATGCAAACAATTTATCTGAAAGTATACCTTTCCAAAGTATAGTGATTCATAGTGTATCAGAGGCATGTTGCATTTTCCATATGTAGTTATAAGCATGTATTTTACATAAGTATGTATTTTACAGTGTGGTCTTTTTCCACTGAATCAGGGACAGTTTGTCAATGTCTTTTGCTTTAAAATAAGGATCTTAATGCTTACCAGTTCTTATATTTGGGGTGCCATGTAAGTCAGCCTTTTCCTTGGCTGACTTCTAATCCCACTGAGTTCAATATCAGCCATCCTTCTTAGGCTTGTGCAAAAAGGATCAGAACCCCAGGTGCTTTCTGGGCAATAGGACTTCTTATTTAAAGTCTGTGAAACTGGATTTTAAAAGTAGAACTTACATTTTTTTCCAGCACACATATTCAGCATTTCATGGCTATTTCTTTAACACAACCCATAAAAAATGGATACCACTCTTTGGCAGGAAAATGTTATTCACAGAGAAATCACCAAGTAACTTTATTTTCAACGAGAACAGAATGGGACCTCTGATTTTTAAAAGGTGCATGTGATTATTAATTTTTAAACAATTAAACAAAAATAGTGACAGAAAAATTATTAACTTTTTATTTGTATGTTTTCCCAAGCATCAATCTCTATTTGTACTGTCAAGATTTATTGAAAATATAGATTAATGATGGATAACATGGAACCTTAGTTACACTTGGTGGTATTGTGCAGCTTATAGGACAATGCTGGTTTATACAGATAGTGGTCAAGGAAAGAATTGTGTAAAGGGGAATTTAAATTCTTAATTTTTGTCTTGATATTTTTGAAATCCTTCATGCAAGGAAATAGTGGCTTTTGATTGGAATGCCAAGGTCAACAGGATCGTTCCTCTTTATTGTATTTTTTTTTTACTAACACAGATTAGAGCAAGTTGCAAGAATCACTGTCATCTCAAGAGCTTTAATACAGTAGCTTGTTTCAGCTAGTGGGGCTATAATAATATCTAATACATGATACCTTTTGTGTGATATAATATTTATAAAAACAAGTTTTGGAAAGTGCATCAGTAAAAGTGCTGGTATTAGTAATGACCATTTTTCATTAATTTGCACATAGAATTACCTTGTTCTTACTAAGGACTAATGTTAACTTTGAATACTAACTAAATTGTTTTCAGTCATAGGTTTTCTGAGGACTCAATGAATATATTTACTTTAAAAACAATTACAGGAAGAACTGATTCCCTCATTCTCTGAATCAAAGGGGAAGAAGTAAATTGGCTGGAATTTCAGTGTTTTAGAGGAAACTTCTAACATGGGCAAGTTACAGTATGAATTAATCCACTGAGGGCTTCACTTTACATTAGAAAGGTGTCACGGTGACTCCAAGTCAAGACAGCCCTGGTAGGGAATTTAACAGTGAGAACACCAGTGGCGTTCTGTCTTCTCATGGAAGGTATAGCTCTGGAAGATGTTAGTACAAAATACTATAGATAGGTATATAGATATACTATAGAAAATTCTTTATCTATATAGATGAAGAAATTGGCTAAAACCAACAGAAATAAAGATGAATCTGTTTCTCTTTTTTTCTCACAACAAGGAAAACAGATGCTACTTTCATTGTTTTCTTAAGGTGATTGTTATGTGAAGGCATATTTATATTGTCTCAAAGCTCTTAAAACCTAATTTTATTGAAGTGAGTATGTCTGTGCCTCATAATTAATCTCTAACACCACAAAGCAAGTTTGAGACTGGCTTTTATTGAGTGTTTTCTTCACTCTATCAGTCCTTTCAACCTGAAATAATTTGGAACTCTAGTCAGTCTCTCTCTCTGCCTTCTGAACTTTTAAGGAACATGTCATTGGATATAGTGTGTTTTTATACTATGCTTGTCTCAAAGAAATTAGTCTCAATCAGCTGTTAAAAACTTGATTGTTTAGAATTCAATAACACAACTCACATATGTATTCTCTGCCAAAAATGCAAAGAAGGGAAAAGAGACTTGATAATCTGGGAAGTGAAGCTTTAATGAGATAAATTTTGTGTAATCATGCAAATCACCATTTGGTTGCCTTTTTTTGACAATATAGCTCATTCTCTACCTGCTGAAAGGTAAGCCTGCATGGCACAAAAAAAGAGAGAATCCTTTCTGCTTTGTGCCATCACAGCTCAGTGGTGTTACTGTGTAACTGGTGTTTGCATTTTGCTGTATTGGTACTCAGTGGATTTTTTAAATGAAAGCTATCTGTTCCAACAGAAATGGCAGTCAAAACATGCATTTTTTCAAAGAGAGTCTAATACTAAAATAAGAGTAGAATTAATGACTCTTTTATGTATCTCCGAGTAGCAATTGTATTTTTTTCTTGTTTAGTGGCTGAATTACAGTGAAGACTGAATCCCTTAGGATTCCAAAATGTTTTAACATATGAGGAATATCCTAAACCATGTTGTGCACTGAATTTTCATTCTGATCTATAGAGTAAGGTTGGTGGTATTTTCTGTGTTTTAAACAGTAATTTGTAAGTAAAGCCTGCAAGACTTCATTTTAGCCAACACTTGCACAATAGGACATAGAAATAATGTAATTCTTATAGTATGCTTAGCTTTTCCTATTTCAGTTTTTGCTGTATTTTTCATAGTCACCTGTATGGGTTTTTTGTTAATACTTGTAAACTTTGATTTATGGCTTGATACTAGTTACTCTGCATTCCCTCTTGGGTTTTGTTTTTTAAATTATTCAAAAATCTTGTTTATTAGAGGTTACTAATAACTTTGGAGAGCTATTCTTGTCTAATCAAAACCAATGTTTACTTACATGCAGGTGCCTATGATCTGACTTTATTAACATCTTACTCACTGTCCTAATTACAGCATATTCCTGAAAGGTATAAGCATACCACGTAGACATACATGTTAACTTTAATATAACATGGCAAGATGTTTTTCTTTTCCTGTTCTAGCAACCATACAGATGCCCTTGCTTTCAGAGTACAGTGGGCCCTGATTAAAAACAAGAAGCTTCTTTACATTTCAAACAGTTTTCTCAAATTTATCTTAGCAATTCTGATGCATATTCATACCTAGCAGGTTGGTCTTGGAAGACCCTTGACATTTCCCCTTGAGTGTGCAGTGCCTGCTGGAATGTTGCTGTACTCCCTTCTGTCTGTCCTCTCCCTTGTTTGCTATATAGACTAGCAATCTGTAGAGCAGGCAACAAGCTGTGCAAGGCATTCCTGTCCTGGTGTCTCTGTACGTCTCTGTATTATTGCTGGATGTAATGGACCTACTATCCAAGAAAGTAGAGGTTTTTAGCCTTTTCTTACTTTAGTAGGGTGAGTGTTGGTTTGGCCAGGCTTCTAGGAGGGCTCCAATGCAACCCAAGTTTGTACTGCATCTAAAAGCAGCACTTATTAGCTCAGTCCCACTTCTGCACCATCGCTTTTCATTTGTTGGCGCAAGCTTTTGTGCAGCTGTGTGTTGAAATGAGTTATGGAAACAATCCAGGTTAAAGTTAACACAATCACGGAAACACTAAAGTTAACAAAATCACGGAAACAAACAGAAATGGTTTCTCAGAAATCCATCTGGTAGGTCAGATCTGGTAATACTTAGAAACCTGTGATCAGAGCCTTTCCAGAAAATAATTCTTTAGAACAATTCACAATAAATATTTTCAACATGAGACCTTGTTAAGATGCCCAGTCTCTTCTGAGAGCTTGGTCAGATATTAAGTAGTGTTCTTGAAATGAATTGGTTGATGTTAAATATGATATTAAAGGGCATATTCTGCACCAGATTTAAAGAAAAGATTTTAGGACATCTGTAATTAGATCCACAAAGTAGGAAGAACCTTTAAGCACTTAAGGAGAAAAAGGATAAAAGGCCTTGGAGTACTTCCAAGTAATTGTTTGGAGCATTTCACCCTATGGTTTCATCTCTCTATTAAACAAAAATTAAACAAAAATTTTGGCTTAACAGATGTATTTCCTCCTTTATAGTGTTTTCAACACCAAAATCCGTGCCAGACATTTGGCCATAGCTGATTTTTTTTTATAAAGACTAATTTTGGTATTCATTTTGGATCTAATTTTACAATGCAGTACTCCTTGTACTGTTAGGACATGCTTCAGTCCAAAGTCAGTCAATATTCTATATTACATCTGCATTATGTTTACTAAATCAGAAACAGTGAATACTTTATATATATCATACACCAAATGTAATAATTCAGTAGATTGCTTAGAAGTTCTGGTAGTTGTGTGGATTCAGTAACAATCCCAACTTGGTAATAAGAAAGTGATAAAATATGCTATCTGTAGACCAGTTCTTAATCCCTACAATATTTAGCTGTACTGTGTACAATTCAATATTTAACTTTTTCATGATTATATTAAATATTTTTAGACTCCAATAAAGTAAAACCATTGTCTACGTAACATACTAGTGAAGAAATTGAGCTGCTTGAGGTACTAAGATTACTAAAACAACTCCATCTAGATGTATGTTGTTTTTCTGCAAGTCCAAGTCTCAGTCATCAGGATTATGGCTGGTGAGGTCCATCTATCTACAAGAGGCTTCAGGGAAAATTGAGCTTGCCTTCTTTTTCTTTCTCATGTTTATTCCCTTTTTTCTCCCTACTCATCTAGGTTATAGAACATGCAATGGACTGCATTAGTTCCAGATTTAAATAGGGCAAATTAAACCCTTGTGGTTTAAATTTGTGATTTGTCTAAGTGTGTTTTCTTGTGTTTAAAACTCAAAGGTTCAAGTCGCTGAAGGGGAGATCAGGTGAATCTTTTTCTGGCAAGGAAAATCTCTGAAAATTCATTCCCTTAAATAACCCTTTAATCTTATTTTATATTTAAATTTTTTGAATGTTTCTTAACCATAATAATTAGTACATCAGGAGCCTAATTCTTATCTTTCATATTTACATAAATCGTACGTCAACACTGTTACCATGGTTACATAATTACAATTTAACTTTCCAAGTGGCTTATCAAAATATCAGGTACTAAATCAGTGCTGGGACTGAGTCTACATATCCTAACCAGACAAATATCATGTTCGTTGTTTTCTAATCACCTACAAGTTCCTCTGTATAAAAATAGTATTCCCTAATCAACAGACTTATGTCAATCAAAATTCTCAAGCCTGAAATTTCTCTTCTTGTTTCTCTAAAAAGCTGAAAATATTAGCAAAACCTATGGGCATGGTTTTGTGATTTCCTGGATCAATATCACTCTGCTGAAGTCTGCTTTCAGGAAAGAATTTCCTTTTGGGGCAATTCACTTGCTAGAATGTCTGTATTTCAGTGAAACGACTTTTAAGTGGCTTTCATTATTGATTATCTGAGAACGAAGATAGCAGAAAAAGCTACTATTTTTCATGAGTGAAGAGAAATTACTGCTATTGATCAGTTGGTAATGTTGGGGTTACATATGGATTACATATTGAAATGAAGGATATTCTCCTGGGTTTGCTAACAAGTACTCTATCT
Organism: Florisuga fusca; assembly: GCA_038090715.1. Taxonomy (NCBI): domain Eukaryota; kingdom Metazoa; phylum Chordata; class Aves; order Apodiformes; family Trochilidae; genus Florisuga; species Florisuga fusca. The sequence continues at coordinate 13,287,503 of JAAWXA010000025.1, read as the reverse complement.
ACAGACCATTTTTACTGGTAAATAAAAACTGCGAGACAAATATGGCAAAAGAAAGAACTTACATTAAAAGAGATGCAGAAAAACCTGTGACCATTTCAATAAATTATTAAATGTTTATAATTGAATTTTTATTAATTTCTCTATTTGGGCACTTGAGGCTTATTTTTCAAACATACTTGGAAAAATTGATTTTGGTATAGCTTGTTCTTTTTCTCATTTCTATGGCCTTCTACAAGTAACAGTTAAATATTTTTTTAAACTGAGAACTAAAGCATATCTTTTACTGTACTAGATGTAAAGATACTATGAGGATGGCAAAGTAAACTGAAATTGATCTGATTTTAAGAAAATACATAGTTTTAAATAACATATCCAGATGCTCAAGAATACTAGTTTTGTCATTGTATATTTTACTGATTTTAATAATAAACTTTTAACTTTTACTTTGCATACAAAAAGCTTTCTTAGACATAAATTCTTCAAATTCTGCAGAGAAAACTTTAAATAATTTTAGTCATAGATAACATGAACATAGCTGTCTTTCATTAAAATTGTTGATAAAGGTATGTTGAATGTTCAGAAGTTACACATTTTTAATTCAATGAGAAAATTTTTCTAGTACTGTCTGCTGAGAGATGTTGCTGAAGTGGGGGATTCCACTCATTTAAGTCACACGGAAAAGACAAGTTTCTGTTGAGGTGTTCAGCTTTCAGGTCACGCTGCAGGCTCCATCTGCATTAGGTGAGTTTTCTAAATTAAAGCCATCAAAGCATAAATGAAGAAATAGCACTAGTAGGAGAGGTGAATTCTTAATATTTCCTATGTACTGGTGCGACTTGAATAAAAGTTTTGTGATTTTTCTTTCAATTTTGTAACTACTCTGACAAAAAATTACTGAGAAGTTTTTTATAATATCAGTGACTAATTGCTGAAAGCTTATTTTTCATAGGACTGTGCATGCAAGTGGTGTTGGAAAGTTTCACCTTCAGTTCAGTTTCAAAACAACCCTGTGACCAACTTAAATAAATTTAACAACCTGTGTTATGGACACCTGTTATTTCGTGACGTTATCTCAAGAGCTGGCACAGAAGTGCTTGCTTTTGGGCAGTCATCTTACGCTAATTTGGCCTAATTTGGCGAGTTATTCCAGTGGGCTCAGGCACCTGCTAGCATCTCAGAGTAAAATAGGAAGGTCCCTATTCTGCCTTTGAGTAGCCTCTAGCCTCTATTGAAAGGCTACCTTTCAATAGCAACACATTAAAGGAAAAGCCCTGTAGATACCTAATAGTTTTTTCCAGACCATTTGGTTCCTATTTTCTTTAGGAAGAAAAAGTTCACCATAGAATTTTACTTGGGAAGGCAGTAAAAATTTACTTCAGTAGATAATGGTCCTCTACAACTTTCCTTCCAGAAAATTTTTTGAAGTACTTTAATCAGTCCTGCCTCTCTAGGGTGCTGATGCTTGATATTTGCAGTTTCTCACAGAAGAAAGTTCACTTTTGTTCCTTTTCATTAAGTCTTATGCAAACAGCAAAGAAAAGCACCACCTGTCATGTTTCAGTTATAAATGCACTTAGAATTTCTGGTAGAGAATGCATTGTTTCTTCTTATTTTGCTGTTCTTATTTTGTGTTTTATTTTGTTTCAAACCACAAGTCAAGTATGGTAGATAAATGCAGCTTGTGATAAAGTCCAGGTTCTCCAGCATTTTGTACATATGAGTCTAGATTCTGCAAAGCTCCTCTAGAAAGCTGTGAAGGGACATGTTAAAAGGAGAAAACTGCAGCTTCTGAACGCTGTAATCTTCTCTCTGTAAGGTTTGTAGACTGCGTATTGCTCCATAATGTCCTGTTAATTCTCTCTTTCTGAGATGGGTCAAGGTAGTGGGAGAAATTTACACACATTGAAGAGAAAAGGTGAGGGGAAAAGAGCAGAACTTTGAACTGGTACAAATGACAGCTTTGGCAACTTTTTATTATTTCAGAGCTGCCTAAAAATTTACAAGGAGAATTTTTCAATACAACTCATACAGTGTATCTGACATAAGATACACTTCAGATACGTGCTACAGAAAAGTACTACGTGCTTTGTCCCTTCTCACATCCCCTAGCTTACTAGGAAGAGACTAAAATGAAGTAAATGTGGTTCCAAGTGCATAGTAATCTATGCAATGCTCTTGTAGAATGTGAGGATTATGAATTCAATTCCATACACTAATTATTCAAGGTTTTTTAAACATATAGAAGCTCAGTTGGCATAAAAATTGTTAACTCTCGTTTAATAATTAGCTTATTTTTCCCTGGGGAAGCATTTTTTATTTAGAAACATTTTTAATTCTATATTTTTGAGGCTTGCCAGTCTCAAGAGTCTCTCAGGAAGTCATTTATGTGATTTTTTTGTTTGTTTTCTTGGGCTTTTTTTTTCCCTTTTACCTATTTCACTCTCTGTAGAGGAGGTAGCAGGTCTCACTATATTAATAAAAGGTTTTTATCCTCCTTAATCTCTTCCTAGCTTGTTTAAATTGCTAAATCTTGAAATATTTACAAATTGTGCTGTATGCCTACCTTGGTAAACCAGGAAAAACAGGAAAATATTCTGCTAGGCAGAAACATAATATTTTAACGTTGAGGCACTTAAAACAAAAATGTAAAATCTGATGTCTGGATAATGTCCCTGTTGATCATTCTCCAACGAAATAGTAATTGATGATGTAATTCTTCACATGAAGAATAACAGTTCTATGCAGACTGAGAGGAACCCCCCGGATTCTAAATTACTTACCTAAAACTAAGACACTTGTGCCTGCAGCGTAACATTTCAGGTATTGCATGTCTTGGAGCCTGCTGCAGATACTGGTACTTAGAAAACATATTGTCACTAAATCAAAGAAGATATGATTTGGTATTTAAACACTAAGATACTAGGTTTTTTAAAAAAAACATATTGTCAGGGAATCAAACAACATCTCCCTCAAGGAAGTATGGTATGGAAAATGTTTTGATTCGTAATGTTCTGAATCATGAAGCCATGTAGCATCCATTCTTCTGAAGTATCTGTGCAAGTATGAAACTTGTCTTCAATTTCAAAAACAATTGTCATGAGATATCTGTATGTATTAGGTCCCTGTCAAACTAAGCAATATGAAAGAAAAACAGCAAATTACTGTCCTGCTTCTACATGTTGGCTCTTCCCACTCCTTCCATTACAGCCCAGTGTTCTAAATCTGCTTTCTGAAACTGTTTCCTCATTTATGTTTTCCACACCAGAAATTTAATATTAGTGGTGAGGCCATCTTAAAGTAAAGTGATTTTAATTCATAATTTTCTCCCTCAGTTTCAAAGGCAAGAGTGAGCAGAAAACCTGATGGGATTTACTATCTAATAAGAAATATTAATTCCAAGCCATCTTTTAGCATCTTGCATTGCACATTTTCCTATGAAACATTGCTACTTTTGTTGTTGATTCCCCAGTGGAGAATAAGACTGGCAAAGAGTGTGCTAATTAACCTGGATTTAGAAAAGTTAATATATAAGAGGAAACTCAAAGGTACCTTCAAATAACAACTGATCTTTTTCTAGACCTGCAAAGTTATTATTAAAATGAAGCTACCTAATTTATTCTCAACTGACAGCTTGTTCCAAAGAAACAAAGCATCATAACACCCCAAAAGGTTCATTCGGAAAAAAATGGGAAAATTCAGGAGTAAGAGAAGCAAATTACTCCAGGAAGACACACCAAAAGAAACAAGGCATGACGTAACTGAGGAATGAACATCTAATTTATATGTAAGTTGTGGCTGAATTCCCAGGAAGACATAACCCAACAGAGAATTTAGTGGTGGGTATTTTATGATATTTACCATTACATAGTATCATTGACTACAACTGGCATTAAAAGACATGCCATTTCATGTTTGTAGATACAATAATTTACTGATGTATGTGTTCATTGTTAAAATGTTTACTCATGTGTTTTTGTCTTCTCTCTCCTGCTGCTTAAATGTGTGCCAGTGTGGGAGCAGTGTAATTAGGGAATTACTAAGTCTTAGTTACCATCATTATATTTCTTAAGCAATACACATTTTATGGAGAAGAGCAATTTAACGTAAATAACTAAAATTCAGTGTGAGAACTGTCAGTAGGTACTTTGTCTCAAGCTGTTGACCCTTGCTGCTGCCACTGGAGTCTGGTGATTAGATACCTGAGTTAGCACACATTCACTGACTAATTTTTTCAATATAGCTTAAACTGTTCCTCTTTTTTTCCCCCTCCCATTCTGAACAAATGCAGATGTGTATAAGCTTTTCTTCCACATCAGTGCTACAGACTTTCATTTCAACAGCAGATTTAGAATGAGATTTAGAGTAGGTTCTTCCTACTGCCCCGTTATCAGCAACCATTTGCTGGTTTCTGAATCGCTGTTTGAGGCATCTGCTTGCACTGTCAATCTGTAAGCTGCCTTTAAATCACACATTCCTAGTGTATATAATTAACTAACTTGGAGGGTTAGGGTTAGGGTTAGGGTTAGGGGTTAGGGTTTGATTTAGGGTAAGGTTTAGGGATAGGGTTAGGGGTTAGGTTTAGGTTTAGGGTTAGTGTTAGGTTAGGGTTAGAATTAGGGGTTAGGGTTTGGTTTAGGGTTAGGGTCAGGTTAGGGTTTAGTGTTAGTTTTAGGTTGAGGGTTAGTGTTAGGTTTAGGGTTTGGGTTAGGGTTTGGGTTAGTGAAAGCTATAAAAGGTCAGTAAAAAATCTCATTTCTTGGCATATATTCGTATGATTTAATTGACCTAATGGAGTAGGGGGTATTAATGATTATTTCAGTTGTTTCTCCTGTTCTCTGTCTGTCCTTGTACTGTGTTTAATGTTTAATGTATCTTATGTTTTCCCCCACAAGATACCCGATGACTTGTGTTTTTTCTTCTTTTCACTGACAGTATGTGATTGTCCACCAGGAATGAAGGGTGAGAGGACCAGCTTTGATTAGGTGAAAATAGGTGTAATGGTTTTAGCAATGGTGCTGACAAATAATGTGCAAAAGTACAGGTAGTAAGAAGTGTATATGGCATACTCAGAAAGAAGAAGAAAAAAAAAAGAAAATACAACAACACAAAAAAACCCAAACAAAAACAACAAACCAAACAAACTAAACAAACCAAAGAAAACCAAAAACCCCTACAAATTATAAAAAGAAAAATACCACTTAAAATTGTACTAGTGTGCTGGTTTAGGCCTCAATAGAAACAGGTTTTTTTGTGGAATTTTACTTTTCAGGTAAGTCTCATCTGCTTTTATGACTGCTAACACTTGATGTTTAGTGTTACTGCTGGAGAATGCTTTGCAAAACTTCTGCAGGTGAAACAAAAGGGGGAGAAAAGGGGTCACACCTGAAGCACTCCTGTATGGAGGAATGGATAAGACAGGTTACCCAAACTGACCAAATTAAGTATCCCATTCCATCCCAAACACCTCATTCTCAGTATAAAGCTGAGGATTCACAGGTGTCAAGCTGTCTTTGCCTATGCCTGCTATTCTGGGAGGACTCTGTCTATTCTGCCTTTGATTCTAATCCTTGTGTTCAAATCCATGAGTTCCTGAATTCAGCTCCTGTCTGCTGCCGAGTCCAGGAGTCCAGTCTGGGATTTTCCCAGGGCTGCCCTGCAGCCTCAGTGATAAAGTGAGAACTACTGGGGCTACGGGAAGTGATCCCGGGCTTGTATATACTTGTATATTTCATTATTTTCTCTTTCATCTTTATTATTTTTATTAAAGCTGTGTAGTTTAGTTTCCAGCCTATACGTGCCTCTCCCTTATTCTCTTTCCTTTCCCCTTCTGGGCAGAGAAAGTGTTCAATAGAGAGCATCTGTCATTTGTTTCATTGCTGGCCCAGAATTAAAAGGTGACAATTAGGCATCCAAACTGGAGAATTAGTGACTTGAAATCACAATTAATCATCTTGGTTGCTCTGCACTGGACTCTTTCAAGCAGTTCCCTGTCCTTCTTAAACTGAGGGGGCCAGAACTGGACACAATATTCCAGATGTGGCCTCACCAGGGTGGAGTAGAGGGGGAGGAGAACCTCTCTTGACCTACTAGCAACCCCCCTTCTAATGCACCCCAGGATGCCATTGGCCTTCTTGGCCACAAGGGCACATTGCTGGATCATGGTCATCCTTCCATCCACCAGCACTCCCAGGTCCCTTTCACCTGTGCTTTTCTCCAGCAGCTCAGTTCCCAGCCTATCTGGTACCTGGGGTTGTTCTTTCCCAGATGCAAGACTTTACACTTGCCCTTGTTGTAATAGATTAAATTTCTCCCTGTCCAGCTCTCCAGTCTGTCCAGGTCCCTCTGAGTGGCAGCACAGCCTTCTGGGGTGTCAGCCACTCTACCCAGTTTTGTGTCATCAGGAAACTTGCTGCTAGTACACTCTATTCCCTCATCCACATCATCAGTAAATGTGTTGAATAGTACTGGTCCCAGTACTGACTCTTGAGGGACTCCACTAGAAACAGACTTCTAACTAGATGCCATCCTATTGCCTACAACTCTCTGGCTTTTATCCTTCAACCAGTTCCCAATCCACATTACCACCTGATCATCCAGGCCAATGTCAAAAGCCTTGCTGAAATCAAGATAAATTACATTTACGGCTCTGCCATTATCCATCCACCTAGTTACCTCCTCACAGAAGGCTATCAGGTTGGTCAGACATGACTTCCACAGTAAAGCCATGTGACTGCTCCTGAGAGGCCTCTTGTCCTTGATGTGCCTGGAGACAGCACCAAGAACGAGTTGTTCCATCAACTTTCCAGGGATGGAGGTGAGGCTGACCAGTCTGTAGTTACTGGGTCCTATTTCTTGCCTTCATTGAAGACTGGAGTGACATTTGCTTTCCTCCAGTCCTCAGGCACCTCTCCTGTTCCCAGTGAAGAGTTTTGGGTAGTATATTTGGGTAGTATATTTGTTCATTTGGACATCTTCAAGCAAATTCAGTTAGGTAATATATATAAGCTGTTTCTCCTATCATGAAAAACTTTGGCAATAATTATCAGAAAATAAACTAAAGATAACAAATTCATATAAAAAACCATATTATTCACCTGCCATTATTTATACAGGTCTCCTCCACAGGCACCCCCTTGTTGTGGGGGAGGAGCTTGCATGCCCTTGTGAGGTTGTGAGCTATGCTGGTGGTGGCATGTGCCTCCAGTAGGGTCTCCCATGCCAGACGGGTCTTAACTGAAGGGTCAGACAAAGTGTGTCCATGGGCAGGATGGGCTCACTAGCCTTCAGGCAACCATCCCAGGAGAAGGACAACCAAATTACAAACCCAGGCAGATGGGAGGCAGGTTTAGTCCTGTAAGGCCATTCAGCTAAGAGAAGGTTACTCCAACTAAACCTATGACCTGAGGACTTCGCTGTCACCGTCCAAGCTTCCCAAGCTTGATAGGCCATGGCAGATGAACTTAGGAGTAAAGGGTGGGGCCAGGTCCATGCACACTGGCAACCCAAGGAAGAGGCTCAAAGTTAACAATCTTCAAAAAGAGTCAGTGAGAGACAGCTTCCAGGTAAACCTTCAAACTAGACTTTTAGATCATCCTATAGATCCCTCTCCTGAAGCACTTAGGCAACACATTAAAAACAGTGTCCTGCAGTCCTCTGAAAAATCCCTAGGGTTCTCAAAGGAAAACAAAGACTGGTTTGATGAAAACAAGCAAGAGATCCAAGAACTGTTGACAAAGATGAGAACCGTTCACCAAGCACACCTCACTCAGCCATCTTGCCACATAAGAAAAGCAGCTTTTCATCTTGCATGCAGTAAGCTCCAACAGAAACTTCAAGACATCCAGAACAAGTGGTGGATCAACCTAGCAGAAAAGACTGAACTATGTGCAGTTACAGGTGACCACAGAGGGCTCTATGAAGCTCTGAAAGCAGTGTATGGACCCACACACCAGGTTCAAAGACCCCCTCAGTGCAGATGGCCAAATTCTTCTCACAGATAAAACCTCCATCCTGAACTGATGGTCTGAACACTTTCAGACATTCTTCAGTGCCAACCATGTAGTCCAAGACTCAGCTATTCAGCACATTATACAACAACCAGTAAAAACCAAATTGGACATAGCTCCTACTTTGGGAGACACTCTTAAGGCCATTCAGCAGCTGAAAATTGGCAAAGCAGCTGGGGTTGATGAAATTCCAAGCACTCCATACTAAATTTCACAAACTCCTTGTGGTTTGCTGGGAACAAGGCAAACTACCACCAGATCTCCGTGATGCAGTCATCATCACCCCATACAAGAAGAAAGGAGAAAAGTCAAACTTCTCAAACTACCGAGGCATAACTGCTCTCCTTTGCTGTAAAAATCCTTGCAAGAATGCTTTTGAACAGATTAGTACCTGCTATTGCAGAGGAACTTCTCCCTGGAAGCCAATGTGGTTTCAGAGCCAATAGGAGTAGCACAGACATGGTATTTATTCTCAGACAACTGCAAGGGAAGTGTAGAGAACAGAACAAAGGATTTTATGTGACATTCGTTGACCTCACTAAAGCTTTTGACACTGTGAGCAGAAAAGGCCTGTGGCAGATCTTGGAACAATTAGGATGCCCCCCCCAAGTTCCTCAAAATGATCATCCTGCTACATGAGAATCATTGGGGCCAAGTCAGATATGGTGATGCAGTCTCTGAATCAACACCCAATAATCAATGGTGTGAAACAAGGTTGCTTTCTCACACACACTCTGTTCACAATCTTCTTCAGCACAGTGCTCCAAAGGGCCACGGCAGACCTCGATGAAGAAAATGACTTTTCCATCTGATATGGTACCAATGGGGGCCTATTCAGTTCAAGGTCACTGGAGGCCCACACCAAGACCCTAAATCACCATGTCCCAGAGTTGCTTTCTGCTGACGATGCCACTCTCGTTGCTCACACAGAAGCAGCTCTGCAGTGCATAACATCCTGCTTTGCAGAGGCTGCAGACCTTTTTGGGCTGGAAGTCAGCTTGAAGAAGACAGAAGTTCTCTACCAGCCTGCACCACAGGAAGAATTCCATCATCCCCACATCACCATAGGCGAATCAGAGCTTAAGTCAGTCCAGCAGTCCAGCTATCTGGGGTGCATTATTTCCTTGGACAAAGACTGACAACAAGATAGACAACAGATTAGCAAAGGCATACAAGCATTCGGAAGACTTCATAAAAGAGTCTGGAGCAATAAACACCTGAAGAAAAGTACAAAGATCAGTGTCTACAGAGTCATTGTACTGTCTACTCTTTTGTATGGGTCTGAATCATGGGTCAACTACCACCACCACCTGTGACTCCTCGAATGCTTCCATCAGTGCTGCCTCTGTACAATCCTAAACAACCATTGGACTGACTACGTGACCAATGTCACTGTTCTTGAACAGGCAGGGGTCACCAGTACTGAGGCCATGCTACTGAGGACACAGCTGTGCTGGGCAGGGCATGTCTCCAGGATGGAGGATCACCACCTCCCCAAGATTGTGCTCTGGGGTGAACTTGCCACCGGCTGCTGCAACAGAGGAGCCCCAGAGAGGAGAGACAAGGACTCCCTGAAACAATCCCTCAGCTTTGGCCATACTGACTGCCATCAGTGTCCACTCTGGCCCCCAGTCAGGAGACATGGAGACACACCATCCATAACACTGCTGCCTCCTTTGGGAACACACGTGGAATCAGTCTGGAGGAGAAAAGACAGCACAGAAAGAGCCGTGCCTTGGCTGTCCCCTCACAGGAGACTTTCTGCTGGGCCTTTTGCAGTCGCACTGCCTGTCCCACATTGGCCTTTTCAGCCATCAGCGTGGGGAGAGAGATCCCTTCTGAAGTCTTTGTTTGCAAAGCCAAGCCATGAATGAATTTATACAGGTCGTATAACCCTACACAAAATACATTAATAAATCTATCTGGACCTGAAACAGATATAAACAGAATGTGATCATTATAAATATTTTTTCTTACCGTTTCAGAGAGATGAAAAGATGATTCCATCCACAGTAAAAAAGCTAATGACATGATTATTTTCCAGCTATTTAAGTAAATGACCTCACCATTGCTTTATTCTCTTTGTGATCTTACTAAGCCACGTTTTGTTTCTTTTAGGTTGCTTTTACTTAGGTAACATTAAAAAAAATTATGTTTAGGACATTTTTTGGGGAAACAGCCTTAAGTGAGAGATAAGTATGACAACAATAGTGAAAAGCAAATAAAGGATGCTATTGAAAATATAAGAATTTAAGTGTCCAAGTTAGTGAACATATTTCAGTTTCCTTGACAACATCTTAGATTCAAGATGTAATCCTTTATTTCAGTTCATAAAATTCCTTTCATAAATACCCTTCTGTGTTCTTTGTCTCATTACTCTTAGTGATCTGGGCATGCTCTGAGCATAATAGTACTTGCACAGTATTAGCAGCTCCCACTTCTGATGACACTATTAAATCTAGGTGTCAGATCAGGCTTGATAGTTTGGCATTTGTCAGGAGGTGACAAATTACAATCAAGACTTTGGAGGGCTGTTATCTTAGACAAAGATAAGATAAAATTCAATCAAATTAACAAGTCTTTTTGTTGATCTCATCCCAGAGGTCAAAAACAGGCCTTTGAATTTCAAATTCAATAGAAATTCACTTCAAAATGTGTTGTGTAAATGGTGCTTTTCATCTTTCTGGGTCATATTTGGTAGTACACAAATGATTTCAAAACTTAAGTTTAAAGAAAAATTAAAAAATATATACAGTTCACAGGAGACTGGAATTTTTAAGTATGGCTTTAGTCTAAAATTGATTTTAAATTATTTAGAAAACCGTGATTCACTGTTTCTGGTGAAGACCTACCATGGATTTAGATAAAAACTTTCAAAACCTGTAAGAGGACATTGCAAAGTTCGTAGCATTCAGTGTTATTTTCTGGTGCAAACTCCCCTGTACTCTGTCATGATTTTTTTTTGTTCTAACAAAGCTTATATATGCAAATATCATAATACATGTATATAGAATTTATCATTAAAATTGTTATCTTAAAACATGTTCTGAGAGTCTGATCTCACTGATTTGAAATTGTCTCAAAAGAGCAATTTTAAGTGAATAGCCCTGGCTAGGGTGGAGGTCTGGCCTGGCCAGAGCTGAGCAGGGGGTGACACCTCGGGATGTGATAAGAACTACTGGGTGGAGACTGCTCCCCTTTTCTGAGGGCCAGCCTGCAATGCTGGGATGTCCCTCCAGGCACAATTACCCCTGGTCAGGGTGGAGGAAGCCACCTTGATTGTACTGATGCTGATGTACCTGGGTAAGGGGGCTGGAACGGAGCAGGGAGTGGGGACTGGAAAGAGATAAGAACTGTGTGCTTGAAGCCTCCCCCCTCCAGGCAAGTCTGTTTTCAATGGCTCTGATGCTAATGGACCTGGCCTGGGCCGATGCAGAACAGGGGTGACACCTGGAAGGAGGTAAGAACTGATGAGTGGGTGGGGGGCTGCACCCTTCTGTGGAAGCTCCCCTCCAGGCAGCCTGTCTGCAATGGCTCTGATGCTGATGGACCTGGCTTCTGTGGCAGCTGAATGACAGCTGCCCCTTCGGAACAAAAGGGACTCAGGGGTGTATATGGCTGTGGCTGTCCATGCTGTGGCTGTTTGGTTGTCTCTTGACCCACCGTCATCTCACATCAGATCCTGTCCAGGATCAGCGCCATCCTGAGAAACTCCCTGAAGAAGTCCTCTGCTGGTGACTCTCTGTCTCTGTCTCTCTCTCTCTCTCTTTCTTCCTCTCTCTCATTCTTTCTTCCCACTTTCTTACCCCTTTTTTTTTTTTTTC
>JAAWXA010000025.1:13173213-13275207 GCA_038090715.1 Florisuga fusca | reverse complement strand
CTTATACACATCCACTTTTCTCTCTCTCTTATATCTTCTTTTCCTCTCTCTCTCTTTTGCCTGGCTCAATAATTTTGCCTGTGTCAATTGTCAAATAAAATCTGCTTCCTCCCAACCCTTCTATGGTTGGACTTGTTTTCACAGATCCAAAACAAAAATAAATTTTAATGTTACTATAACACATGTGAATTTAAACTGCAGAAGGAAACTTCCAACACAGGTACAGTCCCATGCAGAAGACTGTAGTGCAGAAGAGTGTAGACTGTTTCCGAGCATGTGCAGCACCTGAAGTCTTTGTTCTTAATGGCAAAGGGCTGGGAGCTCTTTTTGCACACTCAAAACCATGAAGTGATATTTCAGCGCTGATGGGAACCTCTTCAGGCATCTGTACTTAATCAGGTTCTCCAGCAGCTGCCACTTGCCTTGCACCCAAACATTCATGTGCCTCTTCTGAGGCAGTGAATGACAGTGTGTGGGGACATGAATCTCCAGTTTTCTCTTTTCTCCCCTTCCCTGCCAGTATTATTCTTCTGTTTGATCTCCATAATATCTTTGAATTTAGAAAACTCTGTCTTTTTTAGAGTTTTTACAACTTTTGTGTGATGTCTATATACTTCTTAAAAAAAGTATGGACCATAAGCTGTAAAAATAGTTGCTACAAAAGAAATGTGAAATTAATTTTCACTCACTCTAAATGTATGAAAAACTAGCAAGATAACTAAAACTGATAACCAATGGTTATTTTGATACAAAATCTATGATAAAAAAGCCATAGCATTGATGCAACTTCATAAAATAGAATATTTCTACTCCAGTATATCTTCTTCTGTTTGAAAACATATGTGCTGTATGTCCAAAAAGTATTTTATTTGTATGAATGTTTTGGCAAACTGGTTTAGGAAACTTGTCCCTTGCAAACCAAAGCTTTTTTACAGAAGCATAAATGTAAATTACTTTTCTGAAATTCTTTACTCACCCAGAGAACAAAGTTGCATTGCACATACTTCTTACAAAGAAAGAATCATAATACCAAAAAATTATGCTTGTGGCATCCTTCACTTATCATAGAATCATAGAATCATAGAATTAGCCGGGTTGGAAGGGACCTCAGAGATCATCTAGTCCAACCCTTGTCCACTTACCATGTCACCCTCTGCTGAAAAGGAATTTTATAGCATTTATTTAAAAGAGGAACATATACTGTTTTAAACTCCGGGGTTAAGAGGACTATGCAGATCTGACAGTCTTTTTATTAATATAATTTCTGAGAAATAGTAACTTAATCTTCTGAATTTCCTGATTCTATGGTAAACCCCTTTCACCATCTTTGCTAGACCAGGTCTACAACAGCAGATAATTTGTAAAACATTTTTTGCAGTTTATACACATGCTACACATTTAGAGGGCTCCTATTTTGTCATGTATTCTATTTCTAATGTTGCAGAAAGAGAGCTGTGTGTTCCTGTTTTCATAGACCTTCTTCATGTGAGGAAATAAAGTATACTGAATCTGATCTTCTGCAGCCTTCACATGCAGTGCAGTAAAGTCTACCAGCCCAGAGGAGGACTGGAAAGTGGCTGAGGAAAGTGAATTGATTGTGCATTTAGTGGTTGTTTCCACTAGTACAGAATAAGTTCTTACATTACTAGAGAATTTCTTTGAATTCTAACCTTTCAGGTAAGCCCTAGGAAAACAAGTAACAGGATTCATTACTTCAGTTTGCTGATTTAATGAGGTGAAAGAAATCTCCATGCTTGAAAGCAGTTACTTGTGTTTTGTAATTTATTCTTTGCTTTTTACTTCAGGCCATATACAGAAACAGTAAGTCACTCTTGCAAAATCTATTTCTATACTTCGAATCTAAAATGAGTGATAATTGCAGTAATTTCATGGGGAAAAATAAGGTAAAATTCTTGTCTATTTACCTTGTCTTGAGCATGACAGCTCAGCCTCAGATGATTGTACAGTTGCTGGACTTTTATATTATCCTTAAGACAGCTTTGTAGAAATAGCTGCTGTGTTGAACCCTGTTTAACTTCAATTTACTATTACTTTATAAATATTAATTTTTCTCTGCACAGTACATCATGAAAAAAAAGTCTTTAATTACTTTCCTTAAAATTTGTGGTTTTCATTTTAAGGAACCAATCTAATGTCTTGCATACCAGGAGAAAGTACCGTGATACAAGAGTGTCATCTAGTGAACGATTTGTGGGAAGGAAACAAAAGCAAATGCCTCAGTAGTATCCAGATTTTGAGTCATACTGTAAGTATGTATGGGTGGAGAGCAGAAATACTTGAAATATTTTAAAAAGTTTCTTCTGACTAGCAATTTTCACTAACAAAGAATTATTCGAATACTGTACTATTGAGAGGAAAAGAATAATTTGTCATTTACTGCTTCAAGATATGGTATATAAGCTCCATTAATACCTTCAGATTTCATGTACAAGAACCACAGTTCAAAATTTCAAAACTCAAAATTTGATAGTAAAATAAACGAAATTGGAAAGATAATTAGAAGTGTTTTGTTTTGTTTTGTTTTGTTTTTCTAACACAAGCTTGACATTAGTCTGAGTTGTTGAAAACCTTAAATGTTTGTTTGCTTTACCTTAGGAAACAATAAATGTTTTCTCCAGAAAGGTCTCAACAAGATATTGCCTGTGGAGAAAACTTACCTTAAATAACCTTTCTTACCTATACAAAAGTTAGGTAAACTCTGCACTAGTTTAATAGTCATACCAATGTTATGTCTCCAAAAAAAGATTTAAGATGAATCTAAACAAAAAATATTTTCATTGTAGAGTCTTGATCTTTCCTATTCAATAAATCAGTGATTTATTGAGAAAGATAATCAGGAAATACTTATAGAGTTACAGCCAAACAGGTAATTTTGTTGTGAGAATAAGGAATTTTACTGCATGTGGAGGATAAAAATCTATATTAGGCAGTGACTGTTGATAATTTTTATCCCACAGGTAGCTAAAAATGGGGGGTGGGAGGGGAAGGGACAGGGAAGGTTGGGGTGTTTGAAGTAATGTGTTTCAATTTTTAATCACCTCAAAATTATTAATTTTATGTTTTTAGTATTGAATGTGCGTAGAAGGACACAATTACAAGAGCGCTGATTTAAATTTACTAGATTTCTAACCTGAACAATGAAGTAAAACCTAATTGTAATGAAATGAAATTTGGTCTGAGACACTTAAAGTGAACCAGATAGCAAATCCTATTATTATCCAGACCATGAGGAACATTTTTACACATTATGATCATCAAGGACCATCTCTTCAGAGACAGGGCTATTCTTGGACAATGCTGGAATCAGCTTCTCTTCTGCTATTTTTCAGACCATTTCTCCCAACACTAGCTCCAATCTGGGCCCCTATTTTCTTCTTGTAATAGTTTTTATGTGTAATCATCTCCTTCAGGGTATGTGTCTTTCTTTCAATGTGGGAGACAAACCCTGTGCAGTCATAAAATCAAGTTTGCCTGGAATGAAAGATTTTAAATTGTACTATTATAGTCATGCATGAAACACTGTAATCTAGCTCTAAACAAAATTAGTCTTTGAGTGCATTGCCAGAGGCACTGTAGCAAGATTTATAATAGTACACTGTGTCCATGGCAGATTTCATTCCTTTTCTCCCAGAAAAGCCCACATAGTTTCTTTAAACATTTTTTTTCCTTTAGCGTGCTATAAACAAACTTGGGATTTTATTTTTTTAGATGTATTGCTTTTAAAATTACATCTTGTCATGGTTTAATGCTGGGCCAGCAATTAACTGGATGGCAGATGTTCTCTATTAATCCCCCTCCCTGATAAAGAAGGGAGAGAGATGTACAGGTTGGAAACAAAACTACACAGCTTTAAAGAAATAGTAACGATAAAACTGAAAAATTATTAAATATATACAAATATACAGGAAAATGATATCATGTTTCCCCCCCTTTCCCGTAGTAATGCTCACATCATCACCGGGTCTACATGGCAGCCCTGGGAAAGTCCAGGCTGGACTCCTGGGGTCAGCAGCAGTCAGGAGCTGGAGGCAGGAACACACAGATTCAGGCTGGCATGGATCAGGACCACAGGCAGAGGGATAGACGTAATCTTCCCAAGATGCCGAAGCAAACAGAGACAGGAGAAGAAGGGCGAAGAGGAAAGCTGAAGGAAGGAAGAAAGGATGTGACCCTCGTGATCCCTCAAATTTATACCGAGTATGATGCTTATGGGATGGAATGCTCTGTCTGGTCAATTTTGGTCACCTGTCTTGTCCGCTCCTCCGTAAAGAAGGGTTTGAGGTATGACTCCTTTACTCCTTTTGTCTTTCCAGAGCATATGATGTTTGTCAGAACTGAGGAGTTTCCTTGGTTCTGCACACCATTCTCTAGCTATTACCATGAACACTGAGCTTTATCAGTCCTAGAAGCAGACAGTGACTGAGAAACTTGCTTTTAATTTCAAGTGCAGCTACTTAGAAAAGACTTAGCTGAAATCAAAATTACAAGACAGAAAATTTGCTCTATCCTGGCTCAAACCAGTTCACATCTTCTTCTACCGAAATGTCTTGCCATCTGCTTTGTAGACTGTTACCCCTTTGTATTGGGGTGCCATGGTAAGGCTTTGGGGGTGGGGCTACAGGGGTGGCTTTTGTAAGAAACTGTTAAAAGCTTTCTCTATTTTTGACAGATCCAGTGCCAAGTGGCTCCAAGATGGACCTTCCACTGGCCAAGGCTGAGCCCATCAGTGACAGTGGCAGCACCTCTGGGATAATACGTTTAAGAGGGGTTGGGGTGAACCTGCAAAATTGCAGCCAGAGAGAGGGTTGTGGATAAGTTATAGCAATAGCTCTGCAGCCACCAAAGTCAGTGAAGAAGGAGGGGCAGGAGGTGCTCTGTGTGCCAGACCAGAGGCTCTGGGTGCCTTCACCACGGTGAAGACCATGATGAGGCCAGCTGTTCCCCTGCAGCCCATGGAGGACACCGTGCTGGAGCAGGTGAGTACCTGAAGGAGGTTTTAACCCTGTGAGAAGTCTGTACTGGAGCAGGGTCCTGGCAGAACCTGTGGAGAGGAGCCTGGAGAAGTTTTTCTGGTAGTTTTTCTGGCAGGCCTTGAGACCCTGTGGCGGACCCATACTGTAGCAGTCTGTTTCTGAAGGACTTCTGCCTGCTGAAGGGACACATGCTGGAACAGTTTGTGAAGAATTGCAGTCTGTGGAGAGAAGTTTAGGAGGACTGTCTCCCCTATGAGGGACCCCATACTGGAGCAGGGGAAGAGTGTGAGGAGTCCTCCTCCTGAAGAGGAAAGAACAGCAGAGACAGTGTCTGATGTACTGAACACAACTCCCATTCCTTTGTGCCACTGGGAAGAAGGAGGTAGAGAAATTTGGAGTGAAGCTGAACTAGGGAAGAAAGGAAGGACATTTTTGTTTTTATTTCTCAGCATCCTATGTTACGAGGTAACATTAAATTTTTTTTTGTTTGTTTTGGATACGCGAAACAAAGTCCAACCATAGAAAGGTCAAGTGCAAGCAGATTTTATTTTACAATTAACACAGGCAAAACAATTAACAGAGCCAGGTAAAAGAGGGAGAGAGAGAAAAGAAGGTATAAGAAAGAGGGAGGAAAATGGTAAGGAAGTGGTAAGAAAGAATGAGAGAGAAAAGTGTAGAAAAAGGGTAAGAAAATGGGAAGGATGAGAGAGAGAGAAAGAGAGTTCCGAAGGGGAACTTGTCAATCACCCAGGCTTGTTGGGAGACAGGCTGCCTGGAGAGGAGCAGAAGGGTGTAGCCCTCCATCCGGTCCTTTGTTCCAGACACTTTAGCCAGGAATATAATCCTGCCTCCAGGGGCATCACTGAATCTTGGCCTTCAGGAAAGATTAGGTAGTTTCCTCCCAGTCATCAGGCCTTATCTTCTCACTGGTGCCACCCTCGCCAAGTACTTCGCAAGTACCATCAAGGGGGGGCTTATTCATGCCTGGAGGAACCATCCGGCATTGCAGGCTGCTGTTCAGGAGGTGTCTCCACTCAGATCTTATCACATCCCCAGGGTGTCACCCCCTGGTCGAAATTCTAGTCAGACAAGCTCCCCCATACTAGCCAGGGCAATTTATTTTAAAATTGTTCCTTTGAGGCAATTCAAACCAGTGAGGTCAGAACCACACATCCTACTCTGTGGTTTGGTTTTTTTTGTTAATAAATTAAACTATTTTCCCTAAGTCTGTCTTGCTTGTCACCATAATGTGTGACTTCTCCCTTGCCTAACTTTGACCATGAGCCTTCCCTTATATTCTGTCTCCTGTGTCTAGCTGAGGAGGGCAGTGATAGAGTAGCTTTGGTGGGCACCTGTTGTCCAGCTAGCTCAACCAACCACACTCTTTTAGAACAATAGCAATTTATTTTCCAATATGTTTCTTATAGCACTAAGTTTCCAACTGCATTTTCTATTATACTGCTGGCAGGATGCTGAGAACTTTTTCTTCTGCCTATCAACCATCTTTAGAAGATGGAACGTTCTCCACTACCACAAAAGGACAGCCCTATTTCAGACACTCAAGGAAAAAAAATCAGGAAGGCAGCCCTGATTCAGCTGCAATGTATCTCAAGAGGTTCTGCAGCACTAGTGATGCCACAAAGCCACCACACAGTGGATGGTCATCAGCAAGAGATAGATGATGAGGGGGAACATCTCTATGATGTGACACAAGAACTTTGCCAACACAATATCACCAAACAAAAACCCCACTTCAATCCATTATGATGGCCTTCCTGGTGTTAGTATTAAATTGTCAGCTGCCTGGGTCAGCCTGCTAGACTCTGTCCTGGCTTCTTCCATCTGGTCTACTAGGCTTTCCTTGGGACAAGTAGCTGCCAGGCTTTTATACATAGGAGTCAATTTCTCTCCAACAGCCCTACTGAGCCCTCATACTTACACAACTGACAGTATTTATAACATCTCCCCAGGTACTTGTGATGGTAATTAACAGTAAGGGAGTTCTCCTATGTAAAGGAGATTACTCTGAATGATCAGAGCTGCAGGTGCAGTATATTAGTGATTCAGATTCTGTCTCACTTAATCTTCATGGAGAGGAGAACAACTAAGACTCTTCTGGACAGGTTTGAGGGGAAGATTTAAAGCAGCAACTTGAAGCCACTCTCTGCTTTAAGAAACCAAGGGGAGAAGTTCCTGTTTTAAGGCCAGCCTCTGTGCTTCTACAAGTGTACCCAACAGAAGGATCATGCTTGTGCAATCAGGTCACCATTAACAGCACCTTTCCTTCAGGTAAGTGCCCTCTATCCCAATATAAGAGAATGTTCTTGCTCATGGGGTTCATTGCTTTTCCCAGAGACTCCACTGGTACTCTGTGGTGGGACTGAGGGGGGCTCTGCTACAAGCACCTGTAGGTGCATGTTCTCTAACATGCCTGCACAACTTAAAGCAAAGTGTCTTTGTCAACTCAGTGCTTCCTGGATTAAGAAGGAACGTCAGACAACCTCAGCTAGGTGACAGAAGACATCTTCCAAAAGGCAAATACATTGAGTAGTGCTGTGTTTAAGAGAAACAGCTTGCCTTCCTGGAGGGTAGTCCAGCAGGAGTGAAAGCAGAGGGATGAAGCAGTGTTAAGCAAGTAACCTCAGTGCTCTCTCACTGCTGTTATGAGAGACCTGCCAGGGTGCAGAAGAGGCATCTTGCAGGCTGCTCCAGCCACCAGATCTGCAGCTTTTCTGTCTGTCAGGCATGCAGTTGTGCAGCAGGTTCGATAACAGCCCCTTGGGAGACATGGGAGCTGACCTCATGATCTCGGGAAGAAGAGAGGTATAGACACTTAAGGGCATATCCTAAAATACGGCTGATGGCTTTTTTTTCTCCCTCTGCCTTTATTTATTTATGTATTCATTAATTCTGTAGTGTAGGTAAAGATGTCCTACTTATATTCTTGAAAAAAAATTCAAATGTTAACTTTTGACCTTCCTGCTCAGAAGTCAAAAGTACTAAGCTTAGGAAATGCAGATTGTCTTGCTTTATTGTATATCTGTGAAAAACAGATGCCCAGGCTTGGAAATTTCTGTCATGCAGCCTCAACCAGCTTATCAGCAAGAGTTCCTGGGAGAGTTACTCAGGACATCATTCAAAGGCATGTCTTCTGATGATGTGAAGAGGTCATTGGTCACAAGAAAAATGTGCAGCTTGAAGTAATATGTTTTATTGGTGGACTTTTCAGCTGACCTCTTGAGAAAAACACTTGGGTGACTCAGCTATTCCAGAGTAATGTCAGGTATATTGTAAGCAGGTGACAGATTGGAATAAAACTTACGATGCTGAAAAACGGGATAGGCTTTTGTTTCTGTAATGTGGATTATTACTGATGTCCATGATATAACCATGGAATTGGCAGCAATGTCGGACAACTGCAAGACTTCCTTTTTCTAGGAAAGTCAATCACTTCTAAAAGCTACTCCAGATTGTACTTCCTCATTTTAATCTTACCTTCTCATTTATAGCTCTAGGAAATGTATGGACATTAGACCATTTTTGTCACTAGGAAAATGAAATTATAGAAACGTTGCAGAAGATCAGGCTCAGAATAAAATTAAAATATAAATGTAGAAATGTTCCCTCAGAGCAAATGATATTTCTGTTGTTTTGGGGTTTTTTTGTCTTCCATTAAAGTGGACTGAAAATGTCAACATTGTATGCCAATGATGGAAAAAAATTACATAGGAAAGCATAAGAGAGCAGAATTTTAAAGGGCTTTTTAATGGGAAAATTGGATTAAATGCTAATAGGCATAATACCTAAATTCAGTGGTTATAGCAAACAATGGCAATGCTAAACAATAGATTTCAGAAAAATATTAATTTCCTAGAAATAAATTAATTGGAAGTCTTTGAGGTGCTCTTCTGTTTAAAGAATATTTTGCTCCACTGCTTTTAAACAAGTATTGGAAAGGAAAACTGTAAATTAATTTCACTTTTTGGGCTAAGTGTTTATGATGTTGGTACCTGACATGTCTTTACCATTTCCTCTGCTGAGCATCTCCTTTAAAAAACTGGACTTGGATAATTACTCAAGACAAGTGTGTAATATATAAAGAGTGGAAAATCATGCACAAAGAACAGTCTCTGATGAGTAAACTCACCATGTGAAATTTTTCATTTTGTCCTGTGATAGACAGAAATTTTTTCAAAAAGAAAAAGTAAGTATATATATTTACATAATGTACTATGGAGGTTTTTTTTTAATGGAGGAGAATGGTGCTGTTACAGTAAATGATAGCTCAGAATTGCAGCTTAGTGATGGGAATGAAGTGCAGTTCAACTGCAGTAAATTATCAGAATTAAACTTCATATGGGGAACTACCCAAGATATTTTTAAGTTCAAGATACTTTGAACCTCTCTCCCTTGCTATGAGAAGCCTCCCTTGCTTTATATATGCCTCAGTAGTATGTAAATGAATTGTTTTCACTTTTAGCTGGACTGGTTTCCCTTTCGGAAGCTTTAGTGTTAAGCACTCAGAGATGTATTAAAAATTTCCAGTTTTCCTTTCTTTCTTTTCTTTCCCCATCTGCCTCTCCTCTGTAGAGCAACCCAACCCAAGTATCATGAGTGGCTTTAGTAAACTATCGTTTCTTTTGTATAGATCTGCAGCTGTAGAGCAAGCAACAACTTCACAACTTCAGCTTATTTATGCAGTTGAGTGTTCAATAGTGCTGTTATCCTTAAATTAATCTATACTGAAGGTGGTGCTAGTTAAAGGGTTGGGGTTTTTTTTAATATTATTTGAGCATAAGGTTGGACTAGATGTCTTCTGAGGTATTTCCAGCCTCAATTATCTTGTCATCTGGTAAGTGTTGTTTCTGAGGAGAAATTTTTCACACTTGATGAAATGTGCTTTACATTTTTCATAACACTTTGAAAAACCTACTGAGAGCTTTAAATTTTTTTCTTGATTTTTCTTAAACAAAACCATATTTTGTAAAACATGCCACACTTTTCAGTTTTTCTGGTAAGAAAACCTATTTTAAATTCTCTTTTTTTCCACCAAATTTCCTAAATATATGCAGTTTTTAGCTGGTTTAAGTATTTTTTTCATGATGTAATGTTTTAAGTAAGTAGCCTAAATGAATGACAAAACTGATCTTAGAAGGAATTCTTCAATGATCCTCAGGACTGCTTAAACAAGTAATTTAACATTTTGAATTGCAGAATAATTTCAGTGACAAAATCTCCAGAGCTCATCTTGTCTAGAGACAAATTTAAATTCAGATTTTTGCTAAAGAAAGTTCAACCTGACATTTATTATTGAATCTAAGTAGAAGACTATTCCATCAGTTCAAAATAACCTCTTTTCAAAACGTAAGATAAATTTCTACTTATCAAATATATTGGCTTATGCATGCTGGGAATTATGACTTAACTTGTTATTTTTTTTGAGGTTCAGGAAAACTTTTAACTTGATAGTGATTGTGCAAGCAAATTATTCTTGCAGCTTGTAAAGACTGACCCCTAATTTGCAAAGATAATAGAGTTTGCCTAACTTGCATGCTTAAGCTACTGCTCTTTAGCACTTTCAGATACTTGCAAAGTCTTTTTTTTTTTCATTTTTTATTCTTAACTTTAAAAGATCAACATTTTAATATATTATAGTTCTCCAAATACTCAGTTTCCTTCCATTGGAAGTAATATTGAATGAAACTAAATTACATTACCTTTCTAAAGAGGATGGCAGAGCTTTGATAAAGCTAACCCTTTTAACTTTTTATTAACACCTGTGAAAAAACCAAAAAACAAACAAACAAAAACCCCAGACAAGTAGGGTTTTGGTAGTTGTATTACAATGCATATTTTTTCAGTGTTGTCTTGGCCATGTAAATAAATCATATAATTTAGATAAATAGAGGAATCACAAAAATAAAGGTAACAAAGGCAGTCACTCTGTTAGCGTAAATTCTTTTTTTAACAGAATAAAATCTGAGTATAACTGTTTACTTTTTCTAAATTGCTAAGAGAGGCGTAAGAAGGATTATCCTGGTATTGTGTAGCTCTTATTAATTTTGATAAATCTTAGGTTATTTTCCACTTTAAGATATTCTTTCTCTTTCTGGAACCAGCTAAGACCTGACCATCCTATTTTATTACTAACTCAGATACTAAATGTTAGAAATTTACTGAAGATGATGGATTTCCGAAGGCATGAATGTAGCAAGTGCAGGTCATTAACTGTAACATACAGGAAATCATAGAGGACAGCCCACCCTTAGGCTTTTTCCTTAAATAATATTCAAAGTCCCGTCCTTCCCCAGTAAAAGAAAACAATAAAACCAGATAATTATAACTCAGAAAGCTGATCTTTCAAAGTACTTACTGCAAATTGAGTGTTCTCATCTCACAGTGAGAGCTTGCCCACCTCTGGATTCCAGCTCAGCTTAGTGGTGTCAGCAGTGAACACATGCTTCTGTACCTTGCTGAGCTGATGCATCATGTTATATAAGGAGTGTTATTTGCATAAGTGCA
Organism: Florisuga fusca; assembly: GCA_038090715.1. Classification (NCBI taxonomy): domain Eukaryota; kingdom Metazoa; phylum Chordata; class Aves; order Apodiformes; family Trochilidae; genus Florisuga; species Florisuga fusca. The sequence goes on along the minus strand of JAAWXA010000025.1, from coordinate 13,263,691 downwards.
CTCATAGAAGGCTTAGCAAACAGTAATTAAATATAGAAATATCCTGTGGTTTTACATTAAGTAGTGACACTGTCTGTAATACAGCTGTAAATGGTATATGATAAATAAATATCTCTGAGGAGCAGCTATTGAGTTGTTCACAAAGGATTTGAAGCTATGTGAGTAACTTCAGACTATCAAGTCTGTGGTATCTACGTGAACTTTGATGTGATTCAGTAAATACCAGATTTTCTTGAAGCAGCTCACCATTTACTGAGAGCATCTGAGGAAAAGTTCCAGCAGCCTCAGGAGTGATAGAAAAACTTTTTTCTAGGGATGTAGAGAAGATGGTGCAGAGTTTGGCTTCTATGTTCACCAGTGCAATGAAAGTGGCTGAATAGGTGGCTAGTCTGAGGAAAGGATAATAGAACACTGTGATTAAGGGACCTTTGCTTACAAACCATTTTAAATGATACTTTTTTTGGTTCTCCTTTAAAAGTTGTTTGTCAGAACTTTCTGTTAATGCAGTTCCTGGCTTCCTTTAAGTTTTTTTTTTGAATGGCTGACTTGGCTGCTACATCAGCTTTAAGTGTGGAGTGCCACCTGAATGTGCTTTTAGAAATAGGGTGGGCTGTCTGCATCCTAACTCTGACAGAGGACCATCAGACCTGCTTTGAATAGGCACCAAGACCAAAGAAATGTTTCTATTATGGCCTGTGCTTGGCTGCCTTCGCCTGGACAGCTCTGGTTCTTCACTTGCCTTGTTTTGAAGTGTCTCAGCCTCTAAAATCTGTATCCTAAAGTCCATATAACAGCCGAGGTGTCCTCAACCTCATATTGAGGCAAAGAAAAACATTTTCTGCTCAACTGAAAATTAAAATGGAGTTTAATCTTCATTGTGTATTGTAGAGTACTGATGATAATAATGGTAGAGCTCCAAGGTACCAATATCCTCACTGAGGTGACAGTGTTAAGCTTTTTTGAAAATGAACATCATCTGTTTTGACAAATGATTCTGAAAACCAGAGAAGCAAGATTACAGAAGTATATTGTTTAGAGAAGTAATGCCTAGAATCACTGAGAGCAACACTTTTGTCAACAGTAACTGGCTGAATTGTGCCTTGCTTGAGAAAGGACTGCCAGGAAAAAGAAATACTTAAGAAACACAGAAAAATATCAACATTTTCCTGATTTTGGCCAAGAAAACCCAAAACAAACCCAACCCCCTCAAAACCAAAACAAAACAAAACAAAACAAAACAAACCCCAAAAACCCAACAACCAAAAAACCAACCAACCAAGCCAAAAGCAAACAAAAAAACCAAACAACCCCAGACCAAAACAATGTTTTATACTGATCTGCAATGTGGCGGATTTAAGGGATTATGTTTAGAGTAACTCTTGCACCCCCTAGTTATGGGAATTGAGATACAGGGATGGCAATAGCTGGTGTGTAATTTTTTTTTTTTTTCTCCTTGAACTTGTAATGACATCCTAAACCACAGCATACTACACCGGTTTCTAGCAAGGAAACAACCTCTAAGCAGTAAAGCCCATGTGCCAAATTGACTTTTAATTGTGTGACAAACTAGATAAATTGCCATACTGGAATGTTAATCTTTGATTGCTAAAAAACCCCACCTTAATAGTATGAAAAATTTAAAGAAAGATGATGATTTTATATTTTAATTAAGAGATCAAACGCACCCCTGTTAAATTAATAAAAAAAACCACAGACAACCAAAAAAACCACCTCAAGGTGTGTGGGTGTCTCTTCTAATTTTGACATTAGTAGCTCTTGGAGTTCTCAAGAAATAGTGAAAAAGTCACAAATCCTATTGAATTAGACCTAATTTAGTAATGAAAGTGATGAAATGGTCTAGAGAATCTCTGGTTCTTCTTTGGAAATTTGCAATCAGTACAGCTATGAAGAGCGGGGCAGCAAGAAAGAATACTTGGTTTTAAACTGCTGAAGAGCTGGGTCAGGACTAAGGTTCCTCAGGTAAGGCTGCAATCCTAATGATCTGTCACTTTACTCTTATGACTATACTTACATCTAGTAGTCAAAATCACAGGAAATGCATTCAGTCAGCCATTATGCCCAAACTCAGGCAAAACCAGACAACAAAGAATGATTTCCTGCTTTTCCTGAATAAGAACCTGTATTTTAAATGCAAATCTGTTCATCATAGCTAAAGGCATAAGAATAACTCTTGTTACTAGAGAACTGTGACAGGTGAGGTCTTTTAAGAGTACTGGGGAATTTCTATAAGATGGTCATAAAGGAAGATCAAACAAGAGAAAAGTGCTTGTGCTTATAGTTCAGCCAAAAGTAGAGATTTTTTTTAAATGGCATATGAACTACATGAAATTTCTTGCCTTTGATTTTCAGTGAAAAAATGCTCATGGTAGTACAACCCTCATGCAGAGATGGAGATACAGGACTTGCATACAGCATATCTGCAGGCTGAAAATTGTAACAAATGTTGATTAGTAGAAACATTTGTTGCCAAACAATTTTCTTGGGCCAGTAGAGATGCATCCTGTGAAATATTCCTTCATCATCAGAACACCAGATTAAGTTTTATTATTTTTGCCTACTTATTTGTAAATAAATCAAGTTAGATAAAGCTATTTACTTAACTTTTTTTATTGATGTGGTGATAGTACTATTGTACCAACTTCTTAGAGGAAAAAACAGAGAGAGGAAAAACTCAGATAATTATTTCAGATAATTAATAACTGTGAAATCATTAACATGGTTTCCTTATCACCTGTGTTGGGATAAGAAAGGAGACATCCAATTACTGTTGAATCTACATCTAATTATATCAATATGACTGAAAATACTGTCAAATTTTTAATTTCTGTATTTTAGAACAATATTGCTTACTATGATATTGATTTATTATGATGTTAATAAAATAATGATCAAATATTAATTGCACTTCTAGTTGTTAGAGGACTGCAAACTTTCAAATTCAGGAGCTTCAGGTTGCATATATTTGCATTCAATTGCTCCTCCCACTTCCATTCCCTCTATTTATTTTTCCCTTCTTAATATTGTTTTGCTTTTATGCTGATATTCATCAATGTTTTGCTCCCCTTTTCAAGCATTGTTCAGAGATAAGAGGCTTATCTCTGAACATAATATTTTGTATGGAGAAACTTAGCTCTCCCTGAAAAATTCCATATGCTTCAACATGAACAAATCCACTGCTTGTTCCCCAGAGATAAAAGAATCCAGGTAGGGTAGAAGTGGCAAGTCTGTAGGATTTTTCTGAACTAGAGTTGGGATTTCAGTTACTTTTGGGGCAGCTGATGCAGTTGAGCAACCAACTGGTGGAGGGGAGAAAAGAGTGAATGATTGGCCACACCTTCCTGCATCAAAAAGAAGCCAGACTAATACAAAGAATAATTTCTCCTTGTGCACAATGGTGTCTTCTAATGGGGAATTGGCCTTTTGGATTGGCCAGCTTGCTGGCACGGATGTGGTTTTGGTAGGGGTGATGCTCCTCTGTCTCTGCACTTTCAAAATCCCCATGGGGTCCTGTGCCATGTGCCTCAGCTCCAGAGCCCTTTTCTAGGGGAAAATGTGGCAGAAGCCATTAATGGCTTTTTTCATTACTTCCTTTTTGATCCGTTTTATTCTGAAACTTTCTCAATTGGGTAAATCTTTTACATCTGTGATACCTGCTATAAATATTTTATATTCCTATATGCAGAAAATAGTGACAACTTTTATCTCGGAATAACAGCAGTATCTTGAGCTTTTTCAGAAAAAAATTATTAGCTTGGAAAGACATTCCTGTTGGTCTGTAGTATCCAGCTCCCAAAACATTTAAGCTTTTAAGGCTGTCTATAGCATTTCCTCTTCCTCTGCATAGTTCAGCTGAAAGCCAAGACAGCAAACCTGCAAGGCAGAAATTCTACAGAACATGCTTTTGAGAATTTCGGTATTTTTATATATGCCAGACAGAGGAGGGGATGGCAGTACTGCACATTCAGTCAAGTCATCTTTATATTGCACTCTAATCCAGCATGAAGACACAGGAGTTACCAGTGGGTTAATGCTTTTTAAAATTAACAGCCTGAAATAACTGTTGGGAAGAAATTCCACTTTGTCAAGTGAAAAATGTCATCCAATATTGTTCATTATTAAAATCAGTGCATAATTCAGTCTTGTTCTTTTTAGTTCTTTGTATAAAAATCAGGAAAAAAAAAGTCTTTTAGGCCTGATTTGTTTCCATGATCCACATCTGTGCACTTAGAGTACATTCTTCCTCATAATAGCAGCTGATGAGGCAACCGATGTTTACTCTAAACAGAGCTGCAAATTTTTTTTTTTTTAATTTAGATTATTTTTTCCCCTTACCCTAAATTTCACATGCTCAAGAAGGCAGTTAAGTACTTCTTTGCCTAAAGCAATAGCTACTTGACATTAAGAAAGTGTAAAAGTTGTATTTATAATAAGTGCTAAGAGTGCAGGAACATGTGGTTTTGGATGCACATGAACAATTGCTCTTGAAATCTGTTGAAGAGCTTGCTAGAAAATGAAAATCACATCTTTCCTCACCTCCTCAATCTTTCTGGTACACCTTTGCTCTCCAGCCTCATTTTGGATCTATCCTAGTGCAATTTCTCAAGAATATCTACTTTTCAAATTTATGTTGCTCACCCTTAAGGTAGTTAGTGTCTTTTGTGTTAAGGACCCAGGGACAAGATTGCTGAAAAGTTCCACTCTTCAGTGTTCCCCCTCTTTTGTGGAACATAGCTGGAGCCAAAGGTGTGGCAAAGGTATTTTCTGATAATTATGGCCTGCCCTTTCACATAATAGGTGGCTGGCAGGGTAAAGCAGTGGTGTATGCAAAAAGCACAGGATCAATATCATTTAAGTTGCAGAGTCTTTGTTAGGGCCATTCTCCAATTTTCACTGCCCAGCCATGAATCCATTCTATTTCATTAAGCCTCTTTGAAACTTCTGAACCCATTTTGGTTGAATTGTAACTATAGGGGACTAAGGAAAGTTGTTTTTTTTTTCCTCTTGAGTTGTGGCTACTAAAAATTAGTAACTAAAGTTACTGAGGTTGTAGTTATATTAAAGAATATAGAAACCTCCTCTTCTTAGTAACAAGTGAGAAATAAATCATCTGCCTTCTGGAATCTATTTCAGGTGATTTGTATCCATTAAAAATTTCATCTGTTGACTGTGTAATAAAATTGAGAATTCTCAGCACTGTTGCTGAAGGTGTAAGAAGGAGCACCTGCACTACATTTGCCACTCTATTTCTTTACATTTCAAGCCCAAGTGAAATGTTTGGGCTCAACTGTATTGGTTTGTTTTGGGTTTTTTTCATGGTATGCCTTATGTTTAGCATTTAAATCTTACAGGAACTTTGTTGTCCAAAATTTCAAAGAATTGATCTTTTGCCTAGATGTGAAACAGGAATTCCATCAAAAAAATAAGCATGTGGTTAGGCCATAATCTACTTTTCAAATGGAGCACAAATTTACAGTTTCTCCTGATACTGAGGCTGATGAACAGAAACTGTCTGGAAGGCTGTTGATTGAACAGTTTTTCTGACAGCACAGGATGGTGTTCCCAAAACTTTATGAACAGTCAGTGATTCAGAAAAGAAACTGCTGTGATTCTTTGGGAGGTAATTTTTTGTTTCCATTCATAGCATACTGTTGCCCACCAGGTTAACCCCTGTATGTCAATGAACTGAGAAGCATAATAATAGTATTCAGTAATCTTTTAAACTTTTGTGCAATGGCCAGCTATGTTGATTGGTTTCCAGAGAGGTCAAATCTTTTACTAGGACTTGATGCATCTTTGTTTCTGTTAAGAAGCATTAAGAAGTGGCTCAGGTGTGTAGCCACTGTTAGCAGGCTAAGTGACTGAGGAAGTCACTTAATCTCTTTCTGCCTCATTCTGGAGGCATATCCATATCTCAATATGAATATTGTGGGAATCAGATGCATGGAAAAGCAGAAAGGACATTTTTAAAATATAAGAACATGCAAGTAGAATAACAATTTCTCTATTGAAAAATTCAGCAAGAATATGCCTGCTTTTCAATGCTTGCAAGCAGCTGTGACTAAAGTAGTCAAAAGTTGTTGTGTCAGATAATTTCATGCTAATATGGTGTCCTGTTGCCTTTTCTATGCACAGAGTAGAAAATGGCAAACTAAAGCATCCTTGTGTGATATATGTGGAGCTTTTAGGACCCTTCACAGTATTTGACTAAATTAAGCTGAATAATTAATGGTAAGCTAATTTGATAATTATTGTTCTGTTCCTGTGGCACTTGTGCTACCTTTGAATTTGGTTTTCTGTCACTTTGCTATCCCATTACATTCTGAAAAACAGACAACAGAAATCCTATGTCTTATATTTAAATTATTCATCTACAGCATTTTTCTGCTTACAAAAAATATTTGGTCCACTATATGCCCTAATTTTCTAAGAGCCTTGGTTTGTATTTCCCACTGCACCTGTCAGAGAAGTTCTGTCCATGAAATTCAGTGAGATGTATCATAGCAGTGTAGGATTTGCAGTGTTGAGAGTGTACAAACTACTGCAGGAGTACAGGGGTGCAAGAAGGATAAAGTGATGTTATTACTCTGTGCTGTGCTGTACAGAAGTGCAAGTTCATTGCACAGTGAAGGGCAAGATCATTTTGCATTCTTGGCTTCAAGGTCCACAGTTCAGCATGTCTTGAATTCTTGCCCTTGTCATGCCCAATTTTGTACTGTCAGACATGTTTCAGCTGCAAGGTGGAAACTCCAAGCTGATACAACAGACAGGAGCTTCTTTTGGTGCCCTACTTTGACTGCTTTTTTCCTCTACAAAAATAAATAGGGTTGCACACATGGCACTGGCGGGAGATGTCTTTAGGGGCAGTAGCAGAGCAAATTATAGGAATTTTATAAATTTAAATATCACCAAATCACACCAAGTCTCAAATTGTGAATGGTTCTAAGAAATAGCAGAAATGAGGAATGTCCCATCAATTACAATGTGTAACATGTGCAGGATTCACAGTCCTTTTTGGGGCTTGGGCGTGGCTTGCCACAACACAGGAGGGGCAGGGCTTGCTTATAGACAGAGTATTGCTTTCAATTGATGGATATTTTGGAAGCTCTTGAGTGACTATTTGGAAGACTCTGTGACTATTATTGCATTTAGAAGGTGTGACATAACAGGAAAAAAATGTTATCAGATGAACAACTTCTTTCCCTGATAGTCATTATATTAAACATTTTGTTTTATATATTTATTATTATATATAATATATGTATTAGAATAAATATTATAATAAACACTGTTAAACATAGTGAATGGTATTTCCCAGGTTGAAAAAGATTTTTCTGGTTGTCCTTTCTTATTGTGTAAAAGGTGCAAATGCTTTTGGACATAGAAGTTCAGTCAGGTGTGATTTAAAATATTTCTTGCACAATATTTCTTGTGTGAGGAGCACAAGATATTACTACGGCATGAAGTTTTTCCCAACTTAGGCAAAAGTTGAAGCTCACTCTCAAATTTTGTGGGCTGAATCAGTGGCAGTTGAATTCAAGAAATGGGGAAAGGAAGTCGTGGACCTCAGTATAAGGAACACTAGTTTAGGGTTTTTGGCCATTGAGTACGTGCTATTGCACTCTTATATGAACAATCACAATTTTTGAAATTGTCAACAGCTTAAGTTTGTAAGAACTTCTTGTTTTCTGTACTTTGACAATTAGAGTAGCATACTTAGATTCCTAAATACTGGCTTAGGAGGTGAACATTAGAAATTAACCTTGTATGTTTTGCCAGCTTCTTTATCTAAGAACTAAGCAAAAGGAGAACTGTCCATATTTTCATTGGGATGTGTAATTTTATGTTACTGAAATGCCGTTAAATGGATATTGGCAGGGCCACATAAATAATTATCATTGCCATCAGAAAAAGTGAAACTGTAGTCTTAAAAAGGGCGTTTTCTGTCATTCATCTGTTACTATTTTCTACATGGCACTGTAATTAGATGAAAATTTTCCTTCCTCCTTTCCTCTTCTTTTTTTTTTCCCCCAAATTTTCACAACACCAGTAAATTTCATTTCACTGGCAACCTACATGTAATTGGAAATCAGAACAGTTTTGTAAGCCAAACTTGACAGAATGAGGACACCTATCTAGAGGGAAAAAAGAAGGCATACACCACTTCTGTTTTGTTGTTTGTTTGGGTTTTTTCCGCTTTTCTTTCTAAAAATTGCACTTTTGCTATTTTAAATCAAAGTAGCTGGTACTTTACATAGGCATCTGTCCTGATTATGACTTCTTGTCAAAATTGTTTCTCCAATAAAAATTCAGTGCAGATCTCAGACCTTCAAGTCAGCTGCATCTGAAGTAGGATCTAGTAACATCTCTAAAAGGCTGCTGAATTATGCTGTGCTATTTTTAGGAAACCAAGCATTCTCTTTTTTTCCAAATTCCATAACAGCTTGGATTCCTCCTGTTTCAGTCCTGAAATTACTCTTGTAACCTGAAGTTACAAGAGTAGGCTAAGCCTTTGAGGTTCTGAAGAACATATACAATATTTCAAGTCACAGACCTTATAGTCTTACCAAATCTTCCTGTGCGTTGTGAGGAGTATAATTTCCAAGAAATGTTGTCAATGGACACAATAGACAAGCTGAGAACTGTATTAAAATAGTTGAAAAAAACTTCTGAAATAGGCCTAGGAACACACTTTACACATGAGTAAGTAACTTATACTGAGGAGTTCTAAAAAAGTTCCTTTTAAAGTGGAGACAGCTAGCTCAATGACATTTGGCAGTGTTCCTGCACAAGATGAATCTTAATGCCTTGCCATAAACCACCATAATTCTGCAGTCAACATTTTCCTTTCATTTTCTTTCTCAGTTCCGCAAAAATAATTGAAGTTACTGTCAGATTTCTTTAAGACAAGTTTTCTCCAGAGAAGTGAGGGAGAAGGCAAAATACTAGATTATGGTTTAACATAATCTAATGCAGCTGTTCAGGAAATTATCTCTATTTATCAAGCTTTTGCCTTAATGTCTTTTTAAGTGGGAACCTAAGTTACAAATCCTTTAACCTTTCTGTAGGGAGTAATATTGAATTTCTAATTAAAAAAAATATTACTAAGAATACTTTTCAAGAAAGAATTAACTACAAAAAATATAAACTGAAATGATGTTCTTTAGTAACTACATTTGAATGATGGAACATTTATTGGCTTGAACAATATTTTACTTGTAAAAGCAAAATATTCACTTCACATGATTTCTTATTTTTTTCTAGTTTATTCAATATTAGTTTTGTACTCGAACAATTCAATAACATGAAAACATTAAATTCTGTGCTAGCACTGAAGAGAAATATTTTGCTCTTAAATAATTATAAGTACATAAAAAGAGAGATACAAAGACCAGATCCTAACCACATGAAATAAAAAATCTAACCTAATTAATAAAGTATGTTTTTCACTATAACAAACGAGAATTACATTTTTTTCCATTAAAATACTTGTAAAAAACATGATTTAGGTTAAATTCTCTCCTGCAAAGACAACTGAAGATTTTTGAGATTCACCTTTCTTTGGTTTCCCTACTAAAGACAAGCTGATATTTGTGAAGGTTTTTCAGAGGCACCCTTAGGCCAGATGGTAGCTAGCCACTGTTATATCCTTTTGAGATAATGGAGAAAAGGCTCAGAGTCTCATATTGTGCGGTCCTGCCAAGGGTTCCACAGACACTTTTAAATCTGACAGCTGGTTGTAATACCAAATTATTAGTATTCTTTACATGTTTTTTCTCGGTGTTTTGATCTGAAGTTGCTTGATTTGTGTGGACCCATGATGTGATTACATCTGCTGCATCCACATGGTCATGCAGCTGTTTTTTATGATGATTCACTGCTTAACCTGTTGGTTATTTACTAAATAGCAGGTCTATTCTACTAGCAATGCTTGAGGAATTCCCTTTGAAGAATTAGTACTGGCCATGTGATTATAAACCTCACCTGAGGTGTGATGAAACTCGCATTCCCAAGTGGAACTTCTTAAGAATTACCTTCCCTGATCTGGACCAGAATGTTCTCCCTGATGAAAAAAATTGTTTCTAGAGGAGGGTTTTATTGAAGCAGTTACATTTTGGCAAGGTTTTTTTTTCTACTCAGCCAGTATTTGCCAACTGTCAACAGAAGATTTCTGACATTCAGGTCTCTAGGTAAATCAGATTTATTTTTTCTTGCAGGGATATGAATGTTTATTTTTACTTTTGGATGTTGCTTGTTTTGCTTTGGAAACTCAGTCCTTATTATCTTGTTCCAGTTCAAAATAGTTATCCTTCTTGTTCCAGTATCCTTCTTGTATCCTTCAGTTATCATTCTTGTTCCAGTTCAAAATAGGCAAAACCCCTTCTGTATATTGAGAAAGAATGAGATAAATCCATAGAATAAATAATTTTCCACAGGAATGGCTGAAATCAGATTTCTAAGGGAGTTGGTGCGTCTAGCTACAGCTTTGTGGACATGCAAAAATAAAATAAAATTATATTTAACTATCTTGTACAGGACAATATATGCATGTTCCACTTAATTACTAATGAGAAGAAACTAATTTCTATGTGAATGAAGAACAGAATGTAGGTGAGGAGCAGGATGTCTTTGTCTGGTGATACCAGTACATCAGACTGAGATGTTAATGTGACATATGCTTATTGTGGTGGATTTTACAGAAATGTTATCAGTATTGTAATGTAACTAGTAGTGTAGAGAAGTGGAAGAGAAATAATAATTAATGTTCTGCCTTCTAGCAGATTTCTTCTTTCTTTTTTTTTGAAGAGGATAAACACAGGTATGAACTGTATATAATTTCGATGGCATATTTCTTTTGTACAAGCAGAATGTCACAACGTGCTTGTCCAAGTCACACACTGCCACACATTCTATAGGGACTTTGCTTTTCCTATTTAGGTTCCATTAGCTTCTTATAGTGCCCATCATTATTTCCTGCTAGCAGCTAAGGAGCTGCTTTGCAGTTTTCTGAGAAATGTGAGAGGTCTTTAAGGGGAGACAGTGGAAGCTTTAAAAAGAAAATCAGTTCAAGGTATTGAATTGTAATTTTCTTGAAGGGTCTGAGGAATAGTGAGGAGCACAGGATATTGCCAGATTACCCCCTGCCTACAGGGAGAGTAGAAGAAACCTTGCAAGAAAGGTTGGGGACCTGCTGTCCCTGGGTCACTTGGCAGTGTGCTGAATTGTTTAATCATAGAAAGCTGTGTGCAGGGGGTCCTGCACTCTTCTGGAAATGGCCTTTGAGGCAATGCATGCAAATTTGTTTGGTTTTTTTTTTCCTGATGGTCAGTAAACCCAGCCTTGAGGGAGATCAGAAACCTTGTGGATATACCAATGCACATGCCAAAACTCTGCACGGAGTTCTGTTTCTTGTGTTCTTCACAGAGACTGTTTCCAGAGAGGGAATTGGCCATTAGATGGGATTGAAGGACTGTCTTTACCCATAGATGTTCAAGATTTCTCTTGAAAGTTTTTACTGGATGGGACTAAGGATAGGGTCATGAGTCCCTGCTTCAATATCACTTATTGGTAGATAATACCGAAAGATTAAAAATAATAATGTGTTTACAATTGTTATTTTGTTACAAGCGGGAAAAAATGAAACTATTAGAATAAATGAGTACTGAAGCCTGGTGAAAGGGTTTAACTATGGGTCAGAAGAGGCACCTGAAAAGTTATTAGTCCTGTCTCTGTACTGAGTGTTGATTAGTTCTGGAAAACATATAGTTTTTTTATGATTTTAGGAAATGAAAACTAACTGGTTGTTCTCTCATACTAAGGGAAAATTTGTCTCCTGAAGAAAATTATTGTGGCATAAAAACATGAGGGCAGCCTGAGCTTTTAATTACCTCTGTGTGTGTTTTTAATGCAAGTCATGGGGTACAGGAGTATCTTCTTTTTAGAAATTGTTCACTGCTGGTCAGCAGCACTAATCCTGAACAAATATCAATCCTGAACAAATATCCTGAACAAATATAAAAATAGCACCTATTTTTATAGGTGCTACATAAAAATTAAGCACCTATTTGTAAAATGCTCTGAGAAGCTTTCATGGAAAAATCACTAGAACAAGAGGAAAATAATAAAATTACTGAAACTCTTCATTTTATCTGTTTGATATCAATTGGTAGTGTTTGGGTGGTACCTTAAACATTCCTGGAGAAATATTTTTAACACTCACTCTAGACGTGCCTGGTTATCCTACCCTTTGTGTTATAACATTCTAAAAATATATGTTATAATTCGGAAGTCCTTACTAAAATGAGATTTTAATTTTATTTGATTATGCTTTTCTGATTTTTTTATTTCTCTCATGCAATTCAAATTACTTCTACCAGAACCTCAGCAAAAGTAATTAGTTTTAAAATTGGATAATCTAATTTTTGTTTCTGACATCCAACTACTTGTCTTATTGAGCTTTCTTAACTGTCTTTTAAATTTGTGTTTACTTGTCACACTGATCACTAACAATCAATCTTTAATAATCTTATTTTCCCAACTTCTTGGAGGATCTTAATCTCAACCTTTAATGGAAAGGGCTTGAATGAAAATTTTGGAGGACTTTTCCCTCATGTAATGAATTAGAGTAAAATGTCTGGCTGACTCTCAAAAAGACACTTGAGGAGAAAGCAAAAACCAAAAGGGCTTAAAATTTTGTGTATAAGCCCTATGAGCAGCAGGCTTCCATATTTCTGGTGACACCTCTTTCCTGGAGCAGGGCATCTCTCCCCAGTGCTTCACAGTCATGAGGTCAGTGACACCTCGACCTACAGGTATTGACTGCTGCAGGTGCCTGCAGAAGAGCTGCCATGGCTAGAGCTCTAAAGGTAGGGGAGTTCTTTCCTCTGGCTTAGTCTTTTCCCCTGGTAACATAATGTATCTTGAGGAACTTAAAACAAAAACACAACAGTCTATTCCACTCGATAAAAATGCTTCTACCAATGCTTCACTCTGCTTCTTATGCCATTGCATTTCTGAGTAATGTTGCTGAATACACGTGGGGGTCTGGGGAATTATGACTGCCACAAACTAAGGTAAGAAAACTTTAGACATAAAATTGTAGTCCTTTTTAATTCATATGGCTTGTGCAGTACATTAAATACATCTACTATTGTAACTAATGTTTGATTAGAGAGAACACTTATTTGAAGCTCTGCTGCAAGTGAGGCTTTAGATCATCAATTCAATTCATGTTCTGTTCAGGTTTAGCAAAAAAAATGGGGAATGTAATACAGAAAAATTGAGCGAAATTGGAGGTTATAAGGTTATAATAAGGAGTTATTTCCCTTGTGTGGGGACTATGTGACTAGAGATCATTCAATAGATATTTTCTTAGTTAAAGAACAATGATGAAGAAGAGAGTTACCTTGGAAAAATGAGATTTTTCATGCTAAAAAGAACCATGTCTGATACATAGCAGCTATATTGAAAAAGAAGAAAGAGAACCAGGTCTTGGTTATGTGGTATGTTTTCATTGGAGTTTTCAGTGACAATCCAAGCTTTAAAATGTTTTTAGTTTCTTCTGTCCTGAAAACTTGAATGCTTCTCTTGCTTTGAGGAAAACTGTATAAAAACCAAAATATCTGGATGTGTAAAGTATAAAATAACATTTGAGAACATGTTCCAATTTTCTGAACATTATTGGAACTTGCAGGGTATTTTAAAGTAATTTGAAAAGCAGACGCATTTTTCATTTTTTTTGTATGTGCATAAAATGAGTCTATTTTTCCATTTACGATATGCTGGGGTAAAAATGCATATCAGTGTATTGTGGTAATTGTAGGTGGAATTAATCTGTTAATTTTGTTCCTTCTCCACTATCTCTTTGGATTTTTTTGCTTTTGCATGTAGGTTGTGAACTTCACGACTTTTATAGTTTTGGATTCCAATATTTGAGTAGCTTCTGTGTTGCCTTACAGTACAACACAAAGACAGATCACTCCTAGCTGGAAAAACCCCCGATTATTGTATTTAAAAGGATACACAGTCTTTAAAGAAAGGTCATCTAAGTCTAAATAGGATATTTTCAGTTAAATATTGTATCATTGAGCTTCATCCCCTCTTCCTCTTCTGAAACTTTGCAAATTAGCATTACTGAACTGTAAACTGTGTGAACAATAAATCTTTTCTTTAGCATGGGAACAGAGAATGATTTATATTAAATGGTGGTGTATACATTTTTTGCAGTGTTGTATGCTATAATTATAAGTCAGATGAATTGTTTTTTTGTTTTTGTTTTTTTTTTTTGTCTGAGTGCCAGGTTTTTTGTGGCAAATTATCTTGTCAATTTCAATTGCCAGATGACTGGCAGTGTATTCAAGTTTAGACTGATTTTCAGAACTGTTAACTTAACTAACTTAGGAAGCTAAATTAAGAGGAAAACAAGAAGTTGAAACTCTTCATTTTGAACTTTCATCTGAGAAAGTCTGGTCCAAGCCTGCCAGATGTTCTCAGTAATGTGTGGGTTTTCAGTGCCTCATTACAGCCACAGTAGTTCAGGGCTTCTGCACCTGTGACTTTAGAGAGCTGGGCACAAATCCTGACTGCATTTTCTTAAACGTTTTAATTGAGACAGAGAACAGTAACTTTATCAGGCTTTGGCTTCTGCTTTGCTAAATGGATAAGAAACAGAGCTATGTGACCACACCTGTGTAATCTATGAAGTCATGCCAGCATAACCATGTAATGGGAATCTTTCTAGCAGACAATAAAGTTTAGCAGAAAAAAAGTACATGTAGCCTTTCAAATGTTTTGAAGGATCACTTTGAAGTGTGTTTGGCAATCCTTGTTTTAATCTTTTACATTTTGATTTGTGAGTGTAATGTTCTGACAGGTTTCTCAATACCATGAAGATGAGAAGATGTTGCACAATGTTGTAATTTTGCACTTTCTAACATGTACTGAGGAAGAAAAAATTGTTGCCCAGATTTCTATCATAATGGCACGTAAGGTCACTACAGACTCAAAAGCAAGCCTTGGTCCCTGATTTTATTCTTGATAACTAACATGCACAGCTAATGTTTCTGAAGCTATGTTCTCTCTCTCCTGTTCAGAAAGGAGAAGGTAGTTTATAGTTTATTTGCTGTTTACATCTTTACAGTTTCTTTTTTTCAGTGAATGTTTTAATAGTGATGACATCAAATGGTGAACTGTATTAAAACTGACTTAAAATGCTTAAACACCAGGATCTGAGAGTGTTTCCTCTGTGGATCTCCTGGTTTAATTTTAATGTATGCCTTCTTTTGGTATGATGCACCTTAGGGTAAAAAAAGATCTGGTTGTACACTAGCCTTCCCATTCCATAGTCTACATCCTTTTGAGGGCTGAAAAGAAACCTGGGAGTAACAGAGATACTTTGATCAGCCTCTGCTGAAGGGTGAGTCAAATTGTCAGTGTGAAATGAGCCAAAGATTACATTGACTGTGGTCTTAGGAATATATTTTTTTTCCTTCTTAACAAAACATGAATAATAAAAAAACCCCAACCTCACTGACAAAAGTCAGAAGTTTTCTGACGTGGTTCTGGGGGCTGTTTAAATCAGCAGGAGAAGCTGACAGCTTCAAATCTTTGTAAAAAGCAGTTTTCCAAAGGGTTATGTGTGAAATCATGTTGCTGTGTGCACGGTATGGATTGATAAATATAGAAACTTCAAGCTGTTAGTAGAGAAACTTTCAGTCAGTGATCAATGTAAATCATATTTCTGGGTTTATCTGTGTTCAGTTAAACAGGAAGCAGTCAGATCTGAGCCCATGACTGTTGCTGCTGTGTCTGTTTCCATGGTACTCTTTGCTGCTTTTTTCCCTCTTTTGTCCTCAGACACGCTCACACATTCTGGATGTGGAAGGGAGGGGAGGAAAAATGAGCCATGGCAGTTCCGTCTTACACCTCTGTAGGTTTTGCATGGCCATTCCTTTTGGATGATAAAGGAATGTCTGCATTTGTTCATGAGATAACCCCTGTGGTCTCAAGGAGGTAGAAAGAATCCTGTTGTTTTGCTTTATCTACCTTGACAGACAGATACGTGTTGACAAGCATATTAAATAGTAAACTTACTGCATGTAGCAATTAGAATACAAGAGATGTAAAGATTCATTGTAAAGGTATGTGAAATTAAAGTTTTTGTCAAATAACTGTTCTTCTACTGCTCTCCCCTCATACTATCCTCCTCTCACCCCCTTCTCTAGTACCTATGTAGCATTATTCTCGTCCACATATTTAGTTAGGCATAATGAGTTAAATAATCTTTACAAAGTTAGGCAAGTCTTCTATAATGGATTTAGGCTTGAACATAAAGCTGATACCCTGACTTCTACCTTCACAATTTCATGGCTGTAAATTCCCTTTCAAACTTACACGGTTCTTTTGAATTCTGGAGTTAGTATCTGCTGTGAAGGCCTCTTCTCATTTCTACTTGGTTCTTAAGAATTTACAGAAAAAACTTGTCGCTTACTCCTTTCCAAGGTTGGTACAATACTGAGTGACTAGATAGCAGATTTTTATCTCTGTTTTTTCTTTGGAAATTAGAGTCAGAGGGAGACCTTGCTGATGGGTTTTGGTTTCAAAAATGGCCTCGGAATGAGACTATCTTGACTTCCTTTCCAAAAGAAGAATAGATCTTTTTTTAGCTTAAGAAAATAATTTAATTCCTGTAATTTTGCTATTTTCTTGGTCTTAAATACCTAATTTAATTGCATAAGTACAGCAAGATTTTTGTTGAGAGATATCTGTTCTCACCTTGATAACAGTTGTGGGCTGTTCAAAGATTGATGTATTGCCTCACACATTTACCATGACTACCAGTAGTCTAAATTATATCAATAGTAACTCATTAAAAAAAAATTAGACCTGTTCATTTTACCTGGACATTATGCACAGTACTACAACTATTTTGAGTAATCTTACATGGTTTTTTATGGAATGGAGACGATGCATTACCTGTCAGCCTATTATATGTGTACTGTAATGTCTTTTTGTAGTTCTAGAGGTCATATCAAAGGTATTCAACACAAGCAACATGCTTCACATGAAATCAGAAACATTCAGCACCATTTTTAAAAGCAGATTCCAAAGCCTGATATTTTTTTTAACACTACCCATTTTTAGATATTTTTTTTTCTACAGAAGTAGAAAGATGTCTTTTTAATAGCATGAATGACAGTTTCCATAGAAAAGTTCCATAAAATTTGCATGAAGAATTTTTTGAGAGAACAGAAATGAATGCAGAACATCATGAAATTGTTTCAGTAAGCAGTTAACCTCAGCAATACTAGAATGAACTTATTTGAGATGTAAAAACACCTACTACCCTGCTGCCATGTAAAGACTCTGGGAGTTTTATTGTTATTATTTTCATCTTCACCCAGAGTTAGCTCCTGTAACTGTAAAAGGAAACTATGCCATGACAGTGCAAGCTTTTTTACTGTATCATTGCATGTAGTTCACAGAAGGTATTGGGAATACTTTCACTTTTTCCCTTCTTCAATTTATTGTTGTACCCCTAACAGGATTTTAAAAAAATATATTTTCCTGAGTCTTGCTTTTCAGTGCAGACTCCTTTCCCTACTGTTTCACTCAAGTAGCTAAAAACAAAAATTCAGCTTGAATAAACCTATTTTATACACCATAAAATACAATATTATTCTGTGAGGCCTCTGAAGTCCTCTGCCCAAACAAGAAAAATGCTACCTTCTTTAATTACTGCCAACACACAGTATATGAGTTTCTTTAATTATCCTTCTTTTTTATTTTTTTTTTTCTCCCTGTAGCTACACTCACATTTTAAATAGCTGCACAAAAATGTGTTTCAGCAGAACTTTAACTGTAAAGCATTTTACTATCAGTACCATTTAACACTGAATGCTGTTGAAAGAAAAAAAAATCAGACATATAAAGATGAATAAAACAAATTAAGGAGGAAGTGGTTAGCTTCCTATTTCTTGAAAATTTAAATTTAGATTTATTTTAGAATTTGAATTTTTAAAATATCCATCAGGAATAAAAATCAAAAGTGGGTAGTGTAGAAACCTTCTTAGAAAGCTTATTTAAACATGGATTTATTTTTCTAACATCTTTTTAGCTTGATGTTGTTGCTATCCCTCTCAGGGATATTTTCTGCCTGCCCAGTTACAGTTAAACACAAATTTTACTTCCCAAAAATTTAATTATTTTGGACTTCAGAAATAGCTCCTTTTTATCGTAAACTAGACAAAGTTATCCATGCTATTGCCTATTTTAATGAATCGGAATGGAATACAAACTATACTTCCCTAAGAATTAAAAAACACTGTATTAACATGGTTTTGAATGACTAATTGGAATGTTGTAATGAACTGCAAGTACTATTGTCAGATATTTAAGGCACTCTGACTCCAAAACTAGAGATAGTTTCCTACATTTAGTAAACTGCAACAAGTGGACCATGTACAGTATAGACCTATTCTGTACTGGTTTTCTTACAGAAGTTTGGATCTTTATGTACAGGGTACTGCTGCTGCTGGAGGGGTCTTCTTGTGGAGTACAGCATCCCACAGATTTCTTGTCTCAGATTTAAATTCTAAATGGGGTTTTGAACTGAGCCTGCTAGCACTCACTTTTACATTCTTAGACTCCAAAGCAAACATGCTGCTAGGAAGGAAGGGAGTTGCCTTCAGAACTGGTGATCAACCCAAAAGCTCATTTAGCCTTGAAAACCTCTGTAGCCATCAGGAAGTATGCAGATAAAATGTGTGATCACTTTCTGTTAACTGCTCTGGATATGCACACTTTTATCGAATTTACATCAGTTACCTGTTTTACAGTCTGTGTCCTACTATATTTGGACTTTAAAAGAGAGTATAATCATAAAATTGGCTGGGTTGGAAGGGACCTCAGAGATCATCAAGTCCAACCCTTGACCCACTACCGCTGCGGTTACCAGACCATGGCACTGAGTGCCACATCCAGTCTCTTTTTAAATATCTCCAGGGACAGAGAACCCACTACTTCCCTGGGCAGCCCATTCCAACCTCTGATCACCCCCTCCGTAAAGAAATTCTTTCTAATATCTAGCCTAAACCTCCCCTGGCACAACTTGAGACCATGCCCTCTTGTCTTGTTGATAGTGACTGGGAAAAGAGACCAACCCCCCCCTGGCTCCAACCTCCTTTCAGGTAGTTGTAGAGAGTGATGAGTGATGAGCCCCAGCTCCCTCAGCCTCTCCTCATAGGATCTGTGCTCGAGTCCCTTCACCAGCCTGGTTGCCCTCCTTTGGACCTGCTCCAGCACCTCAATCTCCTTCCTGAACTGAGGGGCCCAGAACTGGACACAGTACTCGAGGTGTGGCCTCACCAGCGCTGAGTACAGGGGCAGAATCACCTCCTTGGACCTGCTGGCCACTCTGTTTCTGATCCAGGCCAGGATGCCATTGGCCTTCTTGGCCACCTGGGCACACTGCTGGCTCATGTTCAGCTTCCTGTCAATCCAAACCCCCAGGTCCCTCTCTGTCTGGCTGCTCTCCAGCCACTCTGTGCCCAGCCTGGAGCTCCCCATGGGGTTGTTGTGGCCGAAGTGCAGGACCCGGCACTTGGCCTTGTTGAACCTCATCCCATTGGAATCAGCCCAACTCTCCAGTCTGTCCAGGTCCCTCTGCAGAGCCCTCCTGCCTTCCAGATGATCCACACTCCCCCCAGCTTAGTGTCATCTGCAAATCTGATGATGATGGACTCAATCCCCTCATCTAAATCATCAATGAAGATATTAGTAGTTTTGTTTAGTGCATGCTTCTTTTTTCTGTATCTCTTGTAGCCCTATTATATCATGCAAGGGGTTCACCTTCTCAACTTTGTGTTTTGCATCTTCTGATTCCTGCTGCCCTTTGACTTCAGTTTTTCACAAATCATGACCTATCATCCTGAATGCTCTTATTTAGCCCACTCTCCTTTGTTATGTGTGTTTAAATCAGGAGTGAGGAGTATTCTCCCTCCTCATTTAATGCAGCATATCATGGTTGATGGAATTCCCCATAAACAAATATAAAGACTATATTTGTCTTTATATTTACCTATATATACCTGTGTCATGGAAGCTCTCTAGGTGTACTTTATGGTGCTGTATTGGTAAATGTATGGTACTGGTGGATAAACCTCTTTTGGACTTGGAAAAATGCTTCAGTATTTCTGAATTCTTCAGTAACTGACTACTTAACTCTCATTTTTATTGAAAATAAAGAAGTACAGATTAATTTTATTAATTATTTGGGATTTATTTATTTATTTAATTTTATCTAGTTACTTCTTTCTTCATCCCAAAGGCCTTATCTTCGTGAGAGTTTGTTATGGTTTAAGGGGGACCAGGCTAATTTTACATCATTAATACAAGAACCTAGAGAGAGGTTGTTTAGGATCCTGATGGATCTGGTGGTCAGTATTTCCTCCCATTTCCTGCCATACTTTACAAAACCTGGAGGAAGAAAATTCTACTCCTTCCTGCTCCCTTCTTCCTTGCTGCTTCCTGCTCTCTTAGGTCTTGCAGAGGCTCCTGCTTTTCCATCACTTCCCATGTGCTCTGCAGGATCCAGTTCCATTAGGTGCAGGGAAGAGTCCTGGACCCTTTTTCAAGGTCTGCCGCAAGGGACCTGCAGACAATTAGGTCTGTGAGTATCAAGATCAGGTTTTGTATTTATTCATATATGTGTTCCTCCCCCCACATGTTACAATCCCTTCCTTGTACCAGTAAATATGTTCTGGTTTTAACTTCCAATCCTTAAGTCTCTCTTCCTTATTCCCCTTTTTTTGCTCCCTTAGGAGGTTGGAGGGGGATTACAGAGAGCATCTCCATTCTAGTAGTTTTTGGTTTTACCTGACTTCTAAACCAAGACAGAGTTCAATTTTATCCCTGTGTAAATGCTCTTTCTTTTAGTCAAATCACCCGAGAAATACTTAGCCCACTTCTGGCCTTGGAACTGTTAGAGAACTAAGAGCGGCTGTCAGACTTTGCTTCTTTTTGGTTTTCTTTTTGTTTTGTTTCTTTGGTAAAGTTTCTTGCCTGCAATCTTTTATTTGAAGGCTTATTGCATACACGTATTTTTACCTTTGATGAACAGTCATGGGGATAAGTAGGGGAAACTTCTGTTAGTGACAGTAGTGAATTTAATGTGGTGTTTTGTATGTGTGCATGCATCTGGGTTTGGGTTTTTTTTATTTTAATTTCCTTAACTTCCTTAAGAGTAGGAAATCCTCAAGTTTAAATGTTATAGTATTACTCATATAATCTTGCCAGATCCCATTAATAGCAACAGCAGTGAGAATACACTGTTGGCAGGGTATATATGTATTTCATCTATTTATACAGAAAAATTATTCAGACCCTAAACTAGTCTTGCTCCACAAGGAGACTAACTTCATCTATTTTTCTGGCTCTCCATCTACTTCTTAAATGTATTTCTCATTCAATGAAGGTGTACAGCACACTGTATATACATAACTGTAACATATGCCAACCTCTCTTTAACTGAGCTCCCAGCCAGTCAGTAGTAAATATCAGTTGTTGCTCTGAAACTGAATCAATGTCGCTTCATAGTTATTTGTGTAATGGATAACCTGTGCAGCAATGGTTCTAAGAGGTTGTGGTCAGAGTCAGGGTACAGTTGTTTAAATGAATTCTCTACCCTGTACAATTTTGTACTTAAATTTTGTATTTGTATGGGAAACAGGAGTGAGCACAAAAAAGTACACAAGAAATTTGAACCCCTCTCCATTTTTAGGGGGATTTTTAGCATCCTGGGATGCAGCATGGGTGTTGATTATAGATAGAAGTTGCCAACAGATCTGTCTTTTAAAAAACAAGACTATGTTCAGATGCTTAAAACTGACACGTTTTGCTGAAGTGTTGGGTGTCAACTTAAATTGCATAATCCATTTGGTGACCTTCCTGGAACAAAACTAGGAACACTGAATTTAGTAGAGGGCACAAACTGTGGTATGTCAAAATACATAGGTTGTCTGGATGAGGTGAATTTAAACAATATCACTGCCTAGTAAAGAGCCTGGGCTTTTTCTCCCGTGTGTTTATGTATACATACATATATCTCGGCAAGTATATCTTCAAATATGTTATCTGTACTGGGTATGCTCTGACATAGAACTGTGTTTTTGTTAATCTGGGTGTCTGAAACAAACCAATCTGTGGTGGGCAAACCCAGGCCAGGGGAAGTTTTTCTAGTCAGTGCAGAGGAGGCAAAGGTGAGCATTATAGAGAGGAGTAAATTAAATCTGAAAACTCAGAGGAACTTTGCCATTGAGATGATCCTCTCTAAATCAGCATTTCATGTCAGGGAATGAGCTTATATGAGGACTGTATCATGCTCTCCACTCATTGAGGGTGAGATGCCTGGCAGCTGACTAGCTGCAATCTGGTTAACAAGGGTTATGAGGCCATAAAAGTAGTGTCAGTAATCTCCAGTGGCAGGAAGACTTCCTTGGATGTTGAAAACTGAAGCATTAATATCCTTTCTGCTAGCTTTAACAGGGATTTCAATTGCTTTCTCCAAGACAAGCAGTGTCACTGATTTTATTACTTTTTGCTATGAAAAACTCTGTAAATTCTGAAATTCTGTAAGCTTAATTTTACTAAGGCATTTTAAAAAATAAAGGTATCTTTGTATGAGACTGCAAGAGGGAAGAATACATTAATCTTTTCACATCAATTCTGAATTCTATTCCTGACATCACTTCCACTTTTCCCAGGTTTTGAGATTTCAGAGTAAGGGGGGTTGAGAAAAAGCATATTACATCCAGTCTTCTGATCTCACTTACTGAACTGTTTACCTGCAACTTGGTCAGTGTAGGACATTATGCATTCAGTTCTCCTTATAATTAGTGTAAAGTAGATATGCTTGGATTATAGCTCATTCTAAATTACTTCCAGAAAATATGGAGAATGTGTGTGATGGATTTTTGAAGTTGTTTTACATCATTTCATCAAGACAATAAATTCTACTATCTTGTACCACCTAGGACTGAGCTTGTCCAAGAATGGAGAGCTAAATTTGAAAGTGAAGAATGTTCTAACAAAACCAATTGTAAAGCTAAATCTGCAACACTTTTTTACCTTTGTTTGGATAAAAAGAAAACAAGAAAACAAAAATAAACTTAGATAAGTCATGGAACAAGTTGTACCTTATAGCAACAGATGTTCCTGTAAAAATTTAGTTGTCTTTGTTCATGCACAGAACTTGATCAAATGCCATTAAGAAAAGAGAAGCTTTCTCAGCAATAAAAACAGGCAAAGTATTATTACAAATCCTCAACTAATATGTTTAATGGGGGGAAAAAAAAGTTTAAAATTTATTTTTTTTTTAAACAGAAATGTTTGTGTTTTGATAATTTACAATAAAGAAATAAAAGTATTTGGAAACTTGTTTAATACAGGAAAATTTCGCAATACACCCCCAAACAAACAGAAAATTATATATTCCGTTTGATCTGAGAAATTTTTGTGTTTCAGCCAGCACAATGAAAAATCCATTATTCACGCAGCTCAGGTCTGATGTGGGCTCTAATAAAAAAATACACTACATTAGAACTGTGACAAATTGAGACAGAAACATTAAATTGATAAAGCAGATCCACACCGGAGGACAGTACCTTGAAAGTTATATCAAGCATTAACAGCAATTGTGGGGATTTCTTTGCATATTAACCCCTTTATAAATTATGCACGTACACTGAAATTGTATGAGTTGTTGGGTTTTTGAATTCTAGTTGTGTGTATGAAAGCAGCATTAATTTTCTATTTTTCTCAGTGGATTTATATACAGAAATTACAAAATCTATCATTTTTCACTGTGGGCACACATTATTTTAAGGAGGCCTGTGAAAAGCTGCTTATGCCATTGAAGCCCAGCAGCATTTCGAGCAGTACAGCTCAAACAGAAGGTTGCAAACACTTTTGAGATATTTTGACAGCTTTTTTTCCCCATCAGTAGCAACAGAAATCAAATCCTTTGTGTTTCTTTTGTAGTTCTACAGGGAAAATACAGACATGCAAACCATCCCAAAGTATCTCACAGCTGATTAATTATATTACATATTGAGAAAGCATAGGTTTAATTCCTTTTTCTCACAGAAAAGGATTGAATTTTCAGTGGGTTATAGCTTCATTGTGTCTCTTTCATTTTTAAGTGTTTGCTTGTTGTTGGTTTGTTTGGTGGGTTTTTTAACGAGAATTTATTTGCTCCTGAGAAGTTTTTAAGAAATCTACTTTATTAACTGAAAATAATTTTGAGAAATCCTTCAACCAGCCTGTTCTAAGGAATAATATTACACCTGATTTTAAAAGTCAATTTAATATTCAATGCATGATTATTTTTAGCGCACTTTTCTGCAGAGCAGTATATATATATTGAAGCATAATAAAATTTTACATCTTATAGATGATATCGTGACACTTTTCATACCAGTGATGTGAATGTTAGTATTTCTGTCTTAAGATGATTAGTTTTTAGCTGTTGTGCTGATAACATAAAAGGAGCAAATCATGGCAGCATTAATATTTATCATCTGAAATAATGGAGTCTGATAGAAATGTCCTAAAACCTTTTCACTTGAAAGAATGATTCAGCATGTTAATTGGTGATGGAAAACCAGAAGATAACTGTTTCTGTAGATACTCTAAAGGAGTAGATGACTTAGCTCTGAATGGACCTGACTCGCAGCTTTACAGTTTGAGTTCATTTAGTACTTCAGAAACTGTTTATGAGGAAGTGGAAAACTAAGTTCTGGTAGAATTTCTGGTGAACTAGAAAGCACTGACCATATAAATTATGACAAAATTTGGCATCACAGGAAGCTTAAATTATTGTAACTAAACATTGAGACTTATGAACAAAGTTGTTGTCTATTCTGAGATAGGATGGGGAGAAGTAGGACAAAGAGCGTCTTGTGGGGTTTTTTTTTTTAAATTGTTTAAAAGTAGTGTGAACTCTGATTTTTTAAGGCCTGGTAGCAAACATTGAGACTTTAAATATGAAATACTGTGACAATATCAGTTGCTCCTGATGCCTTATCAAAGAGTAATTTGTTCTTTCTATTACTACACCCAATTCTTACAGCATTCCATCAATGATATAATGAAAGTGCAAAGGGAGGCATAAACTTAAAAGCAGCTTTGGCATTCTCTGGCAGTCCAGTATCCTATAAAACAGGCTCTTTTCATCTACCTTGAACTCTTATACTCACTAGGCAGATCTGCAGTAGTCAGAAAATATGTGTCTCTTACAAATTGGATCATAGTGGTTCTTGAGGATCTGAGAGGTGCCGTGGTGTTCTGAAGACCTGACAGTCTGTTTTGGATGGATTACCTAAGACAAGCTAAGGAAACAAAGTGCAGGATGAAATAGTGCTAATGGGAAAAAATGTTTACAAAATTCTTGGGCTCTTTCTGGGTTTTACAGGTAGAGCAAACTCTATTATGTGCAAATTGTAGGCTTGTGGTTGCTGTGGATTTGCCGAGTGACATGCTTGGTGAGAAAGGATGCCAATACCTGCAAAAGCCCATAGATCTCCCACAATGTAATCTATTACCATTTTGTTTTCACTTCCACTTCTCTGTATCAACTTACTGAAAAAAGATGAGTCACTTTCTGTTTCATCTGAGCCATTCTTCAATTTTCCTATTATGATAAAACTTAGAACATTTTGACTAGTGCTGTCTTTTTGACCTTGAAAGGAGAGAAGAAAACAACAAGTCCCTTCCAGGATTTTCTGAAAGACTATTTCCATATCCAACTTGTTACTGTTTTACAAGTTGAGAAGATATTTTGACAAGACAGGTTTCTCAGTATATGTATTCTAATGTGTCAGAAATAAATTAACAAAGAGAATTTGTGCAGAAAAATGTGGCAATTTGTGCTCCAGAATAAAATGTCAGCACTTTCTGATAATACCAAATATCAAGACACCAAATCATCTTCTAGAAAAAAACATGCAAATGACAGAAAAGACAAGACAAATGACAGAAAATTTGTTATTTGTAAACTGAAACCAGGAGGACATGAACTTGTGTCTGAAGCTGAGTTAGCTTGTGTGTATAGATTTGTCTCAAAACCCAGTGAATATCAGTGTTATGCTATTAAATTTTTTTCACATTTTGAAGAAAAATACATGGAATTCCTAAGAGGGGAAACAATATTTTTTTTTCTTCAAACTGAGAACTTGACTGCTGGAAATAATATGCAGTCTGGTATGACAGATGGTGAGGGCTGCAAAACAGCCATTGGTATTCACATTAATTTTTTAAAGACATAACAACCATTATAGAGAAAAATCTATTACTTTTATGTATAAATCGAGTTCTCTAGAATTTGCCTAATGTAGATGCTCTCTTTTTAGCTTGAATGGAGCCAATTTAAAACAACACCTAAGGTCTGACTCTGGTTTTTGGAGATATGGGGGTACATGTTTAAAAGCCTACATTCTGTCTATGCAATGATTTACCTTGTCTCAGTGCATTGGAGAAATAGTTTCTGGTCTGTGCTTCATGACAGTAACTGTTGGACTATGTAAATAACGCTGCATTGTGGCACTTTTTACCATCCCTTATTGAAGGACGTATCTGGGAGTGAAAAGGATTTTTTTTCTAGGTAAAAGATGAAAAATAGCACTTTATTTTAAAATAAGATTTAAATTTTGGATGCCTGCACTTCAGCTTGTAAATTAATGTTTAAATATATGTAGTTTGACTTTTCAAGATTTTCAGCATGTCTTATCCTACTTGAAGGATACACTTAGGTGCTGAGTGACCTTTAAAAAACTAGTGAGGTCACAAGGTTAAACCAGACTGACTTCGAGCTTTAAAAATGTATTCTGATTAAATTTTCTAATCTTTGCTATATAAAATACAGGGTATGTTTTTACAGTTTTAATTTAACAGGTTCATTGGTATGTTCTCATGTGACCTGTCTGTAATAGAGTGGCAGTAAGACAAATATAAAGGTTGTGTTAAAGCAGCCCATTTTCTGCATAGTTACACAGAGGGGTCAGGCTCACCACCATGGAGGACTGATCTTGTGAGGAACATCTAGCTGAACAGTGCAAGCTAGACATCACAAAGTTCTTCAGAAGGTTGCTATGAACTTTATTTAAGCAAGGTTAGGCCAGGTCAAGATGAAATGGCTAAAAATTGGGACCATCTGCTAGATGCTCATTAAAAACCAAAACAAAACAACAGTTTAGTGGGGGTACAATTTAGAGTCTTCACTACAGAGATTGACAGAAACCTTAAAAATTATATTCTTTAAAAAATGGGTCACATACTAAATAAGACAATAGGAATTATTTTATAAAATTTGCATAGTTATGCATAATCTCATTTGTCTCTGGGGTCATATTATTCAGAAATACTCAAGCAAACCTCTGGATGTCAATGACAGTGTACTCAAAAATAGCAGATTCAGTTTGTGGTTTCAATTTATAGTTTTGCAAGTGATAGGGTAAGTTATAAACACCAAGAAAATAGGTACAGGTTTATTCAGGCATTTCTGTTTTGATACGTTCCAACAAAAAAAAAAACAACAAACCAACCAAAAACCAAAAGCCAATTGTATTTAAGAAAGCGGTAGATATGGGACTCTTTGGGGAGAACTGCAGGAACACATATGGATGAGCCCATATGTTCCAAAGATTCTACATCACTTTGAAATTTGCTGACTTCCTTGAAGTTTTTGATCTATTTCTGATCTAGCCTAATGTGAGTGAAATGAGGGTGTTTTGTTTCCACTGAGAATTGACCTAATCTAGCTAGCTACCTTTGCTGATGTCAGAGACTTCAAAATCTAGTACCTCATTTGGATTTAGGTATTTCATGAAGGGAAGCTGAACAGAATGAATGGCAAGAGCAACCAACTTCTTGTTTTAAACAGCTGTATGATAGGAATATATAGTCTAAAGATAGTGTCTCACAGTAGCTGTATGTTTGGAGAGAGAGTCAAAAGGTTTAGCTGGGTTTTCATAACTAGTTTCCATGAGCTCCCCTGCATAATTTCCTCAAGGATATATACTCCTGCCCTTTGAAAGTTTCGTAAAATGTACTGGGAAGTTAGACACTTGCTAAGAAATCAATTTGCTATTTCAGTAAGTGTTCCAGTTACTGAATTTCACACGTGAGTTGAGATGCATTAACTGGCTACCTTTGAAATAATTCTTTACTTGTGCCAGATTAAGTAAAATTGCAATGAACTATTTGAATACAGCATTCCAATTGGCACCACTTTTGTACTTCTTAATGAAATACATCAGAAGAGACAAGAGAAATCCTTCTGATTAAGCAGGTTTTTGCTCTAGCCTGGCATGACTGACATTATGAATAACTGCTTAATGCACTTATTTGGAGATTCTGTTCTTCATTTTGTCTTAGGCTGTGCTCTGAGGGAGGACCATTTCTTACCATGGTTTGTGCATGCTGAATTTTATTAAAAAAGCTTCCTTGGAAACCTTCAATAGGTCCAGAAAAATACATTCCTTTCTGAAATATATTTGCTCCTAAATATTTTGGGAAAAAAATCTTGGTGCTCTTCTAAATAAACTGAAGAATATGTTGCTCACTTGTAATTATAAGTGTTGCTGTGACAGAGTTCATCATGAAATGTCTTCCTCTGTGAACTTCCTGTTGTATATAAAATTGAATGTGGTCAAACATGCTAGATTCACACATCTGAATACATGAATGTAGTTCAAGAATGATTCATGCCTTAGACTAACTTTGAAGGTAATTTACTGTGCTGTGAACCCAAGAAGTATGAGAAGATAGGTGTCGGTGAATTTAACTGCTGAGATTCAGAATCTAGTGCAATATTAATCATTGCTTGAAAGAGAGAGCTGATTTCAGTCACTTATAGACTTCAAGAGATGAGTATTTTTGCTACTTAAAGCACAACTAACTTGCAAATTTTGTTTCCCCTTGGTTATTTCAATTAATCCTTTCCTCTTAAAATCTGTGTCACAATTTAGAGCAAGAAAAATACTACAAAATGAGAGTTCTAAATAAATAATACAGCTAAAGCAAGTGAAAAATTCTTCAAGAATATATTATTTGAAGACCTTCCAGCCACCCCTACCATGAATAATAAACACTAAGTAGTTACAGTGGAAAGGTTTCTAATATACTGCAGCTAGAAATTGTTCAGATTGAAGTTTTTATTCCCTGATGGGATTTTTAAGTCCAAAAGTTGGCCACATCAGCAAGAAATAACTAAATGATAAGTTGGCAATGAATCCTTTACCTTTTATATTCTTCTTTCATGAGCACCTGGAAATGCTGAACTGCTTCTAATGACATGATCATATTAAACACGGCTGTCTCTAAGCTTCACAATTTTTTCTGAACTTTGAAGAAAAAGAAAAACAGAGAAAGGTATACATTTCCTCAAATTGAAGAAACACTGGAACATTGATAGTTCATATACTTTTTGTATTGATTGTTCCACTCTGATGGATATCAATGAAGCATTTCCCTTGTCACACTGTGGAAAACAATAACGAAAAACATAGTGAGAACCCTGGCCCTTTGTATCTTCAACATGTATTGAATGGTCATCTTTACTCTCTCATGTGTCCATTACTTTAATATTTCTTTACCTGGTACTGAATAGAACTTAAACCTTGGAGCAGAGTTACCTGAAAGGCATTTGTTGCAGAACGTAGAAAAGCAGGGTGAAAAGGAAAAAATTTCTTTGTTCCTTTGTCTCTGACCTGTTGCAGTTCATTTGTTTGAATCATTTTCCTTTGGAAGCTTCCTTTGGAAGATTTTCTTGACTTATTATAATTTTTAAATTTTATTATTATTTACAGTTTATTCAGGAAGGCTATTGAGGTGCTGGAGCAGGTCCAGAAAAGGGCAACAAAGCTGTGAAGGGACTGGAGCACAAGTCCTGTGAGGAAGGGCTGAGGGAGCTGGGGCTGTTCAGCCTGGAGAAGAGGAGGCTCAGGGGAGACCTCATCACTCTCTGCAACTCCCTGAAAGGAGGTTGGACCCAGGGGGGAGGGTCAGTCTCTTCTCCCAGGCAGCTACCAGTGAGACAAGAGGACATGGACTTACGCTCTGCCAGGGGAGGTTTAGGTTAGATATTAGGAAGAAATTCTTTACAGAGAGGGTGATCAGGCATTGGAATGGGCTGCCCAGGGATATGGTGGATTCTGCATCCCTGTGGGTTTTTAAGAAGAGTGATGTGGCACTCAGTGCCATGGTCTGGTAACCACAGTGGTAGTGGATCAAGGGTTGGACTTGATGATCTCAGAGGTCCTTTCCAACCTGGATGATTCTGTGATTCTGATTTTGTGTCACACACTTATGTGGGGAAAGTATTTTGACTGAAGGCATTCAGAGCAAGAACAGAAGTCATAAGTTCCTTTTGAAAAGAGTAAGAAAATATTCGACCCTCTCCAGTCAGACAAGATGTTATTTAATGTAGACAGGACAACATGCTTAAGAAAAGTTACCTAAGATAACAGTGCTGACAAACCTTAGAAACTTATTTAACATTTTAAATATTTCTGAATCTGAATATTAGCTGTTAGTCTCATGGGGAGTATCTGCCATCTGGTGCCTAAATGTTCAGTGAAGTTAGAGGTGAAGAATGAGGTGATCACACGATGATAGTTGCCTTCATTGTCTGCAAGCAAATTCTGCTGAATGGGGTCAAAACTCCATTTGGAACTGGGCTGCAAAGTTTGCCTGATTTTTGGTTATCCCAAATAGCTGATACCAGTAACAGATAGATGTAGATACAATGAAACATATTCCTTAGATCATGCATCTCCTTAAATGAAGTACAATTACTTTCCTTGTTCTCTTATCACAGGGAGGAAGAGGAAGTGTAGGAATAACCATGTCCAGTTTGCTCAGTCCTAACAACCAGTGGATGTTTTATCATGCAGTTGATCTTTGCCTAGCTGGTCTTGGTTTTTTGCTAAAACCAAGAATTTGTCAAGAAAAGGAGGACTGCAGCTAAATGCCTGATTGAAACACACCCAGAATTTCATCTTTTTCCTGCCTAATGAATAATGAATTTAGACAAAGTTAGACATCTTTGCACATTCACGTGTATGCAATTAGACTGTGGGGTTCCATAAAAATAGTTAAACTTCTCTGGTTATTTCTGCTCTCCTTCTCTCACGACTATGGCCTGTAGTGGTTACTTTTTAATCTTCTTTCCTTTTATCCTTTACTGCTACCGTGTGGCACATATTAGAAACAACATGCAGTGCCTTTTTTCTTCCCCATTAGTTAGAAAGATGTTTCTTAGATGTGCATGGGCTTCGACTGAGCTTTAGCCTTTATTTCAGTACTTCTCTGCTTTTGAAGTACAAGTGGAATATGAACACCACTGAGATATGTCCATAAACTGCTCTGAATATCTAGCTGTAGAAAGTGCTGTTCTGAAAACTACTTGCTTCTAGTACAACATTTAAAGAAACAAAGCCCTCCAGGCAAGATTTGTGAATGTGTGTTTCACAGTATGTGAAATTATTGAGTATATATCAGCCACAGTATTGCTTATTTATATAATTCATGCCTATCACTTTAAAAAAATTAAACAATTGTACAGCAAATGCTGTTTAAGTGATTTCCAAACTTCTGCACCAACATATTGTCACGGTTTAACACTGGTCTAGCAATTAAACTCAATAACAGATGTTTTCTATAAATCCCCTTCTCCTCCCTGATAAGGAAAGGAGAGAGAATAAGGGAAAGAGACTGGGTTGGAAACTAAACTACAGAACTTTAATGAAACAGTAATGATAAATAGTAAAAATTACTGAATATACAAATATACAGGAAAAATTGATCCCACGTTCCTCCCCCTTTCCCCCAGTAACTCTCACATCACCACGGAGGCTGCAGGGCAGCCCTGGGAAAGTCCAGGCTGGACTCCTGGGGTCAGGAGCAGTCGGGAGCTGGAGGCAGGAACACACAGATTCAGGCTGGCACGGATCAGGACCACAGGCAGATGAACGGACGGAATCCTCCCAGGATGCCGAAGCACGCAGGGAACAGGTGAAAGAAGGGCAGGAAGAGCAGGAAGAAGGGGTTTGACCCTCGTGATCCCTCAAATTTATACTGAGTATGACATGCATGAGATAGAATACTCTGTTTGGTCAGTTCTGGCGTCTATCTGTCCGGTCCTCCCCAAAGGAGGGGTTCAGGTGGGATCTCTTTACTCCTTCTGCAGGGTAAAATGTTCCTCAGAGCTGAGCAGTGTCCTTGGCTCTCCACACCAGTCTCTGGCAGTAACTATAAACATCCAGTGTGATCAGTCCTAGAAGCAGACACTGTCTGAGAAACTTGCTGTTAATTTCAGCAAGTGCAACTGCTGACAAGACATTTAGCTGAAAGCAAAAGTACAAACCAGAAAATCACCTTTATCCTGGCCCAAACCAGGACATATATTTTAGATCTTCCTCTTGAATTCCAAGATAGACTGTGACACTAATATGTTCTTAAAAATTAGAAGAAATATCCGTAAGTCAAAGGCAAGGGATCTCAAAGAATAAATGGGAAGGAGGAGCAGAAACTTAAGATATGATAAAGTTAAGAATTGATTCAGGAAATAAAGGTGGTGAAGGTAGTGGTTTATCAACTGCCTTTAGTTATATTTCAAATGGTTACAGGATCTGACATTAAGGAACTTTTCAGAATAATTTTTTTCACATCATATATATTTTCCTTTTTTAAAAAAAATCAGATTTGCAGAATATGATTCAGAAATAGACAATAAATGCAATCTTTTTTCTGAGTTTTTGTTACCATCTTTTGTTGCAAATTAAATACTAAAGCTTTTCTGAAATTGGAAGATTGTTTAAATGAGACTGTTAAATTACTTTACTATATCAGATGATTGCTGTACATCTTCCACAATTTATTACATTGGACTGATTTCCCTCAGATTAAAATGCTGTCTCTAGCATTCTCACTGAGAATTCTCTTGTGTGTCCAAAAGTCCTTCTGAAATTATTGTCCTAACTCTCACTGACAGTAAAAAAATATATAAATGAAGAACAATACCACTGTTTACTTCCATCTTCATATTTGGACCTGTAACACTTCTGTAGTGTGGTTTGTAACGACTTTTGCCATAAAAGTTAGGAAACAGAAAAAAGTAGCCTAAATATCTCTCCCCCAGCTGATTCCCCCTCCCCATCCCCACACTGATATGTTGACACTAAAAATAAAATATGACTATTATCTTTCCTGGGAAGCTTCATGCTTTTGGCAGATACATTCATGTTCTTAATTTTTAATAAATAATGCAGGAATTATTATTATCATTATTTAATTTTCTATACTGGTTAAAGTTGTGCACAAAATTTGCATTACTTCTGGTGCTGCTGCTGGTTTTGTACTTTTTTGCTTCATTCAAGTCCTTTGTGGAATTTTCTATTTTAACTAAGGCTAGTCATCATGTAACATGAGATTTCATATGACTTCAGTCTGATTTACTAGTCGTGAGCAATCTTGTCCATTCTTTTGCGAAATCACAGGATCAGCCAGGTT
Source organism: Florisuga fusca (assembly GCA_038090715.1). Classification (NCBI taxonomy): domain Eukaryota; kingdom Metazoa; phylum Chordata; class Aves; order Apodiformes; family Trochilidae; genus Florisuga; species Florisuga fusca. The sequence continues at coordinate 13,230,109 of JAAWXA010000025.1, read as the reverse complement.
TGAAAGGACCTCTGAGACCATCAAGTCCAACCCTTGATCCACTAATGTTTGTCACCAGCTATTTGAAAAGAGGTATTAAGTTGATGGCCAAAAAAAATCCTTTAACAGAAGAGGTTGAAAGCCCATAATTACATGCAGAGAGAAGCCATTAAAAAGTCATTTGGGTGACTTTAAAAAAAAATGGGGTGACTCTTAAAATTACATTCCTGAGTGGCTGTATGTAAGAAAGTCTGCTGGGTCCCAAACCCTAACCTGCCAGTTCTAACAATTTGGGCAACAGACACTGCTTTCATAGGTATTGTACCAATTTTGGTCACTGTTTTGTCCCCCTTGATGTCAGAAAAAAGGTGGCTATGCTTTTCCAAAAAGCCTTATGTTTTAATCACAATGAGTTAGATGGTGCAGAATGTGTATGGTTAGTCTTGCCTTCCACTGTTTCCCATAAAACGCTGGCTAAAGTGGTCCAGGTCTTCAGTGTGCACCAAAGGAAGAATGCTAGCACTCTCTCAGGTGGGGTGGATCAGGTAAATCAGGGGACTAGGAACAGAGGAGTTCTGTGGAGCACTGCCATCAGCCCCAGGAAGTCCCAGCAAGTCACTGTAACCTTTGGTCTGTTTTTTTCTCATACCGCTTTGGAGCAAGAAGTTCTATAGGGACATCCACTTCCCATAGCAGGCTCTCATCCCTGTCTAGATGTGAACTAAAAATGCATTTTGAATGCTAAAATGCCCCATTAAAAGAGTTGTGAACAAAAGAAATGATGAATTATTGGAGGAGGGAGGGGGAGACAGTGGGAGGAAGAGAAGTACTGGACGTAGCACACTTCAAATCAGCTTTGGAAATGGTTTAGGAAGTAGAGGCAAACCTTATAACATACTCAGAGAAAGGAAGTAATGCAAACAATAAAAACAAACTGAATGAGACAACTCTGATAGCCAATGTACAAATAGTTATTAAAAAAATCAGAGATCTGTTTTTTTTTCTTGTGTGCATAGATATTTGTCAAACTTAAGCTGTCCCATGACTGCAAAATACCTGGAAAAGTTATAAAACATAAACCTGAGTTATGAAACAGTCAGGAGATCTATGCATATAAAAGAAAAGAAGATTCATGTAAGGCTTTATATAAAAAGTTTTAAAATAAAACTATGAATATTTTTATAATAATTATGGTATCTTTTTTTCAATAGGATGTAAAAGAGTTATGTAAACATTAGAGTAGATCAGTTAGTAAAATCTTGTGCTAAACAATAAACTCTGAATACCAGTCATGGTCATGTAGTGTCTGAAAAATATTTTCTTCATAATTGTGGCAGGAAAAGCTATTCCAAATAGTGAATCTGTCATATCAGGTTACCTCATCCACAAGCCTTCATGTTAATTGCAGTAAAAGGCATTGACTCTATAAAGAAATCAGGTTAATTTTTTTTTCTTTATATTTTCCGCAGAGTTATCTTTCTGAAGCTCTTCCACCAAGCTATTTCTAGGCTGTTTGATATTTCCTACTTTGAACTGTGACGTTATTAGTTATACACAGTGGGACAAGCCATTTTCTACACAAGTAGTTCACATAACTAGCATTCCTGGGGGAGTTCAGCATCTGAGTGAACAGTACCTGAAACAGAACGTGCTTGGGGGTAGATGTCCCATAAGGGAAGATTTTCCAAGGCATACCTATTGAATTGTCTCCCAGTTTGTTGAACTGACATGAAATCCTGTTTAACTTAACACTACAAATGATGGGTTAACTAGTGCACCAAGGACTTTCTTGCCATGCTTCTACAGGCAGTAACCCCCCTTCAGCCTGTAACATGCTCCAGACATCCCCTTCTGCCAGCTCACAACAATGGGCATTCCACAGGCCATGGGGCTGAGGCTTCCCTGGAACATCCTTGAGAGGAGCCGGGAGACATGGACTCCCTTTCTCCAAGTGGGGCTCCTCCACCTGCAGCTGTGTTGCTGTGCTATTCTTATGTTACAATATAATCAAGATTTTAGAGTCAAAGGTGCTTTTTTCTACTGCCTCTTCTGGTTGGGATAGTGCACATGTAAATTACATGGGGTGCCTGTGTTTCTGGTACTTGAAGCACAGACTGGCCTATGGTTGCACCACTTACATGCTAGGGGAGTCTCTATAATAAAACTTGCAGTCCTATAGGGATAATTTTTTATATTCTACAGCATTTGTAGCTAAGTTAGCAATGATTGTATGTCATGGTTTGTAAAGCATACAAAATGCTCCACACTCAGGTAAGGAAGGGTTAAATAGTTTGGTGAGGGCAGCAGTAATCTTTTTTGCATAGTACCTGCTGGAGACAAAGTCTAGGCAGATCCTTTTGTACACACATACACACACAAGAGAGGAAAAATAAAAACCAGTTATATGAAGACATGCAGAAGAGTTGGAACTAGGTGATCTTTAATGTCCCTTCCAACCCAAATTATTCTTTCTGTGAAAAGGGAAGAATTATTTTAAGAATCATTTTAATTATTTTATGGAGCAAGATGTTACAATTGCCTCAGAAGGATTGAGGTAGAGGCTCTTTGGAAAGAGCCCAAACTGAACCATGGTTCCTTCTGAAGGACAGAAGGAGCTTCTTCTCTTGGTTTGGAATCAAAAACCAATAAAATAGTAAGAAATATCTTGAACGAGCTAAAAAAAAAAGAAAAAATTTGACTATATGGTAAGCAGAAGTTTTAGAGAACTGCGGTAGATGGAATGGATTTTGGATTTTCTACTCTAAGAGCCTGAGGTAGAATTGGAATAAAAACTCCAATGTTGAGTATGAGTAAAGTCAAGTCAGTCTATCAGTGGTTTTTTTGTTACGATTGAAAAAGTCTTTCTGTGATCCTGTGATTCTGTGATATCAGAGCAACAATTACCAATATACTGATTCATTAATAAAAAGTGTTTTGTGAAGTCCACTGTTTTTACTATTACACAGTAACTGTAAGAAATGGCATTTGGAAAGGTGGCACATGCTTGTTTATTCGAACTTGTTATTGCCATAGTTTACTGTACAATAAGAGGTTTTAGGTTTTTTACACCGCTATATCCTAAGCAGGGAATTAAGAAGAAGAGAAAAAAGTGGTTTGATTGGAAAAGTAGTATACACAACATTGGAGCAATACTTGAACAGATTTTGTTCCTTAACTAGAGGTACAAAGGTATTTTACCATGAAAGCAGTTTATACTTTAAACAGTGTAACACACTCTGTAAGACTGGAAGGCTGACATAAACTGAAAAAAATTACACTACAATAATAATTGTGTGTGGTTAATTAATTTATTCATCAAAATATGTTTTTAAAAATATAAAAGGTGTATAATTAATCTATATTGAATAGTTTAGGTAGGCATCTGTCTAGGTCCCAAAGTTATGAGAAAGGGTCTATGAGAAAAGGAAAAAATGAATTTTAGCTTTTTACTAATGTTATGAAGCTATCATTTACATAAGTGATAATTGGATTCTACATTAAAATGCTATCCAAATAGTTAACTGATAGTTAAATGGGTTAAATGAGTGTAATACCAGTAGAAAACGTCTTGATGTATTGAATGTGCTCTCTAAAATCCTTCAAACTGCCACTAGATGGTGATACTAACTTTTAAACGGGCTGAACTTCATCAGCTATGCAGTTTTTTCCTGCTACTGAATAACACTATTGAGGTTATATACAGCCTGGAAGCAGTAATACCCCCAGCCATGTAAAACTGGAAAAAAAGTGTAACCGTTTATAATGTTCAGAATACGTCTTTCAACCAGACCCTTTCCTACCTTTGCCTTCTTACTACTTCAAAATGCATTGCATTGTGTATGTTCATGAGGATCTAAATGTCATGCACCTACCATTTTATAGTTCAGTAATAAAAAGGACAATGTTAGCCTTAGTTTGGAACACTTCAGGAAGCTGCAAAAGAGTGTTTTAGAACACGAATTTATGGAAATATTCTGTTCAAGTATGTGTATTTACAGACTTCCTACCATCTGGTGAGGCCACACCTCGAGTACTGTGTCTGGTTCTGGGCCCCTCAGTTCAGGAAGGAGATTGAGGTGCTGGAGCAGGTCCAAAGGAGGGCAACCAGGCTGGTGAAGGGACTCGAGCACAGGCCCTATGAGGAGAGACTGAGGGAGCTGGGGCTGTTCAGCCTGGAGAAGAGGAGGCTCAGGGGAGACCTCATCACTCTCTACAACTCCCTGAAAGGAGGGCGTAGCCAGGTGGGGGTTGGTCTCTTTTCCCAGGCAACTACCAGCAAGACAAGAGAGCACGGTCTTAAGTTGTGCCAGGGGAGGTTTAGGTTGGATATTAGAAAGAATTTCTTTACCGAGAGGGTGGTCAGACATTGGAATGGGCTGCCCAGGGAAGTAGTGGATTCTCCGTCCCTGGAGATATTTAATAAGAGACTGGATGTGGCACTCAGTGCCATGGTCTAGTAACTACAGCAGTAGTGGATCAAGGGTTGGACTTGATGATCTCTGAGGTCCCTTCCAACCCAGACAATTCTACGATTCTATGATTCTATGATCTCAGCAGCACTGTGCAATGAATCTTGGTTTGCATATTCAAACTAGAGTTTTTGGCACTGAGAAGGGGATATAACTTCATGACAATGGTTTTCATATGCAAAATGAGCTACACTTTCAAAATTCTGTTCAGCAGAACAGCTAACCAGACGTATCAGTACACACATGCATGCTTTGCTGAATAAGGGCTAATTAATAGTTTTGAGTTCCAAGAATAAGTGTAAACAAGTATTCTACTGATTTCAGTGATCTCATCAAAACAGCAGCAGATTCCAATAATTTTGCAGTGGATAGAATTTCCCCTCTGAAGGTTAAAACATTCTTTGCTTCTCAAACAAAATGTGTTGAAATTTAATTTAGCATCTTCCAGAAGACAGATAAACTATTCCATGCTTTCTCCATCTTCTGTGCCATTGCCTCCCCTCGGATTTTTAAGGCTGCAAATAAATCTTTTTTGTTGCTGCTAAGATCTCTGTAATTTAAATGTCAGTAACCAATGAGCATTTTCAGGTAATACCATATTTTAGTCCTTTAGATCCCTTTCTATCAGTTGTGCTTGTTAATCAGTATATATATATATAGCTCTATTCATCATGGAAAAATTCCGCCTAGACCTCAAGTTTCATGCCAAATGTGAGGCTTCTTGTCCACTCCTAGATTTAACAGAGGCTGTCCAACTACCTCTGTTAGTCACATGCAGTCCTTTGCCTGCCATCCCTATGAGGTACCTGAGCTCTGAATCCCCCATATTTGCATTAGGACTGCCTCTGTTCTGGTTTAGCCTTATATATGTTTAAGTAGTAACATGCAACTTTCTTAACAGATGTCATTGAATCTTCCATATCTTATTTTCGTTAGCTGAAGAAAAATTTATCTATGTTCTTCAACACAGTAGGCCATTATATTGCAAATTTAAGATGCGGTGCATTCAAGGGGAAAGTTTTGTCAAAATCACTGAAAGTGAGACATAACTCATCTGGGATTTGCTCAGTGGTTTCTTCGGTTTACCTGTACACTGAAGAATGAAGTAACATGGTTCGAAACAAAGGTTTAAAGGCAGCCACTGTACTCTAGATGTTTCCATATAACAGGCTGGAAATTTTCCATCAGAAGTAAAAACTGAAACCTTGGGTAAAATCTATCAGTTCATGCTTTCAGGACATAGGGAATTGTCTCTCTGGGAAAAAGAGAAACTTGTGTAAGTACTAAAGTAATCTACAACTCCAAACAGACATCCATAGAGACTTTAAAACTCTGAGAGTCAGCTCATTAATATCTATCTGATAAGAGGACTAGATGTCTATGACTCAAGAAAAGCTACTGCCTACTATGAATAATTTTGTTTTCTGATTATATGCTGAAAGCCTACTTCCCCTAGGGTATTATTCCCTGTAGCTTTATGTTCATTAAAATTATTAGTGTGATCATTAGCCCTGAACAAATCTGCTTATCAGAACAGCACCCATATTTCATTCTGTCCTGTGAAAAAGACTGATATATCTGAGAATCTGTCAGTGTGATGAACATCAGTCTTTTAGGTTGGAACAGCAGTGAGCTTTTCAAGTGAATAGCCCAATTGTCTTTGCTTGCTGTGCTTTCATTGATGTTGTGGAGAAGTCTCTGAGAGCTTGAACTGGATTCCTCTCAGACAAAACTAAATAAGGAGGCTGTGCAGTGCACATCAGACACCAGTGAGCATCTGATCCGTTCAGCTAGCGTGAAGGGGTCCAATGTCTGTCTGTCTGTCTGTCTGTCTCTCTCTCTCTCTCTGACATTTATAGTCCATCTGGAAAATGCATACACTGTGGGCAGTAAATTCTCAGCCCAACTTTTCAAATTTGCTGAGCTTCTCGTTTGTCTATGCTAACTACACAGTTTTGTACTACCAAAGTACTACTATAAATAGGGTTTTTGCCTATTTATAGTCTGATTTATTGGTGTAGTTTTGGGGTTTTTTTAGTAACTCTAAATCTCTTAAATTTGTTAAATACAGCAATAGGAGTTATGGGGGCAAAATTAAAGTCACAATGGCTAAATAACAGTATTTCTGTTGCCCAGTAAGGTGCATATTCAAATGCATAGCTGGAGGTTGGGAAAGATTAGGTGCTATACCTATAAAGTCACTTTTTAAAATTATGAATGCTATTAAAGAAGAGCAGATGTCCTCTAAACTGATTTTGCCACCAGTATTTTTCCTGCAGGTACTATAAGAAATAATTATTCTGGCTTCAAAATAATGAATTCATCTGGGAAGAGGACAAGTTTTTAATAAACATGCCAAGAACTACTTCTTTTGTTAGTGTTATTTCTTAGAGGAAGTATTATTTGTTGTTTACTGTTTTGGAAGAAAACCATTCCAGCTAACTAGTTTGTCAAGATTATTGATCCATGAGAAAACACCACTCATTATAGAAACAAAACTACAGACCAAGCTTTAGATAATTGGATGTGAATATTTTTCACAGTTCATGATACTGAAAATTATTTATGCCTATAAAGACGCTGACATGTCCTTATTTAATTTTTCAAGCTTGGTTCTCCACAGGTGGTGGGAGTTCTAAAGTCAATATTTCAGAATGGGAAGCAGGGAATGAACCAAGCTATGCTTTCCAAACATCATTCTATCTTTAATATAATTTTTCTATTTTTATAGCTCTCACTATACCAAATGCCAAATTTTACCTTAAAATTAGTTCCATGCAAGACATCTGCATGGAAAAATCTGAGCAATCAAGTATACATACTTGGTTTCTACCTTCTAAATTTTTCTTTATTTCTGCACTGTTTCATCATAGTCATGCTGCATGTGTTTACATAAACTGGAGTATTTTTCGTGTGTAAGATTTAATTTCTGCTCTTCACTTTCAGTCAAATGTTGGTTTTATTCAGAACTGAAATTTTTCTTTGTAAGTCAGTGCAAGACTTGTCAAGTCAACACTCTTTATTTAACCTATATATCTGCTAAGCAGAATGTTTCCAGCAGGAAAGCCTACAGGTATTCCTAGAAAAATCAGTGTTTTGTATCATCAGATGATGAGACTAAAAATATACTCTGTTTTGCCCCAAAATGTGTCCCAGTATTGTCGATGCAGAAAGACGATTGCCATTTGTTTATACAGTGCTGGAAAAGCTGTTTATATGGTCATGGATGGTGCTGTTGATGAATTTTTCACACTGTGTGCACTACTCTTGCTGATAGAAAAATGTTTACTGGAACCATAAAGTCTGAGGATTGAAGTTATTTGTTTTAATAAGAGAAGAATATACTAACTCTGTGGTCATACAAGTCATTAATAATAAAAGACGGGCTCCTTTTATGTAAAAACAACAACAAAATACACAATAACAAATTAAAACTTTTCCTGTTAACTTTATTTATCATGCCTTATGGATTTTATTTCTCCCTTGACATCTACTATTTATTATTTAAGAGATATAAGGACAGAGGAGAGAAATGTTTTCAGAAGAGCTTAAAGGAAGAAAGACACTTAGTGCTTCAGAAAGGAACTGGCATCTTATTACCATACAGCAGGAATTATGGAGAAGAATTATTCAGAATGCTGCTGAATAACTGAGAGGTAATGTTGCCTGTACACATTATATTTGAAATATTGCCTGCTCCAGTTGCTTAGGAAAAATAAAGTTCTTCTGGTTAGGACTTGCAAATTTTTTCAAGCCAATGAGACGTTTTTAAGCTTTCCTCCAAAATAATGAAAAATACCTAAGCTTTTTGAAAATGCAACATGTTAATGTATATATAACTTAAACATTGTTACATGTGTCAAATTAATTCCAACACAGGGACAAAAAACAGGGAGGAAAGATCCAGGACCTTCAATAAACGCTTGGTAAGAAACATATCAAACCTCAAAGGTGTGGTTGCAGAGAACAGTCTTGAAGTTCAATAGGATTACAGACAAAACCTTATGTGAAGATCATAAATGCTAGCATGCTGCATTCACATTTAATGTATATAAGTAGTCCAGCCTTGTGTCTTATTAGTGGAAATTGAGCAGTGTTGGTAAATAGTTTTCTGATTGTTACTCATAGCCTATATTAGCAATAAGTTGACTTCTACAACGTTTCATTTCATATTTTACTCTCTGCTTCATAACATATGGTCTAGTTGTAAAATTCCATTTACCCACAAAAGAAAAATTTGAAGGCTGACATTTAAAATATTTTCATGGTTTTCTGCATCTCATGTACATACAGTATATAAAGAATTTTCTGTTGTGTAAGGAGATATAACTGAAAAGCCAGAGGAAATGTGAAAGTAACATGGATTATTACACAGGCTCAGAGGATTAGAGATAATTACTATTCGGTGAATGTTGCAAATTATGACGCCGTACTTCGAAAAACTGTGCTCTCTTTGTATAACGTATGCAATGAAGGGTCTGATTATAATGTAGCCTGATGATAGGTGAATAGGTGAAATTTAGAATAATAGAATTTATTTTGTGATATTTTTGATCCAGACAAACCACTTGACAGACATGAACTGTCCACAAAAAGCCTAGCAGAAAAGAAACAGAAATTCTGCATCATGAAAAGTGGCATGCAAAAAAATAAAAGAAATCTCTATAAATCTTTGTGTATTTATCCACAAAGAATTGCAATAGCCATCAGCAATTTGTTGTAGTTTCTTTACTGTCATCATAATAGCTGGATGTAGATGTTTCTACATAGATTTTGGATGAGGAGTGGAAGGAGAAGGATCCTGACTCAGGATCAACTTTATGTCCACCAGGACCCCCAGGGTCTCTTCTGCCATGCTGTGAAGAGAACTTGTAAATATTGTATTTGTTTAAATATTCCCCAGCCTTATCTCAGGCGAGGGGTTGCTGAGGGTCAGTGTTGCTGGTAAAGAGCTAAGTGAAGGCAGTGCTGAGTACCTTGGCCTTTCTCTTTCTTCTCACCAGCCCCTTTACCCTATTCAACAACAGGCCCACATTTTCCATAGTCCTCCTTTAGTTCAAACCCTTCTTGTTGCCCTACATGCCTCTTGCACATTAAATTCAAGAAGAAATTCAGCTTGGTCAATTGGCCTTTATTCTTCCTGCGTCACCTGTAGCCTTCATTTTTACATCTGATTTTTGTCAGGAGCAACTTGTTCACCCAGGCAAGCCTTCTGATACCTTTCCCTGAATTTCTACTCATCAGCTGGAACATTCTTGAGCTTAGAGGGGTGATGGTTAAAAAAGAGCTAGCTCTTTTAAGCTATTGGATTATCCATTGGAATGGATCTTTTTTCCCTTACTCAGGGGAAGTCATACAAACCACAATTTACAAGTTATATAAAAGGAAAAAAGCAGTGTGTCTTGCTAGACATCTTTGGAGAGCACACTTGAAAAATACTCCAATGTAAACATAGTTACTGTGTCTAAAAGCATTTTAAAAGCCATACAAAACTACTTAATACAGAAATAATGTCCTTTTCTTCACCAACAATGAGAAGAGAATGTGCAGTCAGCAGCAATATAATACAAAAATATTCAGGAACTACTCTGTATTACCTGAACTTTTGGGAATGAGTGTCCCTGAAGGATATTGATGTGCCAGCAGTGTTGCTGCATTTTTGAATATTGTGTTTAATATGCAGGTATGTAAGAGAGTCAACTATTACCTGATGTGTTACATAATTAAAGCATAATCCTTCCACAGAACAGTAGCGATCCTGTCCTAGAATCATAGAACAGAATCATAGCATTTCTTTTTGTTGGAAAGGACCTTTAAGATCAACAAGTTCCACCTTTAACCTAACACTGCCAAGTCCACCACTAAACCATGGCCTTCAGCTCCATATCTACATGTCTTTTAAACACCTTCAGAGGTGGTGACTTCATCACCCCCCTGGGCAACTTGTTCCAGTGTCTGTTCCAGTGCCATCCCTTTCAGTACAGGAATTTTTCCTAATATCTGCTATAGGTACAAGCTATACAGAAACATTCTTCTGCTTCTGTGTAAGTCACTCCTTTCCCAACAAGAGACTGCTGATAGTAAATTGTGTAAGATATCCTGCTTTTTCTTCATTTTTTTGTCCAGAAAAACCCTTATGAAAGGTGCTGTGATATTCAGATGAGAGAAACTGCTCCTGCATGTGTAAGTAAAGGACAGAACTGAGACAATGCAGCAATTCTCAGAGTACATCTGGGAGTTGCTTGGATTATTAGATATCCACTTGGAATTTGAAATTTTTTTCACTTTTTCTTCTTCATAGTGATGTATAGAGGAATGAACTTTCAGTGGCATTCTTGAGTCAATTAAGAGTTATTAACATGGCCACATCAGTGCATATGTTACTAGAACGCGAAAGCAGCAGCTGGCTTAAACAAGCAGCAAGAAACCATAATGAATTTTATTTATTTATAGCTTTGGGCTAAGGCCTGACTTACAAAAGTAAGAAGATGAGATCTGGATGGATGGATGGATGGATAAATACTCGACTTGTGTTTATTCTTCTTTGAAGTAATTTTTAAATGCCACTTAAGGTAGAATTGATCATTGGGCTATGCTATAAGTACGTAATTAAATATGGTCAACAACTGTTGAGCTTTTCTAATATTATAAATTAGTATTTGAGTATGGCCTAACATAGATATATTCAATAAATACATGTCACATTTAAATTTTAGTATTTATTACAGAAGAAATAATTTAAAAGTGTATTTATTACACAGAATATTTAAAAAAAGTTTGTTCTTCTGTAGGGAGTTCCACAATTCAGTAACCTTAATTAAGAATGAAAATCTGAGGGAAGAAAAGGAAGGAATAAAAATCTTTTATAGATAAGGTAGAAAAGGAGAATGAAATAGCTAGAGAGTACTTCGAATATGACAGTCCTTTTCTGTATTTCTTTGTTGCTGCTTCAGGAACGTAACAGAAAACCAGCTTCAATATATGTCCTATCAAATAAGTATCTATATGAATTACAGATATGGCTCTTGCTGGGGCATGTTTTTATCTCTGTGCCACAAGCATCTTTATTTTAAGATGTTTGTCATTCTGGTGTGCAGCCTTTAGCATTAGTTTATTCTGTTCTCTCCAGTGGTGCCAAGCAAACAACTTCTTAGCCCCACTGTCTGCAATGTCTTTACATGTGACGTTATTCTCCTTCACTTCTTATAATAGACCCCTGTAGCCCCCTTTTGAAAGGTTTCTAAGCCATTTTCTGGGTTATCCTTCCTTCTTCCTTTCCTACTTCCAGTGATACCTGTTCTCTTTTCTCCCCAACCCCCTCAACTCTTTCTTTTTTTCCTTATTTTCCCTTTTTCCTTTCTTTTTTTTTTTTTCCCTTTTTTTTTCTTTTTTCTTTTTTCCCTTTTTTTTTCCTTTTTCTTTTTTCTTCTTTTCCCTCTTTCTTTTTTTTCTTATTTAGAGTGGTTTGAACAAAAGGTTCTTGTAGAACTGAGAATAATCAAATTTTCATTATTTCTCCACTCAGTAAGTACTTCATTCAAATAATGTATCTTCCAGTACCAAGAAGATTGAAATGATTAGGGAGTGTTAGATTGGCTTATTCTGGCTACTGATATTTCTGGGATTTCTTGATTTTGCCTGAAAAAACAACAAAATTAATTTGTCACATTTTTCAAAATCACTAATCACTGGCTTGGAATAGCTCTATAGAAGTATCAATCAGCTATTTCTTTGTTAGGTTTTTGTTGTTTGTGGGGGGTTTTGTTTTGTTTTTTTGTGTTTTTTTCTCTTGTGTTTGTTTGTTTTTTATTGGTAATTTAATTACCAATAGTATACTATGAGATAGTGTATCTCCAAAAAATTGCGTTTTATTACTAGATCTCAAAATGCTTTACCAACAAGTGTAATATCATTCTCCAATATTACAGATGAGAGAAATGATGTACAGAAAAATGAAAGGAACTTGCTTGCCTACTGTCTCTGAAGGCCACTTTGAATTTAATTTACTGCTAGTAAGACAGATCTTTTCCAGAGGGGGTGTTCTCAGTGCCATGATGATATACATGGGGGAAAAAAAAACAAATTTCAACCTAGTAGGAAATTATCAGGGCACCATGGTAACCAGGCTTGTATTCCTAAAGACTTTCCAATCTGTTCTTTTGCTGATCATCCTTGTCCACTCATACACCCTGGTGCACACATTCTAATATATTAAATGTCCCCCCTGTCCCACTCTAGTCGTGTCTTGGGCTCATAGGTAATCATGCAGCAACATTATATAGACAGAAGGACATATTTTTAATTCTGTGTTTCCTAATGCATCAACTAAAGTCACATGTTCACAGTTCAGGATGTTCCAGGTCTTTAGTACATTGAATTAATTTAAGTTGTGAAAGTGTCTTTTAAATTTTATGCAAATATTTTTGAACAATATCTGAATGGGTTAGTGTAATATTTTCTGCAGTTCAATTTACGTTCAATTAAAAATTACTAGAGACAAAGGTACCCCTTCCTGTTGATTTGTGGGGGATTTTTTGGCACTTGCCTTATAGGAACAAAAAACTTCCTATATGAGCAAAAAACTTCTCCTTGTTTAAACAGTTTTACTGTTCTGATAGATTAATTTTGAGGTATGCACTTCCTTCTCTTAAATAAAAGAAAGGATTCAGCTACCATAGCTGCTCCAGATGTGACAGTCTGAGGAAGCAAACTTTTATTTCAGCTCAGCTGCCCCCCCAAAAGAAGCCTATGTGACATTGACTGGATCACTGTGAGGTGTAGCATTTGTTGGGTTCTGAGGGAGTCAGTGATGCTTATTAAGTGACTTCATTAGGAAACCAAGTACAGGGAAGAATTAGTTTACACTAGCAATTATTTTCAGCAGTCTATCAAAAAACTGTTTCTGGTTGGGAGGATCTGTACTCATAAATGTATTAATTAAATGGCAGGATGCAATATACTCTAGTTTTATTTGCTAGAGATAACACAATGTTCAGTTAATTCAGTCCTAACTATACATCTGTTTTTTAATACATACAAACTTAGAGTGTATGTAGTGAGAAACTTCATATGGTAGAAACTCTTCTAGATAATGTGATGATAAAGTTGGTAATTTCAGATTCATTCTTATACCAAATTTGACTAAGTTTTTTTTTCAAGGCACCTTTGTTCATCATAGAAATTTTTTTTTAATCTAACGCTAGTAGCAAATCAGCAAGCCTCAGATGTACTTCTACGTTGACCATGTCTAGTCTGAGAGTTTTTTTCAAAAAGCAATGGGAAGACATGTTACAAATCCCTTAATTTAAATGCTTATTTTATTCCAAAAACCAATCAAATATTAATTTGTTTTGTCAGCTGCAGATAGAGGAATCAGAAATATTTATGTGCAGGGAATTCTGAGATGGCGCTTGGAATAATTCCCTGTGTTGCAGAGATATATTTAATAATGCTTTTGATAAGTGTATACAACCACACTTAGACAGTGATAGTCAGAAATTTCTTATGTATATGTCTGCTATTCATAGACTAGAATATGCTTCTCTTGACACTTAAAAATTTCAGGAATTGAAATTTTAAGGTTATCAATAAAACCTTTGTCCATGAAGTTGGACATAAATGGACAAGAGTGGAATGATTTTTATTCTAACTTTATTATTATGTATATTAAAGTGAGATTTAGTGTCTGGTTTGTTTAGTAGACTTGTTTATCTATCTCACTTATTTTATCATGATAGAGAGGTAAAGAATATTTTTTTTAATGAGTTATCTGTATAAGAGAATTTTAAATTAATTTAGGCATGATCAACAGCTTATGCATTTGAAGACATTTTTGTGTGGCAAAATTGTAGCTCTTTATCCTCACCAGTTGACTAATTTATTTATTATATTGGATTTCCCCTCATTAAATATGTGGAAGTTCAGTCAGAAGCATGAAGATTTACCTCTGGATCTCTATTCATAGTTAGGCCATCAGCATTTTTTCTTAAATTTGCTCTGACCATTTTTCTGCTAATGCATTTGGTTGCTGAGGATGAAAAGATATTTTTATTTATCCTAAGAATTAGTTGGTGGTTATGAATGCCAGCAACACATGGTGCTGCTAATGGATGGCAGGGCACATTTCTAGGGATTTGTATGGGAATATTCCTACTTAGTGGTATCAAGAAAATATTCTCAGTAGAGATCACAGTACATTAGGATTTGTGCTAAATGCCACTTTCCATGAGGCAATATTAGTATCAAGCCAGACATAGGAAATGATCGATACAAAACCTCAGCAAGCAGGGGTATAAAGTTGAAATTTTAAAGGCTCTGATTATCTGTCAATGTTTCTGGAAGTTTCACACACATCACTATGTTAAAAATCATTAGGAAGTATAATTTAGATATTAAGCACTTTGTTTCTGTCATGGAGAAAGAGGTGTCTCATGCTTTGCTGTTGAAAGCCTGCCCAGATTTACTTCTGCAATAAAAAGATGTGCACCACCAATAAAATAGTTCCCACACGTTTTCCATCATGTGCAGGCAATAATATCTATTAAGAGGACACTTGCTACTTCTGTATTGTCAGATTCACCATGGAGCAACCTTTAACATCCCAGGTGAGATCTATCAGTTGATCAAAGGCTTGGCTCATGACCAGAATCAAATAGATCTGAAGCATCTTTCTAAGTTCCGTAGAGTTGAATTTAGTTTCATGTTTCTAAACATTTCTGCAGTCTCTTGGAAGGAAATACTATTTTTTTTTTTTTTTTTTTTCTTCTTTTTTCTTTTTTCTTCTTTTTCCATTATGTGCAGAAAGGAAGGAAAGCTGTCCTGAAATGACAGCATCTGAGCAGGTTAATCTTGTGTTTAATTGAATGCATTTTTCTCTTACTCCACACAATTTATGAAAATGAATCCTCTAGGTGATATTATTTAGTTTCCTAGAGTATGACTCACAATATATTTTGTATTGTGTTTGTTATTTTTTTACTTGGATTTGCTCAACTCAAAAAGCAATAGTTTGTAATTCTTGCATAAATGTTTGAATATATACAGGTCTGTGTATGTCTTTCCCTCCATGCTTTAAAATATTTATAAAAGTAATTATGTAATAATCTGTAATTCGGTCATGTGTATTTTGCTGTGTACAGGGTTTGGGGGCATTATGACTGAACAAAAAATGATGAACAAAAAATCAGGGTGAAAACTGCGATACCCAGAGAAAAGCAAGAAATACTTAGCCTTAAAAGTTTTTAGAGTAAGTAGACTCTCTCTAAGTGAGGGATTATATGAAGGAGAAAAAAAAATACAAAAAGGCAAATCTGCTTAATATTTGAATGGGGTTGGTTTTTATTTTGCAGTTACCCTTCATTTCTAATTTCACAGCCATGCTTAGCTGCAGAGAAGACATGACAGAATGTCCTTAAATTTCATGTTGACTGAAGATTAAAAACCAAATTACTAAGATACTGAAATTTCCTATCAGCAGCTTCCTGGGTTCACATGGTTTCAGAGTTACTGAAAAAAAGTGCTCTTTATAGAAAATGCTGCACCAGCTGTAGAGCATTATGGCATTAATCTCTGACCAAACAACCCAGCAGGCAGGAATCCTTTAAAATTGTATTATTACAGAGTAGGATGAATATACTTCAGATAAAGATGTGTGTTGTTCCAATATCAGTTGTTCTTTATGGTTTAATTTTGAGGAAATATGTTTAGATCAAATGAAGTTACTCCAACCCTGGGGTCTTCTTTCTTACCCAGATGGACCAGCCAGACTCAGATACACTAGAACAGCAACATCTGCTGGCTTTACTTACAGTGGAGGTGCAACACTGACTTCACAGCTGTTATGTCAGTGTCTGCAAAGTAACAGTGATGCAGCAAAAGTCCCATTACCAGGCATGGAAAACAGACAATATTCAGATGAGCAAAAATCACTTAATTCCTGGTAAAATATCAAGACCTTCTAAATCTGAGGAGAGCTCAATCTCTATCCCAAGATAGTACATATGTTGTAGCTATGAATGAGGAGAGACAGCCCTGTGACTTGAATGCTTGTATCAAAATTAGTTATTTCTGTTTGTAAATAGCTTTGGAAATCAGAGGGGAAGTTTGAAAACTCTGATGTGGTCAAACTGTAAAAAACAAGAAAACCCATTTGCCACTGCCATGAATGGCCCATAGTTGGTATTTTCTGTTCTTATTATCTTTGAAACTGTCCTATGATTTATTGGTGGAATGTTTCAACTGTATGTGTTTGTTGAAGAAATAGAAGGATAAAAGGTAATTAAACAAAGGTGAAATTGTGAAGTTTTTTTATTCTCCAAAACCCCTGCTTAATACCTCAGATTCCCTAGTGACCTTTTTGTCCTAGGGTATACAAGTACACTTTATGGTAAGTTGGAGCCCCAATTCGAATTGCAGTTGACTTCAAATCTATACTGAAATGTATTTATAATCTGAGGCTTACAACTCTTTGGATGTCTTGAGTCAGAGCAAGTAAACACACCGGTCTTGATTTTTACATGGAAGAAATGACAAGCTGTAATATTTAAGTGAGTCAGGAAACTACCTACACCTTGAAAAGATGTAGATGTAGATATACTAAAAATAATGAAGTTAGTTACTCTTTCCCAGGAATTGTGTGACAAAAGGATCCTAAAATTAGTCTTTAGCTAGACTTAGCTGAATCGCCATCTTGCACCTGAGAACCAAAGTGGTTTTTCCTCTCTCTTTCAATCCAGTGATAAACAGGTTAATTTAAGCCATCATGAGAGCAGAGCAGGAGCACTCACTCAGATAATTGTCTTGTCTGCTGCTGGCTATTGCTTGTTAATGAGTCCTGATGTGTTTTAACTGCAATCTGCATTCTCCCCTATTTTTGGACACAAGAGCAGTGATGTCTGGAGAATTTCTGATGGATCATCTGGAAAAAAGTACCCATTACAGTTTACCTTGTATTAAACACTAGCAGCAGGTTCAAATAATGAAAATAGGCTTCTACCAAGGAAACTCAGTTGCATCAAAACAACTCAGTTTCTACTGATGTTGTAAATTGCCCTCAGTGTAAATTGTGGGATTGCTGTTGGGGTCAAATTACCATGTTTTGGGGGTTTTTTTGTTTCCTCAGATCTAGTTGTTACATACGTCATCAATTTACTTTTCCTACCAACAGCCATTTAATCTGCTTTACTCTTCACGCCAGTCACAAGGTCTGGCACTGAATCTGCATTATGCAGGTCTCACAAATACAGCCACTTGCCTTTCACTTCATCCCAGGCTTTGAAGCTCTAAAATGGAGGTTTCCATTTGGTAGAGAAAACAAAAAAATATAGGGGAAATTGTGTCAAAGTCATGCAGTACAGCAAGTTCACTGTAACCTCAGTTGTTTCTTTCTGATTCCCCTCCATCACAGCTTTGTGCAAAATAATGGATATAGTTTCCATTTCTGCAGGTGCTTTGGTGTTGTATCACTCAACATTTCAGAATGGTTTTCCAGCAAAGTTTGTCAAGATTCAGCATGACTATGACTCGATGAAGGGCAGGGAAGAAAGTGATCATCAATATCAAAGAAAGTTGTCCTGTTTCTATTACTGTGTGAAAGGAAGACAATTTTCTTCTCCAGGACTGCTTAACCTTTCAACTAACAGAGAACCAAAACTTTAGCATCTTACTAGCCACCAGAAAATAACAGAATAGAATCTGAGCCATCTGCAGAAACAATCATAAATAAAATCATAGAAAGGTTTGGGTTGGAAGGGACCTTAAAGATAGTTGCAAGCCCTCTACCATGAGCAGGGACACCTCCTGTTAGACCAGGTTGCTCAAAGCCCCATCCCAACCTGGCCTTGAAAGCTCCCAGAGGTGGGGCATCCATGACTTCCCTTAGGCAACCTGTTCCAGTGTCTCATCACCTTCAGAGTAAAGAATTTCCTCCTAATATCTAATCTAAATCTACGCTCTTTCAGATTGAAACTATTCCCCTTCATCCTACCACTACTTGCCCTTGTAAAAAGTCCCGCCCCTGATTTTCTGTAGGCCCCCTCAGGTACTGGAAGGCTGCTAAAATATCTCCCTGGAACCTTCTCCAGGCTGAACAAACCCTACTGGTAAAGGAGAATATTCACAAATAGAAAGCTACAATTTTTGCAGGTGGTATGTTTTGTCTTATTTATTTATTTATTAAAGAAACAAACAAACCACCCCATTTTCTTCACATTTCTATGTCGAGTGATATGACACTTTAGTCTGTCTTAGGAAGTATTTGGAGTATCAAATCCAGGCCCATTGCATTAGATACTCAAAACCTTTGCTGATCGCTTATTTGTGTCTAAAATACAAGTATTTCTTTTGCATATAACATTTCTGCAGCTGTAATGTAGACTTTCTGTAGAGCCCAAGAGATCTCATGTATGCCAGAGCTTCTGAAAGTTCTGTTAAAAATGATCCAAAGTCTTTTCTGTTGAATGTCTTTAGCAATTTGAGAGAAGCTTGCTGTTGGTTTTATTTTCGTTCAGAATTTATTTTAGCCCAGAGACCAAGGAATGATTAGTCATAAAGACAGTAAAGTTATTTTATTGTGAGAACTGACACACATCTTCAGAGTAATTCAGAGAGCTTCACTTTCATTTATCATCCTGTACTTGCTCTTTTGGGACCTGGGGTCCTCGCTTCCAACACTAGTAATATACAAGTACTAGATCAGCTTCTTGCAACTGGAGGGTGAAGAAGGAGTATCACATAGGATTTGAAACTTTTGCAAGAATTGCTAGTTATAAAATTTGATTTTTAAGTTAAGTTAGGAGATGTTAACCTGCTTTGTTTTCTGCTTTGTTAAGTTTATCTTCAGGTCATGACAACCTGCACAGTAGTTGAGAATGCAGCTTTTCAAAGCTGGTAACCTAGCTAACAATTCTGAAATGAAAATGCAACTTTATATGTCTTGTTGCTTTAAAATTGCTGTATTTATAAGTTGTCAAAATAATACGAAAATAGCCTTAAATCTCATCTGTAAACAAACTGAAACGTATCTCACCCAAAGTTGTAATTTTGAATAAAAATTGGTTTATTTTTAACAGGTGTGTGGAACAATGCTAATAACAGTGCATTCAGATGAACAACAACAACGTTTGAAAGTGAAGCTGCTCAAAACATGGAAGATTAACTTCATAAAACATTAACTGAAAAAGAAAAGTTGCTTTACCAGCTCTTTATAGAAATGACATAGCCCTTCAAGGCTACTTGCATTGATGAGGCATATCTTTAATATTTATTCTTAATCTGAAACAGTTTACAATTACCAAAATCTCTTTTTTTTTGCATACGTTAATGCAAGCTCATAGTTTTCAAGCCAATATAATAGATGGTGGTTTCAATTAAATTTTCTAAGTAATGGGTGTGAAATCCTATTGTTTAATTGTTACACTCATTGATATAACAAAGTTTATAGAAAAAATAGCAATCAATCAGCAATAAGAAAATATAGAAGTGATAAAGTTACTTTTAATTTTTTTCCATAACAATGTGACATATTAAGGAGATGGAAATAGAATAAGCAAGAGATGAAGGTTCAGTTTTGATTATAGCAATGATTTGAACTCTTAAGTTCTGTAAGTCTGAGTGTAAAATATATATAAATTATTTATTCACCACATTTTATTCTTGCTTCATATTTTCACCTTCTTTTCTGTTTTCTTGGCATTTCCCAAATATTCTTATAGGTAGCAAATAGTTAAAGCATGAAGGATCATTTATTTTCGTTGCACATGGTAATAGCTTCTCTTCTTAAAGACAGCTCAGGAAAATATTAAAAATGGCAAAACAGAAACTTGAAGACTCAGAGACAATGATAGTTTTTGAATAAACCTATAGAACTATTTGTTAGCTATTAGCTCATACAAGCACAACAGTTAAAATGTACTAACTTAATTTTGAAATAATAACAGATAATAACAAAACTACGCAGGAGATTTGACCCAACTGAGCTTGAATTGCAGAGTTTAGGCTGATAGTTATTTTAATAGGTAATTTTTAAAAAAAACCTTCTTAATACATGCTGAAACATATGATAATTTTATTCTACAGCTAAGTAATTTGTCTTAGCAATTATGCATAGTAGAAAAGAGATAATAAATCCTGTTATTAATTGCCTTATTTTCTTACAGGGTATACCAAACTTCATTACAGTAATTTACAAGTTATTATTTTTTATGAAATTCTTCAATATATTTTCCTGGTGTAGTTACTTGAAGGAAATAAATAAACAGTTCTACAGCAGACAGATGGCAAAATAATTGTATGTTGAATTTATTAATATTGAATAGAAAGAGCCACAACATTAACGGTTGTGAAAGCTGGTGTCATGGCCAGCCTTACCTTTGTTGTAACTCCCACACACAGCTTTGAAAATGTATCCCTCAACAGCTGTCTGCTTAAATGGTAGCTCTAGGTTGAATTCTAACTTCTCTGACTTTCTAAAACAGGAGTCAGTCACTGTGTGTCTTATTAGCATAATTAGTTGTCATAAAGATACAAACTTAACAATGTACTTGCTAATTATCCATTTAAAATCTGCTGTTTCTTCCCTTCTTTTGCTTTTTTTTTTTTTTTAAGAGAGAGCTGAGAATGGCACAATTACTTCTAAAAATCATTGACTTCAATGTTTTCATCCCGAAGTATCAGACATGGAAATTCAGATGAAGTGGACAATTTCATGTTACACAGAAGTTGTTCTTGTGTCTACGCCTCTTTATGGATTGTGTGGGATGAGGAATTTTTCAGGTTTTTAAATGTGTCTTTTCATACTATAGGGAAGACGTACTAAAATGCCAGTACAAGGTTAGAAGCTATGTTGTTTTCCCTATAATATGTGAGAAGGCTTTTCTCATGATCAGATGAGTATAATATCTGTCACCTTGTGACAAAATCTGTCATGAAATTCACTTGCACAATTACCAGTTTTGCACCACATAAAGGAAACTCCCAGTTTAGTGCTGAACTCCCAGGAAAACAATCAGAATCTGATATTTTAGGTGCCTATGAAAACTCTCTGGTACCTAAGTGAGTCACATTAGCCAACTACCTGTAAGTCTCTAGCTTTTAGGGAATGGTTTTTTATTTCTGGACTGTTCCTTTCTAGCAGAGTGGTTTATTGCTGATATGTTTTAGTCATTCCTACTACTACTGCTGAAACTCTATATATAATGACATATTTTGTAGTGTAAACTCCCAAACACTGGTATCAAAACTTACATACTTGTAATGCATCTTGCTTAAAGCTTTGGAATTCAAAACAGAGGTTTTGTCTTTTGGAGCAATCTGGAGTTCCAGGTATTTGTTTACCCAGCTCTAGATGTGAGGAGAGAAACAAACTGTGACACAATAATGCATATTTTTAGCTCCTAATGAGCTGCTCCAAATGAGAGGAGCTAGAGCCCAGAAATGGTACAAGAGTCTTCAGTTTGGGTGAGGTTCACACAAGGACAATCCCAAACTCCTTATTAACTTTGAAGCTTACAACAGATCACTCTCACAGATCACTCTCTGCTCTGGGTAATTTAGAATCTAACCAAGCCTGTATATTTACAATTTTTATTTAATTTGACAGCACTGCTTTTTTTAAAAGTGGTAATCACCTTCTTTTACATAAGAACTTAGTGCAGAACTGATCTGGGAAACAGTAGACCTAGGTTTTTTACCATTTCATACTGGAAGGTTTAATGCAATATCTCCTAAGAAAGTATCCTACTGTCTTAATTAAAAGCCAAGATAGGCTTTGCTGGCCTCTGCAACTCTGCATCAAACAGAAGCAAACAGAAAAGAAAAAAGTGGTAGGGAAGGTCTTGCTCCTTATTCTTGCTTCCAGAATATTTTTTTCATTTTACAGTGGGGGATCAAAGAGATGAAATTTAATTAGAGCTAGGAGTCCTCAGTTTCAAATGAATGGACTTCAGTTCTTCTCCCTTTTGCTCTCTATTATTTTGGTTCCATGAATCTCTCCAACAGAAAGCTGGAGGCTAACCCTGTTGATTTGGCACAGAAGCTGCTGAAGGGCTCCTTTGCATGTTAGGAATTGTGACTCCTTGGAGGATTTGGCCTCTGTGCCTGTATTCTATATGCTAAAGAGTGTAAAGGCAAATTTTCCTGACTGTTCAGACTACAGAAGTTATGATTGTGCAAAGAAACAAAAATTTCCCATGCAGAACATTTTTTAGTTGAGTAAGGAAACCATTTTGCAAATTAAAGCACTCTCAGACTGGGAGACAAATGCTGAGCATTTGTAGATTCAGTTTTGGGTTCATCTTATCTAAGATAATATTGAAAACCCTAACACCTGACTTGGATTTAAGTGTTGGTGTAGGCACAAAGGCATAATGCCAGTGAATTTTGGCACTTGTCCTTCAGTTCTGCAGATTTTGTATTCTATGACTATAAAACAAGCAGAGGTAATTGAATTGATACATCAACCCAACTCATTGTTTTGTTTGTACTGTAAATTTTCTTTTTTTCACTTGTTTAGAGAAGAAATGGTCACAAGGATGCATGGTTTAGAGGAAAAAACATTGTCAAACCAAAAAACAAAGCAAACATCTCTAAGCCATAGCATATCTGCTGCACAGCCTAAACAACATGCAATGTTGTTCTTGATTATTCATAGTAAGAGATAGAAAATAAAGCTCTAATACTAAAAGAAATTCTGAACTTTGATGAGCAGCTCACCTAACAAAAGTGAAAATGAGGTTTGAATGGAAATTGGAATCGAAAATTAAGAAAGCTCTGCAAGAGAATTCATAATTACCACATTGAACATTCACATTCACATTGGCTTGTGAATATTATTCAAAAATTTCAAGTGCATAGGGAATAGTACCAATGAGAATAACTATGGCATTTCAATTATATGTGTTTTGGCTAGAAGCAGAGAAAAATGTTCCAAAATGTTTTGGGGAAAAAAAAATAAAAATTGAACTAACTGAAAAGGGTACAGATTTTTGTAGCCATTAGAATATTTGGTAGTCCTCAAATCATGGAATTTGATTATGGCAGAAAGTTTCAATTGTCATTTGCAGAAATTTATATCTACAAAGATGTATGGTGAATGTTCCATGCACAGTGTTTCTCAAAAAGGGCCAAATGCTGAACTTGCCTAATTTTTTATTTACACAAGGTTGCAGAGTGCATTAGGGAACAAAGGTAATTCCACTGCTGGTGTGAAAATTGCTACAATATCAGCAGAAAAGTGGAGGCTTAAAATTGCTGATATATCTGATACCTCAAACTAGGAGCTAAGCCTGGAAGAGTACCCTCTGCCCTATATCCCATCTTGTTTCTTGGTGTACCCACTGCAGGTCAGTTTGCAGTGTGCTGCCTGCTTTGTTTTGCTACTTCTAAAGTAGCTTATGCTTTTAGATCCTAGATAACTAGTTTATTTGAAGCAGTTATTAGCAATAAATTTGTATATGTACATTTTAATTTGAATTATCTTTTCAAATTTAGCTGGAAAGTCAGTGTCTTAATTTGAAATGAGAGCACTGAGTTTGGTAACTCCAAGATTATAGCTGCTCCCAGAAGTTGTAAAACTGGAAAATCTGATCATGAATCTTCTATGGTAAGAATAAAGTGAAATTTGCTTAAAAATCCTATAGTGTTTTTCAAAACAAAAAATATAATTGTTTTTCATCTTTTCTAAATTTTTTATTCTTACCATTTAGGTCTGAGCCATTAGTATATGCTCAGAGAAAATTCAAAGGTTTATTCTGTAATCATGAGAAAGAAGAGTTTACACAAAACCAAAATAAAATGTTGAGATGTTAAGAAAAAAAATGGTGAGATGTTAAGAAAAACACAGAAAACACCAAGGGATGTAACCTTTCTGTTTATCTATTTGTTTAATAACATCCACATAAGTAGTTCTGTCTGAGTTAATTTCTCTCTATTCTTTCAATAGAAATTTTATTGTGCTTTGCTTTAGGCTTTGAGTATCCAATTTATAGAAATATTTTGTTAACTAAAGATGTTGATGAGCCACTAATACAGGTGTTTTGGAAAACCCTAATACACTGATATATCTTTAAAAATGTGTGCATATTTACTGTATGAAAACTTTATACCACTGAAGTTTTTTTTCATTGAGTTGTCATGATTATAGCCTGTAGAAGGTGTGTGGAGTATAGAAGACAGCAAATCAGCTTAACTGTGTTGCCCTCCCAAAGAAACATAATTAAAAATGTAATTTTCCTCTTTGCATAAAATGAGTTTTAACATGAATGCTTCAGTAAACAAATCTACCTACATAATTAAAGGAACAGAGAAATTCTATTTAAAGCTCACAGAAGGAGAAATATGATATAAGGCAGGCTTTGTGATTCATCCTACTATCATTTTCATTGCCAATGAGACACAGGTGTACGCGACATAAATAAGATGTGAGTGCAAGGGATGTGATTATTATTCATCTCAAACATCCTTCTCCTTTTTTCCTCCCTGTTCTAATTAGGTAGTTTCCAGCTGTTCAACATTTGCTGCTGAGATACACCATTTGAGAATCACATCTCAAACTAAACAAAACCATTCTGAATGCTGTATTCTCTTCAAATAGAATTAGAAATGTTATGGTAGATAGGTAAACAGGGTTGGATAGAGAAAAAAGTCAGTACTGCAACAAAAAAAGTGGAGAGAAAAAAGCATTTATATTCACATGAAAACAAAATTAAAGCCATATATGCACTGGGCAGAGAATGTAAGGTCTCTTGGAAAAATAACTGACTTTATGTGAATGAAAATTACTCATTCTATAATGGTAAATTCTATATAAGGTTTATAATGGTAAAAGTGTTTTTTTGTCATGAACACAGACTAGCTGTAGTTGAATCCAGCATCCCTAAAAATAGGCTGGACTTTTAAAGCAGTCAAACTGAAAAAATGGTATCAAAGATAGGCTTGTCTAGCTTGTGCCTTTATCTGAGTTCACAAGGTGTAACAGGCAAATATTGCAACTGAGTCTAAATTGGGGCATGAAACTAAAAATCGCAGGAACTGATCAACAGGGCTAACAAAATGCATTTATCTACACAGCCAGAAATGGATTGTTACTCTGATTAGTTAACAGAGAAGGTTGTTACAGCAAGTTCTTGACCAGAAGTGTATTGTGTGGAGGATTCCTTTCTCCTCATTCTTAGGTGCACCTGTGTTTTTATATTCATGCATTTTCTAACACCATCTGTTTATTTGCTCTTTCTTCATTGGTCTGAAAATGCCATTTCTGAGTCTTACACTCTATGTAATGTTTTTATGTACAGTGGATACCTTCTCTTTTTTCTCTCTCTGCTACCCAGAAAGTCAATTTCTCTTGGCTATCAAGGCTGGATCCCCTTATCAACAGGTAATTGAGCTTTACAGATTTGCGTTTGTATCCTCAGGGCCTCTGTGATCATCGCTTTGTACTGTTGGGATCTACTGTTAAGGCCACATTTCATTTTCTCCAGTGGTCAAGCTGCAATTTCCTGATAATGTAACAATCATTTTATTAGCACAACCTGTTCACACACACATAGATGACGCTACAAATATAGATGATGCCATTGGGAGATACACGGATAGATACATATATATACATAATGCTTTCAGAACCACTTATTATTCAAGTCTATTTTTTATGACAGCAACATTAGCACATAATCAAAGTTGTATTACAACACAATTAATTGCTTTTGTCTGTTTGTTTGCTTAAGAGGTCTGGGAAAAGCATGATGCGTGGTTAAGCCTATGTATGGCAATTTTATTCAGCTGCCCTTTACCTTCTGATTTCCTTTCTGCATTTAAATACATGACTGAGTTTCAAGTACTTCTTTCTGGTGGCCCACAGGGAGAAAGATGAATAACTAACACTATGAGCTTCCATACCACTTTCCAACTACACGTACTGCCAGCCTTGCCCTTGTGTGTTGGAACCTGAGATGTGTGCATGTGGGATGGGTAGGCAGGATTGCAAGAGACCCTCCAGCAGCAGTCAGTGGACTTCACAAGCACCCAGCTCCCTTCTGAAGGGGCTGGATGCAGCTGCATAGGCTGCCTGTGGCCAGAGGGTTGACACAGGTGCTGGCATAGTCCCTGCTGGTCTCCGAGCCTGCTAATTAGTGTAGAGACACCTGCAGCTGCTCCTCCCCATCACCTTCACCCAATCAAGAAATCCAGTTCCTTTTCCCAGTATGCAGCATGGATTTTTTTTTCTTCCCTGAAGTGTTTGTGAAAAATCAACAGGGTTTCAAATTCTTTTTCCTTGAGTTTCCTTGAGGCTGTACAATTGTGAGTACAAAGTAAGATATTGCTGTCTTGCTGAGCACTGGTAAGTATCATGTATAGACTTGCAACTTCAAAAGTAATATGTAGGTGCTGAGCTGGTTGACTGATTGATTGATTTATTAATACAAACCTGTCAGTATTTCAGCTCCAGAGTTCAAGAAACTAATATAAATGTTGAATGCTTTCTATAATTGGGGGAAAAAAAAAAAAAAGGGTGGGAAGACTAAAAGCTTTATTGGTAAGGATGACGTGGGAAAATTTAAAGTATAGAGTCTGGGCATTCAAAAAATGTAAAGCAAAACTTCAAAGTTATTTCTACTGTTGGACGAAGTTTTGAGAACTCTGGTGTAACTTATGATGAAATACTTCTGTCTAATATTGTTTACATTGTTAATCATTAAACAATCTTGAGGTTTATTAACTGAATTCTTTTTTTAATAATAATTTTAAACAATAACAATTTTTAAGAACAAAATTTAAAAACCTAGAATTAAAAAGCCATAGTTTTCATATTGGATTAATATGAATTGTATGAAAATATGATTAATATGAAAAATATTAGATTTTAAAGTTTTGCTTCTTTTTCTAGTGTTTTACTTGATAACAAGCTGTCTTTGTTCGTAGAACTCATTTGTCATATATGTTGTAACTGGGTTTTTTTGCTCCTAAGAGATTTTTGCCAAGGAAACAGGATTTTGGATTTTTGCCAAGGAATCTGTCTGTCAAAATGCTATAACTTTTGATAAAATTAATTCTAAACTAAATCTCGGGGGAGAATTTTAGAAAATACCCAAGAAAACACCAGAATACTTTTATTGTTTCCCATGTTTCTGCTATTTTCACTTTGGAGTATGCCTCATCCTATATCCCTGTCATGGTTTAACACTGGCCCAGCAATTAAACTGAATAACAGCTGCTCTCTATTAATTCCCCTCCTCTCCCTGATAAAGAAAGGAGAGAGAATAAGGGAGAGAGACTTACAGGTTGGAAACTAGACTACACAGCTTTAATGAAACAGTAATGATAAAAAGGAAGAAAAATTACTAAATATATACAAATATACAGGAAAATTGATACCATGTTCCTCCCCCCTTTCACCCAATAACTCTCACGTCACCACGGAGGCTGCAGGGCAGCCCTGGGAAAGTCCAGGCTGGACTCCTGGAGTCGGTAGCAGTCAGGAGCTGGAGGCAGGAACACACAGATTCAGGCTGGCATGGATCAGGACCACAGGCAGGCAAATGGACGGAATCCTCCCAAGATGCCGAAGGAAACAGGGACAGGTGAAAAGGGGGAAGCAGGAAGGAAGGGGTTTGACCCTTGTGATCCCTCTAATTTATACATGTATGGGGTGGAATACTCCGTTTGGTCAATTTTGGTCATTTATCTTGAATGTTCTTCCCTAAGGGGGGGTTTGTAGGTGTGACTTCTTTACTCCTTTTCTCCTTCTGGAGGGCAAAATGTTCCCCAGACTGAGCAGTGTCCTTGGTTCTGCACACCAGTCTTGGGCTGTAACTATAAACATTGAGTGTTATCAGTCCCAGAAGCACACACTGTCTGAGAAACTTGCTCTTAATTTCAGCAAGTTCAGCTACTTACAAGAAACTTAGCTGAAAGCAAAATTAAAAGACAGAAAATTACCTTTATCCTGGCCCAAACCAGGACATTTCACCCCTTATTCCATACCATTTGCTTCATGTTCCGGTCATTACTATCTCTTATCCCTAAATATTCCTATACACAAATTATTACTGTCTGTCTATACTAAAACCCACTAAGTAATTCAGTCTATGACTGCAGATGCTCATCTATTGTAGCAAACTCTTAAAATAAGGAGCGATTGTCACAGTTCATGTCCATGGTCCACAAATTGCAGGCTGCAGATGTTAACTTTGAGGAAGTTACTGGATGCCAGTCAATGAACCCAGTTCTGTTTTCATCATCACAACATCATCCTGAAAAACATTCAGGATGGGTATCATGGATCAATCCATGGCAGATGGCAGGGCTGTGTTTCCACCCCTAGGGCAGTCAATTCCAAATGTAGTGGACACCTCTCCAGGTGAAAGCAAACTGTGGCCTGCATTCTGGTGCTATAAGAACAGCAAACAATGCATTAGCAATGTCAGTAGTATCATACCACGTGGCTGCCTTTGACTCCAGCTCATACTGAAGTTCTAGCATGTCTGGCACGGCAGCAACTAGTGGTGGTGTAGCCTCATTCAGGGCATGACAGTCCCCTGTCAGCCTCCACTATTCATTAGGCTTTCTCACTGGCCATATGGGACTATTGAAGGGTGAGTGAGTCTTGCTGATCACTCCTTGGCTCTCTAGTTGCCAGATCAGCTTGTGAATGGGGATCACAGCATCTCTGTTGGTGCGGTATTGTCGTCGATGCACTATTGAAGTAGCAATTGGCACCTGCTGGTTTTTAGTTTTCATCAACCCCACTACAAACAATGATTTCTTTATTTATTTGTCTGCTTAGCTGGTACAGATGTCTTGCTAACAAAAAAGCAGTTATGACATGGTACATTTTTCTATTTAATTGATAACACTGTGCCTGTCAGAGTACTCACAGCTAATGTACTACCATAGCTATTGTTAAAGCTACTTGGTAAAGGAACTGCTGATTGTGTTGAGAGGTCTGAGTGTATATTGTAAACACTACTGGGATAAGCAGCTCACATACATGAAGCTATAAAGCTGTAATTGCAAAATTGCTATGCAGTAGCTCTCTTTTATATGTTCCATCTTTGTCTCTGAGTTATGTGAAAGTTATGGGAGTCAATGCACAGGCATCATTTTGTGTTAAAGAACTGGCTCATCTCCATTGAAAGTCGGTGTGCCTTATTCAGTGCCTTCCCCAGCAGGGAGGGGGGAGCCGTGGGGAGAAGCATGTTTAGTTTCTCAGACTGCTGTGTCAGGGTAGAGTATTGAGCATCTTGTACAGGTGTGCAGTTGGTCTGAGGTGAGGACAACACTTTCAAGGCAATATTAATTTCCAAGAGTAATGGTAAGTCCATGAGTGTAGGAGGCATAGGGAACTTTGGATGCAGCCACCAGCTACAATCAAGTCTGTTTGTTTGCTGACTTGCATGAGCTAGCACTCTGTCTTGTTTTGATAATCAATAAAATATGTATCATCTACAGTTTTACTATTTTTCAAGTGTCTAAAATTTTGCTAAGGACATATTAAGCTAAATAGATTAGAGGCTGGTTTGTTGATTTTTTTGTTTGTTTCTAACAAATTAAGTCAGCCTTGAATATTCATGTTTGGGGTGTGTGTGAAATTTTCATATCTGTATGTATATGGAACACAATAACCTCATTTGACACACAGAGAAAACATAGATTTCTGCTGTGTGGGAACTTTAAAGGTTTTGTCTTTTAGTACAGTTATCAACTTGGCTTTTTATTCAAATTTGATGGACTAAAATGTCTTCATTATCTATTTAATAAAAGACTTTTTTTTAAATATTGCTATTTCTGTATTAAAAATTCTGAACAATAAGACATTAATTTTAAAATCCCAATTATAAATTAAGTATTACTGGAAGCATTAAGTATTGATGTGAAGACATTGGGATATATACACTTGCACTGTGCTTTTTGTGATACTTCGAAAGAATCAGTTTTGTATGGCTCTGACATTCACATATGACTGGTTTTGGGACACCAGTAACTAATGTTTAGATCTCATTTCACCGTTAAATGTGCTGTAGATCCTGATGTTTTTTTGACTGCAATGGGTGATGCTCAAGATTTACAGATAGAAAGAGTTCACAATTCCACTCCAAGCTTTGGAGAGTGGATGAATCTTGCAATACAGGTTGAACTTTCCTACAGCAGTGGATATCTTAATAATTTCATCAGTTTCAAGGGCATCACATCAGTTGGACAAAACTAGGTGACCAAAGCTTACTGACCTGTGTTTCTGATTTTATGTCAATTTAATTAATTTTCAGTTTTCAGTCTTTTATTTATAACTTTGACCAGATGTAAAGAAAATTAATGATAAAAAGATAATATGATTGGTGTGTTCACTGATACTAGATTGTTAACACCACATTACAGCAAACAGATGAGAATTAACTAATAGATTAAGGAGTATGCAAAGTCACTTGAAATGAGGCAGATGGAATTTAATAGGTTATTTGGATGTCTTTATTATTAGGTATGAGTTTTTACAGTGTTGCTACAAAGTGGATATTTAAAGAGTATGAAAATTATTTATGCTTCTAGACAGAATAATCACACAGTTAGTAAAACAATCCCCAGGACACAATCATTACAAATAAACTTATCTGGATGTTTGTGAAAAGAAGGCAGCTGAATCATACACAGTAGGTTGTAACTTCAAAAGCAAGTTAAAGGTAAAAAATATTACATTCATAAAAAAATGTAGATGTGGGTTTGTTGAAAAACATTCTATTTTATTTACTGAAAGATTACAGAGTTTGTTTCTAATTTACAGGGAGAATGCTGGTATTGAAATGGAAATTGTTCTCAAGGGTAATTAAAAAGATATCTGAGCATTTTAAATAGTGTTCCCTTTTATTGTAAACATATTATGTTCTTTTTGCAAGTGAGTCATACTTCTTTGCCTATAGTTAAATAATTCTTCATATAGAAGAGAGTGTCATAAAAACTGATGCCTTCACATATAGTAAGACAATGACAGAATTCCCTGGGTAGTTACAAAAATAACAAGAAATTATTCTTCTTCCTTGGATATATTTTTTTTTTACCATGACTTCTGACAGTGTGATGGTGCTGACACTCTGCAAAGCTCACTTGTTGCAGTAACAGGTCAATGACTGGATAATTTTCAGTATAATTAATTACCTTACCCCAGAAGGAAGAACTGAGAAGCTATTGAGGAGGAGTAAGGGAGGGAAGAAAGAGGAAATGCTGTTGCCATCTAATTTTTCATAAACCTAATGTAATCTTGACAGATAAGATAGAAGAGATATCCAATATGGAAGTAGTGCTCCTTTAAGAAATTTAGATAGTGCTGACTTTCAGAAGTATTTAATGGAACCTGATATTTGACATAAAACCTGCTATTGCTAATATCAGCAATAGCAACAAAATAACCTCCTCACTCTCAAACATAGTCCAAGGTTTCCTTACAGAAAGCCTCTCTTGAGAATGAGTTTCTTGAACTACCATTTCATGGAACTTGTGTGAAAAATCTGCTTAGATGAAGTATAATAATTGGTCGTGCAATAAAAACATTGACTGAAAAGCGAATTCTTAGCAAGGTCTATTACACCCTGTAAAATAGGAGATAATGTCAGTATCTTTTTACACCTTTGGACGGATGCATAAATTTTAGTTACCCTCTGCTGTAAAGCATGTTTTATACCATTAAGTAGAAGTTGGTTATGTTCTTAAGAGAAGTTGTGGAACATCCATTCCTGGATATACTTAGAAAAGAACATCAGCTAGTATCTGCCTGGCAGAGATTGGAGTGGCAAACAAAGATCTCTAACAAGCATTGGCTCTGCATCTAAGATGATTGTGTTGTACGGGGTTTCTGAGGCTGATGTTACTGGTTACTACTAAATGCTGTTGTGTTTTGGTTGCAAATTCTGCCTTGCCACTTTTTCATGTTGTTGCATCCATCTCCTCTTCTTGGATGCTACTTAGGTTGCAGGAGTCTGCCAGGTCCTTGCCCTCTTTCCGGGGGGTTCCTGGGCCACCTCCTGTGGTACTTGCAGCCTTCAGGAGTAGGGATCTTTATGTAGCACTTTGAGAGAAGCTGGAGAAAAGAGAAGAGCTATAATTTTCTTCTGTATTTCAGAGCTGTAGCCTTCAGATTTTCTATTTATAAATACAGAGGCCTCAAAAGCTTTGGCTATTAGTGGAAGAGTCTATTCATTCAGGGAAAATAGATATGAACATGTGTGGCATTTGCTCCAGTTAGCCTCAGTTGAGTAAAACAGATTTTCCTCTGTTACTTCATTTCCATTAACTATAATAGCCTAAAATTCTCAGTGTTATACAACTTATTTTACATTATTTTTCTAAGATGATACTGTTGCTCTTTTTGAATAGTAAAACCCTTTAGCCCTGAGTTGAAACACTTTCTTTGGACAGAGAGAAAGCAAAAATAAGATGAAAAATGTTCTTTACCTATGCTGAAATATGTCTTATTTATTGAAGTATTACAACTGAGCCCTGTCATTACCTTAGATCAAGCATTTGAATATGTTTGTGTCTTACTTGATGTAGCAAATATGTCACCTTTCATATGATGAAGGTGACAGAACTGATAAGTAAGCCCAAATGCTGTAAATACGCAATTCTAAGGGTGTGGGAGTTTGAGTGGCATTCAAAACCTTCTATTAATATTTCATAGATTATTTTAGTGGCATAGTTTTAAATAAATTTCAATATATGTTTCAGCTTAATATTGTTTTCAGTGAATCCAGAAAAAGGGCCCCGATTAGGATTTTTAGAAAAACAATTCATAAGCAGTTAAGGAAGCTTTATTTAAATTCCTTATTTTGCAAAAAATAACTCCAAATACAAACTAAATTGTCCTGGTTTGGGCCAGGATAAAAGTGATTTTTTGGTTTGTACTTTTGCTTTCAGCTAAGTTTCTTGTACATAGTTGCACTTGCTGAAATTAACAGCAAGTTTCTCAGACAGTGTCAAACCGCGACATAAATATACACAGTAATATACCAGAGGCTGATTTTTTGTTTGGGGATTTTTGGGGAGGGGCCTGTTTTAGGTTTTTCCTAAGAGAAAATATTAACAGTGACATTCCAGGCCAAATTATTGTTATTTACATTATAGTATTAAAGTATCATCAAGCATGCAAATGCAAGTTAAACCATACGTTAAATTATGCTTATTGTGTTTTGCCAAAAGGAACTTTGTTTTTAACACTGTTTCTTGTCTTATTCCAGTCTCTACTATAGTTAATATTATCTCTTTCAAAACATACTACAGTTAACAGTAATTACTTTAA
This sequence comes from Florisuga fusca, assembly GCA_038090715.1. Taxonomy (NCBI): domain Eukaryota; kingdom Metazoa; phylum Chordata; class Aves; order Apodiformes; family Trochilidae; genus Florisuga; species Florisuga fusca. The sequence goes on along the minus strand of JAAWXA010000025.1, from coordinate 13,196,386 downwards.
AAAAAAATACTGTTTTGGTACCTGGGGCAATATTTATGTTGCAGGTATTTTATTTGACTGGATGCAATTTGCAATTTTGTGTGGTGAAGCCTCTTGGTTCCACTCTGTACATCTGCTACATTGGTAATTACTCTGTGCAGAACAGTGTATATCATCTTGGAAACGGTCTGCACAGACCTGCAGCTGGATAGACTCTTCCTGCTGCCCAAATTATTTGCTTGTTTCAGATAGCATCCCTGTGTAGACTCAGCTCAGATTGTAGCACCTTTCAATGCATCTGTATAGTCAAACCCACTAACTAGGCCAGCTGAACACGTCTAGCTTATATGTCTGAAATTACTGCTGTCTGAAACCATATCTGTGCTGTCTGAGCTTATGCTAGTGTCTTCATTAAATGTTATAGCTAGAAGCTTGGCACCTGTCAGATTAGATACATGAAAGATGTGCTTGGGCTTTTTTGAACCCGGTGGAATGGAAGTGTTGTTTTAAGCCAGAGTGCACCAAATGCTTTGCTGTATTTGAGCCTTAACACATCATGTGTTTTACAGGAAGAGGCTCATGGTTTCATATATGAAATTAAATTTGCAGGTGTCATTCTCTGTATGCATAGTGCAAACTTTGGCAAATGCTCTTCAAGCAGTCACTGGACTTTAGGAGTTCACATTTAACAAAATGAAGGCTAGTGGCCATCTTGAGCTGGCACTGTAACAAACATTCGTTATTTTCTTGGTATGTTCATATACTCCATACAGAAATATTAATGACACAAGGTCTTTTAAGAATAAGGATTTGCAAAGTGTCAAATTACAGCTTAGCTAACGAATAGTCAACATAACATTAGTTTTCTAATCTCAGAATCTCTGGGGTGCAATTTTACACTGTACCCGCTGTGAATTCCCCAAACCTCTCTGCCTCCTTCCCAATTACACATGCACACCATTACTGAGTAATTAGCATTCAGAAATAAATTAGCAGTCTTCTGAAACTTCCAAAATTTCTAAACAGGGGCAAAAGTCTTCCTTCTGCCCAGAATCTTCTGTTCTGGTAACTGAGCTGAGAACAGGACTTTAGAGAAGGACTTTAATGATCTGTAAAATACACACTAAGGCACTCTTTATCCAACCCCCCCCGGAGATGCTGTAGAAGTGTCCCAGAAATGTGTAGCATTGGTAGGTTGTTGCAATCTCTTTGATAAAAATCATAGATTTCTGCATATTAAAGACAAAATGAAAATTTCCAAAACTCTGGATATGCTGAATTTGTGCCATTGAATTTTGCAGGCAAAATCTGTAACACTCCCTTTCAGAAGTATATATATTTCATATATTTCATATTATATCCAGCCTCCTGCTCAGAATTAGTTAGGTCAGGTTGTTGAGGCCCTTGCCCAGCCAACTTTTGATATGACCAAAGACAGGAGTCTCCAAATTCTCTGGACAACCCATTCCAATGTTTGACAGCTCTCTTAGCGAGGAATGCTTTCTTGCAAGCAGTTGGTGTTTCTGCTGCTGCAATCTCTGCTTATCTGTATTTTTGCTGAGCACTTCTAGAAGAGATTTCTTGATCCCTGCTAGGAAGCTAGAGGCAGCAATTAGATGTCCTGAACTTCTGATCTCAGAGCTCTCTCTCTCAGCCTCTCCTAGCAGAGGCCTGACATCGTAGGGCAGTGGTGAGCAGTTCTTCACTGGTCCATCTGGTCATTAAATGTTACTATTTTGATTCTGCTTTTCAATGGTAGAAATAGTTGGAGTTAAAAAAAAAAAAAGATAAAAATTAAAATTTAAGTTTAAATTTAAAATTTATAACTTTAAGTTGGGTACAGAACATATTTTAGCATTGCAGAATTTCTTGTTTTCATGTTGCCTAAAATATGCGCTTCCCATATAGTGTATGGTTCTTATACCTGTGTTTTCCAGGCCACATCTCTAAAGTTGAAATGTTTAGTTAAGGTTTTCATTCCATGAAACAGGTGATTTTAAAGGTTACATTTCATTATTTAAAAAAAAAAATTAAAAAATGACAAGGTTCTTAAACCTGAACCTTATTTCATTTTATTGAATTGCCTTAAAAACTGGAACAGAATAATAGGAAACAGGAACACGGAAAAAAAGAGCCAGTCCTTTCATAGACTAATGAAAGCCATTTAATTATTGCCTTCATAGTGTGACCAAATAATGTTTTTAAAGCAGGTGGGGTTGGGAAACCTTCTTAACCCAAACACCTTCAGTGTTTCTCCTGAAGTTTCTGGGTTGAGGTTTTCATTGGCCTGAGATGGTAACCCAAGGGCTATTTTTTTGTTTATGCTAGTGTTATATTTCCTATTACATGGAAAGAGAATTGTGCTTGCTTTGTTTTTCACATAAGGCTTTTCATAAACATGAGTAATTTTCCCTGTTGGTTTGGGTTTTGGCTAAGGTAAACAAGCTAAGATACTCTTCTTTAACACCATATCTGCGTACTGCTGCTTGGGATTTGTGTGTAGAACTAAAATTATTTCCACACAGGGAGTGTAGTTTCCCTCTTTCTTGCAGAAGCTTATGGTACAACAATATTGTATGCTGGTACTTTCTTCAGGCCTTTGTCTGTCTTTCTCCTAATTATATTTACTTTCCATATACATAATTCCCCAAATTCCTCTCATCTGTTCTTATGAAATTTCCTACAAAAGTTGTTGCCTGCAATTTTTTTATTTAGCACCAAAACTTAATATTATTATAATAATATTTCTCCTTGCTTTTAATCTTTGACTAGTTTCGTTCTTCAGGTTGGCCATGAGGCAGCCAGAGCAAAGTTCTGCAGTTCTTGATTCTGATCTCAAAGAGGAGACTATAACCTCAGATGATTGTTTTTATTCATAATATGGACAGTTTCCATTTTTTTTACATTAGAGCTGATTTGGTAAGAGAAGAACAGGACTAAAAGAAGTCTTTTATCCTCTTTCTTGACGAACAACTTCTCGTTTCCAGGCTTGGTTTCAGTCAGCTCTATGACTTTCTGACTTGCAGTCCTGTCTGCACTATTTTTCTGGAGGACCAAACTCTTTCTGTCTTGGAGGAGGGCACTCTATCAGGCCAATCCTTTTAACTACTTCCAGCACTCTGCTTGAACTTGAAATTGGCAGTTGTTCCTGCTGATTCCACCTTGCATTCCCGTACTCCCCATGGGAGAGGCAGCCTTCCCTCGAGATTCCCATTAGAAGGATGAATGTTTTCCAAACAAAGGCTTTCAAACACAGGAAGGATAGTGAGAAGAAACACATAAAACAGGCAGTGGAACTGTACTTTAGAAAGAGTTAATTTAAACACAATTTGACTGTCATAGAACAGCTAGATATCAAAGTGCAACATGACATAAACATGGTGGTTGTAAGGTACAAGTTAGAGTAATTACGATTTTGCTCACACAACTCAAAACAAAGCTTTGACTGCCAAGAAGAAGATAACGGCAAATTCTAATAATTATTTGCAATATATGTAAATTCTACTTAAATGTAATCAAAGAACACATATAGTTTAGGCAGAGCCATAAATGATAGGGAAGCCTATTTTCATGTGTCTCATTTTGATTATAAGCCTACAAACAGATAAAAAGTGAATGTGTGACACTGAGATTTTTTTTAATAAGGCATTTGTTGTGTTGCCACATTAAACTGTTTCACAAATCAGTTTCAATTGGCTCAAATATTTATGTTGTAATGTTTATTACACATCTTTGGAGAAAAAAATAGTATATCTTGATTGATTAGACAAATATGATACTTGAAGATATTTTTCAGGTGTGAATTTGACCGAATGAAAAGAAAAAGAAAACTTGAATTCTTTGCAGAGCTATTTTTCAAACAACATAAGTAATTTGTGGTGACCTTTTAATTTGTATCTTACAATCACTATTTTTCTATAGTCTGTATTTTTAGCAGTTATGATTTTATGTGAATATTCATCTTGTCAATGTACTACAAAAGAATTTGGTAGCTCTTGAATTTTCATTGAATTTTCTTGCTGAGCAATCAAACAGGTCTGAGAATGAAAAGATGGGAAATCTGTCACTGACTAGGGGTTATATACTAAATGAATGTTTAAAGTAATATGGTCTTAGATATAAGTTTTTCTCCAATGAAAACTTGTAGATCTTCATGTTCTCTCAACAGGGCGAAGTCATCCATCCCTTCTGAAAGCTAAACAAAATTGTTGTGGTTTGCTGAGTTTGGTTTGAAACTAATTGGCATGTACACAAATGAGTAGGCAGTGAGCTAAGAAATCTACCAAGTGAAAATTAGTACAATTTATTTTGAATTAAATTACCCTGCAAGAGAAATGTCTTTCAAAAAATAACGTATTTCAAATGATGTTTTCTATACTAATTTTACATGAATTTTATATTTTGAAAATAGTTTTACTGTGAATATCTATAACTGATTATTTCTATTTTTGTTGGGTGGTAATAGAATGGCAGACAGAGTTACGGATATTTATGATCATTATCTCCAAAGCTTCTGTACGTAGCTGTAGAGAGAGTCAGCTGACACCTGGGAAATCCCTGAAGGCACAGAACTGATGCAGAAACAGTTTCTAGGTTAGTTAATTTTTCTGCTGTTATCTCAAAGCAAGACAGCCCCACTGACTCCCAGCAACCATTGTGGCGTGCTAAAAGAAGTCAGATGTTTCTGAAGTCTTCAGGCATAATGTGGGCATAGAAGCCAAATTAAAAAGACCCACAAGGGATGGTTTTCAAAATTATGCTGCATATCACATAGCTATTTGATTTCTGGAAGATATTTGTACTTCAGAGATACTAAAAAAATAAACAACTTACTTTAAGTAAGGTCACATTCTACTGTGATCTCTGTTCTTGGAAGTTAAAAAAGGGGTCAGAAGATTTCATTTGACTGGAATTACTAGAACTGTCAATAAACTCTAGCTTCCAATCATGTAGATGTTGGAATCAAGCACAAAATATATCCTAATAATTGTCTCCAAATAGAAGGGTAAAGTTACTTTTTTTAAATTATTTTTTTTTTAGAGAAGTTTATTATAATGTGAAAAACAAAAATAAATTTACCATCAAAAAGGAATAAAACTAACAGATTAATAGTACGACTTTCTGACATGAAAAATCTTGCATCCAACTAAGGCTTCACTTCTTTTATTGTTTGTACCTTATATTAAAGTTGATACACTTGTGTATCAAGATGTATGTATACAGTGTGTATGTTTCTCTCTATATGATATACATACATATTTTTTAAAAAATACAGTTAGGTTTGGCATTTGTGTAAAAAAAACCTTTTTAATCTTGATGATGTATGCTTTTTTTTTTTTTTTGAAATTTGTCATTCTAGAATCGTATGTATTCTTTTTGCTTTAATTATTCTCAGCTATATTTTAGTCACCTTTAAGCCAGCAAGAGTAGCAAACCAAGAGTCCACAGAAACTTGAAAATGAGAACTCTGAACTGTGGCAACCTGTACTTTTATTTTTGACTTGTTTTCGTGTCTGAACTGAATGCCAAGATACTTTTAAAGACTCCAAAATTCAAGTCTTGACAAAAAGTGTAGTAAAATCTGTTATAAAAATAATAGATGTGTTTGGCTGTGCTACCCAGCTGGGCTTTTCTTTCTCTGTAATTTTGTGGTATTCCATATGCAGTGGAATATAGTACTTGTGCTTGTGTTAGGGTGAAACAATACTAAACGTACAAGAATAGATATGTGACAACCAGGCCTTCGTGGCCAGGATGTGATGGTGTGTATTTGAGATGGCAAACCAAGGATTGTGGATGTTTCTTTGTCGCAGTGAAGACTGTCAGCTGCAATGCCAATCATGGTATCAAAGCTGATATTGCGAGATGCACTCATCACATTTGCACTGCAGACTTGGATGTGAAAATAACAATGATGACCTAGATACACGTGTAAAATTAGCTAACTCATTTAGCTAAATGTGACTCAATCAGTGACTTGCTGGCACAAAAAATATCTTAAGCACTCACTATCAACCAAGGAGAGAGAAGCAGAGTTCATGACACTAAATAGACATTTTTAGAGTTTGATATTTGCCACGTTTTAACCGTGTAGTAGATATTTGTGTAGTGCTTCCCAATCTGTGAGAAAAACTTTAGAAGTGAGGTGTTTACAGACAAGTTTTAAAGACTAGTTAGAAGATTAGTGTGGCTGGTGAACATAGGCATAGACCAGGACAACATATTTATAGTCAGCTTTTTCCTTTTTACCCTTTAGCTGCTTTTTGTTGTTCTTGTTGAATAAACCCAGTTTATTCTTATATTTAATAAACATTTATAAGCATTTATTACTGAGATTGTACTCTCCTGTGCTCTTCTTTTTGTGTCCTTTCCAGTTGGAAGGCCATACCGGTATATTATCTCTTTGTGAAATATAACAACATATATCTTCATCTTTCCCTTTTGATAGAACCTCAGTTTATTATTTTGTCTCCTCAGTTTAAATGTGGCTTTCTATTTTCTAATGTTCTCTCAGATTTTTTCAAATATATTTTAAGTGTACTTACTTCAGCAACAATCCATTTACTTCAATAGAAATAAAATCTTAAATGGTGAAAAATTTGAAACCAATATAACTTTACCTGTCTGTAACTAACTGCTGTTGTTTTGAGGGCAGGAAATTGTGGAGAAAGGCCACAGACTGAGTGTCTGGGGAGGAGCAGAGGAAAGCACAGTCAGATGAGGCGGCTCTTCTGCTGGGTGTTGTGGCCCAGAGATGTATACTCCAGTTCCATAGAGAATACTGCAGATCTTGTGGGTGTTATCAAGTTAAAACCTCAGTTAAACTGTATTGTATTTCAGATTTACAGTGTCTTGAGTTTTTACTGTTTTGTAGGGGCAGGGGATTTCTAGTAGTAAACCAGTGTTTACTTCTTCCTTTGCAAGACCATAGGAAATGTGTAAGACCAAATGAAAGAAGCAGTACTCATTTTCAAGTATCTGTGTAGCACAGTTGTTATATTTATTCAAAACTGCCTGGAGGCTGAAAAACACTACCCTAATTATAGTTCTTGTAGTAGTGATCATTTCTGAGAACAAATAATGTCATAGAAAGCAAATAAAAGAAAAACAAAGATAAGTCCTTGGTGATTTGAAAGTCATGATGAAAAGAGAAAACACAATGCTCTGAAGAGGTAGATTTTAATCTGTTTCTTAAGTCTGAGCATTTTGTAGTAGCACTGTTGTTTTGTGGTCAACAGTTCAACAAAATAAAGAGAAACAAAGGAGCAATCAGCATATATAGTATTCAAGTTATATCAAGTGTGTGTTTCAGAAGAATAACAGAAAAGTCAGCAAACTGTCAGGATAAAACCTTTTGGTACAAATACATAGACTTTCAGTTCACCGTACTTCTGTACAGGTGCAGGATTAGACAATGAAAAGAGAGATTATTTTCCATTTAAAATAAAAGAACAAAGAAAAAACAAACCAAAACAAAACCCTCCAAATGATATTTTTTGAGTTAGAATGCCCTTATTTCACAAGAAGGGCAATGCAAGCCTCAGAACAGGTGAAATCCTGCCCTCTTGAACATGTGTTTTTGGTTTTTTCTTATTATTTTGAAAGAATTATAATTTCATAAAGTCTTCCAGATAAACTGCACAGTAACCTTGCCCAGATGAAAGGATTTTAGACAAAAATCCTCACTGGCTCTGCGAGAGTTTTTCCTATACAGATGGGAACCCCTGAATCATCTGGCCACTATACTCTATTGCATAGAATTTAGTAAGATTGAAGGGAGATAAAAAATATGGGATAAAATGAGAGACACATTACTGTTTTGCTGGAAAGAGCTTAAAAGAGGGGGGAGGTGATGGCAGTCAGAACAGCTACAGGTAAGCTTTCATATAAACCAAGAAATGATCAATCCACTTGAAAGGTAACCAATTAAATGTTGTAAAAATAAATGGTGTTTCTACAGTGCCTCCAACTGTATAATTTTAATGTCTACAGTGTGAATTCTACATCTTTACCAGATGTAGATGTTTACCAGATTAAGACGATTAAGCATTAATGCCAGGAAAATAGTAAAAAACCCAAACAAACTAGTTTCAAAGTGAAATTCTGGATTCTGTCAGGCATATAGATTTGGAAAAAGTCTTTTTCCACATTCCTGTTGATTTAATGATTTCCCTGTTTTTAGACACCAAATACACTTGAGCAGGATCAGGAAAATGAACACTGTTAGTGAAGCTGGGAGACTGCAAACCTGACCTTGTGTAACACGCTTTACCTTACCTGATTAAAGTTTGCATGTATTACTTGTAAAATTAATTTGCTTAAGGTCATTTAAACATTAGCAAATTTAGAGCAAGTTATGTAATCTACAGATTGAAAGTGTTCTAATACAAAATTACGCTGTTCTGTTTCTTAAGTTAATTCCCCAGGTAGCTGCATTAGAAACCAGAAGGATACAGGCAGTATCACTCTTAAATCAGCTTAACACTAGAGAAAGTTCACATATCATAAAGCATAACTGAAAATCAAAGTCTCAGGTTGCCTGTAACTGGAAGCTAGGTTTCCATCACAAAGCTATGATATCACAGGAAAGTTTGGGATTGAAAAAGATCTAGTTTTTCACATGAGCAACATATATACGAACATTCAGAAAACTGAGTTATCATATTTGTTATTAGTACATTAGTTAGCCTACTTATTGAACTACTTGTAGTGACCTCCTTAATGTTCTCATTCTTTGAGATAGTCTTCAAGCTGCCTTTCCAAGGCTTTTGCTTTTTCAGTGTTGCTACCACAGGGACTAAAGTGAGGAAAGAAAGAGCATGTTTTCCTTTAATATAGTCTCTGGGTAATACACTAACAAAGCAACAAACGGCACTTAGATAATTGTAACAGTACCTCATCTAGCTTCACTACAAAACAAAAGACTAACAAAAAAACCAAAAGTGCACAACTCAGAATAGTTAAAACTGTGATTAAGTGATAAGTTCTTCCAGTTCTCTTGGCAGTATGCAGGAACTTACACACCATTGAATATATATTTTTTCTTCTAGAATAGATTTTGGAAAATAATAACCATATTTATACCTTAGGTTCTTCTTTTGATACTTGTTTTTTGATACTTTGGTTAACCATCTTTGTTAAGCCACTGACATTTCATAAGCATCAGCTTTTATTGGAGAATATGAACAGGATAGGCTGTAAAATTATCACAGAAGTTTCTGTAAAACAACTTTCATGAGTTTCCGTGACTACTTGGTTTTCTATGCAGATTCAAATCTCCTTAAAATTTTCTGAATATCTCTGTATGAACAATGAAAGTGATGAAATAGAACAGTGGGCTAAGCCATCACTACCAAAAGTGATGATGCCATCATGGGCATTTTAGCCAAAATCATGGTTGCTGTATGGTACTTTGAGTGCTGCCTTTCATTTCTCTCCTGCAGTTGACTGAAGAGCAAATCTTTGTGACACTCCAAGTTTTTATACCTCCTTTATAGTGGGTATACTTTGATTAAAATAAATGAAACGAGCAATTTGAAGTATGGAACAAGATCATAATCTTGGGCTAGTTGGATTCTTGGGTTTTATCAGTTTTGTGAACATTCACTTGAGCTGAATTCTTGTTTCATAAGTAAATATCTATTTGGAGATGATTTCTTCAGGCACTTTTACTGAACATACGGGAAATCCTCTAATTGTTTTCAAGAAATCAGGAATTCTATCTCAAATACTCCACATGCTGATGTTCCACTGAAAAGGTTTAACATCCTATGGAAGGAATGCTTCAAGGAGCATTCAGGTTAAGTTGTTCCCTAGAAGAATAAGAAAGCTGCTGAGGAAGCTTGAAGGGAATACATCCAGTGTAGCTGTATGAGAGGGATAATGCCAGGTAAGCATCTTTAAAACACATGGAGAAAGATACTGATTACTTGACAAAACGCGAAAGAATGCTGAAAAGAGTCCCATATAAAAGCACTTAAAACCTTGAAAGTTAAGGTGAACAGTACAGGTATAATTTTTAGGTTTATATTGAATTTGGGGAAAAAAAAAAAAAAAGAAAAATGTAAATAATCACATGACTATGAGGTAGAATAACCACTGAGATAACTATATCAACAATTGCTTTTCAGTATTCTGAAAATGTGTTGCTTTCAATGTTTGAGTTTGTTAAGAGACCATCAATGTCAACAGTGCTTTTTCTTGCACTGTTTGTTTTAACATATCTAGGAGATAAATATATTGAAAATTTCCTTAATTCTTCAGTTCACCACAGTACAAAAAATCAGGGAATAGTTAACTTTTTTAAGGAAATAAGATGTGATTAGGTGATTCATTTCAAGTGCACATCAAGTTCTAGAAATGAAATTACTTTCTGACCTTATATTGGAATGTGGGACCAAATTTGAAATGCCCACATCTCAGAAAAGTATTTTCTCTTCTAGAAATGATGATTGAAATTGCTCAGTGGAGTCCTACACCTCTACATAAGATGCCTTCATGTATGCTGTTCACATTCTGAGTCATGTAAACTTTGAATAAAAGGGGAAAAACAATGTTGAATGAATGTTTAATGTTCTGCAAATTGCTTCACGTGTTACTTTTTTTCAATAACACAGAATACCTTTCTACATGAGCACTGCATAAGACAGATATATTTATTATAGCATACCAAATTTCTTCCCTGTTTAATGTTTGATGGAAAAGGCTCAAAAGATAATGGAAAACTTAGCTTTGAAACAAAAAGCACAGCTGTTAATGCCAGCATGAAATTTTGAGCTATATGGAGCAAACAGAGCATGATAAGCTGTGCCAAAAGACAACAAAACATTCATATTGAGAATTTTCTAATTATTTTATGTTTATCTAATTAAAACAAATGCTACTAGAAGAGCTCAAGTAGAACAAGGATGATTATTCTTCATGTCTTGATGCTTAAAAGTAGGTATCTAAATCTTCAGACAGACTCCATGAGAGTCTGGAAGCCAAAAATGCTAAAATACAAATCAAAATTTGTAGAATTAGATGCTGGTATATCAAAATAATTGTATGTTTGTTTTTTGTTTTTTTTTCCCCCCCGAGTTATTAGAATGAAATAACAGAAGAGTAGTTTCGGTCATATGCTAAATAAAACTTATTATACTCCACTTAAAATCATTAGAATTGTTCTTTCTGGGAGATTTGGAAGAGTGTATAGGGCTTTATCAGGAATATAAAGTAAAGACTACTCATAAAAGGAGAAATGTTTGATTGATAAAAAGTATCTACAGACTGTTTATACTTCAGTTCTGAAATAGACAACACTTCCAAAAGCTGCAAGAGGGAATCAATTGGAAAAATCTAAAATTTGGATTGGTAGGACTTTTACTTAATTCCTTCAAAGACAGCTCATGGAAAGAATCAGTACAAACTCAGTACTTTTCCTAAGACTACACAAAACATTTTCTATCCAAAATTAGCTGTATGAATTGACCACATCCATATGAATACACAACACACTCTCTCTGCAGACTGGTTAGTATTAAGTTAAAAACTGGTAGGCGTATATATATACATGTGCAATGAATAAGGAAAGGTGAATGCTGACTTTATTTTAAGGTTAATTTCAAACAATTAATTTTTTCAGATGGGTAATGAATGAGACATTTGAAAGCAAGACTTGAAAGCTAGGATAGAATTTTAAGTGGGTTTCCATGCACTTAGGTGAAATTTACTGAACAATGATTGCATATAGGTTTGAAATTATGCTTCTACATTCTAACATGTAGTAATTTAGTAGAGAATGTAGTTTTGCGATGATTTTATTGTTGACCTAAGCAATTCGTCTAATAAGCCTATTAGAAGAACGTAACACAGCTTTTAGGATAAAATTATTTTATTTTGAAGGGCTTTGGGTAATTTATCCACAATCCAGACATATTGTTGCTGATTCCACTGTAAGCTCCAGTGAGTCTGGTAAAGCAAGTCATAGTGCGTAGTATTGGAATGCATATGAACAAATATTATCCTGTTGATTTTTTTCCCCTTTATTTTTGAAGCACTAATACAGTAAAGCAAATACAGAACATGAATATCTCATTAATTTTGCCTTTTCTGTATTTGCCAGATCAATGATTCTCAAACATATTAATTATTCAGACTTATGTAGAATCTTATTAAGTGAATAAATCTTTATATGTAGGCAAATTTTAAAAGATAATTATGAAAATTACAAATGTACATTTGGTTTAATATCTTCTGTAATAGGAGATTAAGACATTCTAAGATGACTTGCAAATTGTTATTTTCAAATAGGTGCTGAAACTAAGGTTTGTAAGTTCCCTGTGGCTTCCAGAGTTCTTTTGGCTGGAACCATTATTGATTTGTCCCTCAAACAAAGGGACATTACCAAATGTAATGAGTTTTCTAATCTATTCTCCCTCTCTAGTCCTTCCATTTGTTCCAGGAATTTAATTCTGGTTTTCGCCTGCCATCCTCCCTTCTTATCTGCTTTTATTTAGTCATAGAATGATTTGAGAATGGACCTCCAAGATCATCTGGTTCCAAACCCCCTGCCATGGGCAGAGACACCTCCCACTAGAGCAGGCTGCTGAAAGCTGTATCCAATCTTCTCCTGAACACTTTCTTTGATGGGACAGCCACAGCTTCTCTGGGCAACCTCACCATCCTCAGAGTAAAGAATTTCTTCCTAGTATCCAATCTAAATCTACCAAGAATCCTCAGCTCTTGTCTCTTCATATTATCTCTGCTTCCTGTAAGCAACTGTCTGAAGAATTTTTTTGTTGGGATCTTGCCTTCCATTTAAGCATTTTGGCTGTTCCAGTGGTGCTTCTCTCAGGGGGTCATTTTTCCTGAAAATATACCTCTGAGTCTGTTTCTGTTCTTCATCCCCTTGCCTTTTCCCCCCACTTTTAATACTGCCAATTCAATATTGGTTGTAAGTTTACCTAACTGACACTGCTGTGTCTCAATTGCAACTTTATCTTTTCTCAGTCACCCCTTAAGGCTGTGGAAGATACCATTACATGGTGACTAAAATATTTCATACAGGGAATATTTTCCCAGTTGCAAAAGACCAAATTTATGTTGTGAATGGGACAGTATGAATACAAGAGGTTTCTGAGTTTATCCACTTGAAACTTGTCTTCTACCTCTTGGTAGGTGTTTAGTTAGGCACTTCCCCACAGAATAGAGAGCTGCTGGTGAAAAGCAGATGTGTTCTGTGAAAAAATTAATTAGAATACACACTCACAGAAAAGAGCAAATTGAGTATGTGTATCACACTGGCATTTCAAACTTAGTGATTTATTTAGCAACTTAATAGTCTTTTATTAGAATTTTCTAATGTAATTTTATATGATTGCCACTTGGTATCTTAAGCCATACTTAAAAGTAGTGTCCAATGTATTTTTATAATGTGTGCTGTGAGATATGTAAATTTATATATTCTGAAACTTCAGATTGGTATTTAATTCCTGACTGACAGTAAGTAAAAGATTTAGCAGAGATGCAAGTATAGAAGTGTGGCATGTATTTTCATGCTGTTCCAATATCTTGATAATATAGCTGTAATTTAAGTATTTTTGCACTTCTGGAGTGAAAGAATGCAGTGCATCACAGTCTGTATCAGACATTCAGCCAGTAAGCACAACAGGCACAGTTTGCAGTGAATGTAAATAGTTTTACTGAATCAATAGTACTAGATTATATTAGGCAAGCAGTACTCTTTATGTTAAAAGAAGTCCATGGTGCGATTTTTTTTTTTCTTAACTCCCTGAAGTTCAGTTGTGTCTTTTTTTATTATAATAAAACACTAGATCATACGTATTAGTGATTTGCAATCACTGCTTTCAGATTTACATGTTGATTGATGAGATGGTATTATCATGTGATTAAGAATGAATAAGAGGTGGGAAACTGACATTCCTGGCAGTACACCAGTTTTCTTTTGTGAGTGCTTAAACCGCTTAACCTCACAGTATTTTTTTTCCCATTTAAACAAAAAAAGGGCATCAGCACTTTCCTTGTGAAAATATACAGGAGTAATGTTTCCTCTATTTGTGAATTCAAACAAGGCAGTCAACATGTATTAAGGACAAAGAAATAAATTTCATTTATAGTGAATGTCAACTACTGAGATATAGTTCCTTTTGGAAACAAAACAAGATACTTATTTTCTTGCATTTTGTTTTGTTTTTGTTTAATTTCATTATATTCATATGAGACTGGGCAATCCTTTCTAAACAAATTCAATAAGAATTAAGAATTAGCTGAATCCTGAAATGGCTTCAAAGAGATGTACAAGAACAAAAGTTTCAAGTAACCCTTTTGCATCCTTAATATTATTCAATAAATGTGTGCTTCTTCATACTTCACCCCATGTTTCTGGCAGGACTAACGTGGTTTCTCATGAATTCCAGAATTTATATAGTGACCTGTCAAAAAGGAGCGAATGTGAAATAGAAAGAATGCAGAATATGAGAATACAGCTTTAATTTTGTCCCAGAAACTACATCATAGGGAAGAATTATTAAAATACCCTTTTTTGCATTAGGATGCGCCAGCACAAAAGTGATAAACCAGCCTTTTTGCATCATCTCATTCCTTTGTACAGTGGCAAAATTGTTAAACTTAGTTGCAAGGGGAAAAGGAGAGATTGGGATGCAAGGGATGAAATTTCCATTTTCCACCTTCCTTGAACTTCCTATTTCTTGGGGTTTTTTGTTTGTTTTTTGTGGGGTTTGTTTGTTTGGTTGGTTGGTTTGGGTTTTTTTATTTGTTGGTTTGTTATGATTCATGTAGATAGTTATAATGTTGTCTGGAAAGACAAAGAAGGATTCTGGTTGAGTGGAACTGAGGGCTAACTGATACCTAAGAGACAATGATGTTGTCTCCCAATTGAACAATGCACTGCATATCTAGTTGTTGCAGTATCAGTATGTGCCTTGGATGAAATTTATCTCCTGAAGTGGAAAGTTCTGCAGTATCAAAGTCACAAAGACAGTAAGCCAGAATATTTACTCTGTTTAATATTTCTTATGCTCTTCTGCTAGAGGCAGGGTAAGATTTTCCTGTGAACTTTATAAACTCTCTTCTTCTCTGGTACTCTAGGAACTGTCTCTGGCCCCATAGAGATGCTGGAGTTCACAGATTTGCTTTCTTTAAAGTCAGTAAGTGAGTTCTTTGAAGAACAGCTCTATTTATATTACTACAGCTTAGGCTGGAATCAGATATATGACGAGATACATAGCTAGGTGTGAATTAGGCTACACATCAGTGTATATTCATTTAGACTTCCAGACATGCAATCACTATTTTGATTAGCCTACTCCCTAGAAAAACCCACCTGAAAACAAGTGATCATGCTTCCTATCTTTGACACGGAATTAGGACAGATGAAGAAGAAACTCTCAAATGGTAGGATAAATTATTCTCTAGTGCTGTAAGGATCAGGCAGTCGCTGGATGGTGACAGACTACGTGGAACATTCGAGAACACCTGATGTATAACTACTGCCATGGAAGTCTGCATTGCTTCTTAAAATTTCTGTGGATGATGACATTTTAGGTTGCAGTCTGCAGTGGATGCACAAAAGAATTTCTATATCTTGCTGAGCCAACTTATCCATTGCTGCTCAAGGCGATTTTTATTGGTGGGTGAAAGGTCACCTTAAGTGCAGTGATAATGGACATTAACAATGTGCCAGTGTACCTCAGTCCCAGGTTAGGTGTGCTGGTGGTGTGGATTTGTTGTTGTTAAGAATTATTTCAACAAGGCATTAGACATACCTTCCTAGAGTCTGCAGGTGACGGTCACAGGTCAGTGTCTCTTGGAAAGCACAAAGTTATGGAGAAGATAGAAAACCTAACAGAACTTCTGTTTAAAAAGAAGTACAGCCTCATGAGTCTGATGTACAGAACTTGCTACTTTATTAATAAAATTCCAAAAGCTTTTCTGTCTGTAAAATGTTACACATTTTCTGTTCTATCCTAAACTAGCTAAAACTTCTAGCTATGCAGTACATGGCTCCAGAAATTGACCCTTTGTGCGACTTTGAGGAAACGAAGTACAGAATAGAAAATATTAGATCTTAGTGGACAGAAATAAATCATGGCAAACATGTAAAGATCTCAGTACCATAAAATTCCACAGGTAAAAAAAACAAAATAAAAGTATATAAGTAGGTTGGAAAACGGACTTAAAGACTAAATCAGCCTAATCAAAAACTTTGCCTTTCTTGTTAATGACCAATTCTTATTATAATATTTCTCAGTATGGCTTTAGTAAACTTTTTAATGAAAAATAGATTTTCATTTTTCTAGCCAAGCACAGCATATATTCACCTTAAGACATACTAAAATACTCAAGATTGAGTGAGCTGCCAAATTATGAAATGTGGAGTATTAGCTCTTTAACTTCATCAGTGAATACTTTCAGCTGTGAAGTTTCCAGGATGAGAGTTAAAACACTTGGTTGTTTTAACTGCTTTAAATGCCCTGGTCAATCGAATGAGGTCTGCCCAGAGGAGAAAAACATTAGGATTGGTGTTTAAAACTGTTAACAAAGAACTTGTTCCTTCTTTTTTATACTTTCTAAAGGCTTCTTTCTTTACAGTGCAATACTAAGATTCCCCAATAGATGCCCTAGGAGATCTCTCATAAACATCCCAACCAAGTAAATTAAGTATCTTCAGCTTTCTCTTTGTGTGTGTATGTGCTTTTTAAAATAGAATCAGTGTCATCAACTATTGAGTGGTATGTTTTTGGATTTCAGTGATAATGAATAATTAAATTATTTGATCCCAAATGAAGTAAAAAAAGGCTAGATGATAATAAATTAAATATTTATCCTCATTTCTAAATTATTTTTTAATATTTTTAATGTGGATATTAATTCTGTAGTGTATTATGTCTTTACTTTTTAATCAGTTATTCTTTATATTCACAAGATGAGAATGTGGGCAATGTCATCTTCTTAGGCTCATTATCATTGCCAAGTCACTGCACACTGAAGTGAACTCAAAGCATTTATTTGATTAGAAATACTGAGGAAATCTACAGATCTAACTTCAGAGCCCAGAATTTTTTTAAATTATTTTTTTTTGTTGCTTAGAGTTTACAGTTGTTGTTTTGTGGTAGCAATTTGAACTAT
Organism: Florisuga fusca; assembly: GCA_038090715.1. Lineage (NCBI taxonomy): Eukaryota > Metazoa > Chordata > Aves > Apodiformes > Trochilidae > Florisuga > Florisuga fusca. The sequence goes on along the minus strand of JAAWXA010000025.1, from coordinate 13,179,259 downwards.
TTTGATGCCGTTCAAAGTTAGGTTTCTTGTGTGTAAACACTACTGCGTATTCCTTTTATTTGAGGAATGAGTACCCTTCAGAGAACTGGCTTTGAGGAGATACAGGCTAAACCTTAATGTGCCTTTATGATATTTCTGTCATTTGTGAGAACTCTTCTGCCAGATGGCTGACACAAACTTTCTCCAAGCTACAAGTAAGCTAATTTTCTTCTTTACCGTTTGCTGGTGTCTGCCATTCTGGTACTCATGATGCCCTGATGTTATAAAGGCACCAGTCCAGGTCTCGGTACAGGTTATTGTGCTTTTTGATCATCATTGAGGTTCCAGTGGATGTGTTATGTCTATTTAATGTTTTAATGAAAGACGATAGAGTGAATTAGACCAGTGGAAGGTGAGAGAAAGATGTGTGTGTCCAAACTTCATGCTGTGTGTGTGAGGGCATTATTCACGCCAATTTATGCCAGAGCAGGCTGAGCATTCTTTTGCTTTCATTGACTTCAATCTAATCAATGAACTTCACCAGTAGCAGTTGTACTGAAGAGGCAGCTGTCTTTTTCCAATAAAAAAAGGAATAATTAAAAAAAAAAAAAAAGTGGAAACTAAGCTCTCCAAAGGGCAGTACTTTGGATTATGTATTTTGAAATAAGATTTATTACTTGAATCCATCAGATTGCCTAAAATTACTTTTGTTATAAAGCAATGAATAGACGTGTTTAAACTGTTGCATATTCTTGAGGGAAAAAAGAAAAAAAGTTTGTTTTGGGTTTTTTTTTTAATAATTTGTAACTCTCAGGTAAGGTGGGACAACAAATTAATCAATACTTGGTAGTACCAGATTTTAGGATCTTGAATTCCTTGATAAAGTGATAATGTTATTTATGGAACACTCCTTTTATTTTGTATGTTTAAATATATACCACAGAAAAATAAAATGTTGTTGTTGAATTTACAGGTAGTGAATGGTACCAAGCTGTATGGAAGTCATAGTAATAATCTGAAATGTGAGTAACAGCTCAAGACTCTGAAATTTGCTATTTTTTCTTTACCCTTGCTGATTGTTACTACAAAAATGCTAGCAATAGAAAAGCAAAAAGAAAAACAGACACTTCTGAAATACTATACTGAAAGCAACCCTTTCTCCAGAATTATTTGTGGTAGGAGAGGAGATCCAAATTGGTAAGAGAAATTGATTGTTGTTCTAAATTCAATGAGCTATGGATAGACTATGAAGTATGATAGCAAATATTTTGGATAAATACTGAGTGGGTTGCTAAACAACCTTTATCAAGTGTTTTACATTGACTTCCTCTGAATGTAATGAGCCCTTGATATCTTTGTCTTACCTGAAGTTTCCTGCATATTGGATCCTGTATTAAACACAAATTTATAAACACAAAACACAATTTAAACACAAAACTTATAAATTACAAAACACAGAGCCTCTATTCTTAATAAGTATAATCTTAACAAGCATAAAACAGCTTTGAAATTCCTCCATATTTCACACTTTTACAAGAAAAACATTAGTACTTACTACACAGCTTCTCCTCTGCCCAATATAAGAATGGCAAATGCTTCCAATAAAGTAATTTGGGTATAAAAATGAAAACCAAGTATAATTGAATGTCAAGCACATGGTAACTCCTTAGTATACAAGACTTTCAAAATTCTGTGGCATACTGCATGGGATCCAGTAAGTTACTACAATAAACTGTCCTAATTAAGGATATGGATACCAGAAATGTACTACCAAGAGTCAGCAGGCTCTCTAGACTAACAATTAATTGTTAAACACAGAATAAATCCTCCATTAAAGTAGTGTACATGGGTCTGCATGGTATCAAAAAGTAATACCTCACTGCAATGATCTGTGCATTAACATGTTTCATCTGCAAACAGCGGTGATGTAATGTATGGGTCAAATAGAGCTTACAGTGCACAAAATAGAGCTCATGATATCAATTGAGCAGAAGAGAGAAAGCTGTCAGCATAAGAAGAAGAAAACTTATTTTCTAACACTTATCAGTGATAATTGATACAGAACTAAATTAGAGGGGAAATTTGAAAATGTACGTGCTACAAATACATCAAAGTAATTTTAATTAAATTTTAGTTTTGTATACTGAATGTCCCAGTTGGTTTTCAAAGAAGAAAGATGATCAGGCACATTCATTTAAAAATGTTAGAATAGCAGATACTTTAATGTATGATATCATTATTTACACTCAAATTTTACACTCACAAAATTTAAAGATTTTCATGATTTTTGGAGAGCCTTCCATATGCTATTTTTGGGGTTCTTTTGTCTACCAATTTGCAAAGCCAAGCAGTAAGATCTAGTATGTCAGACCTTTGGTAGACTTCCTGACAGCTTCATTAATTGGGTTATATAAAACATTTATGTAATTATTGATGATTTGTTTCATGTACTTTCATACTGGCAAAAGAGAATAAATGAGCACAGTCCCTGCTTGCCCTCACAAGATTTTAATTTCCACTTAGTTTGGAACAAGTCTGTTTTAGGTTTGCCTCTATCACAGGAGAGTTTGTAGTTAAAGCTACGCTAGTAGGAAGCTAAGTTGACTCAATATCAGTTTTGCACCTCAAAAATTGTCATTAAGTAATGCCATTTTATTCTTTCTGTACTTAGCAAAAGAACCTGAGAGGGATTAAGATAAAAAAGAGGGGAAAAATAGAATAACAGTGGTTCAGGAATATCCAGATGCCATCCAAGCTGGCTCTATGATAACTGGCAATTGTAAAAGGTTGGATCAATGAAAGTCCATTTGATTTGTCTTTATATCCTACACTTTTTGTGTAAAAGTTAATCATGTTTCTTCTTGCAATTCCTTGACCTAATCAGCAGTCCAAGAAGAACTCCCTTGCAAAATAGTGATAAGCTAATCCACTGAAATTCATCTTGTTTTATTATTTGCTATGTTAACCAGTTCAGTTAAGTAAAGGATTTTTTTATTTCTCCCTACCCACATGTAGACACAAGTATAATTAACCTAGTATGCGAGTGCATGTCAGAACCGCTGACCTCTGTCTCTTACCCCAGTCATGGATAATTTAAAGACAGTTTAATACTTTAATCTGTAACATGTTTTCCCAGAGGGCCAGAAGCAGGTAACCTATAATGCCATGAACGCTAGATACTTAGTTTTCATAATGATCTCACATTGAAGATTAAGCAGGTACCCTTTCAAAGTGGTGGAGTGGATAGTAAATTGATCTAAAGTAATAAATCAGATCACTAAAGCTGTTATCTCACAATGAAGCAGCTTCAAGTGAGACTTTGAAATACTGTTTCTTTGCTTGGCCTCATTAAATATATTTCTTTAATTTTTGGCTGGTTTCTTCTGGGTTTTTTTTTTTTTTTTCTGATTTCTTTTGTTTGTTTTGTGCAAAGATACCTGTTTTCCTTCTTATAAGTAGAGGATGTGATTTATAGTCTTAGGGTATTTTTTTCCCTTCTGTTTGATCCCTAGAGATGATTCACAGTAACATGAATGTTACAGCATGGGTTACCAGTGAGGAGCTCTGCCTCGACGCTCAGGCACTAAAACTTGATATGGATGGTAGGGATTATCAACACAAGCTTTGCAAAGCGTCCAGCATACTTGAGCTTTCAGATAGCCGCTTGATATATTAAAGCTTATAAATATTGCATAACATCCGCGCTGTTTTAAAAATGGAAGCACAATAATCCTCTGTACTCCGGGTAGGAATTACTCTTTCACAGCAGTTGCTCTTCTTTCTGCGGCAATCTGCCCAAACTGCCCCGGGAGCAGCCGCTCGGGGAGGTCACTTCAGTTTCCCACGTCCTGCGCGGCCCAGGCAGGATGGGGGTGGCCGAGGGACGGGGAGCAGGGCGGTACCGCTGCCCAGGGGAGAACGGAGGAAAGAGATCAGTGAACTCCATCAGGGAAGCAGCGGGTGGTGGTGGGGGAGGTCCTTCTGCGGGAAGGAGAGGTGAAATACGAGATGCCGACCTCCCCTGCCCCATAAAAGAAGAAAAAACCCAAACCCGAACAACAAAACAACCCCCCCTCCCACACATATATATATATATACACATACATATGTATTTTTTATTTTATTTTTTTATTTTTTAGGGGGGCAGTTGAGAGCAAGTTTTCGTGCCACCACGATGATGCCGGCGGCTCTGGGGGCGGAGCGGGAGCAGTCGGTGGAGGCGGGGTGAACGGTACCGGTATCGGGGCCGGTGCTGGTGCTGTCCGCGGCGCTGTGGGTACGCCGCGCCGCCTCCCCGCCGCGATCGCGATCGGGGTTCGGCCAGAAGCGCCGTGCCGGGAATTGCTGCGAGTTTTCTCTGGAGTAGCTGGTTCCCTCGCCGGATCGTAGCGGGACCGCTTTTGGCTTTGTTATTCCTTCCTCTGCCTGCCATCCTCGCAGGGAGACACGGTGCTTGGTTTTGTTTTTTTCCTTGCCGACTTTGGTGACTCTTGGATAAGGTAAGCAGCGTTCCTGATTTTTTATTTTTTTCCCTGCTTATAAGTGGTAGCGGGGTGACGAATGGGATGGAGGAGCTGGCAATTAAAGGCAAAGCAAAGTTGGGAGCTTAGGTCAATGTATGGGCAATGCTTAGGAAAGAGTTGTGCAGTCTTCAGTGAAAAGGGCTCTGTAAACAAAAGGTGAATCTAGAATGAGAAGTTAAAGGCTTGTTTTTCTTCAAAACTTGCTGCCAGTATAATATTTAAATGTTTGAAAATATTTTATCATGGAAACCTTGAGTGTTAAAAAACAGACACCAAAAGACATTACAGAAGCTTCTTTGTACAAACACAGAAAGGAGGAAAAGAAGAGCTCCAATCGATTCTGTCTGGGGAAGAAGGGAAATGTAAGGTCATTCTGGGAAGCAGAGAGCTAAGTAGGAATTAAAGAGGATTTAAAAGCATAGCCTCATGGTGCTCCCTGTTCTTCTGGTGCCTGTATGCATGTGTAACTGGGGGAGGGTGATACCTTCTTACCTGATGAACAATCTAGTGCTGTAACACTGTCAACTTGTGAAACAGAAGCTTCCTCAAAGTGGTCATGTCCACCTCCCTCTCCAAGGTCAACATGGTGTGCCCGTGGCTGTGAAAGTTGTGGGTTGTTGCCTTTGATAATGACTGATGAATGTCAGGCCTTCCTCCAGGCTACAAGGTGTAAATGTGAATCTGTGATTTAATAATAGAGTATTATGTTTCATTATATTACTGCTGTTGTCGGGAATTGAATGGAAAAGGGAAGTGTGGGCAGTTGAAATATCGTGCTATTTCAGCAGTGTTTTAACCTTTTGCAAGCTTGGTGGAGCACTTTGTTTCACGGAGGGGCTTTTTACTGCTTCAGCGAGTTGTCAGAGTTCTGCACACAGAGAGACGAGTGCCAGGCAGGGATTTCTGCACAAGCAGAGCAGGGTGTCATGCAGGGATTTCTACACGTACAGGGCAGAGCGCCATGGAGGGATTTCTGTACACAGAGAACACCACACAAGGATTTCTGTCTGAGATTAAGGCCGATAGCAAAAGGAATGGGCTGCTGCTGCTTGTAGCCAGTGCTACGGAGATGGCTGAACAGAGCAAGCAGGGGAATGAGGTCCCCACCTTGGATTTTTGAGCATTATGTAGCTCTTCATACTCTTGCGGCTGTGATTAATTTTCTTTGCAACTGGACCTGAACCACATTGTTTCTTTATATAGTTGTCCTGTGTAAGTGCTAGCTTCTCTAATAATGGTGAGCATCAGCTAACTTTTGTGAGTAAGATGAAGCTAATGAAAGGAGATTGTTCCATATTATTATTATTATTTTTTATTATTATTCCTGCATTATTTAACGTTAAGGTGGGTTGTTTTTACTGAATATTTTTATCAGCTGGAATATAAAGATAGCCATTGGGCAGCAGCACAGATCTACCAAGGAGTAAAGTTAAAAGCAAGCAGATTGAGAGGAAAGGTAGTTCAGGTTGCCAAGGCTGCCATTAAATTAGGTAGATTTAGGAATTACATATGCTTTACTATTCACCACCACCTCCCACATCCCC
>JAAWXA010000025.1:13119530-13173194 GCA_038090715.1 Florisuga fusca | reverse complement strand
CCCCCCCCCCAATTACAAAGCAGGTTTTTCCTTCCTCTCAAATGTAGGGAAAGAAAGTTCATTTTGCAGCGCTTGCACTGGTTGCAAATCTTCATTAATGGTCTACCCATCAGCTAGGACAACTCTTATCATCTGTCATTCATATGAATATTAATTTGCTTTGAATTGTTTTCATATAATGACACTTAAATGTGTGAATGTATAAGATACTTGCTTTCTAAACTAGGCATTACAAAAAAATATTTTTGAAATTGAATTTTGAAGTATGTGGTGCAGACAGCACATAAACTGTGGAGATTTTTTTTTTTTCTGAATTAATCCAATACTTCTCAAATTTGTTTAAAAAAGTAAGGATATTTAATTCTAGGAAAAAGAAATACTGCAATCATAGAAATTATGTCTCTGATAAATATAAAACAGTTTCTTCTTTCTCCTAAGGATAAATGTATGCAGTTCTAAACTATTGTTTCCTGCAACATTTTAGAAAATGTAGATTTTGTGTCACTCTTCTCTGACTTTTTGAGAATTTAAAGTGATAATGAAAGCAAGGCTCTACCTGGTTTTGTGGGTTTCCAACCTAAATAAAAAGGCAGAGCTCAAATATGAATAGTTCTGCCTTTTATCAGTTCTGAATTTGGCTTAGAAATTTCAAAGGTAGGAGAACAAGTGAAACTTAGGTATCTAATTATGACTACTTTCCTCCACACTGGCAAATATTATGGGATAATTTAGGACATTAAACATTGCAGGAGTGAATCACTGGCTCAAGGGGGAGTAATACATCAAATGCCACTCTAGACTTCATTAATTTTTCTAGGAGCAGGAAAATAATTTTTATTTATTTAGTATTTGGCCAATTACACTACATAATTTTAAAGCAAAGTAAATAGATTAGCAAGTTTATTTGCAAATCTGTTTAATCCTGTTTTATAGTTCAAGGGCTTTGTTTGTTTGTTTGTTTTTTTTCTCTGAAGCGTAGGGAATAACTGTCAACAAATGAAAAGGCTGGAAACTTGTTTGTTATACAAGTTATACATATTTAATACAAAACACTTCTCCTTGCTTCTTGATATATAGGAAAGACAAAGAACACTCTTTCATAGTATTAGAAGAACAGTAAGTTGCAACTTTGTAGTAAATAGAAACTAAGAAGTTTGTGGGTTGGGTGAGAGTTTTGGCTGACCAGCACCTTTGAGAATAGTGCTATATCAAATTCCTACTAACATCCCCGATATCAAAGATTACTGAAGCCCAGAGAATGTAGTAAAGTGAAATCCAACCCATAGGATAACTCTTTTATGCAATTTTACAAACGCTTTATTTAAGTTTTTGGTTAATTGAGTAACCTCTATAGAAAATCCTATCTCCTAGTAGGCAGATTGAGTTCCTTTCCAGCACTTACGTTTATTAAGAGGTGTGTCTTCTTTTGGATGGGCCACTGCAGATGGGAAGCAGAACAGTGAAGATGGTCTTCTCCCCCCCCCTTTTTTTTTTCTTTTTTTGTGTGTGTTATATTGTCCAAGTATATTGGCCAAGAGATGTAGGCAAATAAGTTTAAATCATGCAAGCTCTTGTGGTCTGACCTGGCATGATTCCTTACCAAGTGAGTAAGGGAACGACTTGAGAATATGTATTTGTTACCTATATTTAGCTTTATTTGATAGCAGTGTTAGCAGTGTTTATGCAAGTATTTACCCTTGCTACCCTAAAAATGATCATAGTCAGTCTGTTCAATTAATCACTGTTTTTACTATATGCTAAATGAAATTAGTGGTGAATTACTTGCCTGCATTACTAAGTTGGGCAAATCTTGAGAAAATAAAAAGTTCTAAAGAATTAAATGAGGGGAGAGCTGGCAATGCTTGCACTGATTACTTGAAGTAGGTTGAAGTTCAAAGTTTATTTGCATTTGAATCAATTGAGATTAGTGTCCAGAAATGCCTTTCAGAGCAGGCTTCAGAAAGACTTTTTTGTATAATAAAATGCTTGAAATTTAGTTGGAAAATGACGATATTTTAAATATTTCTTTCTTTTCCTGACAGAGCAAACTTTTTTCTGATTTTCTTCTAACAAGGCTTATTGTAATTCTGAAATATTTTTATCACTGAATGGGTGTTCTTGTGTTAAAAGCCATTATAATTTTAAAATCATCATATTAAAAACTTTCTGAAATAATTTTTACTTTCTTCACAAAGAAGTTCTCAGTATCTATAAAAAGAAATAAAGTAACCTGAAAACAGCTCAGAACATTAACTAGATAAAATGTTATTCCTTTATTAAAATGTTTTTTAATGAAATGAGAGGAATATCTAGATTACTTTGCACACTCCTGCTTCCATTAGGAAACAAAATATTTTAGATGCTTTCTGCATTGTAACTCTGAACTGTACATATTTTCATTATTAGAACAGAGCTTTTTCCTCCAAATTAATAGATAAATCTTTAAACTTTAAATACATTTATGCAAATCAGTGAGTGACAAAGGAAAACCATGTAAAAAATTTTCTTTTTTCATGATAAGTAGTAAAGTTTCCTATAGCTTACAGATTATGAGATGCTTTGAAGTTGAACATTTCAAGTTGAATATTTTATTTTTAGAAACTTTAGATATTACTTAATTTTTTTTTCATTTTGTTTTATTTAACTTTGTCAACTCTAAGTACTAGGAGGGAAGGAAAATGTACTTTCATATCACAGTGGAACATCAGTGGAAATCTTAACTTGTGCAAAAGCAGTCAAAAAAATAAAGACAACCTTTTTTCTTTTAGAGTCAATATAGTATCACTAATGTTAGAAATATGTACATATATTCATAAAAATACATAAAAGACACACAAATAATCCTTTTACATGAGGACTGTATTTGGTGACAATCATAGAGCGCTTTTGGCTGGAAGGAAACTTAGAGATCATGTAGTTTCAGCCCCCCTTGCCATGGGCAGGGATACATCCCACTAGATCAGGTTGCTCGAAGCCCCATCCAACCTGTTCTTGAACCCTTTCAGGGGGGGGCACAGCCACAACTTCCCTTGGCAACCTCTTCCAGTGTCTCACCACCCTCACACTAAAGAATTTCTTCCTAATATCTAACCTAAATCTACCCTCTTCCAGCTAAAACCATTACCCCTTGTCCTGACACTACATGCCCTTGTGAAAATGTCCTCCCCAGCTTTCCTCTAGTCCCCTTTGGGTACTGGAAGGCTGCTATAAGGTCTCCCCAGAGCCTTCTCTTCTCCAGGCTGAACAACCCCAACTCTCTCAGCCGTGGCTTCAAAGGAGAGATGGTTCAGCCCTCTGATCATGATTTTAATTTTGGGACCAGGATATCATATGGGACAGTGTCAAATATTTTGCACAAGTCCAGGTAGATGACATCAGTTATCTTCCCTTGCCTACCAATACTGTGATTCCATCATAAAAGGCTAACAAATCTGTCAGGCATGCTTTGCCCTTGGTGAAGCCATGTTGGTTGCCACCAACCACCTCTACCTTTTCCATGTGACTTATTAGAGCCTTCAGGAGGATCTGCTCCACAATCATGCCTTTTCAGCCATAAAAAGAAAGGGAAGTAATGAAAGTATTGGATACCTGAAAATGCAGAATGTTTCTTTATGAAGAAAAGGTAAATAAACCGCAGGAAAGTGGCCAAAATAACTGAAAAAGTTAGTACTTATATCCAGTCTGAACCTTCCCATTTCATTTTATGCCCTTTTTCTCTATGCTGAACTTAGTCTAGCTTACTTTTGGTAAAGGAAGGTTTTCTTTCTGTTGTCCAGGTAATTACACAGGTAAGGTGCAAGGTGAAGGGTCAGAAAATGGTCACAGAGACAGTATTATCTACAAACCTTTGTTCCTTTATCCCTGTAGTACTCATAGGAGTGATATTAAAATGAAACATTTTAACAGTGAGATGTTTTTCACTGTTTTAAGATGGAAATATGCATTCAGTTCATCATCTTTTAGCAGCAGAAGGCTACAGAGAAGAAAGAAAGGTGCTTCTGGCAGTATCTTTCGTTTTTCCTTGCAAAATGGAATTAAGTTGCATGGAACGTCCCTCTCCTTGAGGTTGCCAAACCAGAAAATCACTTTTATCCTGGCCCAGACCAGGACACAAGGTTAGACATAAACTCACCTTCAGTGAGAAATCAATGTTTTTAATCTTGAGTGCTGATTTTCAAATTGAAATACAGTTCATCGTATTGCTGTTCTTTCATATTGCCAAGTCCTTGGCAAGAGATAATTCTTATTTAGAATAAACCACAAGGCATACAGCACCAGGTTATGATAGTCTGAAGACTGGTCATATTTTGCATTTAATTTTTATGCCTTTTAACATGAATTAATCTCAACTAGTACATTAGAGAGTTAAAGAGTAATTTTACATTTTTTTTTGTCCTATGACATAGTTATCCTTCTGTCTTCCATTTTAATACCTTTATATTCTTATGTAATTCTAAAACTCATCAATAATTAGTATTAAGGTAGTATTTGAACATGAAAATTGTAATTCTATTTAAATTTTTCTTAGTTTAACTACAGGCTGGTTTTGATAAACACTAATAGTCTCTAAAATGTTCTACACAGTTGCGTGGCTTGATTTAGTTCTTTCCTTGGGACACCAAAAGAAAAAAACATAGGTAACTGAGATTTAGCTTTTGTATATGCTAATTGTTATTTGAACTGGAAGCAGTTTTTCAAGTGAATTTTAACTGTGTTTCTTAGCTATAATTACATTTTATTCTACTGTCTAATAATAGTCTGATTCTCCTCTTTTATGCTTAGAGAATTATTGTCACAAAAATATTTGAAGAGTCTACGTTTGTATGCTCTTGTTGTAGTCAGAGGGGTGGGATAAGGTTAGCTGCACCTTGAGGTTTCATTTAAAGCATTAGTAGAGTGCTTCAGGCACTAGATCTTAAAACTGGTGTTCCCCTATGGACCAAAAATCTAATATTTTAATGTATTTTTTTCCTTTATATGTTTTCAGTGTGATAGTCACATTCATCTACTGCTCAAGGCTCTCAGTAATTTCTTCCATGCATAAGTAAACTTTAAAAAGGATTTCCATGCTTGTCTTTGTGAAAATATACATGGTATATAGGTAAAAATTTAATAAGGTTATGCTGAAATTTTGATATGTTTCTAAAGCCTTAGAGATCAATATAAAAAAATAACACCCTTCCACCCCTCATGTTACCCTAATATTTGAGATGGAACTGCCCTTATATTAATAAAGAATTATAAATGAGAGTTTGTGATCTAATTTGTGAACTGTAAAGAGTTAGTGTTTTTACTAGTTTGTGCTACATCTTGCTCTTCCATGAGCTGTGTGAAGTAATATATGTAATAATTTTGGTTTTATCATTCTCTGCTTTCTTTGTGGAGGCAAAAGGTTCAAAATTGACAGTTAGTCTTGTACCTTCTATAAACTGGGTATTTGTTCCTGGAACTATTCTGTGTTTTCATGATGAAAGAGAATTTAAAGATGTGATTGTGAAGCTCTTAACAGTTAAAATATAAGCAGAAAGTCTTGCACCTTTGTTCTTTTCGAATAAACTGTAGTTTGTACGTGTACGTACAATTCTGAAACATAAAAGAATTTAGAAATATACTTATTTAAGTATTAAACTGGGGTTCTTACAAAAAGAGTTAGTGCTTATATGTAAAATATTAAACAATTTATACTTTTAAAAGTAACCTTCTGCTTTATACTTACTGTGTTCAGTTCTGGGCCACTCACTACAAGAAAGACACCGAGTTGCTGGAGAGGGTTCAGAGAAGGGCAACCAAGGTGGTGAAGGGTCTGGAGAGCAAGTCCTTTGAAGAGAGATTGAGAGAATTGGGAATGTTTATTTTGGAGGAGACTGAGAGGAGACCTTATTGCTCTTTACAGCTACCTGAAAGGAGGTTGTAGAGAGGTGGGTGCTGGCTTCTTTCACGTGTGAATAATGGTAAGACTAGAGGAAATGGCCTGAAGTTGCACCGGGGGAAGTCCAGACTAGGTATTAGGAAGAACTTCTTTACAGAGAGAGTAGTCTGGGGCTGGAACGGGCTGCCAAGGGAAGTGGTGGAGTCACCATCCCTGGAGGTATTAAAAAAATGAGTAGATCAGGCATTTATATATTAATGTGTGTATATATAACTTTTTTTTGTTCGATGTTGATGGTTGGACTTGGTGATCTTAGAGGTCTTTTCCAACCGTGATAATTTTGTGATTCAGAGGAAAGACTCACTAAACTTCACGTACATCTGAGATTTTTTTAGGCTTTCGATTATAATTGTTATTTTCAACATAATTTTTTCTTTTCCTGACATGCAGGAAAAGGATGCTTTGGCACATTGATTTATATTCATTAACATCCCTGTTAGACTCAACTTGCTGTTTTTAAGAAAGGAAAATTTTGATGGTGTTGAGGGCTCTTTAGCATTGGTTAGAGGTTTCTCACTGGCACTGGATTTTTGAGGTAACCTTTGCTAAATTCCACCAATCTACAAGTCATAGCTCATTAGGGAGACTATTACTTGTTAACCTGTTAACTATTGCTTCATTATTTATAACGCAGTAATCTTGCAGCCTTTCATGGAATAGAAAATGTAGACTGTAAAACTTAACTAGTTAAAATACCTCCTTTGAGTAACTGAGGCATGAAGAAATAGAAAACAGGAGAAAATCAACTCCTTTCAGTCAACATAGAATGCAAAAGATGAATAAATATGCAATGTTTAGTGAAGGTTAATTTACAAAAATGAGTGATAGAAGTGAAGTTTCAGAACTTAAGTTTCCCAATTCAAAATTATGTTTAGACAAATATTCATCTGAGGTTTGTTAAAAGCTATAAGTGGTGGAAAAACAATGCAGAGAAAAGATCTTCCCTATTAAATTGTTTTAAAAAGTGAATTAGAAGTGAATTAGACCTTACATAAAGAAAGGGGGGAAAAAACCCCGTCGTGGTATTGTCACAATCTTAAAATTTGGTGGTTTTGAGTTTTCAAACATAAACAAGTCCCTTTTAAGAAGTGTTACCCACAGATTTCTAATTTTCTAAGTTTAACTGGTCTCTCAAGTTACCAGCAAATGGAGAACAGAAAATGAAAGGCTGCACTTTCTAGGAACTGGACAGAAAGAATCCTGCTATTCCTTTGGACTTGTACTAACATACATGTCTACCCAGAAGATGGCACATAACTGCTCACAAATGAAGGGTCAGAACTTGGCAGAACTGGGACTAAAGAACAGAGTGGAAAATTAAGATAAAAATCAAGAAATTGTACATACAACTTTAAAAAAAAAAAAACTTTAGAAAGTACTTTTAAATATAGTTAGTGTGAAATGTTTAGGCAGAGGGCAGAAACCTCTGACATATTTCACTAGAAAAAATGTGTTGTTTTGTTTTTTTTTTCCCAAAGATCAGTGTTTGCTAAGAATGAAAGCAGTGATGAAATAATCCTAAACCAGAAGAACATAATTCATGACCCATCAAAAGACAGTGAAATACTGACATAGATACTTCCTTTAAAGACACAAAGGAGTGAAGTCCACAATAAACTTCTGATATTTTGCATACTTTTCTGTCTTCCAGATTCTAGTGGAGAAAATTTGTAGGATTACACTTGGAAAAAGAAAAGGAGGAAAAAAAATAAAGGCAGCTTTTCTGTGTCCGCCGACTGAGTGAAAGCTGATATGGTTACATTTACATTAATATTATCATAGCAAGTTTACATCAGTGAATATATAAGGAGATATATATATAATATATACATATAAAATATATATAATATATATATATAAGGATATATGCACACCATATGTGCAGCTCCATAGTTAATTACTAAAACAACATGCCTGTAATGGAGGCTATGGCATTGTTTTGAAATTTGTTTCCTTCTCTTCATCCTGGCCTATATGTAATTTCTGACCATCTGCAGGAAATACTTTGAAATCAGAGTCTGTGGGCAACTCTAACAACACAATATTAATGCTAAAAACCTCTATTGCTAGAGAAGGATCCTAAATTACTAGATGCTCACCAGGGGCTGTTATGACCCACAATTTAATGGTTTTTTTTTTCTTCTTTTCTTCTGTTATGTAATGAAATTAAACAACACAATCCCCCAAACCTAGAATGATGCTTTAGAATGGATGATTATCATGTCAAGTTGAGTTAATGTCATGTAACAAAAACAAAACTTTGAAGATGTTGTCTGCAGGATGAAAATCTATTACTTCTGTCTAGATAATTCTGAAAGTCCCAACAGCAGAAACGTCTTCCATGTTGTTGTGAGATTCGGGATCAAGATTATAGTCATTACAATAGAAGACAGATACCTATGTATTTAGCTTGCTTAAACAACTTTTCAATTATATTTTAAGTATAGCAATTTAAAGTTTTATCATGCTGGCTTTGACATAATAGGGCAAGTAAAGACATGAATTGGAGAATAAACTATGTGTTTTCACATTGCAGCTAAATAGATAAATCCTCACTGGACTCTGATATCCATCAGGAAAATGAAAGTTAAAAGTATTAAACTATATTAATCCATCATTTTGCAGACAGTCCACAAATTCATGGATTTGGTGGAATAATATAAAAACATTCTGCATCTAGCAACATGAAGGTGCTTTTCCTGTGTTGTGTGAAGATATTGAGAAAGTAGGTGTCATGCATAGAGCCACACAAATATTATCATTAATGACCTGTTTTACTTAAAAGACTGGTTTAGACACTCTATAGCTTATCCAGACCTAAAAATTATGTAAAACATTAAAAATTTATTGAAATGCTAAGAAATATCAGTGTATCCTGAAATTAAGATTTGAAAATACTAGCAAAGATTTAATTTTAAAAAAGGCTTTCTGTGATTATAAGTTTTATAAAGAGAAATTACATCTGTATTGGGGCCACTGCTATACCTCCCATGCTGTTGTACTCCCTGGTCAGTCTTCCCTTCTATTGACCAGTATGAGAAAGTGGTGAGGCAGAACTTAATCTTTTCTTCCACTGTCCTGGTGGAGGAACATCTTGGCCTAAAATGAGCTTAAGCTCTCATGGAACAAAACAGCTTTCTTCAAAATTATGTAAAACTGTTAAATTGTTTTGAAGTACTGTGTTACTTCTGAACAGGTGTGTTACAGTGGCTGTAAAAATAATTGTCTAAGATAAGAGAACAGGACAGTCCTATGGCTTCCATCACTGAGCTGCATGTAACTTCTCTGACCCGCTCCCCTCCTGGCTTTCTCACCTAAACATGGTTTTAAATTTTGGGTCAGGGCTTCCTGCAGGGAAATTGTCCCATATAATGTGAATTTGGGTGGGTGATGATAGCCTTATAGGAATGCTATTCTAGAAGGAGATTACTGGAAAGCAAGTAGTATTATAGCTTCATTTATCCTCCCAAGTACAGTTGTGAAATCCCATTATGGTAAAAAAATAAAACCAAATAAAGCAGTTGTAAAGTACTGGCTTGCCTAGCTTTCTACAAAATTGTTCTGCTGGAGTAGTTTTAAAATATCCCCTTTCCAGAATTGAATCTTTCTTTGGCTTTTAGGGTAGCCAAAACTCATGCAAAATGTAGGTGTGAATCCAAGCTAACTTTCATGGGTGGTATTGGAAGATGTTAAGTAACTCTGGAAATAAGGGATAATTTTGTATTCTTTTAATGGTACTAGTCTCTTCCCCCTCCTTGCCCCCACAGTATATATATATATATTGTATGATACTATATTATGCACTCAGAACCTTGGGAAACTTGGATGGTGTAGTACCATTATGGACCATGAACAGGGAGTAGTGCCTAGCAGCACCTCTCAAATTGAAGTTTAGGTTGTCAGCTGGGGGTAGCTTTATGCCCAGAGACTGCCCAAAGCAGCCATCTATTGGCAGAGAGCAGCAATGGCTCTGCTTTGTTTTGTTTGCAAGAATTCATCCTAGAAATTGCAGTCGCTGGTGGCAGTATCAGCACTAAGTGTTGCCAATCCTTTATTGCAGATTAGGCAATCTCAGCATTATGCACTGCTGCAAAGGATATCCCCTCTCCTTCCTATCCCATTTCCCTTCATCTCATGCCACATGCCAACAAGAGGAAGAGTGAATGTGATTCTTCAGTCTGGTACCCTGCATTCATCATCTTTATTCTTTAACACTCTCTCCTCCTTCCCTCTGGAAATTTCTGTTGCCACAGGAGTTAGTCCCAGACCTTGTGTTTTAGAGAAGGCAAAGAGAGGAATCTTGATCTAGGCTGTTAATTTTTTGCAATCAGCTGTTAATCAAGATGAACTTTGTGCTGCCTTGCTCTGAAAGATAGAAATTGTCCTTTCTCTTCACTGAACATACAGATTGTCTCATTTATGCAATTTTATGTTTAAGATGTTAAAGATAGGAAAGAAAGGTGGATTTTTCCCTCCATCTGTAGTCAGGGTAATCCTGCTTTTCTACCGTGGGCCAAAATGAGAGATTTTGAGAATAATTATATAAAACTTCTTAATATGAAAATAACTAAAGACAAAAAGAAGAGCCTTTCTTTGATCTGAATAGCCTCCATTGAATAGCCTCTTTTCTCTGGTGAGTAGTCATGTAAGAGCTGCAAAGTATGAATGTAATAGGCCTTGGATTGCATCATGTGGTGCTGTAAGATGAAAACCTCTTTTCTGCACAGAATCATAGAATGGTTTGGGTTGGAAAGGACCTTAAAGAGCATCTAGTTCCAACCCCTCTGCCATGGACAGCGTCACTTTCCATTATGGTATAATGGAAATATGATATATATAATAATAAACATAATATATATTATAATTATATATATTATAATATAATTATAACCATATAATTATGGTTGCTCGAAGCCTCATCTGGCCATGAACACTTCTAGGGATGAGGCACCTGCAACTTCTCCAGGCAACCTGTTCCAGTGTCTTTCCACCCTTACAGTAACTAATTTCTTCCTTAGGTATAAGCTAAATCTATCCTTTGCCAATTTAAAGTCATATATAGTCATATATATGTCATATAGATAGTCTTCCACAAAATAACTTTCAAAAACCTCTTTCTCTGTTTTGATTAAACAGTGGCATTTTGCAGAAAATCTAACATGGAAAACAAGAAAAATTTGAAATTACTGTATTGCCAGACGTTCAAAATACAGATAGAGGCCAGAAGAGCTTTCAATTCTGATTTTGTAGGCATGCTTACCTGAGTCAGCACTGAGGATGCATTCATGCTGATACTAACTGATTCATCGATAAAGGGCCTGTGAGTAGCTGCAGTCCTTGGACACTTACCACCAGTTATCTGATTGGCATTTGTGGCTGAACAGCAGGGACACCATGGCATGTTCAGCAGTCTCCTGGCTCCTGGTCAGAGAGTGTTGTGCTGCAGAGAGGTGTCCTAGACAATTACAGAGTCTATGCGGTTGACTGAGAAATTGGGAACAGTGTCAGGGTAGGATGAAAAAGGGAGCACAAACTCGCATCTTGGGGAGGTGGGGTGATTACTCTTGGTGGTATAGTTTCAGAGCAATACTTCTATATAAAAACAGAGATGAGATGCTCGTGCTATACACATGGTTCATAGCAGATGTGATATGGAGTGTCAGATGGTGGTTGTACCTAAGCCATGGTGAAAGCATGTATGGTCAAAACATAGGTCCAGTGAATTTTACATTACCTTTTTCCTATATTTCTATTGTATAAATTAACCAAGTTGTTTACCTTGTTTTTTGCCTTTACAAAACATTTTTTTTTCATCAAATTAATATAGCAATTTCTTGTTAGTGTATTCTAAAGTGGTGGTGAGGAAGAGACAAAATTAATTCAGATCACATATTGACAATTTCATCACCATACATTGGGTGCTCCTTCCTTTGTTTTGTTTTATCCCCTTTCCATTATTCTTAGAAATGACAACCTAATGAATTATTGAAAATCTTTCTTCACAATACATTTTAGTCACAAGCTCATCAAGACATAGGAGGATTTTCTTTTTCACTTAATGTCAGTTTTTGACTATCCGCTTGGAAAGCTTTGTCTAGTAGATATGTTAGAGGACCATAAAACCATATTAAATAAAATTCTTTAAAATAATGTAATGCAATTAAACCATAGCAGGAAATGAAGGTTCTGACCCTAGTGGATGGGATAGAGAACATACAATAAGAGAAATACTTTATTCTATTAGAAATAACAATGCAAGATTTAAAAAAATAATGTTGCACAAACTTTACTATAAATAGTCAAGATGTCACAATAAAAAAAAATATTGGCTATATTCACTGTTCAGTGTATTCATCAGGGTTTTTTCATCAGGTGTAAGGTGGGTTTTTATGTTCTATAAAATCTCAGTCTATATAAATCTCTGTTATATATAAATCTCAGTCAGTTTCATTTTACATAGGATAGAAGATCCTTCTTTTAGTCACTCATATTTTAATGTCTAAATGAAGCAAGTCTAGCACACATCTGACTCAACTGATGGATCTAAGAAAGCTTTTGAACACAGTATGTTGCACTAGTAACCCAAGTCAGCTTTATGACTGACAGAACGAGTGCAATATTTCTGTATTTCTGACTATGTTGAATTCACACTCATAAAGAAAGTAGACCTTTGTGGCAGGAAAGAAGAAAGAGAGAGAAGTTAAAAAGCAAAGGAAAAAAGAAGAGGCAAAACATTCCACAGTAGCTAAAAAGAAAGAAAATGCCTACAACAATTTTAGCCATTCAAATAACAGAACATTGATACGTTTGTGGGGGTTTTTTTGCAGCTGTATGATTAGACAATAATTATTTTCAAAATACAGTGCCAAGTAACATTATATTTCCTTCATTTTAGTTAACGGAGTTACTGTCACATAAGCTCTACTAGGATAAAATTCTTGACCCAACATAAATGTGGATTTTAGAGTTGTTTTCCTGTTTTCAGTTAAGCTAGGTTTTCATCTGTACTTGACTTAATTATACTTATGCACGCATGGGGGGAGAGCACTGGAGGGCAAATGTATTTTTGGTTCAATCTTGATAAGGACAGACTGTCCTCAGCTACAAAAGGTCCTTGTTTAATTAAATAGCTGCAACGTTCATCAGTCCTATTGGTTACTGATCGAACTGTGGTTTCATCCAGTGATCCCAAAGTCTGCATGCATCTCTATTCTCTGGATTTCAATCATTTGACATTTACTATCAGTGTTTTTACTGTTGCATATAATCCTCTCCATCATACCAAGGTGGACCTGTGTCCTTTTGCTAACTGTTCATCTGTGATTAAGGAGGGAGGTCATGGTTCCTTACACATCATAGATTTTTTCCATATTACGTTTCTTTCTGATATGTTCTCCAGCTATCTTCCCATGCTGTGAAGGCTGCTGTAACACTGCTTCCACTCCTGCAAACTACCTGCCTTCTCTCTTTATGTGTTTGAAATTTAAGAAACCTGGTTTCCTCCTTTAGTTCTTTTACGACTTCTATTGCTTTATGCTTGAATTACTTCAAACCCTCTTAGAGGTTAAAAAAACCTCAAACCTCCCTGTTACAATCTTTGCCACTTTTATGGTGGTCTTGAGCTACAATCTCCAAGTGGGTTGACTCTTCTATGTTGAAAAAACCCTTTCACTGGGTAACAAAGATAGGACCTGCCTGTTGGCTAGCACACTTCAAGAGAGCAAGTTTCATAGAAGTAATGGGATAAAGTCATAATATTAAACCAGAATACTTACTCAACAGAAAGAGAATCTTTAAATTGTCAAGGTAGTTTGAATTGACGGTAGGTATATCCTGGTTTAGTGTTTATTCAAGAAGTTCATTAAAACCAAGGCTTCAATATTTTATTCGGTAACTAATGTCCTACCAAGCCCTAAAATCCTGTTGAATAATAAAAGAGGTGAATAAGAGTAGTAGATTAGCTTATCACAGCAAATATAGAAGATTTTTAGTCTTTAATTTAGAAGTTTGCCTGTTTTAAAAAAAGTTTTACCTTGAGTGGCTATTTTGCCTTCTCTAGGCTGAGAAAATTGCTCAAAAATGCTAAAAAATATGGTCTACAGTTTACTATGAAAGTGTCAACAGCTGTTTCTTCTTCTATTTAATTATCATTTACAGAATTTTATTTAAGAAGACAAAATACAAAACTTGAAAACCAAAATATTTCTCTTTCTAGCATGCAGAGAGCACACAGTTAAGAAATGGTATGTAAGGTGGTACTTTAAAAAAAATTATAAATTTTGAACAGTACCAAAATATTTGCCTGAGTTCTAAGCTGGCAGATATTTCCAATTTTATATAATAAAGCAGTTGAATCCCCATTGGTTTAGATTCTTATGTAGTGATAAACATTTCTTTGGGATATTGAAGAACTATCTGTAACAATCTTTCTTAATGACATAAGAAAGACTGCCTTGCTGATAGTATAATTTCCACAAACTAGAACTTGTAAGTATCAGTGATGGTAAATACACTGGTTTCCTGAGTTTTAGGAAAAAATTAGATCAACATGCAAAACTCACTTCTTTTTAAGAAAGCTTCTGTGAAGTATGTGAAGTACAGTACTCTCATTTTGTTCCACTTTCTGTAATATTAAAGAAATTGTGAGAGAGCAGTTGTGAGATACTGTGAAGAGCATCATAAAGTTTTAAAATTTAAAATTTCTTATTTCATTATAATTCACTGAAACTTTGGTCACTGATATGAAGACTTCTGGTGTCATCCTTTAAATAAATAAATACACTTCAAAGGGTAAGATAAAATCAGAGCATAAAATTAACAGAAAAATTAAGAGTTCACATAGGTGTCTCTGGTGCACCCACATTGCAGGTGTTCTGAGCTTTCAGAACTGCCCTCAGCACGCTCCAGTCACTTGTGTTTGGGTTCATGAAAGCCACCTGTAAGCTTTCCATCATTTCCAAAGAAGCTTTTCTAGAAAACCTCTTGGCAGATGCATCTGCTTCCACCCTCTAAGGACAATTGCTGCCTGGTCTCTTGTTGTTATCCACTGGCACCTGGAAGTACAAGAGAGTGAAGGCAGAGAGAGTAACAGGGAAAGGCAAGGTAGCCCTGGCCCTTGTCCCATCTGCTCTCCTCAGAGGTGCTTTGTGAGATGTATCTCAGAGCCACCTGATGCCTTTATGGTCAGAAAGACTGTGGTAGTATAGGGCCAGGAGTACAAGGGTCTGTGCTCCAACCCCCACTTGTGCAGTGTGGTAGTTTTGCGATTTAAATCAAGAAAGGAGTGAGGGAGAGATGGACGGGATCTAGCAGAAGGCAGGATTCATCTGGCATGGTGAGGGCTTTTCCTGAGATTTAAAAACGTACTTCTCTGCTTGTGTGTTGCAGCACATGTGCTGTCAGCAGCATTGCTGCTGTTCTGAAACGCCTTCTTTTCAGTGAGTGCAGGATGGGAGGGAGTCTGCCTGCAAAGTCAGTGGCCGTGGCTGCTCAAAGCAGCTGCTGTGGCAGCACTGTGCTGTGCTGTAGCAAGCCCTAAGCCTGCTGCTGTACGTGGGTAAGGTGACCGAACAGCTCCAGAGGGTGGCTGCTGCTTCTGGAGGAAAACTGGAGGGTGACAGCATCAGGTGTGCTGTGTGTGACAGCTGTCAGGAAGTTGTGGTGGGGAGCGCTGCCGTCACCATCTGATTTCCATGTAGTGTTTTAATGCAGCATAAACGTTGGTAGGTGTGGATTATATCTGCATTTGTAGAGAGAATCCAATATTTTGATTACTTTGTAACAACTCAGTTTTTGGTGTGTTAGCTTGGAAACATATGTTTCTGAGGACACAGGCTGTGCATAAAAATGTGGAGGCAATTGTGTGTGGCGCAGTAGAGGCAGGCTCATGGGAAAAGACCTGCTTGAGGCTAAAACTTCTGCTTGTTCAATGTTGGTGCAATATATAGTTAGCTCTGTGTAGACAGAAAATACCTTGTTTGCTTTTCTGCTATTGAGCCATAATGGTATATGAAAGCATTTCAAGAAAGGGTAGTGAGTTACTCTTTTTCTGGTAGGTATTTGCATCCATCAGTATATACAAGGAAGTCCTCAAGGTCACAGGCAATGAAGCATGGTTTATATCTGCTATTGTAGCTGTATTATAAACCTATTAATAACACTGAATATGGTGGCATAACTTACACTTTTTTTTTCTGATCAACAAAAAATAGTAAATTTTACTATTTTTTCCTCAGGTTAATAGTTTCCAAAAGACATAGATTGATGTCTCCTGAGGGTATACAGGATATGTATATATCCTTGATATGTTGGAAATGATCTTTTAAATAATGTTAGGTTAATACCTGATGTTTCACGTCTCTTAAAAGTAGGAGGAATGCAGTGCTCTAGCCAGTATTTAAATTTTAATTTAATTATACTTTGTATGTGCATTAAGATGATGAAATCAGTTTCCTGGGGTGGAATGTTTAATAAATTATGCCTGTGTTCTAAATGCCAAATATCCTAGATAGTCATGTTTTAATAACAAAGAACAAGTATAATTGCTGAGGAATTGAGGAAACAATTTCTTTGACAGTGGAAAATTTCTTAATTTTAAATATATATGAATTTTAAAATTGGTCATTCTTGTAGTTAGAGATATATTTTTGCTCTTCACCATAAACTCTGGTTAAGCCAGTTTACATTAATTAGATTTTTTCCAGTACACTAGATGTTCAATACATTATCTCATTTGGAACTGGTTATGTATAATATGACTTCAGTCTTCTCTGTGAAGATTACACAAGGAGAGTTAAAATAGTGTTTAGTATATATTTCCTAAGCTCTCAGGGTAGCAACATCTCTTCCAGTCTAACAATTTCAAAGGAAGAATCAGGCAGAGAACAAAATTTACATTACCAATGAACTCTGTGAAGATTTAGGAAGCATAATAAACTTTGAGAGGAAGCACTCTCCATGGTATTCTACAATAGATTAATCATGATTAGATATTCATAAGGAAGGGATCAGAAGCAAGATTTGGTTTGTTTTCCACAAAATATTGAGCTTGCAAGGGCAAAAAGCATTATCACGAGGGAAAAGGGAGAGATTCACATTGCATTTTCTCAAGAGTTGAAAGGAATTCTGTGATTTTGTGTTTCTGTGAATTGTCTCCAACCCAGGGGTGACTTAGTTCATAAAAAGGGATAACTGTGGCAATTCTGTGAGGTTTTTGGGTAGTCTCCTTTGCTTAAAAAAATGAAATAGCTGAAAATTATCTGAATAATTTTTATTTATTTATTTATTTATTTACCACTAATTTACACTCACTTTTATGGAAAGAAAAAGATAGAAGCAACATTTTTCCCCACTTTCAAGATTTGTTGTTGCTAGTAGCTTAGGGGTTGAATTAACTGAAGTGATTAGTTTCAAAATAGTGAACCCTTTTTTACTAATGGTAATATTGTAATTAGTTTTAAGATAAAACAGGCAGTGTGCATCAAATATAGATACTATAGATATCTGTAATGTATATACGTATGAAATAACAATGTATAGGTCCTGATGTGTATCAGCCTAAGGTGTCTTTGCTTACAGTAGAATGTACAGAATATACTAGTGATGGCTGAAGTCCAAAGAGGTTGGGCATACAGTGTCCATAATACTGTCTGCCTTAGACTCTGGATGTGTGTTTGGATCTCTTCCCTGTTATTAATACTAATTTGAGGATTTGAGTGGAATAGAAATATTCAATATTATTCAGCATCAACTACCAGATTTGAAAAGACAAACAGTTTAATGCTATAAAATCAATAGCCCGAGAGAAGTAAAGAGGTAATATTTAATCTAAAGATCTTTTGCCCTTTTTAAATTAAATAAAATATTGACTTAACTATAACTGAGCATCTTGCAGCATAAACCATTTTTAAGACAGTCCAAAAGTTTCAAGGCTAGAAGATTAGCACCAGCTGCTCTTCTGGGCAGACTAAATTGTGTCTGATTGCATTTTACAAAATTTATTCAGTGACTACACTTTTAGTCAACTGTGAATCTTACCAAGATTTTACCAAGTAGAATCTTACCAAGTAGTATTTTCTTTAAGGAAACAAAATATTTCATACTTGTGCTTCATGGGTTCTGTAGAAAATCATTATAAAATCTTTCTTGTTTGTGATTCTGGTTTGAATGGTATAATTTGCCTCTGTCCCGGTGGTGAGAGTCAGCTTGAAGAATATATATACCCTCATAAGACAGCTAAATCAAAACTAAGTTTGCAAACTGAATACATGAGTAAATATTTTTATAGAGGTGTCCAGTACAGTAATGATTTTGGAAATTTTATGAAAAGAAGATGATAAAACAGCAACTCAATCTACAAACTAGGGCATCAGAACAGGTTGCTTGCTTGAGGATGACCTTATGGTTTCAATTCTCTAACCTACATGAAGCGGGATGCCCTAAGATATTCCAGCTGCCAGTTCAGAAGGTACAGGTCTTCCAGTAGTGTTCCTCACCTAAGAATTTTAAGGAACAAACTTCTCACAGAAGAAAGGAATCCTTTTACTGGTAATAATTTATTAAAAAATTTCGGGAGTAACAGAAGTGGAGAGACGTTAATAGTGTGAAAACTGCAGTGAGCACCAGATTCAAGACTGCTCTGGAAATGGGCTAAATAATGAGATGAAAAAGCTTTCTGAGAACCAGAAAGGAAGATCTAAATTTGATAGTGGAGAACTTACTGTACAGTGAGAAATAAGGAATAACTAATATCTGTTCCACATCCTTCATACAATGTCTTCTCAGATTTTATGGCAAATAAAATATGGCCAAAAAACCCAAGGCTGTCAGAGAATGACAGAAGATTCCCATGATATATATTTATATGTAATGTCATATAATATATGACATATACATAATATATAAAATATATCAAAATTTAAAATACAGATTATCACTTGAAGTTTAAATTATATGTATATTAAAATATCATAGAGTATGAGAATTACTGGGGAAGGAATCAACTGAAAAGGAAAATGTCTTGCTGTCTAATTGTTTCATACACCGTTGTCTTGAATACTGCATTACTCTCCAGTTAAATTCCTTTTAAAAAAGTAACACAATAAAGAATGTACAGAGAAAGAAACAGGAAAACTCAGAGGTACAGATTGGTTTCTGTTTGAAGAGAGAGCAAAGCAAAAGAAATTAAATAAAGTAATCAGATTTCCAAACCCTGTTATATGTATATAAAGATGTGAAACTCCTCATGCTCAAGTAATGTTATAGAAATAAAAAATATACATAAATGAAAAAAAGGAAGCAGACAAAGCTAAGGAGCTAAAGTCCACCAGCCAATCTTAGAAAAAATGGTCAGCTACAGTTTCTGACTCAGGCAGTCAAGGGATGAAGGGGAATACACTAACTTGTCCATTTTCCCTCTGTTTCTTTACTTATACTTTAAACCTCTGCCAGTGGCCATCAATTTAATAATACTTAGTTATTTATAGTATTTGCCTTCCTTTACAGTGTCACATCACTGCTTAATGCAAATAAAAAGTTGGAGCAAGGTTTTTTGAAACATAAGGTATACTTTGATTAATAGCTGCTTGATTGCAGCCCCTGATGTGGTAGGTTAAAAGTAAAGTGGACATACAGAATACAGAAATTTTAATCATTAGAGTGGTGCAACATGGGATAGAAATACATCTTATTTCTGCAAGGCCTTAAAAATTACTTAACACTTGAATAATTTCAGAAGACCAAAAGATGGTCTCTAGAAGATCTCTAGAAGATGGCTGTTTATTCATAATGATACTAATTGACATGTAAATTGCAGTGATGCATGACTGACACCAGGGGGTCTTGGAGCATCAGCGTTTATTTCATGAGATATCTTTACTTTTATACTGTCATTATCTGTCCATGCATACAGGCATGTTCCCTGTTATTTCATAACTGGTTATTCCACTTGTTTATAACCTGTAGCAGGTAGGTTACGACAAATTGTTCATGCAAAGCAGAGCCTCCTCTAATTGGTTAATGTAATCTTCCTAATCAGCAGAATATGTGCTACTCTGCTCTTTGCCAGGGTCTTGTTATGTCTGTTATCTACATTCTTAAAGTTTTTAACTTCTTTTGCTTCAAGGGCAAAGCACTAGCTCATCTAGGCTAAAGTTTCCATAGCCTAAATTACTGTCTGCTACAGTAAATTATTGTCTTATGTGCAGGCACATAAGAGCTGTATTGTAATACAGTCATTGTGATACATGGAGCTTATATTCTCTTCATGAACAAACACACACAGGAAAAAATTGTAAGGATCAGGAATGTATCTGCCTGAAAGTTGTTTTTTCAGCTTTCACAGCATAGGCAAATTCCCTTCACTGGTTTCTGGGTGATGCCTCAGTGATGTGAAAAACCCAAGAAGAAATAGTATTTCACTGAAATTGTCAAATATAATTGAATAACACTTGCTCATTTCTTGGTATGTTGCTTTCAAAGCTGGCCTCTCCCCTGTCTACTCCGCCTGTGCAGCTGCTAATCTCAAATCCTAAATTTCAGTCTATTGCAAGAACTCCCCTGAGAGACAGAAAATGAGATTAATGCTTTATTCATCTTTCGTTAAGGCTCACACACCATCCTCCTCGTTGTGTCTCTCCTGCTTTCCAAAAGTTCTCAGAAATGCATACACATTCCATCTGGGAGATTAAAGTAGAACTCTTTTTAACCACTTTTCCAAACAGCAATAGCAGAAAAACACAAAAGACTAAGTTGTTTGTACTCAGAAGTTCTCTATTTGTTGAACTCTCATGTTTCAAAATATTTATTAAAATTTGTGTTAATAATGCTTAAAATCTTGGTTATTCAGCATTTTCCTATGAAACATAGTTTTGATTACCACATTTAACTGTTTTAGCCTTTTGTTTAACCCTGAAATTCCTTAAGCTCACTTGTCTTAGAATCATAATCATAGAATTGGCTGGGTTGGAAGGGACCTCAGAGATCATCAAGTCCAACCCTTGATCCACTACCACTGCAGTTACCAGCCCATGGCACTGAGTGCCACATCCAGTCTCTTTTTAAATATCTCCAGGGACGGAGAATCCACTGCTTCCCGGGGCAGCCCATTCCAATGCCTGATCATTGTCTGATGATTCAATGTCTGATCATGTCTTCCGTTATCCAAAGATGTATTTTATATAATATCCCATGTGATTAACAAGAGCATAATAAACAAGAGCATAAATAAATAATTGATAAATGTAGTAATTAATTTATTCAGATGTAACGATCTGCAAAGTTTCTGAATGCTTAAAACTCAGTATTTCCACTATTACATGAAACAAAGAATAAAAATACAGTAAAAAACTAAAAGCAACTGCTCTACAAATATGTAATTAATTTAGATAAAAATACTATACAAATGCTGAAACATCAATTTTTGTCAGTATATATAATATATATTGTGTATATGTTATATAATGTATAATATATAGAATCAATATAAGATCTAAATCATTAATGCAATCTGAGTTCAGAAATATATCACTTTGTCCCAGAGTGTATGATGTAAGCAAGAAATAAGAAGCAAGTTACTTTAGGACTCATAATTGTATAGAAATGATATCTTAGTGTCCAAAGAAGGGCAACAAAGCTGGTGAAGGGTCTGAAGAACAAGTCTTGTGAGGAGCACCTGAGGGAGGTGGGGTTGTTTAGTCTGGAGAAAAGGATGCTGAGGAGAAACCTCATTGCCCTCTACAGCTACCTGACTGGAAGCTGTAGTGAAGTGGGTGTCAGTCTCTTCTCCCAAGCAGCAAGTGATAGGACAAGAGAAAATGGCCTCAAGTTACACCAGGGGAGGTTTGGATTGGACTTTAGGAAAAATGTCTATATTGAAAGAATGGTGGAGTCACCATCCCTGGAGTTATTTAAAAGACATATAGATACGGTGTTGAGGCATATGGTTTAAACACTGGACTTGGCAATGCTGTCTTAACAGTTGGATTTGATGATGATCTTAAGGGTCTTTCCCACAATTCTATGATTCTCTTCTATTTCTTTCTGTACATCTAAACACATCAACAAAATTTAGAGTTGTAGTGAAGCTTTAAAAACTGATTTTTATTGCATCTCTTTAATGAATCTCTGTAACAATGTAAGTCTTTATGGACAGATCATATTTTTTTGTAAAATAAAGAATAATAGCAGTTTTAAGGAGAACTGCAGTTCTGACATTATTAAAAAAAAACCAAACCCACTATGTTATGCAGTAAATTGAAAAAAAATTATGATAGTTTGCAAAAAAAAGTTTGCTTGTTTTTTGGTTTTTGTCTGGTGGTTTTTTTTTTTATTTCTGAAAGGCAAATAAGAACTGCAGGCACCCTACATACTTTTGGGATACCAGGTCACTTCTTTAATTTATATTTTAAATGTTCATCCAAGTAACAGGCAATGAAATCAGAAACTGAGCATGTAATGATTTTCTTTTTCAAGGTCAAACAGTTTTCAAAGTATAAGAATTCTGTTCTTTGACCCCAATATATGCAGTTTAGATGGTAGATGGGTGGAATGTGACTGCCCTTACATCTTCTGTGAAATGACCATTTTCCAGACTAATTTTCATTGTATTCTGCAAGTGTGTAAAGGGAGCAAAGGTTCAACTGTGTAGTTTGAGCATGCATAACTGCTGAACTATTCTGATTCTGACCATAAATGTTAACAAAAAACTGTCTTCAAATACTATTTTTTTTTCAATAAACACAAATAAAGGGCTGTTTTCTTCTTGTTTTTCTTTTTTCCTTGTAATGGACTTGCTGTTCCAGAAACAGGGATGCTGAGAATCTAAAATGGAGGCAGTGAAGCAAAATGCCCTTCCATAACATACTTGAATGTAGAAATAAAATGTCAGTGTTTCAAGTCACTAAGTTTGTTGTAATAATCCCATGGTAGAGGTCCACTGGACCATCTGATTAGCAGTTTTGTTTTGGTGGAAGTATGGCAGCTCAAGAAAAATTACGTCACTGTCTTTCAGTACTTTGACTCTCTGTGATTTTTACAGCATGTCCTGCAAAGATTTTCTCATAAATTTCAGAATGTATGTTTGTCAAGGCCTTTACCACTAGAAACAGCTCAGTGCATTCTTCTAAATTCCTGTGGATCTCCCTCACTAATATCAATATCCAATAATGTAATTTTAGTTCTAATGAATCACCCCTTAATTTTTCATGGTAGCTGGGTGATGTTGGACTAGCTCATTAAACCAGTTCAGTTTTGTCTGGAAAATTGAAATATTTTGTTCATTGAAACAGCTGCTTTTTGTTTGTTTTGTTTTTTGTTTTGCTTTTAATATCCTGGTTTAAAATATACCAACATTGCAATCAGCACAAATTA
Organism: Florisuga fusca; assembly: GCA_038090715.1. Taxonomy (NCBI): domain Eukaryota; kingdom Metazoa; phylum Chordata; class Aves; order Apodiformes; family Trochilidae; genus Florisuga; species Florisuga fusca. Next base: position 13,149,898 of record JAAWXA010000025.1, on the reverse strand, counting down.
AGTTGTTACAGTTACTGGAGGTTGACAAAGTTGTGGACTGAGTACAGATAAAGTCAACTAGATCTTCAGCTGCATAATTGTATGTATACCATCGTTAATACAATTTACCAGATAGGTACTGTTAACATGTACCTTTAAAATACAAAGACTGAAATTGTTAATTTAGCATTCTAGTTTAATAATAAAATTGCAAATTGTTGAGTGTCCTGCTAATTTCTCTTTCCATTAAAAAAAATGTTGTGTCAACTTTTAACACTGGCCTTGTACTTCTTTCTCATTTTTTATACATAACATTTCAGTTTATGAAAGTGAAATACGTGAAAAGAGTCTTCAATTTTAACCTGTCCATAAGAAGAAAAATTCAATGTAAATAATATTTCTTTTTCAGTTTTCAGTGCATCAAAATAGAGACTCAGGTTTCTTTGAAATCTGATTGTTAGTGTTCCCTCACAAGTTTTATCAAGGTGCCATATGCACCCTATGCAAATAAGACTATTGAACTCCTTCCTATACTCACAGTAAAAGACACTCTGTTACAGTGTCATGAAATATCTGTTAAGAATTATTGCAGTCTCCTCCAGAATGACAGTTTTTCTTTTCTAAACATAATATAGCATTAGACATGTATGAAGCAATACATATGTACAAAATTGTACCAACACCATTGTTTGAAACAACTATTTCTGAAGATGAACAACATTCACTAAATGTCATTAGTCCTAATATAAAAGTATAGAATCATAGAATTCGCCGGGTTGGAAGGGACCTCAGAGATCATCTAGTCCAACCCTTGATCCACCGGAGCAGTTGCTAGACCATGGCACTGAGTGCCACATCCAGTCTTTTTTTAAATGTCTCCAGGGACAGAGAATCTACCACCTCACCGGGCAGTCCATTCCATTGCCTGATCACCCTCTCTGTATTTATCTAGTTTCCTACAGTGCTATGTGCCCTACTAGTTCTGAAAGATCTCATTTTCTTTTTTGGATTTGTTTATAACATGTTATAGATGCTGGTGCATTGATCATGGTTTGCCAGTTCATGTCATCTGCAACATGACTTGTGGGATCCTGAAACAGAAAAAAACAAACACCCAAACCAATCAAAGAAATGTTTTTAAAATAATCTACCTTGAATTTTGCACTTGATTGCAGTGAATTCTGGGGAAAGATTTTTTTAATTTACTTAGTAGAGTGGAAATATTCTTACAGTGCCAACATATGCAATAAACTTATAGACCATGTATCATTACAATAATGCAATTTAAAATGGCCTCCAGAATATTAGCAGAAAATACAGTGCTTTGCTTATTTACTTTGCTCAGTGCTGGTAAAATAAAGATCATAATAGTTGTATGTGGGGTATTTTACACTTAAGTCTTTTAGCTGAAAATAGCACATCACTGGAGTTTGTATTTAAAAGTTGATGAACATCTTATTGGGGATCATATTTTTTTCTTCATTTTAGAAAAAACAGTGTTGAATTTTTCACTGCTGTTTTTCTATTACATGCTTTTTATTCTGTGACTTTTCCTGGTTGTTTCCTTGGTGAACTTCTCATATGAGTATTGAATAGCAAAAAGAAAATGTTCAATTCAACATAACTGAATATATATTGTGGTCCTAAATGCTACTAGCTTTTATTTCCCCTTGTTTGCTGTTGTGCTAGATGTATTGCCCTATTTCAGTTCCACAAAGGGAATATCAGTAAACTTTTATTATATGACTTTGCCAAAGTGATATTGCAGTCTGTTGCTTAACTTCTACATTTTATTTTTACAGGATCAGATCTGTAAAGATGTTTATGTGGTGGTCAGCTGTTTTACTTCTTGGATTCATTTTGCTGGGAGCAGACGGGTGGCCAGCCAAGGAGGGATATGACTTTAGGCCCTATCAGACCCTAGTAAGATTACGTCACAAGGTACAGATTGTTCTCTAGCACTTCTGGCTTTTCATCCATGATCAAGGGATAAATTACACACCAGCACTGTCTTATGTTTATTGGATTAATGTTCAGAATTTAGCTTTTTCATTTACAACACCTGTAAAAATATATACCTAATTTGAGAAGTAAACAGGAGCTGTTTTGATTTGAAAGCCCTGAAAACTTTCAAAGATAGTGAGCTAAAATCTGTTCTAGTGTCACAATCTAGAGATTATGTATATTAACAGAAACGCAGAGCCAAGAGAGGTTGTCCCAAAGCATCTGTCAGCATCTGCTTAAGGCAATGACTTGTCCCGGTTCTCACTGGATTTCAGACCAGGCAATAACAAGGAGAAGCTCCTGTCAAATCAGCATGGTGTAGACATTAACTACTCAACAAAAACTTGACTGCATGAGGTTGATGTTCACAGCATTCACTGAATTTAGGAGTGTTGAACCATGGCAGAAGGCAGATGTTTCCTAAGATACTGATTTCCCAGTTTCAAGTACTGCATACAGTTCAGGTTTTGCCCACCTGCCACACCATTATGATCAACTCAGGACTCCCAAAACAGTTCTCAGTTAACAAATCCTGCTCTTGTTCTGGCAGAAGGGAAATTGGTGTGGTGGTTCTGTGAAATAGGTAACAGCTGTAGTATTTCCATGGGCTGTCTGAAGCTAGCATAGATCTGATTAACTTACTTCATTCTTCTTGCCATGGTGGCTGTGGGATCAATATCTGTGGAACCCTAAGGCCTACAATCAGGCAAAACCCCCCAAAACATGAAAAAACCCTCTCTCCTCTTTCTTCTGAATCTCAATGTTTCACCTAGACAGTATGAATCACAGGCAGAAATTTTAAGTGTAAAATTCTATTTACGTTTCTTTATCCAAGTAGTTTAATTTCTCAATACTTTCGATAAAATATGAAAGCTACTTCCTCTTAATTTGAAAAAAATGATCCAATATCATGTGATTCTATCTCATCATACGGAGGAGCAAGGAACACCTGTACTGTCTAAGAAAGCAGGTGGTCATACTTAGTATTTTTACAAAATAAGAAACATCATCTCCTCAGTTTACTTCCAGTTGTCACCTTTAAACAAAATGCAACAAAACGGCACAAGAAAAATTGAGGAGTGAGAAACTAGTATATCGGTGGAATGAACCATGTGAGAGAGAAATTGCACATACCAAGAAAACACAATACAAAATCATGAGGAATGTCTGAAGAATGAAGTGCAACACATGATGTTTAGAGAACACCAAGTCTGAAATTTAGATGGCCTCTCACATTAATATCAGATTGTATCTGGAACCCATAGTATGTTGTTGTTCAGTTACTTAATAATGTTTTTAGTCCTCCAATAACTCTGGTATAATATTTGGAACAGACTGTCATAAAAATTTCAATATTGAGAAGATCACACACATATAGGCCTGTGACCACAAACATGTATAAATACACATGAAAGAGAGACAAATTCTATATTTTTCATTCTTACGTACATTAAAAAATATATAAAAATGTATTTACAGAACAGAAGCAAATGGTATATCCTGTAAATGAATTTTGTATTTTTAAAAGGAGATAAATCTTCGAGAGAATATGAATGCTATGAAAAAAATATAAAGAAAAAGGAAAAATAATAATGAAAATATGACATTAAAATTTATTCTGAAAAACAAAATATGGAGGAATTCCTAGGTAGTATATTAAAATGAAAAAAAAAAGGTTTAGTACAGTTCAGTACAGTACAATTTTTCAAGTGCTAGTATAAAAAAGAAGAGTAATGAAAAACTTTTGTAAAAACAATCTTTAAAACCAGTACTTGCACAGATACACATATGCAAAACACATACATAGTATGACAAAGGAGAATTTCTGCTACAATCTAAACATTTATATATATAAAGTGCTTAGATTAGGTTATTCAAGTAGAATACTTATTACAAATTGACGTTGATAATGAATATCAACCAAGTCATATTTGCTTTGATCAAGCAATATATATGCAAGATTATGACTGCAAAGATTTAAAAAAACATAAACAAAAACAAAAAACCACTCTATCTCTAATAAAGGGGAATTTAAGTAACTTGGATGGGAGTTCAACCAGAGCGACTTCAAATGTCAGACTGAAGGGAAAAACAATCCTATTGGTACTAGGCATTATCTTGAAAAAATAATTGTGTTAATGTTGAAAGCAGGCATTCATATCATTGAGGTTTTGTTGTTTCAAAAGGATTATGAACAAATTAATCTTCTCATACAGGGAAATAACAAAAGAGTGTTTACTGTGAATGCATGATGGGCTGAAAACATAAGAAAAATTTTCATAAGGGAAAAATTTTTATATAAGGAAAAAATTATGGATAATGAAACACTTTTTTACTCTGAGAATGAGTGAGCACTGGAACAGGTTGCCCAGGCAGTTTGTGAAGTCTCCATGCTTGGAGATATCAGTGTCCTGGACAACTTGCTGTAGGTGACCTCCAGAAGTGCTGTCCAACCTCTACCATTTTGTGATTCTGTGATTCGTTACAATACGTAATTAATAATTACATATGATAAAATATAATTAATTTATGTATACACCTACAATTTATATAGTTAAAATAATCATTGTGGAATTTTTACTGATGAAACTTAAAAAGATTTTAAGATATTTAAGAAAAAAATAATTTTACCTAGGACAATATTGATATTACTTACCTGAGTGTGGCACAGAGCTTTACGGTTCCTCACATCCTGGTTTGGAGAGGAAAGCAAGCCACACAGGTAGATGAATGCAAAGGCCCAACATGTTTGGCTAGATAAGTCACCTGGCTCTTTAGAGTTCTCTAAAAAATTACCTAGCACTCTGGCATATATATTAGAAAACCTTCCAGTTAAGAGACTGCCTCCTTGAGTTTTCAGCTTTCTTTTTGTACCTATGTTGCATTACACAAAGGACGATGAGCATACATTTTTTTAGTAACAGAATATTCAAATGTCATTATTCCTTTAAAAATTATTTACAACAGGTTAAATACAACAACAGATACCTTAACAACTACATGGCAATCTCTCATGTTACTTTAGATAGAGTAGAATGTACAGCTGATTTAGTTCTTGTGCCACAGTTGTACGGAATTCTGTATGGAAATCGTAGCAACGTATGCTTGAAGTATACAGGTAACTAACTTGTGAGTTTGGACTGTAATGTTTCCTTGGATAATGACCTAGTAGTCTGATGGTATGTGAAGTTACCATGATTTGACAACAACAAAAGATTAGTTCTAGTGCTGTGAATATTGCCAGTTCCCAACTTCTGTATCCATTAAATATGAAGCAATTTCTTACTGTGTAGAAATGCATTTGTGTTTTTAAATTGATTTGTAGGAATTGACAGACTATTCTTCAGCAGAATTTCTTATTGATGCTGCATTAAAGAAAAGTTTCCACTTTGAACTGTTTTCTAACTTTATTATATTTTAGTTGGAATAACTCTTGTATTAAAGTGGACTTTTTAATATCCAATGCCTAAGAAGAACTGCTAATTTTCAAGTATTAGGTTTATTTTATGACAAATTTTCTAACAGAAAATCTGCAATAATTTATAGATTGTATGTCATGGTACACCAGAAAGAATTGAGTCAGGCAATAGGACTAATTAAAAACCAATCTTATAAGTAACTGGGCCTCAGTTTTCCCTGAGGCTGGTGCATGATAGGGTATATGGTATATCCAGGTCCCAACCACAACAAAAAGTCAAAACCAGGAAGAGATGAGTTGCCTTGAACTAGGGTGAAGAAAGAATATTACAAAACACTCCTGAAAATTTTAGTTTTACTCCCCTTCCATTGTTAAACTGCCCTGGTTTATACTTGCATGCTTACACTGAAAAATATTAGGCTATGTCTGGAAAGCATGTGAATTTCTTGTTACTCCAGTTAATCCTTAGTTCTTCATTTGTTAAAACACTGGAAGGGACTTGTAAGGGACTTTCCATTTGGGAGTCATCTTGCAATGCTGCTGAAGTATTGTAAGCAATTTGTTAATACCTAGGTTCCCACCAGAAATGGCTAGGAAGTATTCCTAGCATCCTAATGAATTTTTTTCTTGTAATTTGCATGACTGTGACAGAGAGGAATGCTTATGCAGTATCTTGAGTGAAAAAGTGTATGCCCTGATACTTCCAAGTAAAACCAAGAAGGGTGGCAACTAGCAGAACACTGGTTCCTGATTTTCTGTCAGAGACTAAGAAATACGGAATATAATACATTCATATATGTATTCCAGAGCATGCCAAGTATATCTAACACGCAGGCACAATCCTCCTCTGCAAGCCAGGTGATTCACATGGTTTAGTGGGGAATAGTATTAAAGACAGTGCCTTGCTGTAAATGAAATCATTCTGTGTAGGGAGTTGCTGGATTTTAGTCTCAGGGGACAACCCATGAAGATTGCTAATTCAGTCATTGTCACCTGGATGCCTTTTACTTAGGTTCAGTTTTGGTCTTACTGGGTTAAGAAACCCATTCATTACAGTCAGGGTTGTAATGCCTAGCCAAAAGCAAGCTTTGGGAGAGTGGGTAGGGACAAGGGGAGGAGTGGTTGGGGGGATTTGCGTAGAGGAAAGAGGGAAGAATTGAGGACATTTGGAATTCTGCCTCAGCCTGGGGCAGAACTTCAATTGGGAGAGAGCTTTTTCTCCAGATTAACAGGAGGGTACAGAGGGTACAGCAAAGGGGATGTGCTTTGTTTTCAACAACTTTCTAAAAACTGATTTTGCCAGTGTCTCAAACTGTTTCCAACCTTGCCCTTCCTTTGTCTTGTTTTATCAAAGGGCTAATAGGATCTGAGTCAGATGTGCAGCAGTCACTCTGTCTTATTTCTCCAGACTAAAATAGTTCTTTTATCTTCCTATGAAAAACATGCCTCTTTATTGTTCTCTCTCCCTCCTTTCTTACTATTGCTGTTTGCTATTAAGTGACTCAGTTAAGTCTGATTCTCATTAATGTAAGCCTCAGGATTAAGTCAGTTTAGAGGTGTTAAAATTAGAGTAAGATTAGATCCAGTTTAGAGGTATTTAGGCAATAATAATTTTGGCTGAAGGAAACAAAGAGAAAAACATAGTGGCACAAGCATGTTCTCCCAATGTATTAAAATCAAATTTGAATTTATAAGCACAAAGCATAGAATACATGCTCTGCAGTTAGAACTTTGCCCCCAAATTATAAAACATTCTTCTTCAACTGATAGCACAATCTGCATTATAATGAAATACCTGTAAAATACAGACAGGCTCAGGGTTCAGTGATTTTTTTGTTCATTTATAGTATCATAGCCAATAAAGAAATGCACAGGAAGCAGCACTGAAGCCTGAACTTCCCTTGTGTGGTCTGGTCTCCAAACAACCTCAGGTTTGTCATTCACAGTGTTTATCTGGAAAGCCTCTTTGCCTGCAGGATCTGAGAAGTCATAAAATCTGGTCCTCTCAAATCCTTTGTCCTAGAGAGGCAGAAGGTAAAAAAACCCCAAAAACATTGCAATTAAATGCAGCAGTGAATTTTTAATGTCTCAGAACAGAGCTTTTCCTGAGCATGTCAATGCTGCTCTCAGCTCTAAGGTAACAAGAGAATTTTCTTCCTTCTGAGGCTCCCTGAACACAGTATCTGTGTTCTGTGCAAATTCCAGGATTTAAGTGATAAAACTTGTTTTTTCTCCCCCCCCCCCCTTCCCCTTCCTTAATTATTTATCTAGCTGTAAACAAGAAGTCTTACAAAACTTTTTTTTTTGTTTTCTTTAAATTTGATTTTGCTTTTCTTAGGAATAGTAAGCATATTCTGCATTCTAATCTGCTTTTTCCTGGGGGAAACATCATTCAAACGGCATGCTTATTTTTAAAAAGTTCTGTTACAATAATGGTGTATTAATAAGCTGATATCAATTAACCATGATATTTTTACCTCTCACTACACAAAGCATTTTTTGAAAAATGTTGTATTGAAAATCTCTCTGTAAAATGTAATCCATAGTTCTTTTTCCAACTAGTAATTCATTGGCTGTGGAGGGAATGAGATGGCAAAGTCTGGAATTAAGGCAAGAATGAAATTTTCTTTCAAGCTGTCTGCCAGTGCTTCCATTGCTGACTCATTAGCAACATCGAGCTATAAACTTCTAGTCATGAAGTCTGTAGAGCCAGAGAGGGAGAAGAGGTAGATCTTTACCATTGCACTGAACTTCTTGCTGTACCCACCTGTTGTGTGCCTGTTGCTGGAAATCACCATAGTGGAAAGGGTTAACCCCACCCAAATCATTTTGAAGGTTGATGAGATCCACATGTATTACATAGCTTTTGATTAACCTTACCTTTTTAATTTAATGTTCAGCTTGGCAACAGAAAATAAATATCCATCAGTAGGCTTAAATCCCATCAACCAAAAGCTAAGGGAATGTGATGCCTTTCAGTTTGAGACTTATTATCCATAAATAATTGAATAAAAACTAACAGCAGTGGCAGAAGCAGCAGCAACAACAAAAATAACTACAAACAAGCAAAACAAAACAACCTGCAAGAAAACTGACCTTGAAAGGTTTGATTTGCTTTTCAAATTAGTTACTGGAATAGATTGCCTGGGGAGGATGTTGATGCCCCTTCCCTGGAAGTGTTCAAGGCCAGGTTGGATGAAATTTTGTGCCCTTGCCCATGCAGGGGATTTTGATCTTTAAGGTTCCTTCCAACCCTAACCATTCTAGGATTCTGTGATAACTGGTCTAAACATTAATGTGCCCACTGAAAAAGACAGAGGTTTTTGTAACTCTTCTCAGACCTGACACACAAAGAAAATAGGAATTCTAATATCATCTTAATTAAAAAATGTCTCGATTATGCTGTTTTTTGTTCTCATGCATTTCTATGACTGTGCTTAAATGCTTTTAAGGACATAGAAATTTAAAGCCTAAAAAGCTGTAAGTTAATGCAAAGATCTCATAAACCTTAATAATAAAAAATGTTACTTTTGACCTCGTTGAAGATGATCCAAGGGATGAGCAAAAGATTTTCTCACTTAACATGTCTTTTTAGATCTTAGGCATTTTAAAGTTTTCATTTAGTGTATTTTGTTAACTATGCTACATTTCTACTGTTCACATAAATGAACATGTAATGCATGAACAGTAACTTTAAATGAACCAAGTATAATAGTGATATCTGTTTCTTTAACATGGTTTGAGGTAATAAAAAGTGCTTAATGTTCATTGCTAATTCTATAACATATTTTTTGCATTTGAATTCCTCTACTAAATGCACTGTAACAAAATACAAATTTGAAAAACACAAAAATCTGACAAGCTTCTTCATTCTATGTGCCCTCTTCCCTTCCATGAAGAAAAAAACCACAAAAATTATCAGTAGTTTTTTTAACTTCTGTCCTACAACTCTGGGTTTGTAACCCATAATAAAGAGCCTGTAATTCCTGTGTAATTCCTAGGGAGAAGTAAGGTCCATCATTCTCCTGAGGCACCAGCATAATCTTTCATTCTCCAGACCTGCTCATGGAAATGCTATTACTTTCTATTACTCTTACTTGAGGATTTATACTCATACATCAGTGCCAGTAATACAGAATTAATATTATGTTATCTTAATAGAACTTATTCAGCTTTGTTGGTATATCTAACGTTATTTGTCACTACATCTCTTGATAAAGCAATTCTACTGGATAAAAAAGTGTGGTAAAATTAATAGTAACTACTATATTGCAATAAGCTGATGTTAAAATTTCTGAAAGGCTGATGTCACCACAATTGGTAATTTGTGTGCTGATTTTTTTTAAAGATCTGAGAAACCACTCCATTATCCAGTCTGACTTTCCATATAGCGGTATCCATTCATTTCAATATTTCTTCATTCCCCTTGGAACTGGGGTAGAGTATCGCGTGCCTTTAAAAAAAAACAAAACTACTGAGTCTTCAAATACTTTCTATACCTTAATATTTTCAAATAATTTCCTTTTATGGTATATTGTTAACAATCAGTAAAGAACAGAGTTTATCATGTGGATACATCTGCCTTCTTCCAATGGCTGCTTCCTGATATCTACTCTAGGATTAGTTAGAATGGAATGAAAGTCTTTGGTTTGGTACAGGCAAAGGTTATTATTTAAAACAAACCCTATTTGAGCTATGTCTACTGTCTATTTTTAATACATAGAGATGGAACTATAAAAAATATTGTTATCAATTAAATTTGAACTTCAGATGTCTACTGAATTATCATTTCATCTCTTTGCAAGCATGCTTTTATTTTGGTTGGTTGGTTTGTTTGTTTGTTTGTTTGTTTGTTTTAGAGCTACTTGCTTCCAACATGAACTCCAAGAGAAAACAGCAGGGACACTGTAGCCAATTGATGGCATATCTGTAGTGCATACTTTAGCTTTACAGAATTTAAGTTTACAGAATCACAGAATGTTTAGGTTGGAAGAGATGTCCAAGATCATCCAGTCCAGCCTTTGACTAACTCTACAGTCAACTACTAAAGCATGTCCTTAAGTACCAGGTCCAAATGCCTTTTAAATGCCTCCAGGGATGATGACTCTACCCCTGTCCTTGGCTATTCCAATGCCTGACAACCCTCTCGGTGAAAAAATATCTTCTAACATCTAGCCTAAACCTCCCCTGGTGTAGTTTCCATCAATTCCCTCTTGTCCTTTTCACAGTTTATGGAGGAGAAGAGACTTTTTTCCTCCTCGCTCCAACCTCCCTTGAGGTAGTTCAGAGGTCTCCTCTCAGCCTCTTCTTTTCCAGACAAAACAACCCCAGCTCCCTCAGCTGTTCCTCATAGGATTTGTGCTCCAGGCCCTTAATGAGCTTTGTTGCCCTTCTCTGGACACTCTCCAGCACTTCTATGTCCCTCCTCTAGTGAAGTGCCCAGAACTGAACACAGTACTCAAGGTGTGGCTTCACCAGAGCTGAGTACAGAGGGATGATCACCTCCCTGTTCCTGCTGGCCACTGAGTTCCTAATACAAACCAGGATGCCATTGGCTTTCTTGGCCACCTGCACACACTGTTGACTCATATTAAGTTCACTGTCAACCTCCAGGTCCCTTTCCAACTCACAGCTCTCTAACCACACTTCCCCAACTCTGTAGTTTACCATGGGGTTGTTGTGACCCAGGTGCTAGACCTGGCATGTGGCCATGTAAAACGTGATGCAATTAACCTTGGCCCATTGGTCTAACCTGTCTAATCCCACTGCAAGGCTTCCCTACTCTCCAGCAGATCGACACAGCCACCTACTTTGGTATCATGTGAAAATTTACTGAGGGTACACTCAATCCCCTCATCCAAATCATTAATGAAGATATTAAAGAGAAAAGGCCCCAGTACTGAACCCTGAGGGATACCACTTGTGACCAGTCAACAGCCAGATTTAGTTCCATTCACAACTACTCTTTCAGCCTGACCATCCAGCCAATTTTTTATCCATTGCAGGGTATACTTATCCAAGCCAAGTGCCATAAGTTTCTGAAGAAGAATGCTGTTTCATTTAAAAAAGTTAATTGAAATTCAAGAATCAAATACTGAGGTAATCTTGAATTTTCCAAGATTCAGTAGAAAAAAAAAAAAAATCTTAATTATACTCTCTAGTTTCTGAAATGTCACACTGTAGGTAATACTATATAACCTTTCATCAAATCTCTGGTTAAAATGAAACTATTTCTTGAATATAGAGTTGAAGCCTTTAGAAAGAGGTAGGTACAACTGATTACTATTCATATCATAAACTTTTCTTCTCCTTTGCAACACTTCCTTATCTTGCTTTGTAAGACAAATGGAAGAAGCAAAATATTATTCCTAGAAATTTCTCAGTATATTGGTTTTAATCAGTTTGGTAGATATTATACCCGTAATTATGCCCTAACTCAGACTAAATATTACTTGTATTTCTGGATTTTGAGAAGCCAATTGATGTTGATGCTCTCATGCCTATATTCTCTAATTGTCATTCTTCCTGCAGCCTTTCTTTATTTAGGCAAAAATTTGCACAGACGAAAGATAAGAATTGAATGAGCCTCAGACAGGCTGAACAATAAGATACAATGCACATTATGTGCTTTTTAGAAAATTACACTGTAGAAAATTACACTTAAAAACCATCTCTGAAATTTCTATAAAAAAAAAAACCCACAAAAAATCCAAAACAACAACAAAAAAAAGCAGAATAAGGTTTTTAGGCAAATTACTCCTATTAATGTCAATGGAAATTGTGCGGCTAAGATCCATCTGTACTGTGGGCTTGTTTTTTGGTAAAAAACAACACTATTGTCAGGAAATAATGCTTTTCAGTAACTGTGAGGGTAGCTGGTGGTTTAGGAGCTCACATGAGGGGGAAGAGAATAGAATACCTATTAGGTACTGACCCATAGGATTTCCAGTGAAAATTCAGTATGCTAAAACATTGCTTCTTGGAGACCTCTCCCCCCCTGTTTTGTCTACTCAAATATGGTGTGTCCTTAGATATTTTCAAAATACAGATATATGCAGAACATAGCTTATGAACTCATCTACAACACCTCCTCAACTGTCCTGTGTTATTTCATTCCTTTCTTGGTAGACTGGCAGAAAGTATGTCTTATGTTGTCCATACATGGGAAAGTAAGTTTACAAGGAATGTCTGAGTATTTAAAGTTTAAAGCAAAATATGCACAAATTGCAGTATATGTCATCAAAGAAAAAAGTATGAAGTCATCATATTAAAGAAGTTACACTTATGTTGTATTTCTTCAAGAGAGAGATGCCTAGAAAATTTATCAAGAGTAAGCTACTATGCGTGATCCATTGATTTTTTTTTTTTTTTCCTATTAATCTCAGAACTGTGGCCAGTTGTTTTAGGACAATTTTCCTAATGAAAGCAGTATAGGAGATTAACAGCCTGTGGAAGAACTGAACCTTAAAGTCAACATGAGAGTTTCTTTGATTTTATCATTTTAAAAACCCCCAAAAAACAAACAAAATGTGGATAACAGGCTCTTCTCTGTTCCGCAAAATAAAAGAAAGATTTTGTTTGGCCTTTGCCTACTGTTTTATCAGGTCTGTAGAATATGTAAGATTCATCTTAGACAAGATCTAACATCTGAAATAAAAGAAAATAGAGAAGTTTTCAGTCCTGCTAAAAAGCAATGATTTAGTGAAATGAGAATCCTTGAATTTAAAGACTAGATAAAAATCAATACTACTCAGCTTCTTTTCAACTGCACTAGTAATCAGGGCATATAGGCCTAACTCTAGGGTGCTTATTTCCCTTGGGAGCCATCTGCAGCCTGCTGCAGACAGGTCTTTTTATACGTGGCAGCAGTTCTAGGAAATGTGTCCACATGTATCATGGATCATTCTACCAGAAGAATCATTGCTTTTAAAATGCATTGATCTTTCTCTCTCTGCTTATTTTGAAAATTAATTTTAGCCCAGAGCAATTGTTTCATCTTAAGGACAAAGGCTTCATCTCTTTTGCTTTGCACAGTCCAAGGCTTTCTTTAAGACTAGGATGTGCCCTGCCAGCACATCTAGGTGATTTGTTCTAATGGGTCAGACATCCCTGAATAGAAAAACTGTCTATCAGCTTGTGCACAGAACGTCTGTGGATGCAAAGCGGACAGAAGAAAGCGTATGCTTTCTTAAAGCCTGGCCTCAAGACAGTTTGCTTTAAAAAGGCATTGACTAGATGATGTGGAACTTTTTTGCGGATCTTTATTTCTTCTCTGATTCCCCTTTGCTTTGATAAGTTGTGATTTGCTTTGCGGAAAGAGGAACAACTGCTTCGTATTCCCTTTCCCGGGTCTGCTGTGATTGTTCTTCATAGTCCTCAGGAATCCAAATCCTTGAACCAAGAAACAAATTAGCAAATGCTAATTTTATATAAATATATAAATAATAAAATATAAACATATAAATAATATATTTATATTATACCCCAATTCTGTAGATGGGTTTTTTGTGTTGTGTTTTAATAAAATAGGTCTTTCTCTCTTGTATCTAGGCTTTCCAAATACCTTTGGGTCTCTTTCATAAGGGTTCATGAATTCAAGACTCTATCAAATCTTCTCCAGAGGTGTCTAAGGCTTACTCTAACACTGTGATATCTAGTAATATCTAATCCTGACAGTGTCATTAATTCTGCAAGATTCAACAGCTTTATATTTTTCCTTATTTTCTGCCTAGCCACCTTCCTCTGCATCTTGGTTCCTTCTCAGAATCTTTGATTCATGTGATGCACTAACTGATGCAAGAACAACCTGTGTTATGTTGTTCTCCCACAATTTGCTGCTATAAGTGGTGGCATTCTCTGAAGAGACTGAGCTGTGTATGCAGAATACCAATGCAAGAATTCTGGTACAAACATTAAATTAGAAAGCTGTCTGTGTTCTGACAAGAGCAACAGGAAAATGGATCACCTTTTTTGCTCATTCTTTCCTCCTTAGTGTAATGAGCAAGGCCCTAGTTTCTTCTTCTTAACAGAATAGCTTTACAAATGTAAATGCTGTTTCTTCTGCTTTGCATGCATTTTTGGTTTGAATTGCAGCTTCTCCACATGTATAATTCAGGTTCCTTTTCAATTATAGCTGGTTTATTAATATAAGCTAATATGGTGTTCAACTACTACAACTTGTATATGTCTTAACATATACATTTAGTGATAGATATAATTATCTTCATACTTTTCAATGAAATATTATCTTTAATAACAAATATTTCCTTAAATATTTTTTAAAGCTACTGTATAATAACAAACTATTCCCACCACAGAATGAACATTTAGGTAATGAACATGGAACTAATTTTCTGCATTTTAACTACATTTTATTATGACTAATGATATAATTTGATTATGAAATGCAAATCATGGAAATAAATTCGCACTCCCTTTTTCATCAGAAGTTCTTCAATTAAGGGTTTATTTTTATTAAATTATTATAATTTTTGTCCCAATCTACAGTTTTGGAGTAATTAGCACTTTGTTAATTTCAAGAATTTCATTAATTCAACTGCCTGAGTTTTGCAAGAACAAAATAAGACTCCTATTTTTCACTAGCCCACTCTGGCAGTCATATACCCACATCCTGGGAAGATGATTCTGGTAGAGTGGCAAGGTTGTAGATACAATGCAAGTATGTAGACTGTTTTTCAAAAATACAGAATTCAGTGGAAGTCAATATGCATGTATGTGCAACATCCACAGTTTATAAATATCAATTCTTCTTTCAAAAAGGAAAAAGCAACCAGAATGCACATGGTACATCTTAAATGGGTCTAAGACACTAGTTTTATTGTTTCCAAAAAGGCTGGTATATTTTGTTAGTCCTAGAATATTACAAGACTATTTACCAAACATGTAATTTGTGAACAATCATTATATAAAATTTTAGGATATTTTGAGAGATATTGATACTATATATGCATTAAGACAAAGAGAAAATAGTACTAGAAAAGGAGCTTTTTTTTAAATCTCACAAGAGAATTTCTGTGTATATTTAAATCAGTTTATTCACAGAGCCTGGTTTGATATATCCTGAAAGTAGTTTATAACTTATGATTTGCCAGAATAGCAATTTATGTGGTCAGTCATCCATGATCTTTTTCAGTTCACAAACACAGTGGAAAATTTGACATTTTCTACACTTTCATGCTCCCTGCTTTCAAAAGCTTACATTGAATTTAGTTTACATTGGACACACAAGAAATGTTTCTTTACAGTTCTAATAGGTTCTGCATCTATATGTTTCATCAGGCTGATACAATATGGGGTAACACAAAACCATGCAAAGTTATGCAACTTCTCTGATTAATGTGGTTGGAGACTTAGACTGAAAAATATTTTGCTATATTGAAGCAGAGAAAAAAAAAACCCTGTTATGCAAGATGTTCTGCTTATAGGTGACTTGTGGAAACAGGTAATCAATATTGTGGTTCATGTAATCATTCCATTGTCATTTAGACAGCAAATATATATAATTTAATTCACTGTTAACAAGTGAAGAGAAAGTATTTTGTTTATATCATAATGCAATACAGGAAAAAAGTAGAACAGAAATGTGTGTAAAAGCAGGTCTATAACTCTTCCACATCCCCAGTGTTGATGCAGATTTAGTGTGTTTTACCTAATACAATAGTGTTTGCACATTTAAATTGGAAGAATTTTATTTTCCTGTCATCTAGCTTCAAAACCTTAGCATTGTTATAAAAATGCAAATGGAAATAGCTGTTGTAATGAACACAGTTTTATCTCTCTCACATTCCAGAACTCTGAGAGGTTTGTGTATATTTTGTTTTCCACCAGGAAGAGCACTTCCTATTTCCCTGTGCATCTGAACTTTGTTTTCATAATTATGGGTACTTATAATATTTACTCACTAACATAAGCCACTGCTTCTGAGTGGTATGTTATAGAAATTAATTAACTTAAAAAAAACCCCAAAACCAGCAGTAATCAAAGATCTATATTTTATGTACCATCTGTATAAATTTCCCTATATTTTTAAACTCAGTGTTTTCTGTAGAAAAGACTAATATTCTGGCAGGCTTTTGCTAGACAGATTAATTTTACCGTTCAGAGATGCTTTACCAGTCTAATCACTGGCTAATCTTAAAATAGCTTGAGAAATAACAGACTCCTCTTTTGTTCTGCATGCATTTTGCTGCTACCAAGGGTCTTGCTGGCATAAGGCATAGCATACCAAGGCTGATCTATAATCTGCTATCAAACTTTTTCTTAGTATGCTAAATGACAGCTTGGAATTAAAATTCAAGTCTTTTGAGGAAATTAAGCCAAGGTGCTCAAAGATCTTCAACTGAAATTAAAAAAAGAGATTAAAAAATACGGTCTTTAAAGAAAATAAGGTATTTTCACCTAATGCCTTCTTTCCTTGAGATCTGTTTTTTTGAGTTGCTGAAACTGTAACACATTCCATTTAAAAAATTAATCTTTTTTATTATTATTATTATTTTAAAATTTCATCCTATTAATTCTTTCATCTCCTAATTTTGCCAAGCTTGTTGCACTCTGTTCTCCCAGAAAAGTCTTTCTCATCCTTTTTAGTGCTTCTCCTCTCTGTTACCAAGATTTGATTTTTAAGACTGATTTCATGCAAGGCTACTCTGATCTAGTAATCAGTGCTTGGATTAAGTCTTCAGAATCTACTTATTGTAGTGTAAGCAGCAGACATTATAAGCTTTGTAGCTTTGCAGGAAAAAGATTCCATTCTTCTAATTGCAAACTAAGGGAAGTGAAAAAATACTGGGGAGCTTTGTGGGACTAAACAGTTTTCATGGAGTCTATAAATCACTGTATCTGAATGCTAACCATAATTTTTGCTCTAAAGCCTTTTTTTGTTTCTTTGTGTTTTGGTTAATTTTGGTCATAGCACAGATGGCTTATCACAAGTAGGATTCCACTGCATTTTCATTAGCCTGTTAAAGTCTATGTCTCAGTCTCTGACCTCCAAAGTTGCATAACATTGAAACAAATTCTCCTTTTTGAAGACTAGGTGAAAGTAATAGACAGATCTTCTAAACCAAATGCTACTAAAACTAGTTTTACTAAAACTAGAACAAGAAGTTCTTACTTACTAGAACAAGAAGAACTTACTACAACAAGAAAACCAGAGCTTTAGAATTACTTCTAAATTAAGCCAGTCATATCATACCCTGTATTTTGGAAAGTATCATTCATTGTATTTAGGAGCCATTAATCATGTACATGATATTTTACAGTTGGTAAAGTCAGAAGTTTGTTGTGGTGGGGTTTTTCTGTTTTGTTTTGGTTTGGTTTTGTGTTTTTTTGTTTGTTTGTTTGTTTTGGTTTTTTGCTTAATTTTGTTTTTTAAATCTGACCAGTATTTTTAATGTGGTTATGGAGAATTTTTAAAATGTACTTTCCAGGGTTTTGACATTCTTTGTTTTGGGACAACAAGGAAAAGGTAAATGACTTAATTTTGTAAGGTCAGGTTTCAGGGAACAACACAAATATTGCATCAGTACCCATATTATTTTACAAAATGAGATAAGTTGAAACAATATGATTTAGTTGTTTGTAGATCAGGTGTCCTCAGTGTTTAAGCTAATGGTAGCTAAACATTTCTGTGTCCCTGTGAATTACTGATTATAACTTTAACCTTTTAATCTGCTTCAAAATCTCCTTGGTAGAGCTTAAACACTTGTGTGAGTGCAGAGAATTACTTTCAGGTTATATTTTTCTATAGAACATAGATAAAGATAGATAATAAAATAATTCTGAAATTATTTGCATGGTAACTGGGAAAAATATATCAAAAACTTATTATTAATAATATGCTATTAGAAAAAGCATATGCTTTGGTGTAGACATCAACTTCTTTCCATAGATTTATACCTATATTCTGGGCATGATTAAGACTAAACAAACCTGATAGTAGTACCATAATAACAAATCTTTGGTGTATATAGATAGAATAAACCACTGCAATTAGTACCGAAGTGTAATCGGTATACTATTTTTGCTATTAATAGGTTATAAAATGTTTAAAATATTCCATATAAATGGCACCAAAACAAAATTATCTGATTTCCTCTTCTTGTTTAAAGAAAAAAAAAGGTATTTTGTAATTGGAAAAGAAGTTTAGAAGTCTTAAAACTTTTGCATTTAGCTTATTCCCTAAGCTGATTTTTATGGTATAAATTTCTAAAGCAGCAAATAATTAAAAAATTGTAGTTTATGAAACAAAGAGCGTCTCTTTAAAAACTATTGTGTAAAAAAGTTGGAAATTTTGGGGAAAGATTATTGTCTTAAGTAAGTTCTCATAGGGTTTTCTCATGTCACTGATGACGACTGACTCAAGTGTGTACTTTACACTATCAGGTTATGCATACATTGTTTACTGTGTTAATCCTCATGTGATATGAAGGTGTTCAGTGAATATATGCAGCTGTGTACAAGTGTGCTACATCTTGAGTTACATGCTTTCAAACTTTCATGTTTTATATACTTTAGTATTCATGAAGAAATACCTTCTCAATCCAAAACCAGAATAAACCTAAAAATTCAATTAGCATAACATGCTATGGTAGGAGTTACTGCTTGATAGGAAAATATTTCAGTGTTTGGCAAGCCAAGAACAGGTGGTGTGCCAGACAGTGAAATAAAAATGAATAAACAGAAGAGCTGTCAACTTTAGTTGTAGTTTCAGAGCATTCAGAGTCCTTTGCTAAATGAACTTCATGAACCTTCTGCTTTTTTTCTTGTATTTTCAATTTCTGTGGGTCTTCCTTACAAGTGAGTGTTTGCCACTGGTACGAAACACAAAAGTTAGGCTCTTCAGTAAGCCGTTGTCATAATGTTTGAGATAGGGCATGTTGAGTATTTAAGAAATATGGTGCTTAAATAACAAGTTAGTATGCAAATGTACTATTGATTTTCAAATGGGTTTACATTCAGTATTTTATCATGTGAAATAACTAGAAAATGTGTCTTTAAAACCACTCAAATAAAAAAGAAAAAACTTCTGCAGCACTTTGAATTCATTATTCAGAAACTGTTGGAGAAGACCCATTGTGCAAGTAAAATTGCCAAAAGTAAAATAGTTTCTGAACAATCATCAAACTATATTTAAAGGAGCTTTGGGCTGGAAATGCTAGTGTACTTTCAATTGATTATTGCATTGACTTGATTTTTAGTTCAAAATAGTAAAATGAATAATTTAAGCCATTTAAAACTTTTGAGTCATTAACTCCAAAACCAAACGTTTTTTTATAAGTCAGATGTTATGCAGTGCTGCTTTGTTAGCTTGTTGACAGTAAGGCAAGATATTTAAAATAATTAAAGCAAGTACTTTTTTCATGATCTCTGATTAAGTTTTGCTTGATGAATATCTACAAAATTTGGGACTAACACCCTGACAGTGTAGTCCATGGCTAAAGTATTTTCTTAGACTCTTATGGATTTGGAGATTAGCAGGGTAAGAAAGCAGAGCTAGAATTAGGCACAGGTAGGCTAAATACTCTGACCTGAACTAGAAAATAAGTGTGTCAGCCTAAGAAGTTATGCTGATAACCTCAGCATCTTCCAGATAAATGTAATAGTTATCCCAGTTCTTGGTAACAACCAGTTAAATAGTCCTGTATTAAATACGATATTTCTCTTAAGAACTAATTAATTGATTCATCATTTTAGCCTGTCTTCTGCCTCTGGTTTTCAATACCTACTGCTCTCTTAGCTCTGTTAGGTTACTCTGTTTGGCCACCTTTTATTCAGCTCACCATGGTTCTCATGTGTCATTTGAAGACCTTGTGTTTCCTCCAAAGATCTCAGTTTTCATTGTGCTTGCTACAGGCACTTTTACCAAGTTATTATCTTTTTTCACTGCTGCTTACTTACATTTGGTGGATTCCTTGTCATCAGCCTCATAAGCATTTTCCTATGACTTTATAAACTGTTAAATGCCTACTTAAGATAGCCATGATCCATTTCATGTATGCATTACATTGACACATACCCCTTGGTTAACAGTTTCTGTTCTTGGTGTATTAGTATTGAGATTTAATATTCTATTAATATGTATAAGGGTCATACAGCAGTTATTGTTTTAACAAGAATATAAAAGAAATATTCATCACTGTGACGTGGTTGTTTTGCCATGAGTTGTTTGGTACTATGAGCAGATAATGTGACACTGGTCAATCATAGATACGTAGAATGGTTTTGATTGTAAGGTAGCCCAGTGCTACCTCTTTTCTTAATTTTCTCTCCCTACTCTTTTGCTGTCCCTATTCCTTAAAAGTAATAACTAAAAGACTTGTATGACCAATGTCTCAAACATGGACTTTTTTTAAGGTATAAAAGGAATAAAAAGTCAGTCTTCAAGATGTAAAAGACAGGTATTTTTCTGTAATGGCTTGCTCTGCTTATTCAGAAAAGAGATTTGGATGCTTTATTAGCCAGTTGTTCCCTAAGCATGGAAGTTTACATTCATTTTTGTGCAGTATTACCTCTGTAGAAGGAATCTTTACCTGTAAACTATGAACATATTTTTGTTATTTTGAAAAACATATATACAGAAAAATAATAAAGTGGTATTTAAAATAAAATCCAAAATGAGAAATAACTATGAGAAATAAAAGTGCTATGGGAAAAGATTGGCGAGTTAGAATGAACAAGTAAGGGCAACAGTCAGGATAGTCGAAAAACATGTTGGCTGTGAATCAGTTGTGTCATACTGGTTCTTTTGGAAGTAAATGTCATTTTGAAATATGTCAATATATGTTATGTGCTGCTGATGTAGTTATATAGCTGACATTTAGAAAAAATCATTAGGTTTAGACAAAACTGAATTGGAATCTTGGAATACTGTAGGCAACAGATGTTAAATTGTTTAAAATATAAACAGAAGACTGGAAAGATAATTGAAACATGAGAAGACTTTTACATCAAAGATCGAATGTTTTCTATGTTCACGAGTGATGCAGTTGACTCAGGGAAAAAATATATTTTTTAAAAAAATTGTAATTGAGGGGATTTCAGCAAAGTTTAATTCAGGATGAAACTGAGGACAGTTAATCACTGCTCCAAGGTTTACAGAGTTCTGTAACCCATCACAGAATGATTTAGGCTGGCACTGGTCCCTACAGTTACCTGGTTGAGCCAGTTGCTCAAAGCAAACCTAACTTCAAAATTACATCAGGTTCCACAGGGTCTTCCATTCAATTATGAGCATCTCCAAAGATAGAGGTTATGTGACAGACACTGGACTTCCTCTCTGGAGAAATTATTACAGCACTTATTACTCTTATTGTGGATACAAAAATAATAAAAAAAGAACAAAATACTAGGGGAGTTTAAAACCAGATTATATCAGAATCTTTTTGCAGCAGGCAAAGCATATCTGATTATTTATTGGAGCAGGAAGGAGGCTGAGCTAGACTAAGTCTCTTTTGGATCTGTATGTCTATGATTTTGTATTAACTAATTCTGTAAGTAACATATTTTTCTATTTTAATTGCAGCAGGAAAAGAATCCGGAAAGCTCAAGAAGCAGAGGTAAGTGCTAATTATTTTTCAGAATGTGGAGATTATTGTAATTATCACAAAACCAACATCCATTGTTGGTAAAAACTTATCCAGACAGATTGTTTGCTGATTATTTTGGTATTTGAAATGACAAAAAAACCCCCAAAACCAAAAAACTTCCAGGAAAGAGGACTGAAATGTAGAAGGTAAGTGCAGCACCTACTATTTTTGGGACTGCTGAAGATGAACAGGGCTGACTGCTGTACTCGGGGTTGGGCAAGTTGTATAGCTTCTCACTGTGAACTTGACTATGGGTGTGTATTACACTTCAATGAAACATCAATGCTTTCACTTTAGCTTCCAATTTTATACGGAAAAACTGAGATTTGATGTGGTTCCAGTTTATGCACGTATTAATCATGTCCTTAGTAGGCTGCCTTGCAAAACTACTGCCATCTGTGGTTTTTGAATACAACTTTTATACTTTCACTGCCCCTTACTCTGCCAGTGGCTAAGCACTACTTGAAATAGAATATCCAGGTTAAAGAAACAGCCTTGTATCAAGATAAAGGAGTTCAGAAACCCAAATTGTGGGTTTCATGATTCTGTCTAATATAAAGTCTGTGAAGAGATAGAACACCCAAATCTCTTGTTTAAAAAATTTTATCAGCAAGAAATGAAGGCAAAATTGCCAACAGAGGGAAAGATTGTTGTTGATATTATAGTGCTTAGAGAGGTAGGATTATGAGGTACTTTAGAAAAGAAAACAAAGGGAAGATAGAAGAGAAAAGAATACCAGTTAAAGGTTACAGAGGAGGGAATTTAAGTGACAAAGTAACCTATATGTTTTTTACTCCCTTAGGAAACAATGCTTAATAATATGACCTGAGTTAGCTGTTCTTAATTCAGTTGTGTATCACAGTACTCATTAATCTCAATTTCCTTGTTTTCCCTTACACTAAGGCTAGACACAGGCATCTAAAGACAAAATAAATCTGATGTTGTTTGCAGTTGTGTCAGAATAATTATGTTGTTTCACAACTGGTATGCCCGTCCTGTGAGGAAAGGCTGAGGGAGCTGGGGTTGTTCAGCCTGGAGAAGAGAAGGCTCCAGGGACCCCGTATAGCATACCTGAAGGGGCCCCACAGGAAAGTTGGTGAGGGCTTCTTGGGAGGGCCTATCATATTAATTAGCTATTAGTTCAGTTTAACTAATCAGAAACAATTTTCAAACTAAATTATTGCCTGCAGCCAAAGCAGAGCACTATACTTAACTTCAAAGGAGATATCCCTTCCTGCCAAACAGGCAGCGAGACTGGTGCTCAGCTGCACAGAATCTGTAGTGATTATATCCATAATATCTCTTGAGCAGATTTTTAATCTATTAAACTTCCTGTATCTTGTGTATGTCTATGCCTAAACTAACAATTAAACTTGGAAGATTTCAGTGGTATGGAAGACTGCTCATGCACTTGGTAGGCTTTGGAAAAATTATTCCATCTTTCTGTATATATAGATACTTTTATTTGGTTAAAGTTTTTTGGGGTTGTTTTGTGGTTGAGTTTTCTTGGCACTTTCTTTTAATATGTTTTAAATTTCTTATTTGTTTTCATGTATTCTTTTTCCATGTCATTGTGAACTTTCAGAAAGGTATATTATTTCACTTGTAGATGATTAAAGTTTTTCTGCTTAAAATACTGGTTTGGTTGAAACAAGGGTAAATTGTTTCAATATAAACATTTCTGTACTAACAATGAGCTGCTACCCTTCACACACATTATCCAAGTGCATTGTGGTCTACGGATGTTCTTGTGAGACAAGTAAATTATCTTCAGGTTCTCTGGACTGGGTTCTAACAGTATTAAGCTCTCCAGAGATAGAATTCCTTTACTGTATACAGTACAACAAAAATATTTTCTGTGGTCCCTTATATATTCTGAAACTTTCAGAACCAATGCTGTGTTCTTTGTTCAGGGGCCATTACAGCCCATGTTAAATATCCAAATATCCCATTCCAAATGAAACTCAGGAGACTGTTGTGCCTCATAACTCCATTGAAATCAGTATTTTTCAGTATTCAATTTTTATCCAGTATTTCTTTAAGAATGTATTTTTATAAGAGAATTTATAAGACTATTGCAGCAGTTTTAAATTCAAATATCTTTTGACATCAGCAGGATCAAAACATGAATAACATCACCATTCCGTATCTTTTATTATTTTATAAATGCCCAGTAATTTTTTACTTTATTTCATTTATTGCTACAAAATCTGATTACTGTTCTCATTCTAGTAGTGATGTTATAGTTTTGTAGTGCTTTTTTTTTCTCCTGACATGTTTCTGACCCACTTGTTTTTCCCATCTGTTACTTCTGCTGTCAGCCACTAAGTCAATCACACCAAAAGAGAAGCCAATACTCAATCATTCCCTGTTCTGACTCTAATCCCATCTCCCTCTGATCTGTGCTTTACTGCTTTTTCTTGTTTCATTTAATGGATAACATAACTTTGTGTACAATATTTGAAAGAAAAGAAACTCTTTTATGTAAAATAATATGTAAACATTTTACAATTCTGGTGTATACTGGCAAAGTTCCAGAGAATTTTCCCTGTCTGAAAGTTATAGTCACCGGTGCAAATTACAAACAAAATTAAATTTTGTAGCACATGTCATTAACAAGGTAAACAATCATCAGCTAAAATCTTGCTAAATTTTACTTGCTGGTTTAGAGTCACAATTTGTCCTTCTTTGCCTCTCTTTTCCGGTGTTGATTTCTTCAGACAAATGAACATTTCATTCCAAAGCTGGAGTGGATAATAAAATACTTCTGCAATGAATTGAAAATGTGTTGGGCAGTATCAGAAACAGTGTTGTATTTAAGCAGTGTTCTGAATTTTCTTCCCAGTTTGCTCTTAACTGTTGAGACATTCAGGTACTTTTGATAAAGTACATCATAATCTTTAAAGTGGAGATTTTTTTCTGACAGCATTGTTCTGCAAAACTTTTAATGCTGAAGAACCAGAATGTTGACTAGTGACGTGTAGCAAAATTTTGCTGAACTTCAATGTCATCTTCAATGTCATCTCAGAAAAAGCATGGGCACACAGGAAATAATGTCACAAAATATTTGTTAACCAGTAATATTTCAGATAATTAGTTCCCAAGCTCAGTCACAGTTATTTTGAATATGGTTCAATAATTTTTTTAATAATTAAAAATTAATTTCAGTATAGAAAAGCAGCATGTAATATGCACTTCTAAGAGACAAGAAAAACCATAGAAAATCTACCGGAACAAACCAAGATAAATTGAACACAAAACAAGCAAGTTTTCAATTTAGGCTGAGAGTAAGGTGGTAACTTTGCTGACATTAAATTACTATATACAACTTCTGTAACTCCAGCTATTTTTTTAAACAACTTGAATAACAAGCACTTAAAGATATAAAAGTTGTTCCAGCTAAGATTTTGAAAGCATATTCTTTTCATAACATTTGAACATGTAAATAATTTGAATACTAATAACTTGAACAGTTTAACTTCATTTAAGTACACTTTAAAGACTGACTGTATAGTATACTGTTAATTTTTTTGCTAGTCACTGTTGGTCTGAGCTTTGAACATCATTAACACCCAAAACTAAATAAGAGACTACTGACTGACAGTATTTTAATTATAACCTGTGTTCCTAATCGTAGTGAATCCTTCTCATTTTATACTTAGCTTAATTATCTGAATGTGAAATAATTCCTGTCTCACAGATCAGTTTCAAAACTATAATTCGCTATTATTATGAACATTTTGCTAGGCTCTTCTGATAGTATTACAACATCTGTTCCTTTTATGATCTTTAGCTTAAAAAAAAAAAAAAAAAAAAAGAGAGAGAGAGAAAGAGAGAGAGAGAAAAGATTATACCATATGGGCATGACTTGCATTTCTCGCTTGCTTTTTGTTCATCTGAAAGTTAGTATTCCTGCACAACACTTATGGCCGTGTTTGGGATTCCAGGTTGTTGCTATAGTCTTTTTCTATCCATTGATAAATGTAAGATAACAAGGAGTAAGAAAAGCTTAAGATTATTTAAAATTGAAGGAATTGAAGTGACAAAACTGGTAGGGGTTTAATTAAAGCAATAACTTTTAGAAGTGACAACTTACTTTGAGGTACTCTCACATGCCAGTTGCTGAGCAAACTGTTAGGCCTCTCCTGCAAGGTGTCTGACTGTTAATGTTTTTGGTAATTGACAAAGCTCTTTATGTTCTGATATAGGATACAAGCATCAGCATCTTATGTCATGTTAAACCAGTTAACCGTGGCAAAAATGTAGTTCATTACTTTTTTGTAATGTATCCAGTGACTCTTTTTGTCTTCTCAGTCAAATTATTCTGAATTTGTACATCAACAGACTTGTATGATGCACCTCTGGTTAGACTTTGAAGTGCATTTCTCCTGGACTACATTGATTAATGTTTTAGTTTTTTACACTGTAGTAATCTTTCTCTGTTAAATAGCACACATCAAAAAACAATGTAGCATTTTAGAGAAAAAATGTAATGGCAGGCAGGTTAGTGAATGTTTGTTGAAGATTGCTATTTTCATTGGAATGTAGCTGCTAAATAGTCTTACCTACAGTCTTCTTTATTCTGGTGTTCTTTTTGTTGTTATGTTCTATCTAACCTGAGTGAATAAACTTTTAAGAGGTAGTATGAGGACTGTTTAAATTAAGTGTGCCATATACTATCCCCTTTATCCTATTCCATTTTCTAAAGACTAGTCAACTGCAAGTCAAATCTCTCTTCTGCCATAGAATTGCCATAAGAAATCCAGCTCTGTGTTCCACCTGAACAATTCTCCATCCCTTTTTGCTTCCATGTTGTTACAAGTGTGATTAATTGAATGTCGTGGGGTTTTATTTATTTATCATTGTCTTGGAACAGCTTTAGCATGGTTAACATCTCTTAACATAAATATATATATGTATATATATTTCTTTTTGTTCAGTCAGATTGTGAAAGGCATTAAAAAGAAACAAAACTCTTATCTGTGACAATACTTTTAGTATAACTGATAGTCTTACAATTTTATTTTTTAACAGACCCAAGGGTCATTGCGAGAAATGCGTAGGCCAGATATCAGTTCTAGGTAATATCTTTGATAACAGTGCAATTACCCAGACTTTAAAAGTATAAATTAAGACCAAGATCTGTGCTCTACAATATGCTTTGTGAGACGTTTTCCTTATTTATTTTAACCAAAACATTTGTTGATGAAGCTGGACTTGACTTTTGAGATCTGTCAGCTTAGCACAGTATTTGCACACCTACTCAGATTTGCTACCAGTGACATATGGTGGAGATAATCAGGGCAAACTGCAAGGATACATTTGACTCCCCAGTTATTGTCTTGAAATAGATGTTCTTTATGTTAGTCAAGAAAATAATAAAAAGTGAATAAAAGCATGGTTCGAATATACAGCAGCACATGGAATTTTTTGAGTGTTATGTTCCAAATGCTGTCCAGATTTCAATGTGGGAGTTATTTCTAACTTTGTCGGATGGCTCTGAAATTTTAAGTCCACTTTTGCTATGAAAATATGTATACTAAAATGATAATAACTAGAAAAAAAAAACTCAGATAGCATGAGTCTTAAAAGTTTTTTTTAAATTACACACAAATTCACAGCTCTCACTATATACTCAGAAAATTAATTGGAATAACAAGGTATATCTGTAATTCTTCTTAAATGCACGTACTTTGTCTGCCAGTAATCCAGAGCTATGTGAGAGTCACACATATTGTGATGACCACTACAGAGATACCTCCTGATGTATATTACGTATATATTATTATATATATTATGTCTACATACAGATTATGTATATGTGAAGACAAAAATGTACTCCAATTTTGGTTCATTACATTAATTTTAGAATTAAATTCATGTGAGATCTTAAGAATTTTATGCACTACTTATTTCTCCTTTTGTCATTCTTTATGTCAGGCAAAAAGACATTTTACTTCTTTTTTCTTCGCATATGTAATATTAATGCAATTCAGAAGCTTAGAGGGGAGAAAAAATTACTTGTGTCCAAATTCCAGGCGAGAACTCTTCTTCTGCAAAATACTAATAAGAGATTAATGGTTATTTCTGCATGCAGTAGAATTTGTAGAGCTAACACAAGAGATTGGTATCCCTACCTATTTTATTTTTTTTTTTAATTAATCCACGTCCTCCTAAAATTTAGGTTACATTCTGCTAAATTGCTAAATCAGTTTCAAAGCAGAGATTTCAAACTTCATGAGAGAGAATATGTTCAGCAGTATTCAGGAAGTTTCTTCCTGTAGGGCATAAACACATAATTTGAACAGGCAAAGCACAGAAGCAATTCAACACTAGGCAGGAAGGTGGGGGGGGAGGTGTTACTGAATACTTACTGGAATACATATTCCTTTATGTTAAGACTCTAGTATCTTCAGAGAAGTAACTCAAAGGATGAATGTAGCCAGTTTGCTTATTTAAATTTAAATGTATTAGTAGTCTGAATTTTAATGATGTGTGACTGACAAATCATTTTGAATAGCAATATAGTTTGACTATTACTCTGAATTTTTTGATTTTTTTAAAATGTAAATTTTGTTTAAAAGCTTTCATGTAAAAGCAGCTACAGTTAAACTTGAACACTCAATTGAAAATGTTTTGGAGAGTTTTTTGTGTTATTTCTGGTGTAGGCTGTGAGAAGTTAATGAATTTGACTTTGTTTAAATTAGTCTATTCTTTTATTATTAATAATATTGAGTCTTGTAAGTTAAAAATTCATGCTAAAAGCTTTTTCATTTCATATATTAAGATTCCCCTTTGTGCTGAAGACAAAACTGGCTTTCACTTTAAAGAAGAAATATTCTGAAATATGTGTATTTTCAATAATACTAGCTCTGGTTTACTTCTTTCTTCTTTAAAGAGGTACACAAACCCCAGATGACTTCATGAAGTAATTTGATTTAGCTCTGGAGTACTGAAGACTCACTAAATTCATAGAGAAAATGCAATGCAATACAGTGCAAAAGTATACTTGGATCCTTTATTATACGTAGTATAAACAGTAGTGCAGTGTCTGTAGGTTATGTGTGTCATGTTTCTCACATGTAGTGAGAACCCATTTAATCATGCTTACAATAGAAATCTAAGAATGTGAAATGGGTCATTCCCTGCGAAGCTTAGAGCTCTCATGGCTTTGGTGCACTTAGGTATATAAAATTTTACCCACCCCTTCTGCATACCATGCTCCTTTGCAGAACCTTACCATTCATGTAACAGGGAGTAAAATATGATTTGTATCAGCACCATGGGTATCTTAGTTAAGTGTGGCATGTAATACCCTGTGGGGACAGGTTTTTTTTCATAGTACTTCAGATGTAAAAGGCAATTGTTGCGACTAAAAAGAAGCAAGTGAGAATGATAGAGCACTCTTTTGTGTTGCAGACCATTGAAACAAGAAAATCTTAATGCTTGGAACTTTTCTTTTAGAAAGAAAATGTAAATTAAGAAAAGAAAGAAAGAATAGTGTACATTAGAAACACTAATAATGCTGTTATACTAGAAACTTATATTTTGTTTGTAAATAAGTATGCAATGTAATAGCAAAGGAATCAATGTTGGAATTTTGGGGAAAGCAACTTTCATATTTGTTGCTATTTTTCTGCCACATAGCCATTGTTTTATCAGACAATCTCCATATTATCTCAATGTAAGCTTATCTAAAATAGTCTGCTGTAATGCCTCTTTACTAAACAAAAAGGAGGCTATGATATTTATATCTCTGAAAAAGATGCACATAGAATTAATTTTAAAAATCCATAGGGATCTTTGCAAGCTCCACAAGCATGCTTTTTTAGATATGAACTTAAAAAGAAATATAGACAATAGTTCTATTATACTGTTCATAAGGAATAATTTAAGGGAGAGGAATTGTCCTGAAAGAAAAAGGGAAATCCAGGCAGAGTACATAACATTCAGAAGAAACAGATCACATGTCCTGGTATTTCAGAAATAAATTCTATTTAATTTGACATTGTTTTGAAATAAGTATCTGTACGTAGTTGTCTTTTTAATTCATGTGCTGTTCCACTGCTTTCTGTTGTACATTTATAACACTAAAGTTTAATAACTATCAACGTAACTTCCAGGTAGGTTTTCTGTGCTGTGCTTAGGTTTAAAACACATACACAGAAAAAAACCTGAGACATTTATGTTACACAGGATAAATTTCTTTACTCATACCATCTAAAAGAGAATTACTTCTTGCATTATGTATGAATTCTTTAGAATGGTATTGTTTATATAGTGGGAGCATATTTTCTCATATCACTCTGAACTTACATAACATTGAAAGGTGAGTCTGGTGAACATGATTTCCCCCCCCC
>JAAWXA010000025.1:13075593-13119510 GCA_038090715.1 Florisuga fusca | reverse complement strand
CCCCCCTCCCAATTTTTGCAGCCTTGTGTATCACTCAGATTCCAGTTGAGACAATTACAGTATTCATCTTTTGCCTTACTTTTTGCATAGCAAGGGTTGATACATTTCAGTACCCATTAAGTCCATGTTCTTGTTTACTACAAGCACACTCTTTTGCCACCGCTTCAGACGCTAGAACACGATTAACAGTGTCAGATCCTGTTAAACTTTACATCATAACTGGAAGCAGATATTAAAGTGAATTGCAAATTAAAGCCTGCTAAAATGCCTGCCACTAACAATTATGGTGGGGCAGTATTGAATTTCTCATTTGTTTCCAGAGGTCAGATTAATAAAGCTGCATGGCACATTATCATAAAGGGTGGACCCAGTTGTCTGTTTTGATTATGCTTAAAAGTCTAGTGTTTCTAAGGAGACTTTGCAAGGAATGAATGCATTCATTTTGACTAGCAGTGTAAAAGGTGGGTAATTATTAGACGCTTTTCTGAAGAGATCCAATCAGAGCTTGCTGTCAATCAAATGACTTTCTACTTCTTAATTTACAGAAAAAAGTAGGTTTCTTTTATAAATGCCTTTCAGTTCTTAATCATTAAATTTGGAATATCTCCCTACGTACCTGGAAATATATTTCCTTAGATGAACCGACTGTAAAATAAACTGCATCTGATATTAATAGAACTCTCAATATCTGTTCCAATAGAACTTAAGGAAACTCTGTGGTTTGCTTTTTCCTCTTTCCGTTTTTCTTGATTCAGAAGCATTTTCAATAATCTTATTGAAAAAAGTAGTGGGGGTTTTCCAAGCAACAGCTTCCTGCTATTTGGTCTGTGTGACAAAATATGAGAAAATACACTCTGGGTATTCCTACTGTGAAGAACATAGAGATGTTTAGGGAAAATGTTAAATTTGTAGGTATCTAGTACAGATACCTATCTGTCTACTTAATACTGTACTAATAATCTAGTACTCTGATATATGAATAAGCAAAATCCCGTGGGTGTCACACAAATGATCATAGCTTAATATTAGAGGTATATTCCTCTGCATATCCCCCCCACTTATATATATAAATATATATATATGTATATGTATAATATGTTTGGTAATTAAATGATATCTAGTGTTTTAATTTTTTTGGAAGACAATCTCCAGATTTGTTGCCAGGTAGAGAGCAATTCATTTCCCTAGAAAAATGACACTGGAAATGATCCCCATTAATACACAGCTTCTTCAGAACATAATTTCACCATAAACGGCCTTTCCTCATTCCTAAATGAGGAAAAATTTATCTTCTGAAGGTCTGCTTTTTGAACGATATAGATGTTGGCTAGCCATGGATATTCTACAGATTAGCATTACAAACAGTTTAACTAGTTACTTAACATGTTTTGGTTCATTTAAAACACTGGATAGATAGTTTATAGCTTAAAATATGATTCCAGAGAGTCAAATTTCAAACTAGGTTTACATTTTAGCTATTCAGGTAATTACTACAAAAACATATAGCGCTTTGATTATCCAATTGCATATATCTGCAGTAAATGAATGCAACTTTCTGATATTTCTTCATAATAATAAAAAATCTTGGCAGTTTTGAGAAGTTTGTTAAAAGGTAAAAATTAATTAGATATTGTAAAAAAACAAACAAACCCCAGAAACCAAAAATTATATTTTTAATAATACAATTTAATAATTTTAATAATAATAATATTTTGTTTTTGTGGTTTTTTTGTTTGTTTTGGTTTGGTTTTTCAAGTCTACATAAATCAAGAAAGATCACAGCATTCTGTAAAGAAAAAGGAAACTACCAATTTGGTTACTAGTAGAGTTACCATGATATAGATCTTAATATACTGCAGAAGGAATTAAATGCTTTTCAGATTTATATTTAAAATGAGATTAAATATGATGGTACAAATTTCAAGGAACAGGAATAACTATTTTTCACTATAATCAAGGTTATAATTCTGAAAGAACAAAGGGAAGAGTAAGAAGGAAAAAAAAAAGCTAATCAACAGAGTGATATCTTCATGTCATAAAATCCCAGATGTGTTAATAACACATCAGTGGTTTTCCTTGCAGAGATAGAGAAATAATAAGTAGTATTATATATGACACTTTTAAAACATCACGTGAAAAACTGTATCTATGTCTGAATATATTTCAGAGTGAATTGAACTGAAACTTGTAGAGGTAGAGAGAAAGGCTACTGCCATGATACCATTGTCTAAGTCTAAAACTCAGCTTGTTTTTTCTAGAAGTATGGAAGACTTTAAAGTGTTTTAATAAAAAATGCTTGAAAAGAACATGGAACTAATGAAATGGAAAATTGGCTAGGTTAATGTTATTTCAAATAAAAGGTAGTTCTCTTTGTATGCAGGAAGACATTTCTCTATGTGCATATACCCCTTTGCATGAATTAATATGATATATTAATATTATATGAATTAATATGATAAAGCCAGATTTAAAAATACCATGTGTGATTGTGTGCAAATGATAAAGTAAAAATGGAACAAAACCTGTTTCAGGAGGAATTTCTCTGGTTTTGTAAAACTAAGGACTAGATTCTGTGCTTTGCCAGTAGACAGATTTGAATTCATCCAAAGTGATACATTATTGAAAAATAAACCTCCTCAGGAAATTGCCTGAAGGAGATGGTAGAAGGACCCACGGCCTCTCCTTTAAATTGAAGCAAGGCTTTCCTTATGTGGAAGACTAATCCAAGGTGATCTGTTTACAGGACAAGATAATATGCTTTGTCTGGGATATCATAAAAGCTCTGTGTTGTTGCCATCTGTTTCCTGTGAAAAAAACCCCTCTTATTTCTGTAGCCATGACCTGGATCACTTTGTCTAAATCTATCTTTTTCAGTGTTCTGTTTCCCACCTCTGTCCCATTTTAGGAGCTCTAAGTCTTAAGCCGGACAGAACTTTGATGATTTGATATGGTAGAAAGTAATCTGTGTGTTCAGATGTCTACATGTATAAGGCTTTAAAACACAATCTCCCTTGACTGTCCAAGGGTAGGATATGCTGCTATACTTCCAAAGCTGCTCAGAGATCAAGTATTTGAAGTAATTTCTATGTTTTCTTATAGCTATGGAACCAATAATTTTCAGTTTTAGAGTTCAGAATGGAGAGAACTTTATGGCATAGTCTGCATGAAAACAGTCGAGGTGAAAGCTCTATTTAGATCATGTTATTACCCACATATTGTTTGTCATTTGACCGATGCTTTCATGACCTTGTAGGGGTGGGGGGCTGATGAGTTGTCAAGAAAGAATTGTATTTTATTAATTAATATTCATTCAAATATTTTTGTAGTCTGTAAGATGCTATATGAAACCTCATACAATAAATTCCTCTTGATTGTTTAGATTTTTTTATGTATATGGTGCATGGTTAATTGTCAGAAAAAGCTTGCCTTACAAAATTGTAATAGTTGACATTAAGGCTTGTTAAGCTTTTTTTTGCTCAGACACCAAATGTATAGCCACGTGGCATCATGGCAATTATAGTAATAAACTGTCATTTTGTGTGGCCCTGCATAACTACAAGTGGACATATTTAGCTGCTTAGGCAACAGTTATTGATCAAAAGGCTGTTTATCAGGGTTTCCAGCCTGGGAAAGACATGCAGTAGGACAGATTTTTTTTCCATACATCTATCAGAATTTTATTGTGCGGGAACTGGTTAAAAGGTATATCCACTGGGGAATAAAGTCATGGCTAATCCTCGGTTAAAAAATACAAGAGATCTGACAAAAATGACTGCACATCTAAATACCATTTACCAAAAGCAGAGGGATACACTAGGCTGCTTTCTCCTTCTCACGCTTGCTGGACTTCTAGCATGTAGAATCTTGTTGCACATATGATGCACTGGCTATGAATTTTTGTTTTTCTAGCATTTGGCTTTTTGTCTTGACTTAGTCTAACGTAGGCTTAGCTCTGCTAGCAGCGTCTCAACACAAAAACTCTCAGTAATAAAGTTCACATCACTCTGTTTAAATTATGCAGAAAAAACACAGATACAATTGCAAAAGCTGGCACAGTAGCAATAATCAGTCAAATCACAGTGTTTTTGTTCTCTTAAATCACCATGAAGGTCAGCTATGGCATTTCTTGAATAGGAATTTAAGAAAAAGTTTTATTATGTTTTAAAAAAATACCTTGAGAATATTAAAGCAAGCATTTTTCTTATCTTTATAAAAGCTGGCATAGAACTGATTAAATTAAGGTTCTTGGGAGGAAGAGAAGAATAAAGAATTTTAGCAAATAGGCATGCAAAAATCCCATTTCTATCATAAATGCTACTGAGGTTCTAATTAGCAGACACTGATTTTTCCTCATAAAATGTAGAAGTTGTGATTTTGTAGCTTTAAAGATAAATTGCTCACTGAAAATGCATTGCAAATGGGGAAAAAAAAAACCCACTAAAAATATTGTGGTTCCATAAGTTCTGTGCTTATAAGATAATTCATGTAGCTTGCACTCTGGTCTAATTTGCAGTAAACTGGCCTTCTTTCCCAAGAAGAACTGGAAAATCTTATTACTCTTTATAATTGTCATTCACATCTCAAAATAAAAGGACTATAGAGAGTTCTGAGAATGATTAATGAAATAAAATTGGTAGGAGTCATAGAGCATCATAAAGTGTAAAGATAATGCATTTGTATTCGTTAAACAGTCTTTCTAGGTGGGTCAACATGGCCCCATAGAAATAAATATATATGAATAAATTTATAGAAATGTGTGTATGCATTCGGAGACAGTCAAATAAAATTTCAGGACTGAGACATAAATAGATGGGGTTGAAGGTATTATTTTTGCTGTTATGATCCTCTTTCCTTGCTTACTAAAAAGTGTCTCTTCATTTTCCCACTTATCTTTATAAGCAGTCAATTGCAAATGGCATTTCTTCCTTTCCTTACCCCTCCAGAGAAATATTATGAGAAATGAAGCCTGCTTGCTTGCTTTCAAGCTTTTCTGTACTGTTGAGGCTACCCTTTTCCACATGTTTCTTCCAACTGTGGCAAACGCTTAGAGGTTGGGGGAATCATAAATGCAAGCGAGCTACATGGTAGCCATAAAGAGCATGAAGGTCAGTACTGTTTCCCACACTGGGATTATAGTGTGCCATGAGACACTTGAGCAATCTGATCTAGTTGTTATCAGAAAAGTCAATATTTGCATTTTATTGAATATGCATGCCCAGCAGTGTTTGGAAAAAGGCCTATTTGGTGTCTGTGCTTGTATGATTATCTTGTTTGCATTCACAAGATAATATCTGCAAATCCTCTAATGATTCAAAAACAACACTGTATGGAGTTATTTCATTATTAGGATTAATTCTTTGCTATTCTAAATTAAAAAGGCTTAGAATCTGATGTTCTTTAATTTCAGCTAGGACACTGGAAGGACAACTTGAAAAGAAATACTGAAAAATACTTCCATTCATAGAATATTAAATGTGCACAGAGAAGTTATTTTAGTATATCATTAGTTTGTGTATCACTTTTCTAAGCACTCCTGAACCACACTGCAAAAAGAGATTACTGATTTTAAGGGGTCTAAAATTTATTTAATCAATGAATTTCAATCAAAACTAGGAGAATTTTTTAACTGATATGCAATCATGTTTTGCAAGGCAGAGAGTAAAAAGGTGTTCTGTATGGGCAGAATCCTATATAGCTATATTGAGCCTGACTGGCTTCAGTGGGATTCTGGTGGAGTACTGGATTTTGAGTCTGACTTGAGAGACTCTTTTGAGAGACTTAAATCAGATCACATTGTTCTAAAACTTTTTAGAGATCCATGGAAGTGTAATAGCAATACATTTACCAAATTGTTCCCTTATGCTTTGGAAAATGTTGGACAGAGATCAGTCACCTAAAAGTTTGTAGCTCTTTTCAGACTCATTCAATTCACACAACTGGTCATGCTTTCCAAATACCAGTCATAGAGACTATTATAAAACATGAAGTCACTTGCCAGTGTTGTAACTTTGCATAAAAATTTCCATTGATTGAGGTATAAAAAGGTGGGCTGTGATTAGTGCAAAAATGGGGGCTGAGAAAATCCTGTAACCTTTCATCAAAGGATGAAAAACAACACATCTTAAAATTTTCCTTCAAAATTAATACCTATCTGTTAAACATAATTTTGAACAGCCAATTGATCATGCTTTTCATCATCCAAGATAGCATCTGTAGAAGGTAGAGCTGCACCAGATCATCCAGGGAAGTGTTTTAAGATACAAAGGACACCAGGGCACCATACTCTGGCACCATACTCAAAACACAAGAGAAAAGTCGGGTGAACCAATATATAGTTCTTTGTGCCTTAATTTTTGTGTGATGTTTGACTCATGACTTGTGAGCTCATGTAAGCTTTACACTGACAGCGTGAATCGTGTCACAGATAGAAAGAAAAATAAGGGGTTCATGTAATTTTGTTCGTTTTTGAATATTTTTGTAACTTCAGATGGTGATATTACTTTGAGAAAAATGTTTTCCAGCAAACAAATAGAGGCGACAGGTTTATGAAAAGTCAGTGAACTAATCAGTTATCAGAGAAGTCAGGTCCTAGAAGCTAAATATGTTATTTTATAAATAAAAATGAAATAATAATAAAAAAATCCAACAGTAGCATTTTATCAGCCACTAAATACAACAACAGAAGATGTGAGGGTTACATTAAATTTAAAACTGTGTAGGATGTACCCCCTCTAATTTGAAGTTGTAGTTATGTCCTGTTAATATCTGTTTTTTTTCAAAGTTATGGAGTATATATGTAATCCAGCCAGCTGGATTACATATTGAAAATATGTAATTGAAAATAGCTTTATTTCTAGTATCTGTATGCCCTCAGTTATTAGGTGTTCTTTTTTTCCCCAAGAGCTCTGTGAGATAGGGAAGTACTTCAGAAGCAGGAACTGAAATACGTATTATATCAAACAAATTCACTAGGGCCATGCAAAGCCTGTGGTGAAATGACTGACTGAGAAGCAGACCCCTGCCTGCTGAGTTTGTGAGTCTGCCCAGCGTTTTGATGCAAACAGATGCTCAGGAGCTTGAAATTTGCACTGCATTCATTTGAATGCCTATGTGTAGATTTCTGAAACTTGCTCATGTCGTGTAAAACAGACACTGAAATACGGTTTCAGAGTGGACAAATCTGAAAATTTATAGATGTGTATAATTCTTCTCAGCTTTTAAAGGCACGTAGAAATGCCTTCCTTTTGGTATATTCCTTTTCTTTATTATTTTCTCACTGTTAAACATTCCATAGTTTCATTGTTTTTGTTTCCTTTTGGTTTGGTTTGGTTTTCTGGAGAGAAGGAGAACGAGGTATGTCTTTTGTTCAACTTTGATATTTTGACATGTTTTTCTTAAGCTAGAAAAAATATCATATTAAAAAATATCAAACTGACTTTTTGTCTATTGGGCTGAAATATTTGGCTAGCCCTATACTAAATAAATAAGCAGCAAATGATAAATAATGGAGTAGTAATTTTATTCTACTAAATAATGAAATTCATATAATGAAAAACTAAACTATTCCATTCTATATTGTCTGAAAAATTGATTACTTGTTTGTAGTTTTTACATTATTCATATAACAGAAATATGCAATACATTTGGATTTGATCTATTTCTCCCCTTCAGTGGTATACCTAGGAGGCTTAGCAGAACTTGTGTTACTTACTCATTTCTAAACCCAGAGATCCTGATGTTACCAAACAGATATTTGAAAAATTGAAGTATATATTTTGGCCATCGATAGAGTAACAGTCTTTGATCATAGTGTAAATTATAGTTTGAATAGTCAGTGGGATTTCTTCAAAGATATGAACAGATTACCTAATTGCTTTGCACTAAAACTGTATTTGCTGCAGTTAATAGATGGTATAACATTGCCTAATTTTTCCATTATAATTAACATCTACCAAATTAGTGTACTGTGATTCCAGTTTCCACATATCACCAACAGAGAGCCATGTGCTTGACATGCAAATTTACAGAGAAATATCTAAAGGGAATGCAAAATGCTAGATTTTCTCTTCTGTAGTAATTCTGTGTAAGATAATGTGTCTGCTGTGTGTGCTTTAGTTATGAATTTCAAGGTATGCTGGATTTTTGACTGAGCTTTTGCAGTGTGTTATCATACTGAACAGGTTTGGTATAAAATACACAGTGTGGCAAAGTGTATTATGTACTTCTGTTACTCAATTTCATGGGTTTTTTAGTAACTTTTTAGTAAAGTAATTTTATTACCGAATGGATTGAAGCTTAAACATAAAATAATTCTGCTTGAACCTATGAGTTAAAACCTGTAACTCTTCTATCTTTTTGTCAGATATTTTTTGGGTTTTTTCCCCTATAAAAATAATTTTATTAAACTAAAATACGAGGAAAAATTAATATAAAATCAGTTCTTTTGCAGTGAAGATTTTTTTACTACAAGAAATGAAAAAACTTATGTTTATATGCTAGACAAGTAAACACTATTTTCCTTTTCTTCATTTCTTACTTCTTTAATAAATTAAAGTTCTGAGCAGTGCTGTGAAAATTCTACTAAATTAATTGATTAAAGTCCTGCAAATCCAATCAATCATTTGTTTTTGAATGCCATACAAAAAAACTGGAAAACTTATTTCTGTCAACTAACTATAAATGAAAAGATGTTGAGGTCAAGGAAGTAACGAATGGAATTTGTTTTAATTACTGTAATTTGGTTTTCTGAGCTTATTTTTTTCAACATATATATTATATATTGCATATAGTCACTTCATCTTATCATTAAGGGAGTGAGAAATATTTGAAGATAATATATTCAAAAGTTACTTTTGATATGCTGAATTAACTTAGACACCTATTGAGGTTGCTGAAAAAAACAGCTGTGTACTACGTTATGCTTTTAATATTCCTCTACAAATTCAAAAGCCATTAAATGACATGGAAACACTTGTTTTCACTGAAGACAGGAATACCATTTTTAATAGAGGATGGCAGAGTTACAGGAATGCATTCCTGAGAGGACTCAGGTAGTGCATCCTATAGATGCAAAATGGGTTAAAGTGGAAGATGCAATTTAGATTTCTATACAAGCTTTCTGAGTAAAACTTCAGGACATAGAGGATTTCAAGCATCTACATATGGGGATGGTTTTTTAGGTTGCTCTTTCAAAACTGATGTTTTTATTCTTTGTATGTAAACAATATGCAGAATAGGAAAGTATCTTCCTATGCTGCAACACTTCAAAAGCAAAGATTAAGATCTGAATATAGGAAAAAAGGGTCATTATTTCAATACCATATATATATATTTGATGAAATGTTAGGAAGATATTTTCCACAGATATTTTCAAAGAAAATTTAGAATTTTCCTGGAAAAAAGATGATCAGTAGTGCCCAGTGTTTTAAGTGTAACAACCTATTTTTGTACTCCTCTCTTTAACAGCACTGAGCAAATAATCTTTTTTAGAAATATTTTGCTGCCTTATGTGGTTATTGAAAATTACTACATTCTTAGCAATTTATCAACGTGCTTTTGGCTTTAGGGAAACAGCTCTAGGAATTGAAAATCAAGTATTTTCAAAAGATGATTGTAGCATATATTGGATTACTGAATGTGGAAAACAGTAGCACAATAGAGAGTTTGGTCCCATTGGCTTCATTCTAGTCAACATTACCTGTACACTTCGAGTGGATATCTACATATTAAAAACAATTTGCAAGTAAAACCAGAACACCATCACAGTTTGAATTAACCATTTAGAGACAATGGCAGAAATGCAAAAAAGTCACTGGGCCTTTTGACACAGCTCAATAAAAACCATGTTAGACATCATGGGTTCTGAAACACATATATGCCTACAGGTATCAGAATTTTTAGTGCTATACAAAATGCTTGTTAAAGTTGACATTCTGAATACAATGTTTTCTTTTTCTTTTAAAATTTCATTTTATATTATTTCTTGAAGCTAAAATTGAATTGGATATTAGTGAATAATTACAGCTTTAATTTCACTACTTAAAGTGTGTTTATATAAATACTAATACATTTTTTTCTGGAAACTGGTCACATTACCCACCAAATTAGGAAATAAGTTTTCTGTGCCATATTTTGTAGTTAGTAGGAATTTTATAATATATCTGCTATGCTACAGTAAGTTTCCTTCCATACCTGCTATATCTGTACTTTCCTTTGAAAGGTATATTCTTTGCCTATTGATGCTGGGTTTTCATCATAAAAGGTTTGTCTTTGGATTTCTTTTTGGCATGAGTGAAGCATGCAAGTAAACTATATAGTGAAAAGTACGTATGTTTAAATGAGACATAGCCAGAGAACCAGACAAATTACATTTTCACATCTTCTTACTGCAGAAAAAATCTTGGTTTATGTAAAAGTCCTCAAAGCTTGAGAACTGAAGTTTGCTTAGTACATACTGGAATTTCTTTAGATGAGTCTTCAACATGAAGTGTGAGTTCAGTATTCATAGTTAAGGCATTTTTAATCAGAATGTCTCACCTAACACAGGAAATCTTCTAACTTCTGATATCCACTGAGCTGTTTTAGTAGTAGTTCCAAGGTACCATGCTGCAAGTATATACAATTATTAGGGACAAAAATAGCTAATATTCCTCAGTAACACTTCTATGGTAGTGTTTATGAATAGGTACCCAAAGTATAGAATGTACTCTGATGTACTGTACAACTATAGGCAGCAATGTCAGAAGTCCTGCTAGTACCAAATTTTCTAGCTTCTAGAAGAAAGAATTTAAAAAGACAAATGAGGACAGAGGGACTAAGATGTTTACTTCTTTTGATGAGTGTAGTGAAACTATTTACTAGAGGTAATATTTTTTTTCTCATAGTAACTGTTTAAGCCCATTGATCAATTGGAGTCTTAGAAATGCATCCTACCAGTTTTATCCTAGTCAGCAGCTTCAGCATCTTGACTGTATGAACTGCTTAATATCGCGTAGAGAGAAAACGTCGTGTTCCCAGTATGTGCTGCAAATGTGTTATGGCAGGCCAACCACCATGTGCATGATGGCTTGTCACTTATGTATCTGGTGTAGTTACCATGTACTCTATTATCTGTTATCACATTACAAGAGATCTGAGTTTACTGTGAAAGAGGAGAACATTCTGGGGAAAGGGAAAGAGACAGAAGACAAAAGATCTGTGAGAAAACAAGTTTCATTAGGTTGATGGCTCACAGAGGAATGTATATCCTTTATATTTTACTCTTAATATTGTCAAATGATTGTAACTTTCTCAATAAGGAACAGATGTAATTTATAGAAGAGATGGAGAAGGCAAAGTGGATCATAAATTTCATTTTTTCTGCAAAGGAAGGGCTGAGTGCGTTCTGGATTTTAACAGAAAAGTAGCTGAAAAATTGAATCTAAATCTTTTATAAAAGCAGATGTGTGGAACTTTAAGCTCATATTTGTCTGTGAATCTCAGGGCTGTATCATGTGGACTATGGATACCTGATTCAAATTATTCCTTCACCAACAGGGTGTAATATCCCTGCCTTCCCTCTCTGTCTTCCACATCTTTTTCAGAGAAATGGATGACATACATGGGCAGTTTGCTGTTGACACAAAAAATGGTGTGAACAGCCTAACTTTACTGTAAGGGCCAAGAAAGGAACTATTGATTAGAGAAGTTAGTACTAAGATGGCTTAAATTTTCTTTCTGACTGATTTGTATTAAATAAAGCCCAGATGTCTTAAATTAAGATTATAGAAAGTCATCCAACATCAGTTTACATATAGTGCTATTGTAATAGCAGTACATGGTTTATGAAATATCTGTATTATTCTGTGGTCTTAATGGGGTGTTAATATGGTGTTTATGGGAGCACTGCTGTGTAATAACAGCTACAGTGGTATAGTGTTCTGTGGGAGAACTAAACTTCTAAGATTAATTATTCTTACCTTTACTACAATTGAATATGGATACGAAAAGTATCTTGGAGTGGGTGAGGGTTTTTTTGCACTTTTTGAAAAGTTTAATTTAGAAGGAAGAGCAGGAGGCATTCAGAAGATATGATTACTGAAAGATGGAGTAGTAGATATGGGAAGAAAATGAAAAGAAATTCTAGGTTCTGTATTTTAGGAGTAATGAGACAAAATTCTGTTTCACAGTATTGCAAATGACAGAAGAGAGATGTGCATGTGTATTAGTGCAGAATGAACAGTATCCATCATTTTCCTTTTCTGAAATGACACTAGAAAGAATTCTCATTTCACTGTATGAGTGAGGTCTGAAGAGTTGAGGTCTTTGAACAGATTATAAGACTCTGGCACTGTGTCATCTGCTGTCAGATTCTTGTAGAGTTAGAGCTTAACCCTAGGTGTACCTTCTATAAGAAGCTTTATACTACTAACTACCA
Organism: Florisuga fusca; assembly: GCA_038090715.1. NCBI lineage: Eukaryota > Metazoa > Chordata > Aves > Apodiformes > Trochilidae > Florisuga > Florisuga fusca. The sequence continues at coordinate 13,107,095 of JAAWXA010000025.1, read as the reverse complement.
TTAATGTGAGTAATATTAATGGAAAGCAAGGTGTGAAAAGAACAGGAATTGCTTTCCAGTACAGAAACTGACTGCGCTATTTTAGAGATATATGGAGAAAACTTCCTTAGTGTGGAGAAAATTGAAAGTATACTCAAGTTTGGACAAATTTTTGACTGAAGTTGCTGGTCCTCTGTTGTTTCAAAATAAATTGAAGTTCCACGTAGCAGTGAACTGAGACTACTCAGGGTTTATTGTAATTTGTTCAGGGCCAAGAGGCCTTTTACCCTAAGTAAATCCTATTGCCTTCAAGTAGTCTAAATCTGAGCTGCTTTAGTACCCTGTGCCCTCAGCAAAAATCAGACTACTGTCTATTACAGTCTTAAACACTTTACTTGGTCAATTTTTTAAAGTTAATATCTTCCCATGGAGAATTTTTTTCAACAAATTTATATTTTCTAATGTAAATCTATGTAACTGAAAAACATTACCCAATTCTGGCAAAAACAGTGTTTTCCAGTCAGCTTCATTCAATATGATTAGTATTCTCACAGTTCCCTGAGCATCAAAATGTTTATTAGTGCATTTTATTAAAATCTTCTGTGACTCTGAATTATGTTCTATAATAAATAAAGCAACTGAGATTATTTTAATTGTGTTTTGTGATTTTATCACATGCTGGAAAATGTGTGAAGAGAGTTGAAAATGTGAAGTTAAGATCCTCTTTAGAAGAAAACTATACTTACAGTATTTGTTCACCAAGCCTCTTCATTCTTTAGTATTTTAGTTAATTTAGTTTTGATTTCATAGAATACCTATCAAAAGCAGAAAAGAACATAGATAATTTTCTGGTGTCCCATATCAAAATGCCTGTGAGAAGGAACAATTGATTTTTGAAATAATATTTGAAATTTGAGTTTTAGTTATTCTATCATGTTGCTAACTGCATCATATTTCTTTGGTACAAGTTCAATTTTAATTTTGTAGAATCATTCTCCATGTACAGTATAGACTAGATTGATCAGAATGATAATGAACACAGCATGACAACAACTGTACTACAATAACATATTATCATCCTAAAAGGTGTGCTTTCTCTAATTAAATATTTAATTTTTAATATTAATTAAACACTTAAGCCTTAAACAACATGTTAAATTCTTTCTCAGATTGAGTTAGTTGTCTTCAGTTTCTTCTTTATTCATGTTCAAAATTTGCTCATTTATTAACAATTACTCTAAAGTTTACGTCTTGTGGGTTTCTGATTAATGAGAAGTTCAACATGAGCTGGCAACATACTCTCAAAGTTCAGAAAGCTAACTGTATCCTGGGCTGCATCAAAAGATCCATGGACAGTAGGTGAAGGAAAGTGATTCTCTCTCTCTACTCCACTCTCATGTGACCCACCTGGAGTACCGTCTCCAGTTCTGGGGCCCCCAAGACCAGAAGGACATGGAGCTGTTGGAGAGAGTCCATAGGAGGGCCACTAAGACAACCAGGGGGCTGGAACACCTCTATTACAAAGACAGTTGGAGAGGGTTGGGGTTATTCATGGAGAAGGCTCTGAGAAGACCTTATTGCAGCCTTCCAGTACCTGAAGAGGCCTATAAATAAGCTGGAGAGGATTTTTTGCAAGGACATGTAGTTTACTGGACAAGAGGTAGTGGCTTTAAACTGGAAGAAGGTAGATTTAGGTTAGACATTAAGAAGAAATTCTTTAGTGTGAGGGTGGTGAGACACTGGAAGAGGTTGTCCAGAGAAGCTGTGGATGCCCCCTCCCTGGAGGTGTTCAAGGCCAGGCTGGATGGGGCTTTGAGCAGCCTGGGCTAGTGGGAGGTGTCCCTTACCATGGCAGTGGAGTTTCAACTAGATGATCTCTAAGGTCCCTTCTAACCCTTCTATGATTTTCTTACACACAGAATTATTGACAGGACTAGCTACCATGTATGATGGAGCATTGCAAAAGGACCTAGGCTCATAGCAATAGCTGGAAGAAAAATTTCAGTGATTTTACTTTTAGTCTTTAAGTATTAGTAGCTTTTGACATGTTACTCTCTCAAAGACAAATTAAAAGATACTAGTATTTAGTGATTGGATTTGCCTGATGAATATGCTGCCTAATAAAAGTTGGTGAAATGAAGTGTTTCCTCCCTTGGGGTTTAAAGAAAAGTCTTTGAGAATATGGCAAGTGCTGACAAAAAAAACCCCTTGACTTAATAAAAGGAGGAGTAGACCCTACTCTACAAAAAGAGTTTAGATATTATCCTGCCTTTGCAGGTACCTCACATAGAGACTTTTCTGGAGGGATTCTGGCAAATGACTGACCTTTCTTCTTGAACTGAATTGTGAGCAATGGCACTTTCCCCCCATATTTGGGCTCCTTGGTCAGTAACAAGGATCACTGTTTATGTGAACTCTGCTCACTAGTTTCTTGAAGGGCTCTTTGTGTTCTGAATCTGTACAGTTACCTAAGTTTTTTGAAAAAAAGCAGCTAACTATTTAAAGATCAGTATTTTCTTCACCTGTCTGACATCAGTGTTGTCTGAATGTTACTTTGTAGTTTGACTTCTGATCTCTCATAAATATTCTACTCTGAAAAAAAAGAAACTGAATCATAGTTTGCAACTTTGCCATATTAATGCAAAGATTTACAATAGAGTTTAAAAAAAAAACAAATAGTAATTTCTATTAAGTTTGAATCTGCCTCTGTTCTCCTTGAACAGAAGTTCTCCATGAACAGAGGTTAGTTGACTTCTCAGCAGATATTAGAAGCTCATTCTGAGGCTAATCTTCCCTGAAACAAAGCCACAGGCATCCTGCTTTGAATACACATCACGTTTCAGTCTGTAGAGTTGTGATATCATCAATTTCTCTGTTACAGTCCGAGGTAACAATAAAATTTATTTTTGTTTCAGATACGCGAAACAAAGTCCAGCCGTAGAAAAGGGTCGGGTGCAAGCAGATTTTATTTGACAACTGACACAGACAAAAATATAGAGCCAGGTAAAAGAGGGAGAGAGGAAAAGAAGGTATAAGACAGAGAGAGAAAAGTGGTAAGGAATTGGTAAGAAAGTATGAGAGAGAAAAAGTGTAGAAAAAAGGGTAAGAAAGTGGGAAGAATGAGAGAGAGAGAGAGAGGGGTCCAACTGTCCAGCGAGTTTCTTCAGGATGTCACTGATCCTGGACAGGGTCCGATGCAGAAATGGTGGTGGGTCAAGAGACAACCCCATCCACAGCATGGACAGCCATATATACCCCTGAGTCCCTTTTGTTCCAAAGGAGCAGCTGTCAGTCAGCCAGGTTCGTTGGAAGACAGGCTGCCTGGAGGGGAGCAGAAGGGTGTAGTCCCCCACCCAGTCATCAGTTCTTACCTTCTTCCAGGTGCCATTCCTCCTCTGTTCCAGCCACTTTAGCCAGGTACATAATCCTGCCTCCAGGGGCACCATTGAAGGTTGGCCCTCAGGAAAGGGGAGTAGTCTCCACCCAGTCATCAGGTCTTATCTTCTTCCTGGCACCACCCTTACTCTGTTCCAGCCCCCTTAGCCAGGTACTTCACAAGTACAGTCAAGGTGGCTCAGTCGTGCCTGGAGGGACCACCTGGCATTGCAGGCTGGTGCTCAGAGAAGGGGAGCAGTCTCCACCCAGAAGGTCTTATCACATCCCCAGGTGTCACCCCCTGTGCTCAGCTCTGGCCAGCCAAGACCTCCACCCTAGCCAGGGCTATTCATTTGAAAATTGCTCCTTTGAGACAATTGCAAACTAGTGAGGTCAGAGCTACACATTCTCCTCTCCATAGAATTTCCCGTATTTGATGTTAACAAAAAATTATTTTGCATAGCAAAAAAACCCCAAAACCCCCAAACCATATTCCAAAAACCATCTGATTGTGCATTATTTCCAAGTGTGTAAGTCAGAAAGACTGGCCTAGGTAGATCAAGTAGAAGGATGACTTTCTGTTACAACTTCGTCAGCACATAATACTGGATTTCATTATTGCACCACCAGAAATGCAAGAAGAAGTAAACCAGAATAGTATGGGTTGGAAGGGACCTTCAATATTGTCTAGTTCCTCTGCCGTGGTAAGGGACACCTCCCACTAGACCAGGTTGCTCAAAACCCCATCCAGCCTGGCCTTGAACACCTCCAGAGAGGGGGCATCCACAGCTTCTCTGGGCAACCTGTTCCAGTGTCTCACCACCTTCCTTGTAAAAACATTCTATTTAATATATAATCATAATGTACACTCTTTGGTCTTAAAACGGTTACTCCTCATCCTATCACTACATGCCTTTGCAAAAAAGAACAAAGCTGCCTTGCCAAAGCTTTTCACAAGAAGTTTTGAATAAGAAAATGGGTGTGTTTGTGAACTGTGCATCTTAGAAAGAGAGAAGTTTCCTTTCTCTTTTATTGGAGCAAAGGAGAAGATAATAGAGAAGAAGCTTTTTGAAGGGAAGGAATAGGAAATGCTTGACTGGAATACCTTATTTGCTCATGAAGAGCCACTATTTATTTTTTCAACTTTAAGGATGGCTGAGAGTCAAAGCAATAAAGCAGCTTCTTCTTGAAGAGCAGGAGGGAAATATTTTTTTTATCCTGCTATACTTCCATGTTACTTTTCAAAAAGGGTACTAGTATTAGAAAAAGCTATCAATGAGTGTCTCTGTCTCCCTAAAAGATGAAGGGTGCAAGAGTCCTTTGCTCTTCACGCGTCCCTGTCTACACACAAGCTATGTGAATAGTGTTGTAAAATCCTGTACAAATAGCTGTCAGGAATGGCTATTTTCACCTCACATTTTACTTTCCTTATTGTTTTCCCTTTTCCAGAATACATACTATACTATTATTTTTTTAATTAAGAAATAGCAGTACAAGCCAATATTCTATGCATTCAGTTGTGTTAACAGCTAGAACCTCCTAACAACAGTAGGATATATATATACACAAATATAAGGATTTAGAGTTTGCCTGGTGATACATGTTATTTGGCTTACTTATAAGTATAAAATGCATCTTTCAGTTTTTGCCTCAGGTGTTTATGGTTTTGTTGATGCTTATTTTTGAAAGACTGTCAGCATTAGAATTAAAGTAAATATTCTTAATGCTATTTTAGTTGATTTTATGAGATGTTCTACAAGGTGAATTATGCATTATTTCATGCATACTTGAAATGCTATTGTTTTTTGAGGAGATTTCACTTTATATTTCATTTAATTTCCTTTAATCTCATCTTTTTATTTGACACTTGACTCATCATGGTTACTGAGTTGTGGGTATTCTACTGTTTCCTACTTCAGCTTAGGATTTATATGCCTTCAATTTTCTTCCCATTTCTTCACGTGCCCATAACATTTAGCTTCTCTTTGGTTTTGCATTGACTGGTCCTCAGAAAAGATAAATTTACAATGAGAATTTTTCAGAATGGCTCAACAAACATAACAGCATAAGCACTGAGGTTTTCTAGATAACTCTTTATTTTCCAGTGTTCCTCTTATTTTTGGGGGAATGTAGAAATGATAGTCTTTCCTCATGTTCCAGTCCTTGCCACTAGTTTTGTTTTGTTTTGGTTTGTTTTTGTTTTTTTGTAACAACTGCCATGCTTGAGGTAGCTTAAAAAAATTAGTAATCTCAAGAACCAATTTCTACTGTTATCACCAAGTCTCCTATGATTAATTTTTTTCTACTTGGAGTACTACTGAGGCTACTAAAGGCCCAGAATTCACACCTGACTGAATTAATGAAAAATTGGATTCTCCTGGAAAATACTATGAGAGTTAGGAAAGACCAGAAACATAACCATGCAAAATAAGGTTCTTGTGGATAATTAACAAAGCAACACACACATCCCTGCATTACTTTATATCACAAAATTATATTTTGGTTTTTGGTACCGAAAAGGATAAAGACTGTAGTTCAGTACAAGGTTTCCATGTTCTATATTGTTTTGCAAAATAGTTGTCTTATTGGGTTCTCTCACTTTCTTAGAGTAATTGGAAGCTGGATTATTTTCTGCATGATCACTGAATGCTTAATTCAAAACCCAAAACCTTTGAACATCAAAAGCCAAAGAAGAGAGTTCACTAGGACTCTGCAGATAAATGTTTCAAATAACAAAAGGTTAAAATATAAATGGTTGTTATTTTGGTCTTCAGGTTTTTTTTCCTTTTATTTTGGTTGTAAATTAGTTAGCAATGGAATGGTGAAGGGGATATTTTTACCACAGGAAAACATTTCCAATAACTTAGTATTGAAAGCATGTCAAAGGAAAAATGTAGATTAACAGATTTGATATCATAGCACAGACATGCCCTTTTTCTAATAAATACTTCATCTGAACCAAATAAACATACGAAAACAGATGTTATGCTTTTTCTTTAGCTGTGTTTTGTGCATTTCCTCAGATGTGAAGTTATGAACCAAAATCACATGCTTAAGATGTTTAACTTTCTGTCTTTCATCTTCCATCAAACTTAAGTTCAGTCAAGCCAAATTGATTTTCAAAGGATTATAGTGACTGTTTTTCTGTTTTTTTTTCAAGGTGATGGCTTTTCTGTAGGAACCTAAACTGCAGTGAAGGTTCTTCCTCCTTGTCAAAAACTGGGAAAAAGAAAATATACTTAAGATAGCCAAAATGATCTTGAGACTGAATTCAGAAATAAGAAATAGGAGTATGTGTCCTTGCTGTGGATCATTAGGTTCTAGGGACTGAAAAAGTTGGGAAAAAAAGTAATGCTTCATTCATCTGCTGTTTCTTCTGGGGTATTTTGTGTTAAAAAGAGGTCTGTTACCTGTTGTTATGAGATGATATGTGTTTTTAACAGTCAAAAGCACTATAAATACTGAGAACGTATCATGTTTTTTCCTTTCTAATAAGATATATATTATTTTCTTTTAGATTAAAATGCAATATTAAAAAGAACAGGGTTAGAAAAATTATTTACTAAACACTTTCCATTGGTTGTTATTTGTTATATATTTATTCAACATGAACTTAGTGCTGTTTTAAAATTCTACTGCCTGCCATACATGAATTCAATAAAGAACACAACTCGTTTATATCAGTGTAGATTCAATAATATAGGGGTGGTCATTCCTGAGTTATCTGTAAATGTCTGTACTGTAAAATAATATTTCCTTGAGTTCAGTAAACAGAAATTGATAGGCACAAAAAATCTGAAGCATGACTTCTCATTTTTACATTTGATAAGTTAAGAAAACGCTGAACTAAGATGATAAACAGTCCATTTATAAGAAAAAAACCCCACAAACAAACCAAACAAAACTCAGACCTTGAAAGTCTGCCAAGTGTAGTTATTAGCATTTGGTATGCTTTCTATCTTAGCTGCAGGAATCAGATGGAGCCAACACAACTTCAGATGGTGCATTTAACACTTAGCTCAATTATTTTGGCTATTCTGATTTCAAGTCTTTGTTCTTTGCATGCACTTTCAATGCTCAGCATAGCACTACACATGCCATTATTTTCTTCTAATTGCAAGAGTTACATAAAAGCCTTGGTAAAAAGACATATTTTTCTGAAAATGAGTACTTAAATGTTGAGATTGTGCATGCAACATATATATAAACAGTGCTGCATAGAGAGGACCACTGTATCTGTTTCAAAGCGATCTTTGTTTAATATTACATCATTAAACACTTAGATGCAATTGTGTTTGTGTCCAGCCATTAGTGGCTACCTTTCTAATGTAAACCAATATGAATACGTTAAACTTGAATTTTAATCAGGGAAACACATAAAACACATAAAACATTTAAGACTTTAAAATTAGCAGGAGTCAGAAAATTCAAAATGTGATTGATTTTAACTTTATCAAAACTTTTTGGAGTATTAATTTCTTTCTCTCCGTTTTTTTCCCTCTTGTTTTATTTGGGTTGGTATAATGTTTTTTAGTAAATTTTTAGTAATGAGAGAAAATAAAGAATGTTAATTTTACAAGGTCTCAAGTTGGATGTTATTGAATTATTATTTTGAAGATCAAAACAGGATCAGCACAGAAAAATAGGCAGCTTCTGCCTCTGGGGAGGTTTCATTGTATCTACTTGCTACAGAAACACAAAACATGAGCATGAATTTACGAGCTATTATCATACCTGAAAAGCTTTTCTAGTTGTTGGGGTTTTTTTATGATAATGCTTTAGGTCAAAGCTCTTCCCAGATGATGGTAAAACATTATGTTCATGGGGAAGTGAAAAACCAAGCTGGAACAAAATTGTTGCAGAGTTGATTTCAAGAATATAAACTGCTGACCAGTTCAGCAGATTAAAATAAAACCAAAGGAAAGCAAAACAAAAACTCAGGGAAAAAACCCACCTTATAACAGACTGTTTTCTCTTCAACATAATTTTCATCAATAGTTATTTAATGCTTATACAGTCATTAAGTGAAAAGTAGTCTGCTCAACACCACCTCCTGAGTTGGGTGCTGACTTGTGATGCAGATTTTAAAATTCAGGTTCTTCATGGCCATGGGTGGTCCCAACCTGAACATTTGTCAGTTCTATCTGTGCTCTCTATGTAAATGTAGGAAGTGTTGTAGACCTAGTCTGAACTTGCAAACAGCAGTTGAAAATGCAGGAAACCCTGAGTCAAGAGTACTTCTTTGATTACAGGCTGATGAGTATGTGAGATATAGAACTGACAGCATCAACAGATCAAAATAATGAGATTATTCCCCAAATCTAGCTTTCAAAAGACTAACATTATTTTAGTCACATTTTAGTTTCTCAATATGTCTCTAACAACATGGATTTGATAAAAGTAATTTTTAAACTGTCCTATATTATGTGCATTAACTGTTATATTATTTTGGAGATCAGTATTTATGTTTATATTTATTTATTCTCTTATACACATGTTCAGCAATTTTACACACTTTAGGATATTGCTAATATAAAAAGACCTTAAAAGATTATCGAGTCCAACCCCCATAGACTGTTTATATGGACTGTTGCTGTTACAAATTTTTCAAAAATGAATATTCTCGTATCAGAGGTCAATTTGACAATTTTAGGTACTTCATTTTCCATGAATTTTTAGTTTTCATGGAGCAATATTCTCCCTTCTCAGAGATCTGGAAAAGCACTTTGCCTTTTCATTTTAGTATAGTGTAGCTTCTAGGGTGGCTTTTGATAATTATAGATATTTTGGATATAGATAATATTTGGATATAGATAATTTAATAGATAATTATAGATAATTATAATTTTTTTTTTTTCAGAAATCCACACATGGGTAATTGTTGTCAAAGTTTGTTAAGCATCTCTGAGAGCTTTACTCATATTTGCAATATGAGCATGCAGTGGTTGCTCTTACTCTTTTGAAGGGCTTGTAAAGATAGCTCACCTTAATAACCCTTAAACTGTTAAATGTCATGTGTTTATCTTCCACACAGGTAAAAGACATGGAAAATACTAATCTCTTACTACTTTTGTCAAATAAATTGAAATATAAATTCTCTATTAAAAAACTATTATCATTCTCCTAAATATACTTTTTTCCTAAGAAAAGCCCACTGATTAACAGTAAACCTTAACTTCCAGCAGTTCCCCTTACCCCTGCCCTTACCTTGCTGAATTTACTAATGCCTACAAAGCTCTCACACAGATTGTGTACTGGGTCTGCTGGAGATGAAGTTTATTTTCTTCATAGCAGCCCCCATAGTGCTGCATTGTACATTGGTGTCCAAGACAGTGTTGGGTTTCAGCTGTTGCTGAACCAGGCTTGCACAGCATCAAGGTCTTTTCTTTTTCCCACTCTGCACCACCTCAAAGCAAGAAGCTGGGAAGGGACAAAGCTGGGACTGCTGACCTGAACCAACCAAAGGGATGTCCCATAGCATCTGATACTGTGTTCAGCAGTAAGAGCTGGGGGAAAGGAGGAAAAAGGAGGAGACACTGGTGGTTAAGGCATGCCATGAAGTGTGCAAGTGTAAAGGAGATGACTGGGCAGATGCCTGATGAAGGGAGCTGGTGAATTAAATCCTTATTGAATTCTTCCTTAATTCCTGGGGAAGTGTGAGCAAATGAGTGGGTAGGTGCTTACCTGACATCCAGGGTCAATCCACCACAGTTCCTTAGAAACAACTTCAGGAAAATGGAAAAATGTTAAATTTGTTAGGAGAAAATGTTTCTAATCAGTAAAACTGAAAATGTTTGATATTTCTCTTTTAGCTTTCCTTGAACAGAAATAACACTGCACTTTAACCAAATCATAAATGCTGCTCAGTGGCTGTGCTACTTTTTCTAGGAGAGGTAGATTTTCTGGGAAGGGTAACAGAAAGCCATTACAATGCTGTGGGGAGGGCCTTGTTGTAAAAAAGCCCCAACAAAACAGTTGTTTCAATGTCTTACTCAGGAAATGTATACTATCTGTATTATGGTTTCCTAGTTTGTACCATGGATAACTGAATGACTTGTTAGTACCAACTACCTGATCAGGGGAAGTCAAATTTTCTCTTTATAATGCCCCATGTAGAAGTATAGTTAATTCCAGGGCAAGCCACATGTCTCTATGGAGGAAACAGTAGTCTTTTACTATACCATTAAGTCAAAATTGACAAATCTGTTGTTCTTCATATGAAACGTTACCATAGAGGATCAGTTAATATTATTGTGTGGTATAATAATTACTACTTTGGTTCTTGAGACCCAATCCTAGCAGCCTTTCTAATTTTTAACTAAGCGAAAGGGAAATTCCAGTCAATAATTCAACGGAGACTTGTGTTTTTTTTATCATTGTTGCTAAAAATAATCAGCTTTTTTTTTAAAATAACAAGTGAGCAACACTGAGGTTGTCTGACTGAAAACTAAGCTAGCCCTTTGTGATTTTCTGCAACCTATGTTTCAAACAAGCATTAAAATGTTTGAAAGACTGTTCAAACTATGACCTTTTCAAAACTGCTGTTGATGTGATGCGCATTTCCTGCTCTCACTGACAGTGGGTATTACATTTGGCAGAACAGAGGATTGCCTGCTGAGCTGTAATATAAAAGCAATCAACCATTTGAATAAAGGTCCGTGTATCGCTGATGAGGCAAACATGTCATTTCCCACTTTGTTTTAGAGCATACACTGTTTGCCACTGGCTTGATGTTAAATGAATAATAAATATTTTTCAGATGACATAGATAACATATGAGAAAGGAAAACATGGTAAATGCTATGTACGACAGGATTTAATTGAAAGTAATGAATCGCTGGCTTGAAACCTCTTGATAGACATCATTCTATATGTACATATAGTTCCATCAGTACTGTTACTCCAAATCAGTTCAGATGTTTTTTTCAGACTTGCATGTGATTTCCGTTCTATTTTATAAGGCAAGATACATTTCTCAAGGCCACTGATAGAGACCATTACCAGTTCAATGGCCACTTGTCAAATGTAAGCAGGATGATCAACAAATGGTGTTTTTACAAGCCTTAGTTTAGTACCAGATCTCTTCCTAGCAGCACAAAAGTAAGTAGCAACACTTTCTTGGTTCCCACAAGCATGTGAAGAGTCCTAGCCAGGACAGTAACTTCACATGAGGAAGCCCCAGACCCCTGGGGTATAAGGACTACAAGGGGCCCTGCTGTCTGGTCACAAGGCCAGAGTACTGCCCAGCAGAGCTTCAGTGGCCAAACTGGTTGTGGTTCAGGCAGAAATCTGAACAGGGTGCTGCTCTGGAGGAAAGGCTGCGCCAGGGAGGTTGCCACATTCATTTGTTATACTCTGGGTACCACAGCAGCTGAGCAGATGCTGAATAGCCCTAGGCATGAGAGAGGAAGTTTGAAGAAGCAAGAGTCCATGGAAAATCATCTCAATTGTAGGAAGAGAGGGCTGGGCAAGCTGCTGGGCCTCCCGGTGCAGGGTGGGGAAATGGGCGGCACCTTCCTGGGAGTGGGGACACCATAAAGGCTCAGCTAAGAGTAAGGGTAAAGACCAAGTGAAGGCTCAAGAAGGGGAGAAGAGATTCTGCCTCAGAAGCAGAAGGTGTTTTGGGGTTTTTTTGTAGTGCTAGTTATGGTTGCATGTTTCATATGTGATGTTTTGGTCACTGTCTTCAATTTGATTCGAGCTGAGGCGATATTAATTTTTTTTTTTCTTTCATCTGAGGAAGTTAATTTCTGTTAAGTTTGCTGGAGTGCTGCTAAGATAAAAGGGATTCACATGGATGAAACTACTAAGCTGACTTACTTCTGACCAGCATATACACTTATTTGGGAGTTTTCAGTATTTCAGGCTGATAGCTGAGTATGCAATACTTACAAATCATCTTGGTATTACCGGGTTTATCTTTTTTAATCCCTGTAACTTTACATGTTTGCTCCTTTGGAAGCGTGACATTTTCCCTTATTTTGTTCCTAATTTACAGGAGAATATGAAAGTAGTTTTAATTGAATATGCAATACATTCTTCTAAGTGTATTTGGCCTAAATTCTAAGGTTAAAAACAAGTCACATGTAGTTATAATATCTGTGCCTTTTTCTCAATTCTCACTGATAAAATATTGAGCATAACAGAAGTTTTAAATCAAATTCTAAGCAGGTGCAAGTCCTTAAAGTACTTCTAGTCCCCCTTCAAAGGGGAGGGGAGGATATTTTGTGTGTGTATCTGGGAGGTGAGTTGGGCAAGGAATAAAGGAGGTGGCAAGAAGAAGGAATAAAGGAGAGGACATTACAGTCAAAACCAGTCAAAACCTGATAGCAGACAAGGACAAAGTAAACTGTTGTATGAAGTACTCCAGCTTACTTGGTTGATTGCTGAAAGAAAACTATGGCACAGCAAATGCATGCTTAACCATGTGTGTTGCTTTCTATCAGCCATCCCCCTTTTTTGCTTTCCATCCTCTCTCTTTGAACCACTCTTGCTGTGGATATGAAGTTCCTTTTTGCCTCTGCCTCTGAGAAACTTTGGAGAGTTGCAAATTGCTACTGTCAATGAAAGCTAAGGTGAGCAGAGCTAGTGAAAAGGGTACACAACTAGGAACTTCTTGACAGAGCTTCGTATTTGTAATCCTGCTTGGTCTGGCCAGCCCATTTTATCCACTAATTTTTTTAATTTTTTTTTTTTACTGAGTACATTCAGGCATTTTGTTGTACTTAATTAGGATGATGTCCCACATCGTTGTGCCTATATACTGCTCATCTTTTGAACTTCTTTGAGCTTGCATTTCATTACATTAACACTGAAAGATTCTGCTTTAGCAGCATAAAGCAGCAGAGTTCCTTGGACTTGTTTATCTATAATTCTATGAGTTGTTGAACACCTCCTCATAAAAATTCTTCTCTTGGTTCCTTTGTGAATACTCTCTCACTCTTATGAAGAGGATTTATTCCAGGTGCTATTTCTTAGTTTTATTCATAATCATTGCATTCAAGCTATGACTGCATTTTCCTTGCTATAGTAATAATTTTCCTTGTGGTGAAGGACCGTAATTTAAAATTTTTTGTAATCTGCAAGATTTTTTTTTTCTTCATACCTGTGATAGGACAAATCTTAGCCCTTTTTTTTTAACCAAATTGAATTAGACAAACAAGTGGGTTTTTCTTTCCCTTAAGAGAAATGAGCTCTTAATGCTTCACTATTCTACCTTGGGTTTTTTATTCTTGACTTTGTAATCCTCAAGTCAGGAGAAATGCTACTATTTAAGTAATCTTTCTCAGCTCTAATTTCTTGCCGTAGTTCAGTATCAGTCTTCTGCCTCCACTGCTACATGTAAACAAACAACTTAAGAATGTATTGTAGAGATAATTGATTTTTTTTTTTCTTCAGGTGATAAAACTTACACTTCTAAACAAATTGAAGGAAAAAACCCCCAATTTGTATATGAAAAGGTGAGAGAGGACTTCTATCTCCTTTCCACTGCTTTCCCTGAGATATTTCTGCTTCATGTGAAACTTGAAGCTACACCTAACACTTACAAATATTAGGATTAAAGTTTTGATTGGGCCCTTCACAGATAATATATTTACAAAGATGCAGCTGTAGAGCTCTAATTCTTTTAAAGGGGGAGAGAGGAACACGACAGTTGACCCCAGAATCAGCATCAGTTATTTGTACACAAGGTAATGATGTATTATCTCCAGAAATAGCTGCCACTTTGTTTCAGATGGTGTGAAAATAGTGCTGCACATTATGATAGAAACAGTGAATGTAAATTATGTTGTTAGGAATATAATAATAATAATGAAAAAGATTCTGAGCTTGTGACAGAGGGCTCAACTACCAGAAAGCCTTTGTGCTTTCCAGCCTACGGCTGTGAACATGGCAAGTCATAGTGCCATGAATTTCCAATGCTTTGTGAGATGTTCCTCTAAACTGAGCAGTTAAATGAAAAAGGCTATATACCTGTGAGCCTTTTGCATGCTAAAACGTCTGCATGTAAATGGTACAATCATGACCTAAAACTTGCTCAACTGCGGGTGCTGTTAAAGAGGCCTTAGTTTAGGAAACATATATGAGGAATCCTCAGTGACAGCTTAAACCTGGTTTTATTAAATTTTTCTCAAAAGCAAAAAATTTTTAGTGTCCTTCATTTTTTAAAATAAAACCTCTATTCTTTTTGTTTGTTCCTTCATTTTATGTCTGTTTAGAGGTTCAGCTTCAAAAGAAGCTGAAAAGCCTGCTTGACTGCTTTGGCTGTCTTTAGCATAATACATTTTTAATGACATTTCATAATGTATGGGGTCTTTATCTTAACTCAGGAAACATTTTCATTTTCATATACTTTTTTCAATTTGAAAGTAAGGCTATTTTGGAACATCTCTAAAACATTGAAAAGCAGAAGTTAGTTTTATATGAGGGCTAGTTTGTACACTGAGTTTTTGTTCCCTTTACCATAGTACTACAGAAAGACAGATGCAACTTGAAGAAAAGCATAAAAGGGTCCTGAATGTCCTGCTAGTAAGATACCTCTACCAGTAAGAACAAACACTTGGGTCTCTCTAAACAAAACTAGGGGACCAGACCAATAAACAAGCTGTGCTTTGCTTGTCTTTATCAACTAAACCTTGTCATACCTACAAGTTCTTACTATATCAGATTTTAATCTCTGTTTTTAAAAACTTATTTGGCAATGAGAAAAGACTTGAAGATCATGCATTTGTTTAAACAGAAAAATTACTGTCGTTGTCTCATCACATTTGGTCAAAAGTTTTGCTTTTGTTTTAAGTTGTGTCAATAAAATGTTAGTGCTTGTTATTCATAGCAAGTAAGCACCCCTTCCTAAGGCTTTTCAAAACATGATACTTCCTTTGTTTTACTGGCTTATTCCTCTGTGAATCAAAATCGTGTTTGTCCCAGTATTTAATGAATAATTCCCACAACCATAAAGAGGAAACATAAGTGTCCATGGGAAATTTTCTGTCTCAATAGTAATCACAGCTAGTTCTTTGAAGTTGTTTATTACGCAGTTGCAGAAGTTATCACTCAGTGTGCTGAATCACTTAACTTGAGTGAAAGAAAAAAATGCAAGATGAGTGCCTGTGAGTTGCACCTTTTGCTAATTTGATTTGGTCCACAGCAGTGCCATTGTTTTCTGTAACCTGGTTTTCCGTTGATTGTCATAAAATTCATAGATTTGTGTCACTGCCTTATTTAAGAAAAAAAAAATTAAATGAGCTATGTCTAACCCCATTAATATTTGTCTCTCAGTAGCTTTTAAATATTTGTTTACATTTTCAGAACTGTGAGCACAATTACTTCAAGTTTTTGTCAAAGTTGCTTCCGAACTTTTAGTCACATCATTTGAAATTGCAGGGGTTTTATTTTTTTTTTTTCTATGAGTGATCAGATAACAATTCCATCAACTAATGGTTAAGAATCAACATTTAAACTGTTTCTTCTTAGATAATATAAAACACTTGAAACACTGCATAATTGCTCCTTTTTGTCAACATTTCTATCATTACATTAGAAGATCTGCAAGTTCCTAAATTAAAAATAGCACAGAACAGTTCTCGTTAAACATGACGAAGGCATAAAAATAGATGAACCTAAGGGGAAGACTATGTCTGAAGAAAGAATCCTTCCTATATGGAGGTCAATGGGAATTTTACTGTTGACTTCAATGGGAGTTGTGTATGCAGCGACATATGCAAATATATGTATTGTTTTGGAGTAATTAGTAGTGTAAAATGGAGGCATTTATAAAACACTTCATAGCAAAGTTATACGGTTTTTCGTTAGGGCAGAAAGCTTATATGTTTGTTTGATGTACGTGATTGGTATATGCTGACATATACCAATATTATAAATATTAATATAAATTATGCAAATAATTCTTTCTCATTTGAAAGTAGCTGTTTTGCATTCAGGCATCAGATTCAATTACAGTACTAAAATTATGTCCCAAGTGAAGTCTTAAATTGGGTTCTACTTCCATGCAATATACAGCACGGTGGATTGTTAAGTCACCACATACCTCTCAGTATTTCAGAGCAGTTGTCAGATTGAGATCTTTATCTTCCAGTTCAGAAAGCAGAAATAATAATGATTTATGGACTTTGGTTTCAAACTACAACAGTCCTATTACTTCAAACAGTCCTGTAATTCTGAAATGTGTGTGCATGGCCTGTGCTGTAAAGTGCTCTCAGATACTGCAAGACTTTATTCGAGGTTAGCAATAGTAGAAGGAAGCTGGATTTACAATAATTTCTGTCACTTAATGTCTGTTGCCTGTATATAGTGGTGCAAGGAGTAATATTTTCATAAGCTTACAGGAGATTTTTAATGTTGACTAGAGTTTGTCAATTTCAAGTGAGATTGGTGCATGAACAATTATAACAACCATGAGCCTGTCCTCTACTCTTTCATGCATGTGTATAAAAATCACTGTAATTTAGTTATATTAGATAGATAATATTAGAGGTGCATATGTAGGCATCTCAATTTTGTCCTCTGAAAGTGTTACAAAATAGTACAAAAAAATTGCTATATTGAAGCCAAATTTAGTGGTTGCATGCTCTCTCTAGCACATTTGTCTGCAGAAAACCTTATTCTATTACATGCAACAGCACGGCAACCTTAAGGTGACAAACTTCAATATGCATTTAAACAGACATAATTTACTGTAATATTTTAAATGAAAAATAGGTCTTGTCTTTACACAGGACTTTAGCACATTACACAGGGCTGCAAACCAGGCAGGTTTTGAATATCTCCAGAAGAGGGGGCTCCACAGCCTCCCTGGGCAATCTGTACCAGTGCCTTGTCACCCTCATAGAGAAAGTTTTTTCTTATGTTTAAATGGAACTCCCTATGTTCCAGCTTGTGCCCGTTGCCCCTCATCCTGTTACTGGGAACTACTGAGAAGAGTCTGGCTCCATCTTCTTGTTCCTACCCTTTAGATACTTGTAGACATTAACAACGTCTCCCCTCAGCCTTCCCTTCTCCAGGCTAAAGATTCCCATCTCTCTCAGCCTTTCCTCATAAGAGAGATGCTCCAATCCCACGATCATTTTTGTTGCCCTCCACTGGGATCTCTCCAGTAGTTCCTTGTCTCTCTTGAGCTGGGGAGCCTACAGCTGGATGAAGTATTCCACCTGTGGCCTCACCAGGGCAGCCTGGAGGGGGAAAATGACAGGCCTATGTTAAGGGAGTTGGAATTAGTCAAAGTTGGAACAGGACATATGCATAATTTACATAATACAATCCTTTTGTATCTTGCATGCAACGAAACAGAGTAATTAATATCTAAAGCTACTTTTTTTTTTTTTTTTTTTTTTTTTTTTTTTTTTTTTTTTTTTTTTTTTTTTTTTTTTTTTGTGGTCTGGGTAGACACTGCGTTGTGAATGGAGAGACTGGCCAAGCTGAGTGTCTATGCATGGAGCACTGCAAGCCACATTACAAGCCTGTGTGTGGTTCTGATGGAGAATTCTATGAAAACCACTGTGAAGTGCATCGGGCTGCCTGTCTGAAGAAGAAGAAGGTCACCATTGTACACAATGAAGATTGTTTCTTCAAAGGTAAGCACAGCTGAACAATATCTGGGCTTTTACTATCAGGTGTGTGTTTTCAGGCAGCTGAATTAAAGGTCTATGGAGGCTGCACAGAGTGTACACTGAAAAGTTAATGCAATAAATATCTCAGTCCAGAGATATCTTACGATTTTTTTTTTTTCTTCTTCTTTGTATTCAGGGCTCCAGTCAGTTGCCCCTTTTTAACCTGAATAAACCAGTTGTCTTTTGGAAATTAAGCTGTGGCAGCTTGTCTTACAAATGCAGCTGTTGACCTCATTCATCTGAATGTATTTACAATCCCAAGGCCTGGCAGATACTAATCTTTGTTACAAGGAAAACAGGATTTAGAATTTTGAGGGCTTTTGTAAGGCTGGAGGATCTGTGCTTGTATTGAAGTTGGTTAGCCATGAACAACCTGCTAGGCCAACAGGTCTACCTTTCTTTGGGTTTGTCCAATTAAGAGTTTACTTGCATATTTACCAAATAATGCAAGTTTAGCTACTTTTTCTAGTCTTCAGAATGCTGAGATGCCAGCCTGAATGCTGCGAGATACACTTTATTTTAAGCATCTTATACTGAAGATGTCAACAATTGCAACTTACTCATTCTTGTGTTAATTTGAGAGCACCTTGCAGGTTTCTGGAACTCCACCAACACAGGCCTTGATTAAGCATGTCCATGAGTGCTTTGACAGTTCTGCAGCATGACTTTATGGGTTAAAACAGGCAGATGGCTTTTTGAAGGTGGGGCACAGGGGGGGAATGTTTTTAAATAAGGACATTTGTAATGAGTCTACCTAGGGGTTGAATTAATTCATATTATTCTAATGACTGTCCCGATTTTTGTTAACATTAAATTTTGTGGATATAGTTACATTCTCAGCAATAGCAACTAATAATAACTATTGCCACAGAAGAAAGTCTATTAAGACATTTCTGTTAAATGAAATTCAGCTTTGTAGGGACCAACCATTTAAATTACAATATTCCTTTTAAATTTAATTGAATCTTCAAGTTTGTATTCCAGTATAAGTTTCTTTGAGTAGAGCAAACTTTAAAATTTTCAAATCTGATATTTTTACTATGTTTATGGTTGAAGAATTGTCCTTTCAATGAAAGTTGGGTTTTGTTTGGATTTTTTTTGTTGTTTTTTTGTTTGTTTGGGGTTTTTCAACTAAATCTAAACATCCTCATTAATGAATGAACAAATGCCAATATCTTCTTTATGAAGGCTGTTGCTGTAGAACAACTGAATACTGGTGGTGGTGGGGTGTAGAGGGGGGACCTACCAAAAATTATACTTTCTCAAGAATTTAATTATAAAATTATAATGTTTGCACAACTATATCATTTATTGTTGAGTAAATGAATTGAATGCCAAGGTGAAGTGCTTTTCGTCCTTCAACAGACATGTCATCTTGGCAGTTTTATCAAAACATGTTAAGGAATAGGGATTTGTAGACTGAACTGCAGGTGTAGAAATTTTATAATGGGAAATACAATTTTAAGTAATAGTAAAGTTTTAACTTTGTTCAAAGTTAAATGTGGACTCCATAATATATATAAATATTTATATCATATATATATATAAACATATAAAATCACATTATCTAGGCCTTAATTAACATGTGTTCTGAGGTAGTGAAAAATCAAAAACTGATTTTAGGAGAATAGCATATGGGGCTTATAGCAATTGGTGTGTGCAATAACAACAAAACATGAATACTTCTGTCTGTGTCTGAACAATCACAGTCTCATTGTGACCAGCAAACAGCTATGTTTTCCTAAGTAGGTTTAAAAAACCTAACAAAATCTCAACAGTTTGTTTGGATTTTTTTCTTGATTCATTACTCTAATAGAACAAGTGATGGTAACAAACACAAAGTTTGAATTTGCACTTGAATGGTGTTCAGCTACAGACACCTAATTTAGATGCTGTATTTATACAGTAGTTTTCTGCTTTAGTTGGTGTCAGTCTTCAGAAAAGGACTAGAATATCCAACTGACTTGCTCCGAGATGCTTTCTAAAAACTTTTATGAAGATAGTAAAATCTTCTAATTTGCGCAGTGTAACTAGGTGCCTAAAAAAGTGTAAAATATTTCATTTTCCTTTTTCTCTCATGTTGACTTTATTTTTTTTAAATAGGTGAGATTGGGTACAGGTATTTTCCTTTTTTATCTGGTGTATATGGGCCTTACCAGTCTCAATTTTTAATCTTGTTAGCTTCAGCTCACTCGTTGCTGTAGTACAGCAGAGTGACAAAGTATTGCTGCCATTTATGACTGTTGAATACATCCAAAATTGTGGTGGGCTGATCCTGGCTTTATCACTTCCCTCCTCAGCTGGACAGAGGAGGGAAAATACAAGGGAAGGCTCATGAGTCACAGTAAGGGCAAGGAGAGATCACTCACCAATTACCATCTGGGCAAAACAGACTCAAGTTGGTGAATCAATCAAATAGGAGTTGGGTAATGAGAAATAAAATCTTAAAACACCTTTCACCTACCCTTCCCTTCTTCCTGGGCTCAGCTTCACTCCTGAATTCTCTACCTCCTCCCCGCAGCAGTGCAGGAGGATGGGAAATAGGGATTGTGGTCAGTTTGCAGGGTTTTGTTGTTGTCTTGGTTAGATGTTGACTGTGACCCTTTGAGTTACTCAATAAACTAATTGTTTTGGTATGGAGGTAAAATGTGTTCTGCAGAGAAGCAAATTACTTTTAGACCCATAGAAAAGGCGATTATATTAGAAGTATCTTCTATACCTGTGAAGTCCTGTTTCCCACCTCTGAAGTCCAGTGTCCTGTGTCTGGATGTTTGTTTGTTTGTTTTTGTTTTTGGTGGTTGTGGTTTTTTTTTTTTTTTTTTTTTTTTTTTTTTTTTTTTAGACTGGCTAAAACATACTGCAAAAACATCTCTTATTTTCATTAGCTAGAAAAGTCTCAATCTTTGCATAATACTTCCTTCAACACTGGAATATGTATGTCAATAAGCTCTAACCTATTATGTATTCTGCATTCACATAATGATGAGGAATTAGTGTTCTCTGGTTAATCTCTGTATGAAACTTAATGAAGTTTAAAATTGCTCTTTAGGGGTATCACTGCTGTTTGTTACCGTGCAAAGAAATGAGTCTATGGACATCACAGATTTTTGCTGGTAAAAGAATTTGAATTTTAAAACTTCTGCTTCATTACTAGAAGCTGGATCTATTCAGAGAAGCTATATTTATGCTGAACGCTGCATTCTAAGGTCTCTATCAACTCTCTGAATCAAACAAGCAACATTTGAAATGTAGATGTGATTACACAGATTGCCTATTTTCTTAATGTACATGGCAATTCATTGCCTATTTGTGATAATTTACTTGACTACCAGTCTGTGTGAGCTTCAGGAATCTCAATGAAACTACACTTAGTGTCATTTGTTTCAGTTCCCCCCCCCCCCTTCTTTTCCAAGAAGGAAAGAGCGCTTAAGGGGAGAAAAAAATGAAGTAGTTCTAGTGATTTTTGGCTTAAAAGGGATATATTGTGTTTGCATCACTAGTTTCACATATGCTTACTGCTCCTATGTATTTGCCAAATATAGTACAATAGTTTTTTTCTAAATCGGTGTACCTGGATAATATTTCCTTGAAAAAGAAACCTTTTAAATTAGAAGTCCATGTATTCATTCTTGCTGAAAATTAAGTTATTCTTTGACATTTGGGATTTTAGGTATTGGATGAAGTGTCTCATTCAGTTTTCTTTATTATAACAAATGCTGAATAAAATTCAAGCGTGCAGTTCAATTTATATTTGGTTGAATAAGAAAACAGTAGTTATTTATAAGCATTATATATAGAAGTCAATTATGTGCACTTATCTGTTTCATTATTTGTTTCATACAAGAGAACATGATGAGAGAGGGATCCTGTAGCACAGAAGAGATATGAGAAAGGATCAGCCAACAAAGTACCTGTGTGACAGAGACGGCTGATGGTATCCTGGGCCTTATTAGCCAGCAGACCAAAAGGAATGATCCTTACATCTCCTCAGCACTGTTGAGGCCATATCTGGTGTACTGTGTCTGGTTCTGAGCCCTGTGGAATCAGGGGAGACATGGGCATACTGCAGATGGTTCTGTGAAGGGCCCCGAAGATGGTTAAGGGACTGGAGCTCCTCTTTGATGCAGACAGGCTGGGCCTGTACAACCTGGGGAAGAGAAGACTCGGGGGTTCTCACCAATGTATATAAATAACTGAGGGGAGGGTGCAAAGAGATGAAGTCAGTCTCTCATCCATGAGAGGACTAGAGAAAAAACACAAACTGAAGCACAGGTGACATTAGGAAGCTTTTTTTTCCTGTGATGGTGACTGAGAACTGACACAAGTTGCCTGAAGAGGTTGTGGAGTTTTCCTCCTTGGAGGTAATAGAACCTTGGCTGGGCATGTTCATGGGCAAACAGCACTTGGTAGCTCAGAGGTGCTGAGAGGGGGATCGTACCAGATGACCCCTGAAGTTCCCTTTCATCCTTGACCATTCTGTGATTCTGTGGATAATTGTTTCTGGAAAACACCTATAGTTATGCATCTTTGACCTGGTTTTGAAGGGTAGAAAGTAGTGCACAATATTCAACTTCAGCCAGTGGTTTCCATTACTGTTGTGGGAGAATTGGAGAGAACAGAGGAAGAGAGACAGGAGTACTGGCAGAGTGTGGATAGGTGTCAGTGATGTTCTACAAGTGGTCTGCCTCCCTTCTAACCTAAAAACTTGGGGCTGCTACTGGGAAAATAATGTTGCCTTTTCAGGGTTCTTTTTAATGTGAAGACCCTTAGTGGAACCTGAGAAATGGATTTACTTTGAAGTAACTTAATCATTGGCAGTGCCATGCCAGGTGTAGGCAAGGTGCTGTTGCTTTCTGCAAAAAAAATTATTGTTGTTACTGTTATTATTTCAAATTTTTGACATTATGGTATGAGCAAGTGTTATAAGTGACAAGAAATTAATTAGCTGCAAACAGTTTCTAACTGAAGACTTGAGCTGTGTACTCTGTTAATTGTGTCATGGACTGGTAAATACAATAACCTAAGTAGCATAATTTTGATGGACATGTTAGTGCATATGTTTTATTTATTACCAAGACTTGGCGGATTTTATACGAAATACCTTTGGTTGGTTGGTTGGTTGGTTGGTTTTTTTTAAATAAGGAAGCTGTTTATACCACTGTAACAGAAAGCATTGCAAGCAAAAGACAGTAATTTGAAACTATGCTCCTTTGAACATAAACTACAATTAAAAGAGAGCATATTATAAAATTAAGGGACAGACTTTGTCCTAAGAAAAAAACAGACTTCACTTAAATTGAAGTCAAAATGGAATGGCTGAAAGAATCCTTCACCTGAAATACATTTTAAAAGGTTAATTTCAGGAATTCAAAATACTTAATTTGTGCCTCTAATTTAGTTCTCTTCATTGACTCTGAGCTTTACTCTTTTACTGCCAGTTAAATCACAGAGCTTTGCTACTGATATAAAAAATATAATATATTTATAAAATGTATATTATTTCATATTTTTACTTTTCACAAAGAAGCTGGTTTGCTTTAAAAAAAATTATTTGGGATTAGAAAATGTTTCCATTGTCACTGGCCTTAGTATGTGTTCTCTTCCTCATAAAAGCATATAATAAATGAAATTTGATAAATTGGGCAATAACAAAATATTGTTAGATTTTTAGTTTTATCATTATCTGGAACAGTAACATGGATCTAATTTAAAATTGTTGTAAGCAAGCAACAGAAATAAAACAGGTTATGGCAAAAATAGGTTAAAATGTAGCCCAAAGAAATAAGGTAAAATTCTACAAAACTTTCATTTGCTAAGAATGATGGTTTATATTTTTGCATTTATTTGTATTGGCTTTGGGTGCAATTAAATCCTGAACTATACATTGCCGGGAAAGTTTGTCTCCCTCAGGGCTGAAACAGATGGTGGAAACTTTTTTTCTTTCCACCTTTTACAGACCAAGACTGCAAAAAAGCATTTTTGCTGAAGAAAACTGCTGATGTTGTCCTTAAAGCAGTAGAGTTCTTAGCTATATTCTCTATACAAATATTACTAGGACTTCCAGTAAACATGCAGTATATTTAAGCTTTGCTGTTAGCAGTGTTTCAATACATATTTGATATTTAGGTAGCAGTGTTAGTAGTGCAGAATAGAAAAAGTGTTACTGACTAATAAAATTGCAAGTTGGTGGGGCTGTTGGTTTTTTTTGTTTTGTTTTTGGCTTTTTTTGTTTTGGTTTGGGTTTTTTTGTTGTTTGTTTGTTTGTTTTTCAGGATATTTCACTGTGCAAGGAGAAAGCTATAAATCTGGCATTTCCCAGGCATCATTTTGATAATTAAGAGTAACAGGCTACACAGAAGATCTTAGATGAAATTTTGTTAAGAAATTACTGGTATTTATGAATAATCCCACATGGAAAATGAGAATACACTACTCATATCTAGTCAAATTGTGTATCAATTAAAATTTTGGGAAGTGAAAAAATAACGGAATTTATTCTCTTTTTAAATTTTCATATTCCATCTTGTTTTTGATACAGGTCCTTTCCATTCACCTGTAAGAGAAAGGCTTTTATTAGTCCCCAGTGGTCCAAACTGTAGTTTTACAATGATCATTTTAGAATATGAGCTCTGTGTGCTCTTAGATTTGCTGTCATTTTACCACAATTGGAGAAGCAACTTTAAGTGTATTTGCTTAAGCAGATTGTGAAGGGCCACACTGGGAATATATCCATCTTTTTTACTGTATGATGAAGTTTTAAAGCAGAAATTTTAGCTACAGTGGCTGGAAAAACATACTTTTATGTGATTGGAAAAATATACTTGTAGAAGAAAAACTGGTAAAAGAATTTGTAGTCCCTAATAACACTGAACATAAGAAATAAATATATGTTAGATATATGAGGATACTTGACTTAAGTTGTATAGATATGATGTGGGAACCATATCCCATTTCCCCCCTTATGTTGTTAAAGTTTTTCACAGAATAAAAGTATTGGGGAAAAGAACACAAGTTTGTCAACTTGGATGTTGTCCTAAAATGGTCTCAGGACTTGCCTGAAGTGTAATTCAGACCTAGAAAGAAAAAAAGAGCTCCTAGATCCACTGATCAAGACACAGGCATAGTTCTACAGTGAAATGGTGCAACATGAATCTGTCTGTGAAAGGTTGAGGTTAGTAAACATCACAGCTGGTGGCAGGTATTTCCTTACTTATAAGGGATAATATTTGACCTACTTTGTACTTTCTAGAAACTGACCTCACATTTTAAACTAAATTTCTGAATATTTTCCTGTACAACTCCTTTGAAGTGTTTAAAAGTTTAAAAATAGTAAGAAAATTCTGATCCTCTGAAAAAAAAATAAAATTCAGACTTGCTTTGCTTATCTTCAGTGTTTGTAAAAAATATGCATTTGAAAAAAAGAGATCAGAAGGCACTCAAATTTCCTGTACTTTGTTTTTTAAGTACTATTTCTATTAGACTAATACATCCAAATTGGAAATAACAGTAAACAAAAACCCCAGGAGCTCGACTAAAATACCTAGTAATAACAGCTTTTAATGTCAGTTAATAAAAAAATCTTCATCTTTGCCCAAAAAATTGCGTTTAAAAAAAACCAAAACAACAAAGCTTCTCTTTGTCAGTTGTTGTCTTCTTTTTGCAGTGGTGGTGGTGGTTAAAGTGAGGATACTTTCAAACCTCTTGGGTTCTGGTCTGCATTTTAGCATTCCTGTTTCATACTGTAAAAGATCCATGGATGAAACCAGTCAGTGGTGTCCATTTTGCTTACTTGTTTCTAGATAAAAATCAGGATATGTTGACTTAAAAGGGTTGTTTACTTGCACAGTTATTCAGACTCAGAGATTGTGACTCTATGGTGTTTTATGGGTGCATTTTTCTGTCTACATCTACTAAAAATATTTTCCTGAGTTGTATATAAAGGCTTTATGAAGCTTTCTGGACCTTGAAGCTCAAATAATTTTTTAACTGAAAAGTGAATGATGGGGCACAGGTAAATTTCTAATTTTGTGTTTGTTTTTGTTAAATGCAATTACTTTAAAAAAATTTTAATAATACTGGCAGAAAACATATGGACAAAGCTTTTCTTTATATAGAGGTGAATAGATGCTATAAAACAAAGCCAGGGTTCTATAATACAAGGCCAGGGTAATCAATTCATACAATATGTATAATAATGCCTAATAACTCCAGAAATGCCATCAGCTTAAATTTATTTACAATTTTTCTGAGCAAGTCCATTAAAAGAGAGAGAAAAGAGAGTGATCAATCCATACAATATGTATAATAATGCCTAATAACTGCAGATATGACATCAGCTTAAATTTATTTACAGTTTTCTGAGCAAGTCCATAAAAAGAGAAATAAAAGGTTTCTCATAAAAACAGTCCAAATAAAAGTTAAATGTTTAGAGCTGAGAGATTCATCTAGTTACTAAAGAGGAACTGTTATTATGCAGGTGATACACAGCAGCTACAATTTTGGCCAATCAAAGGAATGCATTTTGTAAAGTTGAAAACACAACTTTCTGTGGAAACAGAAGGAATAGGTTATTTTCTAACTTGCTATTTTTTGATTATGGAACTGTCCTAAGCTAAAGAAATTTCTTCCTGAATGTCTTGAAGGGATTAATTTTCTGTTCTGAAGATGCACTCCCATTAAGTGGGATAAAGGGGATAAAAACTGAGGCTGGGAATTTTATTGTTGTTCTTTGTTCTGCATTTTGAAATCTGCATCAGTGAGTTATTCCCTTCTTTTACATGGCAAGTGTGACAGTTGAGAAATTGCTGGAGCCTCAATGTTCTGTCATTTGTATTCAGGATCTGCTTGGTCTTTCTTTGAAGTGACCTTAGTCAAGGTTTTAATTAAGGTTGAACTTTTTGTTGCTATTGCCATCGGAGTCTCTATGGCTGCAGATGGAAATGTAATACACTGGAATTTCAACAGTGGAATCATTTTGTTGTGTAAACTGTAAGGTTTTATTTTGAATCGGTGTGTGTACTACTGTAGCTGCTGAAGCCCAGGTTAGATAGCCAGTTTTTTGTGTCAGTGTTTATAACTGCCCGATGAAGAAAATTATTAGTTTGCAAGGCAAAATGCCCACACAGGTTGTTGTTTGTTTGTATGTGTGTATATACAAACTAACAGGTAATCCTAAATTTACATGTATGTGTTAATACATATGATCATGTTTACATAGACACGTTGACTGTGGAATTATGCCTGTAGAGGAGAAAAATTTACCTTTGCTAATCATGCATAGGGGTTTTTTTGGTGGAGAAAAACTTTATAATCCGGAAGGACAACTATGAAGAAAAAAGTGAAATTAATTGTCCAGTGTTCAAAGCATGTATGTTAGCAAAGTCCTTTGGACATCAGAGATGTAAACATCATGAAGAAATGATAGCTTTTTATGGAGAACTTCCAGGATGCTTAAAACAAGAACAAGGAGGAAGAAAAAAAAAATCACCACACAAAACAAAACCAAACAAAAAAACCCCCCACAAACCAAAAACCATAAAACACTGCCAAGCAATGCTAGACCAATGAATTTTAGAATTAATAGAAAGAGGCTTGAGTGGAATAGTCAAAATAAAATGGTTAAAGTAGTTAAAGAAATGAAGAAAATTGTAGTTTCTACATGACTGTTGAAAGATGGATGAGAAACAAAATTGTTTCATTTTGTTGTTGAGTTGTTCATTCCTTCTGCCTTACATCTTACCTTTCCATTTTTGATGCTGTCTTAATGTCCAGAAGCTGCCATGTTTTATCACTTCTTTTCAGGAGATGCCCATTTGTTACATGCTGTCTTAAATCGAAAGGAATGCTTGATTTAAAGGACCCTTGGTAGTTTTTCTTTCTGCTGGTGAGACTGAGTCTCCACCTCTGTTTTTGAATCTCTTTACGGAATATTTTCATCAGTATGAACACTAAATGACCAGTTCAGACTTGCCTATGGAAAAAAAGTTTCTTTGTTACTTGACTACTGTTTCTGCTGCCAATAAAAATTGGTCTGCTCTGGGCACCATTTTTAAAGTATTTTGGTGATCTGAATTGTTGTGATTGCTGGTAGGATGCAGGAAGAGACAGCAAATAGTTTTGGGATTTATGTGAAAGTACAGACATTTAATAGCATTTTAACTCCATTTACAGGCAATAGCATCATTTCATTTCTTAATAGAAAAGAAACCTCTTAAAGCTAAAAATCTATCAGTTGAACTATTTTCATTTTCCTCTGCTGACATCCAGTATCAACTCTGAAATATATCCCATACTGTTATGACAGTCGAATCCTGTCATAGCAATTCAGCCAGACTAATAAATATATAATTATTCCTCTAATTCAAAATTTGAAAATAATGTCTTTGAACAGTTCTCCTGGCATGGCTTTTATGGGATAGTTTTTTATGGGATAGTTAATAAAATTTCTTTACATATTTCTAAGCCTTTTGCTGTTTTATGTTTTGGGAATGCTCAGTATTTGACCTGAGGTTGCAAACCTAAAAAAATGTTTTCGTTTCAACTGAGTTTATATTAAAAAAACCCCAAACAACATCAAAAAATCCCAAAAACAACATAAAAAACCAAACCAAAACAAAAGAAGACTATTATTCCTGGTAAATTGTCTGATATTAAAAGTAAAAGTTACCACTGGCTAAAGTCAGACAAAGATTGCTGGTAGACAGGATGTGAATAGACAGATGTCCAGCACTACCACCATCAAGGACAGGAGTATGTGGTGTTTCTCATATAAGACCTAACACAAAAGCCATCAGTGGCTGTCTGTCAGGTAGCTTCAGCAGCTACTTGAACAACTCGGAATAACATTATGTGACAACTTAGCATACTGACCAATTCAAAAGCTTCTATAAATTTACCTTATGTCATCAGGTGATGAATCACTTAATGGTGTTTGGTTGCTTTGCTGTGAATGTTGTAATTGAGTTGCTTTTTTCTGTGTGAAGTCTTAATCTCAGTAAGAAAAACAACTTGTTACTCTGGGTTGCTTGGAAGAAGTACACCAGAAGATACAGCTGCCAAGTTTTGAATGCCTGTAGGTATTATATGCTGCATAAAATGTTTAGTCAACTCATGTGCACAAAAGCATTTTAAAAAGATTAAAATGCTTTGGAAATTAATAATTTATTTCTGACTAAAGAAATATTATCAGAAATTACTGTAATGAAATTCTTCAAATGGCAAATAGCGTCAGTGCAAATTCCCATTCATGACCTTTAGCTGAAATGCTTCATTTCTGATACAGAACTAACGCAAGTGTGCTCCCCATGGTATATGTGTCTTGACCTCCCAGCTGAGTTCCAGGGGAAGGTTAAATTCATTGGGAAATAACTTGCTGGCTGTTGTTACTAACAGTAGTGGATGATCTCCAGGATAGAGGTGGACCTTGTGTATCTAGGGTCAGGTAAGAGGTAAGCTCTGTAGAAAACTGCTGTTATGTCATGGAAACACTATGTACTGACCAGTGCAAATGATTTTGTCTCATACAATTTGTAGAAAGGCATTACAGTTCCTTAAACTAAATTTCTTTTGGGAATATGAACTATGTTTAGTGGTCTGCCTTAAGTATCATGATTGTTTCTGTTCTGCCTTATTTGCTAATATAGAAACTAATGGAAATCATAGTTAGATGAATCTTAAATGGAAGAAATTGTAACAGAATAGCAGTAGCAGTCAGTAAAAGTATGCAGCACAACCAACTGAAGACAGAATCTTTGGGGAAGGTTCACACCAGTGTGTGAGTGTGTGTGTGTGTGTGTGTGCTCATGCTCTCTTCCTCTCCCTCTCTCCGTCTCTGTTTCTTGTTGCAGACAGGCATATTGTACAAGTGTTGCCTAGCAGATTTGCTTCTGTTCTGTGTGGGCTAGGTGTTACACCTTATACACTACCAACTCAGGCTGAGGATAGCCTACCTGTAGGTTCTTGACTATAAGGTTTCAGGCAGCAGCTAAAAACCACCTCCATGAAGTGAACATGAGGAGGGCATCAAGTGTCTCTGTTTTTATGTATATGTACTTTTTCAGAGTAGGTTTTACAAATGCCATACTAAAATACATCCTAATAAAAAATTCAGCATCTGAAATGTTTAGAATGAGTGTGCTCAACGAATGAGTTGTGCTGTTCACAAGACAGAATTTTAATGCTGAAGTAGTTGATGATTTATGGTTCTACAGTAGTAAGTCAATAGTCATTTTGAAATCAAACTGAATAAGACAGGAACAATTTTAGGTAAGACAGGTACTCAGCAGAGTACATTACTTAGATGTGGTAAGAAGTAAAGGCTTTATACCTCTCTAGCCATATGAGGAGAAATGTCCAGCAGGGGGAAAAGAGAGTGAAAATCAAATCTTAGAACAGGTGCCAGTGATGGATGAGTGAAAAAATTGCTTAA
This sequence comes from Florisuga fusca, assembly GCA_038090715.1. NCBI lineage: Eukaryota > Metazoa > Chordata > Aves > Apodiformes > Trochilidae > Florisuga > Florisuga fusca. The sequence continues at coordinate 13,076,687 of JAAWXA010000025.1, read as the reverse complement.
GAAATGTGATCAGAGCTCTGTCAGGAGGAATGGATGAACCGGTGACTCGGGCAATTCTAATGCAAGTAGGTACAAAATAAATTATCTCTGTAAATCAATATGAGAGAAAAAATATTTAAGCTTTAAGCCCAGCAAAAAATGAGAAGTCATAAAGAACATATTTTCAGACTTGTCGGTTGCAGTCTGCAATACAATTAATTCAATGAACTCGAACATTACCTGAGCCTTCAGCAGGGAAAGGGATTTTGGAACCTTTAGACAAATACTTCATGATTATTCTTTTCTATATCTTAAACAGATCTTTACAAAATCAATTTCTGAGGTCTGAATCCTTCATGTCATCTTCCAGGAGCAATACTATTTTGACTAATTACTCAAGGAAGCCATTGGCATGGAGGTATCTGAGATATCCATTAGAAGATCGGTAAATGTGAGATCCAAGAGGAAAAACAGTTGCAGAAAATACTACGTGAGATCCTTAATTGAGGAGCCATTCATTTTTTGTACACTACCACAGTCTTTTAGCTGGAATTTGTAATTTATGTGCTAATGACTATTCCAACAAAGCAGATGAAGCACCTTTGAGTTCCCGCTGCATTTAATATCAGGAGTTTCTGAAAGCATAGTCTGTTTTGAATGTGATATTGGAAAGCAAAACAGACTTTGCAAATGGAATGCGGTGGGATTTTATGTTTTCCCGTTTCTTTGAGACAAGTAAAAAGTAGGTGTTATCACACTCAGACTTAATTAGTTTGTTAAATAACTGTTACCTAAGTGTTACTCCACTTGGATTGTTCAGTTTGGAGAAAAAGAGGCTGAGGGGTGACCTCATTGCAGTCAATGGCTTCCCCAGGAAGGGAAGAGGCATGAATTTCTTCACTCTTGTGACCATAAACAGGACCTGGGGGAATGGTAGGAAGTTGAATAAGATGTTTAGGTTAGATATTAGGAAAAGGTTTTTTCACACAGAGGGCAATTGAGCAGTGGAACAGGCTTCTCAGGGAAGTGGTCACAGCACCAAGCCTGCCTGAGTTCAAGAAACATTTGGATGATGCTTTCAGGCACATGGTGTGATTCTGTGATTCTGGGGGGGG
>JAAWXA010000025.1:13014620-13075581 GCA_038090715.1 Florisuga fusca | reverse complement strand
GGGGGGGGGGGGGCGCTACACAGGGACAGGAGTTGGACTTGATTATCCTGGAAGGTCCCTTCCAACTTGGCATATTCTATGATGCTGTGATTCTACCTGGAAACTACGGCTGTCCAAACATAAAAAAACCCCGTATACTAACTTTTGCTGGAAGTATTTTAATTTGTTATATGAAAAAATAGTGGTAGATAACTTCAGGAAGTGAACTGTAAAAGTGGGGCAAATTTATGCCTCATATTAGGCCAAAGTATAAGATATGCAAGGCATGTTTTTCCAGCACATACATTCAATATACATTATGCAAGGTTAAACGTTGTTAGCTTTTGGAGTTTGAGTTAATGATTCTCATTATTTTGAGTTGTTTGTAAGCTTCAAATATCCATGATGAGTTGGCTGAAGTTTCATTTTATAAATGTGGAGCTCTATTTCACTCTGAACTGGTGATCATAAATTTGGGTTTTGCTTCCTTAGCTGTTTATGACCTGGAGAGCATTAGGTTGATGATGTTTACGTATGAATTATACCTATTCATCATGGCAGATTTATAGAAACTGAAGACCTCTGAAAAGTGACTATATTTATGTTTTATGGTGATGGAATGACTAATTATTTCCAGTTGTGTTTGCAGAAGGTAGAAGGATTAGTATTACCTAGGAAGCTTTAATTCTGCATTTCTGATTAATGATACAGCCTGGCTTAATGTTTCAGACAAAGCGACAAGTTCTATGTGCTGTTTCTGTGCTTTAGAGAAAAAGCATGCAATCCTCTGACCCTACTTCACTTTTCATGTCCTTTTCAAAAATTCATTCGGTTTTGCCTGAACTTGTTTGGTTATCTTATGCTGATGTATGCTTAGTGGAAGTTAAGGTTAGCACAAAATAATCTCCAAATATTTAATCGGAACTGGATGTGCTGACATCCAGAGGTGGAAGGTTTGTGCAGAGATCTGTCCTGTGATTTTATTTCTGATGGAATTTAAGTTGAATGGGGAAAAAAAAAAAAGAGATTTTGCAGTTTCACAGTATTTCTCTGAATGTAATGGCTAAAGTAGACACAGCATTAATGATGGTAATTCTGGAAAATCCACATCCTCTCTGAAGAGATGACTTGTGTAGCTGTTTGGTTTTGGTGGGTGTTTTCTTGGTTTTTTTTGGATTTTTGCTTTTGTTTTGTTATTTTGGCATGATTCTGAGAAAATCTCTGTATATAGGAGTGTAGATAGTATTACTGACAGGAGAGCGGTCCAACTGGTGTCTCTTTACTGCTGGTGACTATGTAGGATACACTGTTGGCTTTTTGGCTGTATTTTTTGTCCTTTTTTTTCTGTTACTGTGCTTGGGAAGAGAAGCTTCTCTGTGCAAGTTATCTGTCCTGTGAGAGCAACCATTTAAATTCTGCTAAGATCAACTAGATAAAATATTAGTCTACTCTACATTCTAAATTGAAGGAATTTAATTAATTCATACTTTTTTCTAAGTGTATTTCAAATACTCTGTGCATTGAAATTTGTAAGTTGCAGACATGTCATAAAAAGCTGTCTAAGTGAGGGTTACTTGTAGGCAAATAGTTGGAGTTCCTCGTGATTTTTTAAATTGCTTTGAGTTAAGAAGTAGTAGCTGATTGTAACACAGTTTCATAATCCTTTCATCTGGCCAATTTGCACATACTCATTTCAGAAAACACAGTGTAGCATGTAAAATTCTTAGCCAGAGAGTCCTGATTTTTGCTAGTTTGATAGTAAAGTTTTGGTGTTGCTGGATATGTAAATATCATTGAGAGATTTTTGGTTTCCCTAAAAGATCTCTCTCTCTTATTATGGACCTGCCACTGCACTGTGATTTATTAGGCTGTTCGCTCCGTCTTCTGCTCTCCAGTAGAAGTAACAAAAAGCTGACTCAGCTCAAGTCACTAAGCATTTCTTCACTGGCTTTGTTACAGCCAGTAAATTTCATCACAGAGGAAAGGACTCAAAATGAGGCAGAAGTAATACCATGTTAAGTATCACATCACTTGTTTCAATGTTAATTAGCATCACTTTGTAAGAAGTACCTTATGTATTCGATGTCCTAACCTTACTTAGTCAGTCTGTAGGTGTTAAAATTAGCTTCCTAAATCTATTCTGTACTTCTAGACAAAACCTCTTTCAAGATAGTAGGTGTTTTTCTGTGCAGGGACTGTGGATTTGGTGGCAAGAATGTGTGTTATGATGTAGAAAAATAGGATTTACTAACATTTAAATTGATACTTGTATATAGAAGACTCTAGAAATTGAAGTGATGCTTTGGTATAATGTCCTTGTAAATATATATGAGAAAGTTACACTCTGAATAGCTTGTGTCTGGTTTTGTTTTTTTTGACTTAATTTTGTTTGGAGTTTTAATTAAAGAACATTAGTGAAAGCACTTGATAATACGTAAACTTCACCACAGGCTATTTGTTATTTCTAGCAAAATGTAGGTACATGTTGAATGCATTGAAATGGTAAATCCTATGGAAAAAAAGTTATTTAGATCTGGCACAAGGGAGCCTTGTTTCACTCCTGACATATCATTAAAATGCTAATTGACACTGAATTTAACATTTAATTTATTATTTTTTAAATTCCAAAACAAGACAAAAAAACCTCTTACGAGTCATCAAGAATATATTTTACCGGAAACTAAGATTTTCCCATCTCATTTCAAGTTAGTCTTGCATGCAGTTGTACTCAGACTAAAAGATAGCAAAAGGCTGAATGTTGTTTTGCTTCAACAGTTGAAGTTCCGAATCTTGGAGAGTAAGTAGCTGGCAGATAGGGATAATCAAGGTTTACTTTGACTGATGTATTTAATATTTTGTTTTGCCTTACAAAACCATCCTTGCCAGCCACTTCTCAAAGCTGACATGTGACCGGTTCTTCTGATGCTTTCTTGGTATATATCTGCTGTGTAGCTATCCAGTTGTAAAAGGTATTAAGTTACTTAAAATTTTAAGTAAACTTCAAATACTTAATAGCAACTGCAAACAAGATTTTAATCACATTCTTCACAATTCATAACTACATTTCTTGAAGTTCTGAGCAATCTACTTTGTTCTTGTGGTTTATACCTCCCTTTCCTTTGTAAGTGAGCATTAGAAGTTAGCAGTACTTTTCAAATTAAAGGTGCATACTGGGAAGATGGAGATGTCTTCAGCTAATTTTCATGGGTATGTCTTTCTCTTTTCTGGTAACCTGGAACATAAGGATTCAGAGCTCAAAATTACTTTTGTGTATCGTAATGGGTATATCCCTTGCCACCCTTGCTGGTCTGTTCTGCAGCAAATCCCATTTAAATTTTTTTTAAAAATAAAAGCTTGTGTAAGAGGGAATTATTCAATTTAATCATGCCATATATATGAGATGGTCTTTAAATCTGCTGCTTGGAGAATTAATTTCTACATCTGTTCTTTGAGTAAGACCCATAAGTCATTGCATGGCAGTACCATTGCACCACCATGCATAAGTGTTGGATTTTCAAGCTACTGGAGTACTATTTCTGTGGCAAATCTTGCCTTGATAAATATTCTAGTATATACTGGTAAATTTTTCTCTAGGAAAACAGCTTTCTGAAATCTATTTTTCTTGTTTTGCTGCTGTTACTCTCCGTTTTTTAAAATTAATAATAAAATATTGCCCAGTAATTAGATGCAGCATATCAGAATCTGTAGGACTCAGGCACCGTATATATAAATATGTATAATTCTCTAAGTAGATGTCCTAGATGTCTTTCCTAATGGAGAAATTTCGCCTTGCAGGTTTTTTGGTTTGGGGTTTTTTTGGTGTTTTTCTGTGAATAATTGTGAAAAATTTTATCTGAAGTAACATAAGATAAAACAGTATGGCAGCAGAAGAAACAGGTGGTTGAAAGAGTCATGGGAGAGGAAAGGGCATTAATAAGGCTTGGCACTCAATAATACTCAGGCTAAATGACATAGTTACTCTAACAAGACAGACTCCTGCAGGAAGGTAATGGGTATTTGACTGTCACAGATGCCTGAATCAGTTTGTCTGGAATGTGCCTGGCACAGACAGAGTCAGAAGTGCTGTGTATTTCACCTGTAGAAACTCATTTCCTTAGGTGTAATCAGAGCTCTGCTGAAGCACTTGCAATGCTCATTGAAATGCAGGTGCTGGTGTCCTTCTTGCATCTGCCAGCATCCCTATGGGAAGCAAGGATCATCTGCCCCTTCAGTTTAATGTGAAGTGAGGACTCCAATGCAAGAATTGCATCTCCAAACCTACAGTCAACTTTGAGGGTTGGCCTATTCTGGTTAGTAAGTATGCAAGTTTATGGGTGGGAAAAATTTTCTACCTTGTTAATTGGAGCATTAATGTGGAAGGATCAAGTCCTAGTCCTTGCTTCAGTTACTATTTTAAGCTACAGACCTTCAACTGAAGAGATTAAAAGGGAGATTTTTATTTTTTTTAATACACTCTTGTCTCACAGCTAAAGAATCTTCCTGGGGATGTGGTTTCTGAGAATGAATAGTTTATCTAAAAATGGATTCAAGTTTTTATTTTTTTTCCTGTGAGTGTTGGAATTGTAAGAAATATTCCCCATTGTTTTACTTATTAAAACTTCACTCAATTTCTGATTGCTTTGTGAGTCTGAAGGATCCAAGCAGGATCCAAGTTAATTTAGAGAACTTAATACTGATTTGAAATTATGTATCTAAGAGACAAAATTTCATCCCAAATGATGCTTAGATATGAATGTAGTGATAATGATAGATTCACTCAAAATTCCTAAACTTATCATTATTAGAGCTCAAAACTTTAGGGATGCAGTTAGCTGACTTAACATAACTGAAGCAATTTCTTACTGTAATCTAACACTAGTCAGGCATGCCTGAGAGCTGAAATTAGCCTTTTTTAAACTCCAAACCTTCATGCCTGTAAGGTTTTTGACGTTTGAGTGTATTAGAATAATTTGTTTGCTTACTTTATCTTCCAATAGAAAATGTTGGGGGGGGGGATTTGGAGTTTTTTTTGGTTTGGCAGGCTCTTGTTCAAATGAGTTCTCTCTGAAGTAAGTCTTTTGCATCTATTCGTTCATCTGAATCTGAATGAGAAAATTACTTTCAGAGTAAGGTAAACTCAGTTTGTAAGTCTGATTTTGATTTGGCCTTACACTTAAATAATTATTTGCTGTAACTTATGGCACAATTTCTAGTGTGAAAAACCTCTTAATATACATCCAGTACTGAAAAACATACTTTATCAAACTAGGTGCTATACATGAAATTTACGGATCAGAAGTCCTGAGATAACAAGTGCTGAGAAATGGTATCTTTGTTTAGGACTTCTGGCATTTGTAGGCTCTCACTGCTTTTGCACTGGTTTTCTTTTCTCAGACATTAAATCTTTGTTATTTCATACTGTATCTTAATCTTTTCCTCTTCTTGGCTTCTTTTAGTCTGTGAAGTTCTGGACTATCCTAGTGATAAACTGGCCAGAGAATCTTGTCTCAGTTTCATAAGAAAATGAAACTGAGAAGAAAATTTTAATAAGAAAATTATTCAAAGTACTTTTATTCTAGTGTTTAGAGTATTTTTCCACATAATTAAATACACTTTAATATTATTTTTATTTGTGTTTCCTATGGCAATTAAGTCTTCTGCAACCATGCTGTTTAACCATACATTTTAATTGTTTGCTTTTTCAGTCCTTGCTGACGAGAGTAATTCATACTTAGTTCACCTAAATATTCTAATGTAAAACTTCCTCTGGCATTTAATTCTTTCACTGTTCTTAAAGTCTGTGTTAATTTTCTGATCACGTGCCCAGAAATGAACATGCTCTTCCTGAAGCAGCTTTGGAATTGCAGTGTAGAAAATACCCAGACACTGTCTTATGGAGCTTCTGGTATACACCAACTAGTGCTGCAAAGGCTTTCTTGCTACCAGTTCACACCAACAAAATATATTATTTTCTTGCTTCAATCCCCTTGCTGTGATGTTGCTCTGAAAATATCTTCTTTTTATTCAGTAACTGTTCCAAATTATTTTTCTCAGTCTAATCCAATTTCATTATTTTCAGACGGTTTGAAATATCTCTTGTCTCATTGGTATTGCTTTATCTCTGGTGTGATTTGTGTATTTCTTCAGTTTATTACACACTGAGTCTTCTAGGTCATTATTAAAGATGCTGAGTACTAGGCTTACTAATGATCTATATATCATCCTATAAGACACCTTTCACTGTTCAATAGACACCATCTCTTGAAACAGTGTTGAGTGTAGATTATTAGCATTTTCTTCCCTTATGAGTTAAAAAAAATATGAATTAATTTTGTGACTGAATTAAATCACATTCTAAAGCAGGAATAGTTTTAATTCATTCGATGTTTTTGTTTTTCTTTTCCCTATGCTCTTCTGAATAACTATAGAATTCAATCAGAATTTATATGGCAAAATTGAATGATTTTTCTTCCCTGTGGATTGATACTTTCTTTTTTTCCCCCACTATTTAAAAATTAACTTCTGGTATTGCTTTCTATGGTTATTTCTCATGCTATTAATGCAGGCTAATCGTCTGGTTTAGATACAAATGAATCCATATATTTTACATATCTAATTCAGTAAAGTAAGCAAGAATATTCTCACATCCGTTCTAGAAAAGAAAATACCAAATTTTCCCTCTAACCATTGTGTCCTATCCCATAATATGTAGAATATAGTTTTCAAGGCCAAAGTAGTCCTTTATTCAGCAAATTGTTTGATTTGTTATCATTGAATGTAAATAGGTGAATAATACTTTTCAAAACAAGAGCTTTAATTTCAGGTAAGTGGGTAGTCTAGTGTAGAAATTTCTACATGTACACTTTTTGTCTCCTGCAAGAAAAATGAGCTGCATTCTTTCCATGGGCCCCTTTATTGCTAATTTTTTCAGCCTTTCATGAGTATAGTTGGAAAAGTGAGCAGTATTAAAGTGGAAAGACAGCTCAGGAGAAGAGTTTCCTGACAGTAAAACTATGTTGAATGTATTTGAAGTTGCAGAAGAAATATGTAATTTAATTTGTGAGAAGTGCTCTAGAAATTACAGAAAAACTTTAATCTTTAAAATCAGCGGATATGTTATGAGTAATCATAACATATATGGAACATCTAATTGTCATTGTTCATTGTTTTTAAATTAGAAAATTTACAATGTTACAAACAAAATGGTTACATTTTGTCATAGATATAATAATGTAAGGATGTGTAATGGAAAATGCTGAATTAATAATTGCACTGAGAAAGACCTTAATAGCAGCTGAACCTTGGCAATGAAGTTATCGGTATAAGGTTTAGCTCTTCTATAGCAACTTCCATTTTCAAAGTACTACACTTAATTAGTAGAACTGGTAGAAGAGAAAATGACTCTTGTGTGTTCTAAATATTAACAGGATACAAACAAAACTAAAAACTTTTACAGAAAGCTGGAAGATGGAGAATAGTAAAAGATTTTTTCCATTCTCTCTTTCTAACCACCAGGACAGATATTTCATAGTATAGATTTTATAGAATAAAGCTATGATTTGGAGTTCTAGAAAATAAAAAAAAATTTAATTTGAATTTTCTCTAATTGGAAACACATTTCTTGGGTTTTCTCACCACTCGAAGTCTTCACACTCTCAAAGATCTTTTAACATTAAAACTATTTATATAATCAAGGGGGAAAAAAGAAAGGAAAAGGAAAAAGAAAGATACCATAATGAGATCAGCACTGACATTTAGAAAGTAAGTCCCTGAAGAAGAACTACTCTTTTTGCTGTGTTTTATAATTTTTATAGTTTGTTAGCAAGGGATTCTTGCAGAAGCTTTCTTCATTGCTACTCAAGAATATCTTTAATTAAGTAAAAAGGAGATGAAATGAGCATGCAGCAGAGGACTGTAAACATTTTTCCACATTTTGATAAACATTCCTGCCTTTTTTTTTACTTTTTTTTTTTTTCCTCCTGTAGCATTGATTCGTCTGCATTGTATACTAAATGGAAATGAGCAAGATGTAAAATTAATCCACCCTTGTAACAATCTGAAGAGAGTAATAATCTGATGCTTGCAAGCTGTTCCTAGAATAGGTCCTTCCCAAGCTACATTAAATTTTATTGTGTCTGTGCTTGAGTCTTAAATTACAGTGCATCACATTCTTGAACAATACAGGCAATGTAGCTCCACTCAAGTCAGTGGAGCTGTAAAGATTTTTCTCTTATGGGAGCAGTACCCCTAAGTATACAAGTCCTCACTGCAAATTTGGTGTTACAGTAAAGTATAGCAGTTTATGTGTGCTTATTCTGAGAAATCAGTGTATGGGTAACTGGGGATGTCTGGCTTAATTGCATTCAGGTCCCATATCAGTGATGTTCAAACTGTGGAGCCGTGTAACAACCAGCATCACTCTTTGTATACGAGAAGCTCAAGAGCAACAGTGAGAAAACATTCAGATTTGACAGCTAACTCTGTAAGTGTGCATTAGAGGGTAATACCCCTCCTGAAAAAAAAACAATTTAAGACTTCTGGGAATGGAGAATGGAAAATTGGCAAATCAATGGATAAACAGCTGAAAAAGGCAGAGGAGATAATTTGCTGCTTTCCTATTCATTATTTTTGTTGGTTGTTGGGTTTTTCTTGTGTTTTTTGTTGTTCTGTTTTCTTGTGTTAACGTTTCGTTTTTGGAGCAAGTGGAAGCTATGTATAGTGCCTCATCTGAGAACTGACTCTCCCCAATGAGCCTCTTAATCTTTGTAAACTCATGAGTTTATAGACCATGAACAAGAAAAGCTAAAGAATTCTGGATCTAGTGCTCAGGAATTGTTACCCTGGTACTCATACCCTGCAAAGAGGGAACCTTACGAAAACGAGGAAGTTCTCTTATGCACATTTCTGCGATAACAAAGAGACTGGTTTCATCATAAACGTTCACATGCACATCAGCACCAATCAAGTATAATTGCAGGAATCTGTGGGAAATTCTAGCCAAGTTTGGCCAACACTGATGGAAACTTTATAAAATAAAATAAAATTTAATCTGAGAGTAAAAATATCAAATATTTAAATATAGACTGGTTTTCTAATTTTTCTGCAAGGCATTGGAAATCTAGTGCTGACAAGTGAGGGGGAGGAAACACATTGAGTGGCTGGAAGGAACAGGAGGATTATCACATTTCTTTGCAGCAGCGGTTTGGATTTATGTTGACATAAGTAGCTCAGGAAACTGCACCCTTATCCTTGCTAAGTCTTCCTTGTGCCTCTTTATGCCATAGTTACTTTGGAATATTACTTCTAAAACTCAGAACACACAGCTTTAATAATGCAAAGTGTATAGGGTGCTGGTGACTTGCTATTCACACAGCTATAGTCTAGCTGTGTAAAGCTGGGTATGAGAGATACTACTCCACTTCTGAGCAGTGGAGGAAACAGTAAGAATGGAAGGATCCTAATGTGTTCAGAAATGTCTTCCTGAAAATTCGTCATTCCCTCTCCACCAGTGATTTTTCTGGTGGAGATAATTTACATATTAAGCCAAAGCCAGGAGTTAAAAAATTTTCTGGAAGTTCTTGGCCTGAGTTACTCACTCTTTGTAAAACTTGTAGCACATTTCAAACCTTCTTTTCTGCAGTGCAATAATGATTTCCAGACCTTGTGAAGATGTTAGTGATTTGGGTAACTTACCTTTCTCTGAGATTAATTATTAATCACATTGTATTTCAGGAATGAAGTATGACTATTAATATTCTGTTAATCAAACAGGATTCTTTTAGTGAAAATGAAATCCATTTATTTTAGAGAAATGAGACATAAAAGAGGTTTATGGAAATATAAGTTCATTTACTTTTCTCCCCATATTGATGTATTAATATTTTTTGGTATTTGACTTCATAATTTATTGAAAAATAGATCTATTAGTATCAAAAAAGCTCAAATTTCGGTAAATAATTATTATTAGGTTTAAGTGCCCTTGGAACATCAAATAGAAAGAAGCATGTAGTTAAGATTTTACTAGATTTTATCTTAATATTTTGCATTGCTTGTGATGTGATTTTTATATCAGTGATATTCTATTCAAGGCTCTTGCTCTGAAATTTTTGTTTTAAAAATGCTCTAAACTCAGGTTTGAGACTGTAAAATAGAAAACCCTAAAAGCTTCATTTGATTTGTCATAGATGATGCTGGTCAAAACAGTGTCTGGGAATCGGAATGCTCTATCTGATCAGGCTTGCTGGTGGATAGATCATAATTCTTCTGCAGCCTGACCTTTATTTCTGGCTTTGTTACCATTTTTCTGGATAGAGCTGGAATAAAAATGCAAATCAGTAGTTTCTGGAAAGGCAAAGTCCCAGAAGCTACTAAAAAAATGGAGGGAATTTTCCATTGGTCCCCATGGATGTAAACAAAGTAAATTAAGATTCTCCATGCATTTAGAGTTATGGAAGTTAGTTAGCATTGGAACCTTGTTTGAAATTTCTTAGGTGGCTTTAGCTTTGAGAAATCCCCCTTGATACTTGTATGGGAGTATCACTGTACATTGAGGTAAGATGGTATCTTGTTTCCTCTGTGAAGTGCCATAAATCCACTGATGAAGGGTGTTATATAAAGATTTTCCAAAGGGGCTGCAGCTGTGGAAAAACGTGTCCCCAGTGACAAAGAGCACTACACTTAAAAATATTAATTTCCACTGTCTGAATGTGTTTTCAAAAAGGAAATCAAAAGAAACTTGCATAGAATTTCAGCTTTTCTTAGCCAGTGAAACACTCAAGGGGGGAAAAAATAGAAAATCTGTTCTTTCATCTCTTACGGACTGTAACACTGTAGGCAGAGGCTTAGTACATTTCTTTCTCTAATTCTCCTATTATTATGAATTATCTTCTGCTCACAGCTCAAGCTATTTTTACAAAAAAAATCCCATGTTCCATACACGATCATTTTACTGTACCAAGCAGCTACAAGCACTCCAAGCATTATTCCTCGATATTCTCCTCTAGGATTGTAGGGTTACTTTAAAAAGTTCTTTCAGTTATTGCTTTATTATTTAATATTACAGTAACTCTCATCCATAGCTTTTGTTTTTACTATTTTGGAAGCACCAATAGTGTCTGTTTTGGAGAAAGAGCAAAACAATTGTGGAATCATAAATTGTTCATGAAATTGTAAGCTTTGTGGTTTGTGCTGGAGTCAAAGAAATTACTGTCATCTAGGCAGGCTAGATTGGCCCAGCCTGCCCCAATAATTTATTTTTGTTATGCTTTGCTATAAGGTTTAGATGCCACATTTTGGAATATGTTGTGTGAAAATTGAGTGCATTCTAAAATCCCAAGTCAGTTTGCTTCACTGCATTGCATATCTTAATATGTAACAGGCTACCTGATGATCTTGGGTGGAAAGCACAACTCACAGTTCTCCTCCAAGCAAAAAGTAATTTAAAAAGAATGATGTGAAAGCCTACCTTGTGCAGGCAACAGTTTTATTTTGAGGCCTGTTCAAGACTCAACATTTGAACTCTGTTAGGATCTATGGAACCATCACTGTATTCTGCTTTAGTACTTGGCAAGTACTAGTACTAGTACTTCAACATTGCTTTCTCTAGAAGCAGATATGTAAGTAAAGCAGCAGACATACTCGACACAAAAATGTTAATGAAATGTGTCATTCCACTTCATGCACCTTTACGCACGAGGATGTATGGACAAAAAAGTAGGTATCATTTAATTTCCATTGCTTAATGTACATTCTGAAATGCCATCTGTCAGTTTTCTGATGGGCTTAATATAAATCTATATAGAGAAAAATTTCAGTTAAAAAAAAATACAGAAACAGGAAGCTCTTAGTAAATTAGCACTCTTTATGCTTTTACTGATTACTGAATCACAGGATGGTTTGGAATAGAAGGGACCTTAAAGGTCACCTAGTTCCAACTCCCCTGCATGTGCAGGAACAACTTTAACTAGACCAGGTTACTCAAAGGCCTGTTCAGCCTGGCCTTGAAATCATGTAGTGATGTAAATACACTTGAATTAAAAAATACAAATGAAGAAAAAACCCAGCCAAACGAACAAAAAAACAACACCCAAACCCCAATATGTTTGTACCAGCAAAAGAAATGGTTGTCACATTTTCAATGTGCCCTTTTTTCTCTGTGTCCTATATGATTTTAGTTACATGGCTGAATTTGTCTGTTCTGCCATCTGTATTTCAAAACACTGTAGTGTGCTGAGTTTTTTTTCCTCAGCCCCTCATTGTAAACAAAATCTGTTCTTGGTTCTTGCCTGAATGCTGTTTCCTAAGCCTTTACAGTATGTCTTGGCACTACACTCAGTCTGAAATAACTTTTCATTGTATGAGAAGTTAATGATCAGAGCTGATGAAATTCAAAACTATGTTCTTGCAGCACACCTGGCTTTTATATTCCAGCTATGTTTGATGAACCACTCTGCTAGCTTAATGGGAGAACAAACTTAAAGATTAGTTCATTCTGAGGCCACATTTGTTTTTGAGGATTCACGGAGAATCCATTTCTATTTGGTTTGTTGCAGTGGTAATCCTGATGGAATTGCTTCTTGAAAAACTGAAAAGAGAACACTTTACAACATAAATGCACAGAAAATAAAATTTTAAAAATGTGTGCTATTATAATCCAACAGCTGTTGTGTATTTCTTCAGAGGCTTATAGAAACTGTTACACACCTGGGTGTGGATGTTCTCACTGTCTTAAATAAGAATACGGAGATAAAAGATAAAGTGGTTGTTTATCTTGGAGACACTTGCAGGTTGCCATTAAGATTACATCTAATGTTTAAAAGTCTTTCAAATTTTATGGGAATACATCTTATAAATATATTTCAACAGTCACAGAACTTTTAATAAGATTTTTAGTACTTTTCTTTACATCTAAATACATATATATATATGTATATGCACAATTCAGTGGCAGACTGATAGTTAGATGCACATGGAAAGATATAAACTTAAACCTCCACATATGAATTACCTTAAAATCCATAAAATTTTTAGTAATGTATTATAATGTACATGTTATAGGGACTCATGTTTCGCTTAGAATTTGGATGAAATATTTTAAAGGTTTAGTTTGCAGCTGCTTTTTGGAAAAAGTGGGAGAAAAAAAGAGAAAAGGAAAAAGTGCTCATTGCTCATAATGACAGTTTCTTTATATAGGGCAGGGTCTTGAGCCATTAGGAGTAAGCATCTTGTGCCTAGAATATGTAAAGAATGGTGCATTTTAATATTATTGGAAAATTAGGTCGTTTTTTATTATTTTGAGGCAACACATGCTTTGTTTTGCAGAAAATACTTGATGATACCATTCTATCTGTGGCTATTACACACCAGAGAATTAAATAAAAATCAGTGTGGACTGAAAACAAAGACATCTCCTCACCTTCACTCACTTTCTGCGAAATTAAAAATTTTTACAATCATTAAACAACCATGGGGATGTCTTCATTACACATTTAGCTGGGAGAAAGGTAAAAATTATTTTAAAACCTCCCTATAGGGTTATTTTAATTAGATTCTCAATACGCTTAACATTTTTAAAAGTAATTCTGTAGAAGAATTTTAAGAGACTTTAGAAGAGAATATGTTTGTTTTCTTTTAACATGGTACAACATACATTTGCCCTTAGCTGGACAAAACTAAGTTGATCAATAATGTTACATGCACATTTTGTAAACAATGTTTTAACTTGGTTGTGAGAATTTCAACCCCTTCTGATGTTTTTTTTTTTGCATTGTAGTCTGTTTGGAAACATATCACTTCTCACATGTCACCTCTCATTAAAAGCTTTTCCTTTTCCATGCATGCATTTCCAGCTGAGCTAATTACCTCTATCTGTACTGTTTCCAGAATTTTGCCAATCTCAATTTTATTAGAAATTAATTTACTGTAAGCCTTGAGGATGTAGGAGTGCATATATATATGTATATATATATATGTAATTGTTATGTGCCCAGGAAGTCCTGCCCACAGTTAGGACTGTAATGCTTATTAAATATTTTCTAATATTGATAAAATGATTCTTTACTGACTACTGTCAAGACTGAAGTTTGCAAAATATGGAGGACCCTAAGATTTGCACTGTGAGTAACAATTTTTTGGTGATAATATTATTCCAGGAAAGCTTTATTTAAAAGCTGGGGTTTTTTGGTTGTTTTTTGTTTGTTTGTTTGTTTTGTTTTGCTTTGCTTTGTTTTGTTTTGTTTTTATAGCCATCTTACTTCCTTAGTCATGATGTCAGCATTCATAGAATTAATACAAAACAAATACCTAATGTTCCTTGAATCCTGTGTGTCTTAGACTTACAGAGTCCCAATACCAATTATAAAGAGCAATCACATTTGAAT
This sequence comes from Florisuga fusca, assembly GCA_038090715.1. Lineage (NCBI taxonomy): Eukaryota > Metazoa > Chordata > Aves > Apodiformes > Trochilidae > Florisuga > Florisuga fusca. The sequence continues at coordinate 13,061,224 of JAAWXA010000025.1, read as the reverse complement.
TTCTTTGGGGTGAACAGTCTTGGATCTGTGCCCCTAACTGAAGAATACATTTCAACAGTTCTTAAGCTTATCAGTATGGACGCTGCATCTGTATGATTTAAGGACTTTTCATAATACTTAGAAAGCTTTGAAGTCATGTAAAGACTAAAACTCTCCTTGAAAAAAGTAATAGAAAATTTATTCATGGATTTAAAAAAAGCTACATTCTTAAGGCATTTTAAGATTAAATCTCACTAATTAAAGATTAAGAAATAAGGAAGGCTTATATATTGATATTCAAACCAGTACTTTTCTAGTACACTCTAGTTACTCAATGCAGTTTTAATAACAGGCTTGTTTGTCCCATTAAGCAGCAGTGATTTGCTATTGTTTAGCAGCAAATAAACACATTTCATATTGATGTTCAAAGGATGGTGGAAGATAGGAATATAGGGATTTTTATTTCTTTTTTTGCTTTCTGCTTTCATTACTCAGTGTATTGCTTTGCAGGCACCTATGCAGGTGGCAAAAGTGAATACAAGGCAATAACCATTATGTTCATTTACTTTGCCATTTAGGAAACACAGATGTTAACTGTACAATAACAAGGTGGTTCTTACTGTAACAGTCCTGCTGTTAGGTTCTCCTGCTATTGCAGTGTGCTCTGGCATGTGTGAGACATTTATTGCTGAGTATTTGTAACTATATCAGATAACTGTTAATGTTGTTCTCGCACTTTTTACTTACCATTTCAAAACAAAAGAGGAAGTTAGCTTTGTGTGTTCTTCATAAGAGATTTCTTATTTCAATTTATGATATTTCATTCTCCAAGAATGTGTTCCCTTGCTGCCATGAACAAGTGTTCCTAACATGCATTTGGAGTAACAGACATTTTAGGGGTCTCACCTCTTTTATTGTTTGTAGTCTGTGAATTGCTGTTTGCTACTTTGACCAACAAATACTCATCTTCAGTGTTCAAGATTTCCTAGTAATCATGCAGTCATAGAATAGTAGGTTGGAAGGGAACTCTGTAGACCTTGTAGTCCAACCCTCCTGTTGAAGCAGGTTCACCTGGAGCGGGTTGTGCAGAGTGGCATCCAGGCAGGTTTGGATATCTCCGGAGAGGGAGACTTCGCAGCCTCTCTGGGCAGCCTCTTCCAGTGCTCTTTCACCTTCACAGTAAAGAAGTTTCTGCTTGTGTTCAGCTGAAACTTCCTGTGTTCTAATTTGTCACCACTGTCCCTTGTCCTGTTGCTGAGTACCACTGAGTCTAGCCCTATTCTTCTGACAGCTGTCTTTTAAATATTTATAACCATTGATAAGATCCTCTCTGTCTTCTCTTTTCAAAGCTAAAGAGACTCAAGTCTCTCAGCCTTTTCTGATAAGTGAGATGCTCCCAGTCATCACTGTAGTCTCTCCACTGGACTCTTTCCATCAGTTCCTTGTCTGTCTTGTACCAGGGAGCCCAGAATTGGGTACAGTATTCCAGATGGGGCTTCACTAGGGCAGAGCAGAGGGGGAGCATAACCTCCCTTGATATGCTGGCTACACTTTTCCTAAGGCACCCCAGGATGCCCTTGGTGGTCTTGGATACAAGAACACATTTCTGATTTATGGTTAACTTGTCCTCCAGGAGTCCCAGGGCCTTCTCAGCACAGTTGCTTTACAGCATTTCATTGCTGTTGATCACAGCCCTCTGAGCTCTCAACATTCAGACAGTTCTCAATTCAACTCACAGTCCAGTCATCTCACCCACGCTTCCTAAGCTTACCTATGAGGCTGTTGGGGCAGACAGTGTCAAAAGCCTGGCTGAAGTCAAGGTAGACAACATCCATTGCTCTCCCCTTATCTACCTAGCAAGACATGCCATCATAGAAGGCTATCAGATTGGTCAAGCATGATTTCCCCTTGGTGAATCCATGTTGGCTATTCCTGACAACCTTTTCTTCCACATTCTTAGAGAGGAAATCCAGAATGAGCTGTTCCGTTACCTCTCCAGGTACTGAGGTGAGGCTGACTGGCCTGTGTCCTGGGTCCTCCTTCTTGCCCCTTCTGAAGACTGGAGTGACTATTTTTTTTCATTCATGTACCCTAATTTGTATCAATACACTGAATATATGCGTGCCTCACAGATGCACTCTCAGTGGCTAAAATACTTTCACTCCTGGAGAAAAAGCAGAAAATTGAAGCTGAATCATGAAACAAAGGTCAAAGCTTCAGAGGAGTTTAAAGGAAGAAAAAAAAATGCAGTAGAACTGTCTATATTTTTTTTTAGCATCTATATTGATCGAACATTTCCTGTCCTTGAGTTACTAGGACCTCAGGGCACGTCTGGAATCCTCAGTGGTACTACTAACTATATAGTTATATCTGCTTAAAATTAAGAAGGGAAAAAAATTAACTGAAAAAAGAGCAATCTGTAATGTGACTACAAAGTTGATGATCAGTAGTTAAAGTTCAGTTATTGATAACTGTACAAGTAAATAAAATCTCAACTCTGAGAAATATTTCAACATGTTTAGAATTGAGCAGCCTTGCTGATGACAGCAGCCAGAACTCCTCTGTACTGTGCTTGCTACACCAGCTCACATCTAGAATATGAATTGAAATTCAAGGCCTCAGTTTTAGCCACCAAAGCCATTTGTAGGATTGGTCTAAGCTATGAGAGACCATCACCTTTAGTTTGTGATTATGACCTCCCTAAAGAACTGCATTCCTCTGGAACAATGAAGCTACCAGTCAATTTAAGAACCCTGATTACAGCCTGTCATCCCAAATGTATTTTGTTCACTTCTGCTGTAAAAGAAAGGTGCAAGACAGGGACACAAATATTGTCATCATTGTTGAGTAAAGGCCTTATAGTATAATTAACAAGCCATTGGTATATTAGAGTAATTTGAATGTTGAAAGACATGTTTGTTTGTTTTTCTTTGTAAAAACTTGGAGGCACCTTCTCTATATGTTCATTCGTGCTTTAAATTTTCTATATTACATGTAAAAATAAGTTGTGGATCCTTTTTCCTGGTTCTGATCCTGCAGAGAGTTTCAGTTTTTCTATTCAATGCTAAAGACTCTCATCATAGGCATATAAAATATCACAGTACCGTATATAATCTATTTATTAAAAATCTAGTTAAATCAAATATTGAGAATATTAGGAATCTTCTGTTGGTTTCTTCATCTGTCAAAAGGGTATGCACATCTTGCTGACATGCCAACACTGCTAGTGTCAGGGTTTAATTAATTCATAAATTTTGCTGAACCTCATTGTAGTGCAGTTCATCTGGACTTAATGAAAAAAACAAAACTATTTTCTTGAATCTGAGAGCAAAATTATTTTATTTCTCTGGACAGATGTTTCCTGTATATTTGCAACATTCATCTCTCTTAAATAATTGATACAATTTTCAGAAAGAAAGGATGGTTCCTAAACCCAGAATCATGTCTAGCTATTTTTCTTTTACCTTATTTGTTGTTTTATTTTAATCTCTTTACCAGGTCCACAGTGACACTGATATTTTTTAATAAAATGTCAGCAGGTGACAGTCCATGACAATCCATGATTCACTGGTGCCATTTTGTAGTTTTATATTTGCACGCATGGATGAGATCGATATCTTAACCTTTTCATCAGGTGACAAAATGTGAGTTTGGGATACTTATAACTGAACTAAGATTGTCATGACTTCTTTGGTAATAAGCATTTTGTGATCAGACCTACAGTGAAGTTACCAAAAAGACTGCTGGTTAAATGAGTGTCTTACTGCTGTGCTATAATGGCATTCATATGCATGTTTTTCCCTACTATCAATCATCTTATTCTTTTTTTTATTTGAGGCTCTCTGACAGCTGCCTCTGTGCAGTGTACTTCCCAGTGCTATCAGTGATTTTGGAACCACAAGGGCTTTCTTGAGGTTAGCTTGCAGGCTGTTGGAATAGCAAGTTATTCACTGGCTGATGGCTTGCTTTTTCAGTGAAAGATATTTTTTTCTTGAGATAACATGTGATTGCATCCTGTATTACTTTCTGAGCTTTAATGAAAACAGTTGTTTGCACTGATTTTTAATGACAATTTATTATTTTAATTCTGAGGTATAAGCAACTAGCTATTTTATATTTGGTTTTGTAGCATCAAAAATAGATTGGCTGAAATGGTTTCAGAAAAATCATATCCAAATTTGCTGGTGTATATTTAAAAATATTTTTGTCATTGTCCTCTGCATCTTTTTTTCCAAAATAGTATGTGTTCTGCCTTTGTTGAGTTTCATTAAACCAGTAAATCTGCAAATCATTCTTTTTTTCCAAGTTGTGTATAAAAGAAGCAGAATTGGCTTGCACTTTTATCTTTCTTTCTTTCTTATATCTTTCGGGTCTACCTTGAAGAAATGAAATGGTCCTGCATCATGCATTTGGCACTTTCAGGAAAGCTGGATGCTGTGCTTTGTCTTGTTTGCACTAATTGTAATTTAATACAAGTCATGATCAGATTTTATAACAAATTTATTGAAAGATTTAGCTTTTTAAAATGCAGTTAACTGAGATAAGAGATCTATTTCAATTATTGTAGTAAAAAAAATAATTAGAATGCTAACATAGCTTTCAAAAGATAAGCTAGATTTATTCAGGATTAATGTTCTAGGAAAATACATTTTTTGCATTGAGCAGAATTCAGGTTTTCAGCCCACACATACTTCTTTAAAAATTCATTTACAGTTCATTAAGTCCAATTAAGCATTAAATACTTCAACTGATTTGCTTCCTATTTTCTTAATTTGTAAATTATTGAAGTCCATAATAAATAAAAAAATAATGTTGTAGAATTGGTTTAGCTGTAATTGAAAGTAGTAAAATCTATGTTTTTGGAGTGAGATTAGTTAGCTTTTAAGGGGGTTGAAACTCAATTAGACTTGAGATAAGGAATAGGTATCTTCCCACCATCTTAGTAAGAACCATAATTTTCAGTTTTTGCAAATAAATTCTGCAGATCTTTTTCTAATAATGTAGCTCTTACTGTGGGCAAAGAACAGAACATGGCAAGCAAATTTGAAAACCTGTACTAGTAAGTGTATGCAACAATTCATTAACTCCACTGAGTTTTTTCCATGCACCTTAGAATTTAAAGTAATTCTGTAAACTGTTTCTTCATATGGTTGGCTAAGGCTGTAGAAGTTTGTGGTTCCTGCCAAAACTGAAATGTCTTTGTGTGTATCTATGTTTATGTTAAATTACTTGAATGGGTTAAGTAAAAATAGAGTTTTGTATTTGGTCAGTTTTAATTGCCTTTTCATGAGATTGTTATCTTCTGATTAACTTTGTAGACTAAACATGAAAACTGAAATTTCTACCATTCTCAGCAAATTCATCAATATTATCATGAGTTCCTGTCTGTGGGAGAGGTGGTAACGCTGCAACAACTACTGTTTGTGGGTTTCCTTCTATCTTTTTTCACCTTTGCTTATGAATATAGAACAGTGGAACCTGTTTGTAGGCTTGGAGGATGCTATGGTTTGTGAGGAGCTGGGACTGCAAGAGACAGTATATAAAGTATATAAACAGGCAGTGGCTATTTTCAGTCTGAGCATAATGTGTTTTATCATGAATATTTCTACGGACTTCCTCCCAAGAATGCAAAGTGCTAAGTTGATGATCAAGGGACAACTGGTGTCTTAGCTGGTCCTGTCTGACAAACTAAAAAGAAAAGTGTTTACTTACTTTTAACATATGAGAATGTTCCTAATTTGATGCAGAACTAACCTTTTGTCCACAGCAGAAGGTTGAATTTGCTTTTGTTTTAATTTACATGAGTCATACCTCTGGAAAATCCTTCAGCCATCTGCCTTCAGTCAATAAATCCGTTTTTAATTCCCATTGATTCTTATTAGAAAGATGGAGAAAATCCACCCATCTGTTTGATAGACATACTATGTCCACAGGGGGAGAATGTTGAGACTTTTATCACTCTTTGCTTTAGGGGTGGGGTGTATAATAAGGCAGAACAGTTGCAGTAATCTGTGGAAATGTTCATTTTGTGCTGCTGAGAGAGTCTTTCCTTATTAATTCATTGAGTAATTAAAAAACAAAATATTATGATACAGCAGCAATTGAGTGCTAATACATGTGTACAAGATCTCTTGCTTCTGACATGATTAATTCTACTGAAGTAAGTAAAACAACTTAGAAAACAAGTCAGAAACTGTCAAGGAAAGTTTAGTGGCATAGAAATAGAATGGGGCAAGGGAAAGAGATGTGATGTGAATTGGCCTTTAGGATATAAGTTCTTGTAAAAACAGAACTTTTATGTTTACTGAGCATATTTTTTTTTAATTTGACCTGATTTTAGTGTCAAATGGCAAAAGAACAGTAAGAGAAACCACATCTGTTTTGAAAGCTGCTGTTTAAACAGCCAGTTCTTGTTGCTGACCAAATATTTCTGTTCTGACAAAATATTTTTCTTTATATTTATTAATATCCTAATGCACACAAAGAAATACTTACATTACATTATGCCTGCTGATATTCTGCTCAGAGGTCTACCTTTGGCAAAAATGTTACTTTCGGTATTGTGTGATGAGAACTTTCTCTGAAGGAAAATACTGACTACAGACTGTTTCAGGAGGTGATGTTGTGGCAGCATGTGTTGGTGATAAAAGACAACTCGGAGAATTGCCTGAATATGTGAATGCTAAACTGAGATTTTTCTTTGCTGAAAACAACTTGCATTTGTCAACTCTTATGATGAGATATACATGAGATATAAAGTTAGTTAATGCTCAGATCTGAGTTTATTTGACCTATTTGAACTATTTGACCTATTTGACCTATTTGACTCTATTTGACCCTATATTCCCATATTTGAGCTCTTGGACCAACTCTAGAGGAGGGCCACAAAGAGGATCAGAGTGCTGGCACACCTCTCCTATGAAGACAGGCTGAGAGAGTTGGGGTTGTTCAGCCTGGAGAAGAGGCTTAAAGCAGCCTTCCAGTACCTGAAGGGCACCTACAGGAAAGCTGGGGAAGGACTTTTTACAAGGGCATGTAGTGATAGGACAAGGGGTAATGGCTTTAAAGTAGAAGAGGGGAGATTTAATTGGATATTAAGAATGAAATTCTTGTGTGAAGGTAGTGAGACATTGGAGCAGGTTGCCCAGGGAGTTTGTGGATGCCCCACTCCCTGAAAGTGCCTCCCCTTGAACACTTAGGAATTGGATGGGGTTTTGAGCAATCTGGTCTAGGGGGAGGTATCCCTGCCCATGTCAAGGGGGTTGGAACTAGATGATCTTCAAGGTCCTTCCAACCCAAACCATTCTATGCTTCTATTACCCTTTGCAAGAAGCTTTGAAGTAAAGCATCAATAATGTTTTTTGTTCAGTGTGAATTTCAGTATATACCTAATGTTAAGAATGGTATTAATGTATATATTGAAATACTAGATAGCAGAAATGTTTCTGGTGTTTAGGCTTCAGCAGTACCTACTGGGAGTGGTTTTTGCTTATGCACAGGTAAAGTCATCGCTGTGTCCTGTTCCCCTGCCCCCATCTTGCATATTTAATTCTGTCTCCCTGTCCTGATCTAAACTATTTAAAACATCAGGTTTTTGTGTTGTTTTACTTAAGACTTGCTTAGTTTTAAAATACCTGTTCTTACTGTTACAGTTTTCCTTATGTATGTTTGGTTTCTCTCAGCCCTGTGTGGAAAAAAAAACCCAAGGAGCAATACATTTGTTAATCTGCCTGTGACCTTCAGAGCTCTGGAATTGCTTGGGCTATTGTTCATAACATGCATGGCACATGTGGACTTGTAAATTTATTCTGTGGAGGTTTTTTCTGTCCTTTTCCTAGTCCTTTAGAACTGTCAGAAGGAAACACCAAATATCATGCCCTGTTAGGATAAAGATGGGGTTTTCAGTTTAGAGCCTGAGTGGCTGCTTTCAGCACCTGAAATGCACCCACATCATGACTTGTCATCAGAAGCTTTGCACTGAGGAAAGAAAAAGAGTCAGTCAGCGCCAATAAATGGGTAAGATATTTTTAGCAGCAGCAATGTCAGTGCCAATGCCATGATTGTCACCACATGCCCCTGTTAAAAAAGGAGGTGATCTCCCTTTTCTTATAGTCTCATGTCAGGCCTCTTGCAATTAAATATTTTCTGAAATAGATTTTCTTTTACTTTTTTTGGTGTCTTCTAGCATCTGTTTAGTATCAGAGACTGAGTCTGCCAGGATGCCTCAGGGATATTTCTGAAGCCTGGGCACTTGTTCAGGCCAGAAGGGCTGTCCCCACATTCTTTAAGGTCGGATCAGCTTTACCATCAGGAGTACAGAATGTGAGAAACATGGTAAATCTCTTCTCTGGCACACATTAATTGAGAATTAAGGTCATTAGAGCAAAGTGTCATCTTCTTCATGGAATTATTTCTCTATTACTTAGCATATGTTAGAACTGGAGGTTACCCCTATTTGTCTCAGGTGATACATCCCATAACCAAATGGATTTAAAACATTCTTCAAGAGAATTAAAAATAGTACTCTTTGGAGTAAATTCAGGCACTTTATTTTACCACCTAGTAAATAGGTTCATATTTACTAATCAATTTCCACCTTCAGTATTATGTCTTATCATATTACTGATACTTTTTTTCAGAAGGACTTGTGGCTCTGTGGAGCTGACCATGTATCAACATTAGAAAATTAGCTCTGTTTGGTGTATACAATGACAGATGTCAGAATTCATCAGTAAAATTAAGCTAATGCTGAAATAATAGGTTCTCTTTGCTTCAGATGCAAAAGAAGGCCTTTCTTTTGGCATCTTAATGATTGGCACACATATGGTACTTTTTATATAGACATGTTGTTCTGTCTGACACTTGTCTTGAGCTATGGTTTGGAGATAGTCATCATTGTAGTTGGAAGTCAGCTGCATTACATTACTAAAAAACCATGGTCCAGTAGTCAGAGAAATAAAAAAACTAAAATAAATTGACGTTAATTAAATTTCCAATTGATTTAAATTAAATTTAAATGAGATTTGAATTGATTAAATTAATTCAAATTGAAAATCAAATTATTTGAATTGAAATGACAGGCCATTAGTACCCCCAAGCAGCTGGGAGCATGAGCAAGGGCAACTGGCCCAGGGTGCCTGCCAGGGGTGTCCCCCACCACTCACCTCACACATCTTATAAAGAGGGGATGTGGGGAGAGAGCTCAATTTCCTGGGGCTCCTCCCTCTTGGCTTGCTGCCCCCTCTGTTACTTCAGAGTACTAAGCCAAGTATAAACTTATGTACTTAATACCGGTGTTAGTTTTATTTCATTAAATCCATTTACATATCAACCTATGGGGCTTCTCTCCTCTTCCTGATCTAACTTCTTGAGTGGTCAGAGGTTATCCAGTGGGAGCAAAACCTGTTTCAGTTTATCCCTGGATATGGGCTAAATGAAGACATAGACATACTTATTAAAAAGTATTTTTGATGGAATCATAGTTATATCATGGTTTGAGTTTGAAGAGACCTTTAAGAGAGTTCCAACCCCCATACAATGGGCAGGGACATCTCCCATTAGACCAGGTTGCTCAAAGCCCTAACTGGAGTTGTTAAGCTCTATCACACACTTTACCCAAAAAATATAATTGTATAAAAAGAGTCTTGAATTTTCATGGGATTTTAGTGCGGCAAAACTTTCAGTATACACTTTATGCAATAACAGCTCAACTGTTCAGAGGCACTTAATTAAACAAAGACTAAAATGAAAGTGTGATAATATACTCTGCTAGTTCTTAGAACAAATTGTATTTTAGGTTAGGAAAATAAACTGGAAGCAATGTATTTCTAATCAAAGTGGCATTACCTCAGAAAAAAAATAGTACCAAAGAAACCTTAGTTATTTTTGAGAATTGAAATGATGGGAGGAGCTATGTGAATATTCCGTAATTCTCATGAAAAATTTGTGTTGTAAAACACCTGGCAAGAAAACAGTCAGCATTATGTAATGCCAAATTCCAGTAATTTTCTGTCCAAACTTTCCAAATACTGACTCTTTTTGTCTGGAAAAATACCAAGCTTAAAAACTGAATATGTTTTTAGCTGTTGTATATGTGCATCTGATTGGTGGTGTATATGTATATATTTACATAATCTTCCTTGGAGCACAAGTTCTGTGTCCCTTATACGTCTTATTTTAATTTTATAACAAATATTTTTCCAGAAATTCATTTGCATGTAATTTTTGCTAGACTTTTAAAATGTGAAATGGAATACAGTCCTAGGTTAGAAATATAGTATAAAAAAAAGCCAGGACTTCATATTTGGGCTTTAACCTTACTCTATATAAAACGATAAAATATTGATATTTCAGTTAAATTTTAGCTACTTCAGATTCTGGCATTTTTGTTGGTTGTTGTGTTGGTTTTGTTTTTTCTAAAAAACATTGTTTTTTAAAGTAAGCCTCGTCAAATTATACCATTTCTTTCCTAAATGATAATGGAAAAGATAGCTTTAATTTCTTGCTTAAATTTTGGTAAAGCTCAACTTGAATGTAGGCTCCCCACTTTGAGAGAGATTAGTGTTGTAAGTTAATGATAATCAGTAGACATTATTTTTTGAAGTGTGTGAAGGATTGTATCTAGTCACAGAGCATCAGTATGAAACTGAATAGAAAAAAAAATATGTAAGTCTATGTGAATAAGGACATTTCCTGCTGAAGACTGTGCTGAACGGAATGCTTCAAAGTAAAGCTTCAGTTGCAAGAAAACAAAGCTATGAACTTCATGGCAAGTGGTGAAAAGCTGAGGAGTCTATTTTTAAAATGTTTTTCTGCATTAAAGCATAGATAAAGATACAGGGCTGTACATACAGACAGTAACATCTTTGAAACAATTACAAGGTCATTGGGTTTTTTGTAGCTGTATAGAGAAGGCTCTGACTTCAACATTTATTTTATCATGGTGAAGCTAGAGTAAAATTACTGTTCTGCTACCTTCTCTAGGTAGCCTTTTCTGTGACTGTGAAAGGAAACAATGATCCAAATTCTGTTTAGGGGTGACTGGTCAAAATGCATTTGTGTACAATCCATAGCTTTGCAAGATAAATATAATATCTCTAAAAGCAGTGGCAGGTGAGCTTATGTAGGGCTAGGTCTTCTCTAGCTTTTGATTTGCACAGCTCTAACTTCAAGGATTATTACAGGCAAAAAAATAATTGTGTGTGATGGCAATTTATTGTTAAAACAATACAGAATTTTTAATATAAAACCTTCCCAGCGGGTATTACCAATGTGTGTGATTGTCACAGTAGTTTACTCTCTCCTCATCCATCCTGTAATAATATTGCAAGGCCTGTGATAAGGTGTGTCATTGCAAAGTGCTAAGCAGCCATGTTTACAATACTTAAGCCCTTCAGGATATCTAAGGGCGTTACTGGTACCTGTCTTTGTAGCACAATGCTGTCTTTTCCTACATCACCTTTTTTAGTTTCTGGAACAGTGAATTAATAATGTAGAAATTTAGAGTAAATCACCTGGTAACTTGAAAATAAGTGGGGCTGCACACGGATTTCAACAAGGTTCTGATTTCACCTTTTGACATTGTCTTTCCAACCATAACCTAACAGTTTCTAATTATTATTTTTTTTAACCTCAAAATACTATTTCAAGCTTACACTAAATACACTAGAGAAACACTTAACCTAGAAGTGATACTTTAAAGTAGGAGTCAGCAGCCTGATCACAGGTTAGGCTAGTGCCAGATCAATATGGTTAGGTTAACATGCTGGTGTGCATTCAAAGGCAAATTGCATGCTCCTCTGCTTGAGTTACAATTTATAAATCTTGTTTTCCTCCTTCTATTGCTAGCATATTCCTGTGTGTCTGTGGGAAGGGTGGAGAAAGCAGAGAACAAGGACAGAACTGAGGCTCAGCCTGGGAAGCACTATTTATATCTTTTCTTTTGGCCAGATAAAATCAAGTTTTACCACTTAATGACCTTGGTCCACTGTAGCTCAGATATATATGACGAATACATTTTACTTGTTTCAAAAATTGCCTGGTGGTCAAACGACTATTGCCTACCCTGTTTACCTCTGTCAAAACCAAATATGAATTATTTATGCTTAACAGCCTTTAATTGCAACTGAGATTGAGTAAAGTTTTTTTCATTTTCCTACTTATTACCAAAGAGAAGCAGGTTCTAATAGTAAAACTTAAAAACAAACCCAAGCAGAGACAGAGGAGGAGAAGGAACCTCTCACCTATCTTCATATCCCTCCTGATTATGATCTCAGAGTGCTCTTGAATCCTTACAGCCTTTTACCCCCACTCTTGCTGAGGTATACTTCTGAAACTTAGGTTACTACAAAAAAACCTGCAGTAGATGTAAGCATAAGATAGATATTTCAAGAAGAGACTAGGAAGGTTTTTGAAGTAATTTTTTCTGTGTTGTTGAGGCATTTGGTTTAACTAAAAACTGGGCTATTTGCTTCAAATATGAATTGGAAAACCAATAATTTTTTTGTTAAATATGAACCTGTAAATATTGAGCATCTTTGGAAAGCCCTCAGGAAAAAAAAAGAAGCCATGTCATTTTTATTTTGTCTTATTTTAAATAAAAGAAAGCCCTCTGAACCATGCCTTGGAATGAAAAGCAGACCCCTACATAGATTTATGGCTAAGCTTATCATCCCAAAGGATTTTCCATCCCTTCTGGATTTGAAATACTTTTTAATCTTTTTAGTTTAGGTGTTTGGGCTTTTTTTCAATGTAAGCCTGTAGCATTTCATAGCTTTCATAGGATCACTCTCGGTATTTCAAGTAAAAGAAAAATTAAGCCCCGTGGGAGGAAAACTAACAGCAACGTTTGGGTAAACTTCACTGGGGGGGAAGTAATATGCTCCATTAAATTTGTCTCAACCTTCATTTTTAGCAATGCCTGCCTTTGAGCCACACTGCTTTTATCTTTTTTTTTTTTTTTTTTTTTCCTTCTCAGTTTTTAACAAAGTACAAAGGACAAGGAAATCAAGACCATCTTATTAAGGTTCTATATGAATTTTTACTTATGGAATAGAAGTTGGTTTTTTTTTCCGTTTATGGTAAAAACAGAAAAACACATCTGAAAGCTTGAGCTGCATACAAGAGGACATCAAGACAGTGAATAGGTAATCTCTTCAGTGCATAGTGGGAAGAGAAGAATAATATGCTTGCTATAATCTGGTGTATTAGGGAAATTTGGTACACTTGTTAAATGTGCCTTTTTTTTTTTTTGTGTGTGTGTGTGGTAGAATACCTTGAGGCAAGCATCTAAGAAATTTTGAGAAATGATATCACTGGGTGAAACTGGTGTCCATTTGTCAGTTGTTTGAAGACAGGATCAGTCCAGTAGAAGAGTTTTGACTTTGCCAGTTACGAGCTCTGTTTATGATGTTTGTGATGCTAACATGTACTCCAAACAAGCCATACATTCAGTGTTTTCTCAGCAACGGAAAATGATGTTTTGATCATTATTGTCAACCTGCTTAGCGTTCAAATGTCATCTTAAAGGTGAAGGTTTGTATGACCTATTTTCTTCTGTCAAGATATCTGTGATATTTAACCACGCTGCATTAACAAGTAGAAGCCTCCCCACACCACTAACATGAATGCTGATTTTGGTGCTTTTCTTAATTTCCTAGTTACATTTTAGATAAATCTATCTCATTGCAGAAATATTTATTCTAACTAGTCCTGAAAAAAAAAAAAAAAATTGAAACAACATAACTTACCTTTCTATTTTCTTAATGCAAACTAGATTCATTTTTTAATGATATTCAACATAATGCTATATCTTTAAAGGCAATCAGAATAATTATTTTCTAATAATTATTTTAGCACTTGGAATCTGTTTATCTGTCTCTATAGACAGCTGCAGTTCTATTTTGTATATCAGCTGTGATAATCACAAGCATTTGCTTGTGAACAGATCCAACTTTTCATATTTTTGTGCCTGTCTGTTGGTGGTAGGGTGTTTTATGTTTATGCATATATTGCATATAAATAAACAACACTGTCTTGAAAGCTCTCTACGATTTTTGTTGTTCCATGTACCTGTTTACACAGAACTGAAGAACTGAAGTCCTAACACTGAAATCTGACAGTGTTGCTGAATATATCTTTAGATAATTATATATACTACAGAATAAGACTGGAAGCATCCCGTGTGCTCACTGAATGCTAAATTAGATTTAAAGGTAAAAGCCAAACTCTGAAAGATCAAAAATATTAACTAATTTTGTTTTAGGCACTCTGATTTCTTAAAGCTGGGCAGCTTCAGGGTTAAGGTTTGCAGCCTTAAACTCTCAGATTTTTAAAAAATTGTAGAAAGTTCTCACTTTTTATTTAAAAAACTAGCTGCGACAGGAAAAGATTTTAATGTTATTCTCTCTTTATCCAGGAATTTTTATTGAAAAATAGTGGCTTTGGGTGTAAAGCCCTCCTCCCTGCCCCCTCCAGCCTTAGGTCCATAGATCAAGTGTTAGGTCTATGGATAAGTGAGATTGCCTCTATTTAATTTCAGCTCCAGAGCTTCAGTGAGGAGAGTGGAGAATAAAGGTTTAAACTGTTGAGCTCCAGATTTGGAAAAATAAAGAGTTTGATATTGGAAAATACAATATTGTGAAATGATGCCTGAACCTGGAGTTTCTCTCTGATAAACCAAAAGCAATTTTGTTAGTTTAAAAGCTTCCTTTATCTGATAGGGTTACGAGTGAGATTACAACTTCAATGTTCCATCTTTAGAGACTGGATCCTGAAAAATAGCTGACTGGATGAAGACCTTCATGTTGTCTTTTGTTTTATGTTTGGAATTGAATTGTTATCAGACCACACCTGTAGTGACTTCTTCATCCTGTGTATGGGGGTATCTGAGTGCACATGAGTGTACGTTTGCAAATCTGTTAGTTTATATCTGTGGATATATATGTATATCATTTTGGACTAATTTCTCATTATTGCTCCATGGAATAAAATTTGTAGAGAAGAGTTTTGGCTGAGTAGGTTGTTCTGGCTATGTTCAGAATGCACGTAGCAGGGTGACCATAAACTTGCTGCTTGTCAGGCCTATTCAGGTTCAAAAGATCTGCTTCATGATTATATCTGTTTTGGAATACTTAAAACTGTTCGTAAGTGGTATGAAAACTAGTTGCTGCTTCTGGGAGAACCAAATTTATTTTAGTTTTGAAGGTAAAAATAGCTTTGTGGAATCCACTTGTCTTGTATAGATACAACTTAACTCACAATCCTAAAATTTCTAAAGAAGCCAGTTGTATCCAGCAGCTGATAACATTTGTGGAGATTGAGTCTCCATGAATATTAATGGTTACATAGCTCTTTGACATGCATTATTGCTGCTTTGTAGATGCTAAAGTAAGGAAAGGTGAAAATGCAGATATTACTCATAAATTGGTAAAAGAACTGAGAACAGATATCAGATAGTTTGTCTTTATTGCATTTTTAAATGATATGCTCTTTATTCCCTCCTTTATGTATACTAGTATTTTTCCCAAAACTATGCAATACAAAAGTCTGGCATCTGAATTTCGATTTAAGGAGTGACTCCAAGCTATTATCTCAGCTGGTTCTTCAATATTTTTCTGCAGGTGTTAAAGATAAATGTGTATATTTGTTTGCCAAGTAGTCATATATAACTAGTTAGTTTTGATATATGTCTTTCTCTTGTAAATTAAGTAAGACTTAAATTGTCAAATGCAACTTTTTTCTCTGTATTATGGGCAGTCTAGGAGAAAAATTGCTCTCAAAGTCTAACTTTCAGGCAGCCATTTCCTATGTAATGGGAAATGCAGCTGCAAAACTGTTGTACTGAATGGAAGGAAATGGCCTAATACTTCCACTTTTCTAGTATTTTTTAGTTTGAATTAAGTCAGCCTTAGGTCTATCACTACTTCAGAAATTGCAAGATACAGGACTGGAAAATCACACTTTGATTCCCATGTGTTTGTTTTCTCACTCTCGGTTTCCTGTAAACCTTCTAGGGTTGCATAGACATGTCAGAAAGCTTGTGAAACACAATCATAGTGGAAGTTTCTGTTGTTGTTGTGGAATTTTTTTGTTTGTTTTGTTTGTTTGGGGTTTTTTTGTTTTTTTTGTTGTGGGTTGGTTTTTGTGGTTTGGTGGGGGTTTTTTTGTTTTTGTTTTGGTTTTTTTTACAAAATTTGCTGTGTAGTAGAATTGGTCCTTTCCATAAATTAAAACAAAAGCCAACCAACCAACCAACCAAAAAAAACCACAAAAAAACCACAAAACAAAACAAAAAATCCCCCAAACCACTAAAACCACAAACCCAAGACAATACAAGATTTGTTACTATAGCTTTCTATTAATTTTTCAGAAATTAACTATTTATTTGTGTAGGGAGCCTAGTTCACAGATGGATAGAAAAAAAGTACCAGAAAACTGAATTAACATAGTAAATTAGGCACAGCATGTAAGTTACTCTTTCATTTATGTAATTTTACAGAATTTAGCAGATCTCTTCAGAACTAATATAATTGCAGAATATTCCCTGTAGTTTGTATTTCTCAGTCAGTTTAAGGATAAATTACTTTTCATCACTTTAAAAGTTGTCATACTTAATCCCATTTGCTATTGAGAAAAACATTTCACAAGTAATGCTTTATAAATTAGAACATAAATAAAGCAACTCCTGAGTTTTACTTTTTGCTTCTACTCCACCAAGGAGGGAGGTCTCCTGTAAAGAGAGCCTCGTTCTTGTAATTTAAACATCTGCTTGACATTTCCTCGAATATTGCAGTAAAAGACACTCATGACAATGAGATAGGAGGGCTTTCCTTAGGAGACAGCAGATTTGTCAATGAAACTGAGCATTGTGTTGATCAGCAATGTCTCACTGCTTTCCTAGGATCCCTTTATCTGTCAGTTTCATCCATTGATCGTGTTTCTCCTTGTGTTCAAGTACATGAAGTCTTTGGTATAAAGACTACTTTGAATTATGTATAAAATGAAAACACTGTAATGTAATATAGTTGTGTAAACCTGTTTTACCACAACTGTAACTAGCTTTGATTATAAACTGAAGGTTCATCTGTTACTAGCCTAAAATCTGTTGTTAGAATTCATACTAAGATTTAAAAGGTTAGTGTTAGATGAAAATGCAATAATTATATTACTGCAGATTACTAATGAACATAATGGTGACTAAAGCAGTAATAGGAAAAAATTGATTTAGACATTGGGTTGGAATTACTACACAGCGTTCAGGCTTTTTTTTTAAACTCTAAGTTATGTGCACTTCTGCTAGCATGTATTTTAAGTAGCAGACAATAAATTTCTGCCCATTGTCTCTTTTTAAAAATTGTGTTTGCTGCAATTAAAGAACAAAAAATTACTTTCTTCTTATCATTTTTTTTAAACAACTACTGTTTGCAAGTGACAGTTTGCACCTACCCAAACCTCTGAATATTTGTACACCTCCCAAGATTTATCAAATTGATAAGTAATTTATTTGACCTCCAGACACAGTGTAACAAGTTATTTTTGCATTACTTATTATGCTCTGTTATGAACAATCACCAAGAAACCCCCGAACTCCAGGGCAACAGAAACCTAAGTACTTATTTGTAATGTGGGTTTTTTCCATAAGGTAATTTTAAGATACTGTTGAATACTGCCTATGTATTTATTAAAAAGAATGGTACAGAAGTTTTCCCCTTCTGGAAAAATATAAATTGTTTAGAAACATGTAATATATAAACGCTCTTATGTGACAATTATGCTTGTTTCGGAAGTTCGTGCTATGCAATGGGAGGTTTACAAAAAAGAAATGCTGTAAAAAATAGGGTTCTTCCTTCTCTCTGAATTGGTTTTTCTAGAGAACACATGAATTCATCGATCCTTAAACTTTCGATCTAAACTGAATGTCTAAACTACATTAAAATTTTTAAAATGGACTGTAATTGAACTTATTTTAAAAAAATTTCTGTAAATCTATACTACTATGTATCATCTTTCCTGTGGAAATCTTTCTGTAACCCATGAAAAAGTTGTCCAAATTTAATAAGTAAATAATCTTTAGTATTTCAATAAGCCTTGACAACTTTATTGTCTTTGTAGAGGTGAAAACCTAGATTCAGTTCTTGATCAAACCTTAAACTGAGAGGCAGAGGAAGAAGACAAAAAGAGTTAGTTTGATTCTTTTGTTTATTTTTCATTTCTTTTTCAGTCATGTAGCAACTCATCAAAGATACTGTGACAACTCCAGAATTTAACTCATAATGTTGAGAAATAATCTGCTTTAATTATGTTGCATATCTCAACAGTTTTAAAGTTGCTGTTTGAGCAAAGATTTGCAGGGAACAAAGTCTGGACACAGTAACTAGGTCTGAGCAGTAAAGTATCCAAGAAACAGGATGTATCTGTGCCCCTGCCACCCCTGCCAGGAGTAACATGATGTTAGGTTTCAGCTGCACCAGAGTAAAAACAGTTTCTATCTGAGGATAGCATAGCCAGAACAGTTTTCTAGGGAAGATGAGGATCATACTTGGTTTTTTGGCCCATCCTTTGGAGTTCAGCCAAATAAGTCAGAGTATGTTAAAGTGCTTTCTTTACTCCCCACCACCTGGAGCCTGCATTCATTCAGATGGAAAGGTTTGCTCCCTGCAGCTCCAGAATGGCTGAGGAGTAAACATCTTTCCCTACTGAGTATTTCTGCATTAGACCCTTAGAAGCAGTCATGTAGAACTTGTCTCTTACAAGCTGTATTCACCAAATCTCCATGAATCTGACAGAAACAGCAGATATGCAAATACTGTGTGTAGCTTAGCCTTTCAGTTAAGTGCAGTTTAGTTTTGCTTATTTTTGTTAATTCAGATGTTATTTTCAGATAGCTACATAGCAGGCAGTGGCTTTTAGAAGGAAAAAAAAAATATACTAAGTTGATTTCCAAAAAAACATTTTGTCTAATTCCACCATTTAACTTCAGTCACAGGAGCCCTCCTCCTTTATATCTGAATCTCACTAGTATAGTGAAAAACAGCTAGGAACTTTTTCTCCCTTTGCCTTATGAAGTGGTGGAGGTACAGTCAACATGATAATTATACCATTAAATACAACAAAATTATAAATCAGACATTTCTTGAGTGAGACCTACATGCAAAACAAAACAGTTGCTTATGAAGCTTCTGTGACATAAACAATTGTCATCAATACTTCTGTCTTCATTGTGGAATCAAAAAGAATGTCACACAGCATTCTTTGCTAGTCAGTGTATTGCTTTAGCCTTGAATTCACTCCTTTAAATAGTAGATAACTGTAAATACATGTTCACAACAAATACATCATATTTTGCTTGTCCACTCTTACATATCTTTTGAAATGCTAAGGTGATCTTAATAGTCACAAAACCTTCTAATTCATTCCTCTGTTAAATTTGAAGTATAAAGTAACTGATGTAAGAGAATCCCAGAGGTATGTTATATTAGGCTTTAGTTTAGCATAAGTTGTGACTGTAATTGCTATATGTAGGACATTTACTTTATTGATTTTTTCTTTATATGAGTAGTGATAATGATAAGAATAAACTAGATCTTGTCAAAGACATCCTTTCTCTTCCCCTGGCAATCCCACCTTTTCATGTTCAAGTTTGGGATGTCCAGTAGTCAAAAGGTAGAGCTAGCTTACAAACACGCAAGTATAATTTTTTTTCCTGAGGTCAATTATTGATATGGAATATATTCTTTATAATATATTGTTTTCTATCGTATTTGCAGCTCTTTTACTACCTATGTTAACTACATATATTTACTACATTGTAATACTCACTTTATGAATGTTTATATTATATGCTTTACCAAAGATAATGCTTCAGATGCAAATTTCAGGATTATCTAGATGAAAAAAATATAGGCTCAGAAGCTGTTAAAATTACCTTAGCTTCCATAAACACAATATTTTACTCAACAGAAAGTAGATAGAAGTGCAGCACTTTTTTTGGCCTTAATCTGAACAAGACAGGGAAATGGTGTGAATCAAATTACTATAGAACATATTCCTTTCCTCATAAAGCCAGCCCTGTTGCTCTTGTCATAAGAAGTTATTCTCTCTGCTTTTCCACAATTTTTTTTCTTAAATTGCTATTAAACTCTTAATAAGAAATGTAATTAAAAATAATATTGCTTTGTGTATTTTTTTACCAGGCGATAAATGCAAACCTACTGAATACACCAAAGTGAAAAATATGTTACTGGATATACAGAATCGGAGATATCTTGCACAATCAAAAGATAAAACCATCGATGAAAAAATGGCTTTAAAGAAACTTCTTGTAGATCAAATGTTTAAGTATTTTGATTCAGACAACAGTAGACTTGTGGACACCAATGAATTATCTCAGGTAAGATACGGATTTTGTTTACGTTAGCACAGAAGCTAGTCAATTGTTTTTGTGAGGACCTACACACATAGAATATTATATCTTAAGAAGCTTTCATTTTAGAAAATATATATGAGTCTCTATGGTGAGAAATGTCATTCAGGAATATTGGAAAAGCTCATCTATTCAGAAATTCTGCAGTAAATATTTATAAATTTGCATACAGTGCTTTGGGAAATACCTTAGGGGATTAGAACACTATAGGTTGCTTTGACTGTGAGTTGTCTTATTAACCATAGTGTGCTATCATAATCTAACTATATAGGTGTTTTCTAGAAGCTGAAGTAAAAACTATATTTGAAGTAGTTTCTGTAATACTAAATAAATATTATTGCTTTATACAAGCTAAGGCTTGAGTATTAAAGAAGTAGTTTTGAATGGGAGTTCACATAGTCTCTAAACAGCAAGCTTTAACTGGTTTCAAATCCAGAAGGTTCAGCTGAGAACATTTGTGTCTCTTTCATGTGAGAAAAGAAAACACTGGATCACCTTTGGGAACCACAAAATGGCGTGTAGCTTTGCATTTAAGAACCCAGCTCCTTTATAAACTCAGTATTTGTAAATCTTTGCCTTCATCTGATAAAGATTCTAGCCTGTACATGTACTGAGAACAAACCAAATATTGGGACTAAATTCTCTCAAGACCTAAAATAGGATTACAAATTAAAATTACTCAGAGCAATGTCTTCAAATAAAATGTGTTGTTTTTCAGAGAATTATCTGTGACTGTTGAAAACCTGACAGTTTTTAATCTTTCTATGGCTTACCCAATGTATGTGTTTGTTTTCTGTTGAGCATAAAAGCTTGATATATCAAAATTGTTTTGCAGGGTGGGATTAAACTCTGTCTTCTGCCCCTAGTATATATGATAGATATCAGCATTTCTAAAAATTGGAATTGCTCTAAGGGGAGAAAAGAAACAGAAAGACCTATTCCTGAATACCCTATCCCGAAAGTACTGATTTATAATGTGATAGGTCTCTGGCATTGAGGGAATGCTGGGTCCATTAACTTTCTTCAGAATGTGATTATTGAAGGGAGAAGGATGGTGGTGATGGAGCAGTGTTAAAAAGCTGATCCCTTAAACAGGGATCCATTTTTGTACTCTTGAAAATAGAAAATATTGTCAGCATCGGGAGAACTACAGACCTGTTATATATGATAGTGCTTGTCTGCATTTTAAATTTAATCACATTAACGGCATATGAAAAATAACATATTTGTTCTAGAAGACTTTTTTTTTTTTTTTTTTTTTTTTTTTTTTAAATGCACTATGAAAAAAATTAAATGAATCCAAAATAAAGGAAGATAATTGATTCTTCTGGTAAGCTTTGAATATTCAGTTTACAGACCCATGTGTTTATTTATCTTCTGTGTTATGCAACAACAAACTGGAATTTATGAATGGAATGTCAGAGTTTCTATCACGGTAAATTTCTTGATTACTCTATATTGTTATTATTGTACAGAAGAGAAAAAACACTGGAAATGTTATGGAGAGACATGGGAATAAAATGTTTTTTTCCGGTATTGAATGCAGTTACTCCTGGGTTGGACTAGATGATCTCTGAGGTCCCTTCCAACCCAGCTAATTCTATGATTCTATGATTCTATGATTCTATGATTATGGTGGAACTGCCATCTAATGAACAGTGATCCTTTTCTGGCTGCCAGCAGTGAAAGACACATAAGCTCTAAGATACATAAGCTCTTCGTCTTCCTCAGCAGTGAAATTCAAGTTCCTTCTGTGTGAAAGTGAAATGATCTAGACCTGAATAGACCTAGAGATATTTTCCTTATATTTATTATTCATACTATTGAGATAAGAAAGCAAAAAGTTATAGAAAAAAGAAATTACATAGTCTGGAAGCAAGCTGAATTTATAGTAGTAATTTTTGCTCTTCAGTTCCTCTTTTCTAATGGTCTACTCTGGAATCAAAGAATTTAGCCTCCTTATTGACGGACTAGTACCTGTAGTTTCAAATACCTGGATACATTTCTGTTATTTACCAGTTAACAGAGACCAGATGAAAATATGTTACACTTTTTATGAAAACTCATCTTTACTTCTGCATTTTATTTTGAGGTTTTCTCAGTTTAAATGAATTTCAGTTAGTGAGACCAAAAACAATGAAGAAAGCCAAATGAATCACTCACTCAGGAAACAGCACTAAGTTCATCACTGTTTCGGGTAATGATGATTGAAAGTTATGGGAACTACTGTAAGATTAAATATATACCATTTTCACATATCAATTTAGTATGCTGCAATTGCAGGTGGCATCAGGAATACAGTTTTCTCATGAAATGTAATGAACCTTTGAGTGGTGTTACATATCCACATGAGTTTGTAGGTAAATACACAAGGCTGGTGTATGTGCATATATGTATAACATCTTTACCTAAAACAACAGTTCTAAAGTTCTAATGTAACACTGAAAACAAAACAGATTTAAAATAGGAAATTAAGACTTTATGGCTATGTTTAGGTTTGTATGCTAATCTGTAGATGTCAGAAGCACACCTTAGATGTGTAGAGCTGTAGCTATAAACAGCTTTATTACTACAAACTACCTTAAAAATGCAATTTGAAGGAATTAAAGATTGAATTGGTTTGTTCAGTACAACATTAATGGCTGCTATAGTAAGATATCATTTTAATACATTTCTTTCTGTTGTTTATTCTTTAATTTTTCTCAGATTTGCTTAAATCATTTTCAGTTACTATAGTTGCTAACAAAACTATTGTTTTCCTGTGAATTGAGAACAGATGTGTGTCATTTTTATGCAACAACGTGGCCTGAATTATGGCTCCATCTTTTCCTTCAAAGATAAAGATTCCTCAACTGTGTTCTCTATGTTGTGCCACTGAGATTTGAAAGCAAATAATAATAATTTAACATGGTTTTATTTCTGTATTAATGATAATGCTATTGCAGTTTATGCCAGCTGGTACCTTGTGGCACTTGTTTACACAGCTACAACTAATATAAAGCCCATCCTTTCTGTGAGCATTTGTTTCTCAAACTCTGCTCATGAAACTTTGTGGAGCCCTGACATTTAAATTTTTACCTTTATTACTTTGGATTTTTCATCTTATTAGTGGTATTACTATGTGCTATTTGGTGGACTTGCAGCTGAGAGAAGGGATGATAAGCCTGTCTCCTCTTTGAATTTTTAAGAAACTTTGTTGTTTCCTATATGTGGCATAAACAGTAGCATATTTTGCCTGTTAAGCTATAGTTCTATTTATTTTCTGACTATTAATTAGTGATACCTTATTATTTAGGTTGTTACCTATTTTTCTTCTCAATAAGCAAAGAAAAATTGAATATGCACTATATTAAATTCTGAATAATAATAAAAAAAATCTTACATGAAACTTTACAATGGGGTGGGGGGGGAGGAATAGAGAGAACTTTTTAGGAATTAGTAGTGAGTTACAGCTTACCAAGGCTGTGATCATAGTATGAAATGCTAACATCTTTATCCGTGTATGCTGTCTTTGTTTTTATAATTTTATCATTTATTATTGTCTTATGCTTTATAATTTCTAATTATTTTCTTGTGTGACAGATAATTTAGTTACTCCGGTGGACTAGAATTCAGCTATTAAGCTAGTGGAATTGCATTTAAGAGCAAAAAAGGGCAATGAATAGCTTTTAAAATTGGATTAGTTCTACCTGAAATCTAGGTATTAAATTAATACATTTATGTACATATTTACAGCACCTGAATATTTCATAAATCTGGGTAGAGAACTTGAAGTTTTTCTTCAGTCCAAATGGAACATTTTGGATCCTCAGAAGTGTATAAATATGCATTTCAAAACCTAACTGCTAGATGATCTGGCACCTATGAATTTTCTCAGCTTCTGGCTGGGAATACATTGCATGCCTGAAGTCTGAGAAGATTTGTTTTTAAAGCAGAGGACCTTAGACAGAAGATTGTGTGGACACAGTTTAGTGGCTGGTTATCACAAAATATAAAAGAAACAGTTTCTGAAGGTGGGGTTACCTAGAATATCTCATTCACTAGCCAGTGACCTTGTGGTTACGCCAAGCAGTTGTGCTGCTGCAGTTGATTCTCTCTGGCTCAGTGGTTTTTAAATTCCGTCCTGTGAAAATTTGAAATAGTAGCAGGCTCTAAAGGAAGCTGGATCCGGCTTCAGTTCCTGGGTAGGTCCACAGGCTGGTGCTAACTGCAAGTGGACATCAGGTGGACTGGTGGGGGGTTTTGTTTGCACTAATGTCAACATTGTTTTCTGTTGTTCAGCTCCAAAGCCGCAGGCTCAGGGTGCTGATGGTTTTGGGTCTAATTCTGAAGTGCAGAATTTTATCCATGCCATTTATGTTGTCTTAATAACTATTCTGGTCCTGTACTGTCAGCAAGACATCTACAACTTCAGCATTATGCTTGCAGGACACATTTAAGTCTTCTGAATCGGGTATTCCCCCTGCAAAGTGTGGAAGTAGAAAAGCACGAAAATGATACTCTCCTTGCAGTAGATTGTAGAAAGGTACCTCATGTCTGATCAGTGTAGCCCACTCCGTATGGAACAGTATGGAGATAATACTTTTAGCTAGAACTGAGTCCATGCAGTTCCATGCTACTTCATGTGGGTTTCCTGGTTCAGATCTCCGTTTGCTCAGGGATCCGTGTGTCATGACCATTTTTGGGATGCAGAAGTCCCATATGATTACTTACTCTGCCCCAGGTTTCCAAAAACAGCACTTCACTATAGAAACAAAATAAAAGATGCTGTTGCTGCTCTATAGAACATGCTGCTAAAGTGTAAGAATAATACTGATTTATCTGGGATAAGGCACGTAAATCCAAGGAACAATTTACCAACCTTCATTATTAGTTTGATTTAATGAATGGTAAATTCTTTTAATTTCCACAAAGTAATACTGATGTGGAAGATGAAACAAGGTAATTGAACTCCCTTTTGCATGCAGAATTAATTTGAAGCACAATTTCCCCAGTGTTTGGTGATGGATATACTCTGGATCAAGCACAGAGTGGTACTGTTATGATGAAATACTTGCTTTTGGGAAAGATGAAGGACACATTTACTGAACTACCTTATTCCCTGAAAAGTTTTCATTTGTAGTAGTATTGTATTGTTTTCTTTGGTGAAGTACCTAGAGAACATCAACCACAGGCAAGTAAAAAATCACTGGCAAAAATTTTGGTGAGGTGGAAGTTTTTTAGGAAATTTCAAGGAATTTTTTTTTTTTCTGATCTGGTTTTGTAACATCTGCAGACTTTATCATTGTGGCTCACTGTGTCAGAAATCAAATTGAATGAAACAATTTTTTTCTGAAATGCATCTTGTAATTTTTAATCAGATTACAGTCTGATTACGGATTATTCAGTTTCTTGCTATTGTGTTATTACTAATGTTATTGCTTGTGCAGTATATCATTTATCAATAGTGCATAGTAGTATTTTTCTCATGTAATGATGTACAGATTGTGAAAAGTAAAATACTTACAAGAAACTATTAGGTTAGCAAAGCTGCCTCTGTAATTAAATCCCCTACGTAAGTAAAAGAAAATGAAAAATGGGGTTTTGTGACAAGCTTTATTTCGTGAAGTTGTTTTTTTAAAATATAGAATCACAGAATGGTTGGGGTTGGAAGGGACCTTAAAATCATCTAGTTCCAATCCCCGGCCATGGGCAAGAACACCTACTACTAGACCAGGTTGCTCAAAGCCCCATTCCACCTGGTCGAACACTTCCAGAGGTGGGACATCCACAGCTTCCCTGAGCAACCTGCTCCAGTGTCTCACCACCTTCACAGTAAAGCATTTCTTCCTAATGTCTAATCTAAATCTTCCCCCCTCCACTGAAGCTGAGAACAC
This sequence comes from Florisuga fusca, assembly GCA_038090715.1. Taxonomy (NCBI): domain Eukaryota; kingdom Metazoa; phylum Chordata; class Aves; order Apodiformes; family Trochilidae; genus Florisuga; species Florisuga fusca. The sequence goes on along the minus strand of JAAWXA010000025.1, from coordinate 13,034,947 downwards.
TAAAATATCTTTAAAATGTGTGCAGTTTAAAATGTGGTAACATAGTGGCAGGTGTTGGTGGGCTTTGACAAAGGTTTTATTGCACCACCTTAGGTGCAAATCTTAATCCTTGTTTGTGCAATTGAATCTAGTAGGAACAAGTGTTTTAAACTAAGAAATGAATAATGTTTCTCATCCTAAATGATCCTTTTGCATGAACCAGCTGTGATTTTAAGCACATTTCATGGCCTTGAAATCTAAGAGATTTCTACTAGAGAGTTTTCAATAAACACCAATAGAGCTGTAGTACTGCTTGTATAACCACAAGCTTAGAGTTATTAATTTTTCCCAGGCTAGGTTTTTGTCCTTTATGTACCAGCTGTAAGATCTAAACAATTTCATTTTTCATTAATTCAGTTTAATGGAAACTTAATGAGCAGAGTTTTAAAGTATGAGAAGCAGCTAGCACTGGAAAGCATGATATGTATCTTTAAAAGATAATAGCTAAAGTTGGTTTTATAATGATTTTTCTTATCTTTTTTTGAATGCTTTTCCTACTTTCTAATGTACTAACAAGTTTATTGTATTTTATAATGCTTTTCTATTAATACTTAGAAATTACTTCTGGGGATGAAATGTTTGTGTCCTTTCTCTTTGCTTTAATGCTCCTTTTATTCTTTATTGTTTGTTTAGAAAATTTCTACTTAAGTGATAACTGAATGCATTCCTTTGTATTTCCACTGATTCCTTTGCAGTGCAAATAAAACACAAAATTGTCTGTATCTCCTATTTTTCAGAAACTGTAATATGATAATGAAAATTTAATGGTTTTGGAGTTATTGTAGGATCTAGGTAGAGGGGAGGAAGAGTAATTATTTTATAAAGCATTTAACTATAGTATTATTATTTTTTTCTGCTTCTGGTACAAAGCTCTAAACTATTTAACATTACAACAAGGAATTTTATTAAGTTTAGTTTTTTTAGCTATGTTATAGTGTTTTTAATACGTGCAGTGTGTAAAATGGGAATTCTGAATATTTATAGTTACCGACATTTAAAAAGCTCCTTTAAGGTGAGGTGGATTGAGGTGGATTAATTGAGGTGGATGTCTACAAAATATACAGACTTTAAACCAAAACAATGCACAAATTAAAGAACTTTCTTTGGGAAGAGCTCATTGGAGTTAAAATCTTAATAGCTATTAATTATGATCTATATAAAAAAAGTATGTGCCAACATTGAGAAACAAGAGCCTTTTCAGGTCAGCTACTTTTACAACAGGTCTTTGGGAAGATAATAGGCTTGTCAGAAGTTGATAGGCCTGTAAGAAGTTGATACAATCAGTAGGATTTATTTTAGTTATTTTTTAAAATCTCTAAACTTTTTTTTTGAGGTTAGGAGTTAGACAGAGAGGAAAAAGACATTACCTCAGGTACTTTGGTAATTATCTCAAGTATATATAAGTGTTTCTTGATCACCATTCCTATACATGTGTAGTAAAACTGTCTTTAACATTCACAGTGTCTTTATACTGATTCTGGTTATCCCCATTATATGTATTTTCTATATATTCTAGAAACTTTGAATAATCTCAGCGAGTCTGTCTTAAAGATACTAACTTTTAAAACTGCAATATATAATTATGAAGTAACTGGAAATTCCTGACTTTACATGGTTTCAATTCATGGCCCCACAGCAACCTCAAAATGATCTATTAAATGATTATTAGAAACAATTAATTATACCTGAGAACTCTTAAGAGCTCAAATGTAATTTCATGGTTATAATTTTCTTGTCAGGTAATAAAACGAGATGAGCTTGGCAAGGATCTGTCTGACTGCTCTCTGTTCGATTTGCTGAAATACGATGATTATGATGGTGACAAGCACCTAACTCTGGAAGAATTCTACAGAGCTTTTCGTAAGTACAAAGATTAGCCTATTATTTCAGTTCTCTTTCTTTGTTTTTCTAAAATGATATATTTTAAAAATTTTTAAATCTTGGTACATCCTGATGCTGTACTTGTACAATTGTACAATGAGGATGATTCAACAGTCTTGGTATAGTAGAGAGCAGCTTAGCAGAAATCAATGGATTCATTAGTGTCCAGATTTCTGAGAGATTTCGGTGATGGAGAATTCATAGGTAATCTTTCTTAATGCCAACACACATTGATAACTCTGTGTTCGTACACAGGTGGGAAGTAGAGCTGAAAAAACTAGAACAATGTATTTTGGATGCCAGTTAGACCATTTCTGACAAACTGTGCAACAAATGTACCACTTTATGTGAAGACATAAAGCATTTAATAGCACACAGAGAGAAAGATTTGCAGTGTGGTTTTGCCAGGTGTTTGTTCTCTGAATGCTAACGGTGTCTGGGGACAAACTTGTGCAGTACATATATACATCTTGGCCAAGCCACTGGTGTGTGGGTGAGCATGGTAGTGAGTAGCAGAAAAAAGAAATGTTTAGAGATTTCATGTGGTATATAACATGCAATGGAATATGCAGCTATCTATTTTGTTATATCCAGATCAGGACTGGTGACATTCACTCTTAGACACCTCAAATCTCAGACCAAGCTTTGAAATCTGACTCTGGTTTCAATAGCTTTTGGTCCAAAGAAACCTGGCAGCATGGCAGATCAAGTTTGTGCTCAGCTCTTCCTATAGTTTTAGTTTGATTATATATCATTATATATCAATAATGAATGACTAGTGGATTAATGAATTTTCAGTCATCAAAGCCTGTTGGTTTAGTGGTCTTTATCTTTCAACAACTGACAGCTCTCAGCCACTTTAGGTGATGTCTAATGAGAAGAGATCCAAAACTATATATAGTTTAAAAAGTAATGAATGGATAATATGTCTGCATGAATACCAGTAAAAATAAACATTAAATTAATCATCAAGAAAAACTGCTTGAGAGTTTCCTATTTTTGTCCATTGAATTCTATTTTCATTTCCCTGAAAGTCTTTCAGAAAGTGTAATTTTGCAATACTGCTTAGCTGAACTAATGTCTTGCTGCTCCTCAAAAGCACTTGGTCCTTCTTTCTGACATTGTCTGACTACTTTTCTTGCAGTGTCCTGACATTCACGGTCTCTCCTCTGAGTCACTTACTAAACAAGCAGAAAAATATTCACCCTACACACACACACCCTTCCCCCCAATCCTGCTTGTTTTCTGCCAGTTGAGTGACCTGAATTGAATAAGTGAAGGGTCAGACCATAACTCATACGAAAGAACTGAGAGTACAGCCAAGAAATAATGGAGATGAGGAATGGGGAAGAGAGGGAGGGAGAGAGGGAATGCAAGATGTTGGTACTTTGGGGCAGTGAGCTGAACTGATAGGTTTGTAACAGAAAAAAAATAGGAAATGCATTGGTTTCTTTGTTAAAAGTTGTGACACAAGTCTGACATAGCAAAATGTCAGAATTACACAGCATCTATAGAAATATACATATGCATTTTCTAAGATAATATTGATAGGTGTTTTATGTGTAGATCTTGATAATATGCATATATGTAGAAAAATATATGGAAGCATGTAGGGTATATAGCAATTCTAGAAGGTTAAATACATGTCTAAAGCTGTTAGCGTGCTGTTTGCAAACACTGAAACCATGTGGTAATGGAAAAATATCATTGCTCTTCCAAATAAGACTATTTTGCACAGTTGGGAAACTCTAGACAATGTTTTGCTATATATTATTAATGGACTTTTGAATAATAATGATTATTCCTATATAGGTCTTTTTAGTGTTGTCTTAATATGAATGACAATGGAAACATTAAATTAGACAAGTTTAGGAATTATTTAGGTTTCTTTGTTGTAATACTGTATTGGAATAGACCCTATTTAAAAATAAAAGGTGATATTGGGAGACGATTTCTATAACAAGATCCATGCTTCTGTGTAATTTTTTTAACAAGATTCAAGGTTTTTAACAATATGTGCATTACATTATTTAAAAATGAGACCTAAAGAAAGGTGCCGTGTCATTGTATATTGTGTGCCCAACAGGCCAAAGCAATGTGACATACCATCAGTCTCTAAGGGTAAAAAATACTCTTGAAATAAATTTGAGGACTAACTCTTGCTATTTTCATTGCATTTGTTCTCATGAGAGTTTGAATTCAGTTATTCTGACCTTCATCAATAGCATGAATAAGTATTACCTAATGCTATAAAAGTATACTAAGCTTAACAAAACCAAGACAAATTAAATGAATCTGGTCATTCATGTGCTGCCCTACAGGCTAAACAAGCTGACCACAAGTTGAAACAAACCTCTTCACAGAAGCCAAGCCAGACCCAGACAAAGCGAATGTGGCAGCCCCAGTCCAGTGGCCTGTGTTTTTGCTTAAGGCAGAGCTGGTGACCTGTGGCAATTATGGATTTACCAGTATACAGAGAATTAATTATAGCCAGGTGACCAGATCCCTGTAAAGAAATATAGGCATAAAGCACTTGCACCTTATCTTCCACACACTATTCCACACATAAATATCTCCTCATTTATGCATCAAAGCACTATGGAATGAAACATTTTAATTTTCTTCAGTAAAGTGAAATAAGAATGTGGAAAATAAAACTGATTTTTCTCATTTTTTCCTTGAAATATTTAATAACTTTAGTTTTGCATTCCAAAATTTTAATTGTTATCTTGTAATGGCACGCCATCATTTAAGAATTATAATTTCTATGGTGTGGAAAAGCATATTTTCCTCCAAAAAAAAGTCTTAACTATGTAATGAATGAAAGATTATAACTGAATGATAGTATTTCCAGGGGATCATCTTCTAAAATACTAAGCTTGTGATTTTAAGAGGTGTAAAACATCTAACTGCTTGTAGAATTTTTGACCCCTCACACAGTCCGCTGTCCATTGAGCTTGACAGTGTGTTCGTTTCTGTTTTTTCATTCTTTTATCTCCAGCCTTTTGAATCTAAATATAGAATCTAATCTCAGTTTAGTACCTGCTACTCCCAGTGATTTTCCCTCTGTCCTGCATAGCAGTGGAGTGGTGGATTTGAGAACTGTTGAACTGTCCTCATTAAAGTCTGTCTGCCCAGCTGCTGGAACATGAGCTACTGAAATTTATTCACTCAGGAGGGCAGTGGAGAAAATTTGGGCTTGCAATGCTGGAGAAGTGGATCCTATTGAAAACTGCTGCACAGAAATGAAAGGGATTTTTTTTTTTCCTCTATTTCTGTGACTAATGAATTGCTTTTTTAAGTATGGAGAGGAAGCAGAAAAAAGCGTGTAGAAGGGAATCAGTTCTAATGCCTTGTTTGTTAAGACTGAATCATGTGAGCATGGAAATACTAGGAGTAGGTGGTGTAGGGGTAGTGATGTGGATCACAGCATCATGGTTCTTACATGAGGCAATTCCCCAAGGGTGCTTTTGAAGCCAGTTTGTCACCTAAAGCTGCTGAAACATGAAATGTACTCTAGATAACAAAATACACTTTCAAGACACATTTGGATTTAAACAGCTCTCATTTTCTAAATTTAACTGTACATTCAACATCCTCTGTTCAGCACAGCATCATGCTGCATATAAGAACCTATGGAAAAAAACAAGAGGACTGGAAAAGAGCTGAGAGGGCACTAGGGATATTTGTGTCATCAGCCTGAGCTTCAAAACAGGATAAATGGGATAGTGATAACCAAGCACACAGACAGAATGTGTGTTTCTAGTTGTTTTTTTAAATGTTATTTGAAAATGCCTTGGATAAAATTTGGAATAGAGTTGGATAGGATTAAAAGCCATCTTTATTATGCTATTGAGCAACTTACTCCCTTAACATGTTTTCTCTAGAGGATTAGGCAATTTCATTTTACTTAAATTTGAATTAAAATGTCTGAGTTTATTTATCAGTACTGTTTCCTTAGCATTTGCAGGAAGGAATTTTTTTTGTTGACATTCTTAATTAGAAGTTTGACTGTCACCTGAAGATACTAAATTCAGAATCAAATATGACTGTAGATTTTACTGCCTTATAAAGAGTTCCCCACAGATTCTGTTTTTTCTCTAGACATAGAAAATAAATCACCAAAAGGACAAAGAATAACCATTGCCTGTTTTAAAGGTATTAACATGTACATTCATATATATCTATACATATGTGCATTTACAGACTTGTATTCTGTATATTGCTTTTTGACAGACTCATTTTATCTGACAAAATGAGTTCAGAAGAAACAGCAGTAGAATAAAAATCCCTTTCCCCCTTCAGAGGGTCAAAAGCTGGCATAGTAACAAAAATGGAAATGGTTGAGAGGGTGCTCTCTGCCTTGGAGGTTTGTGCCAGGTCCATCTTTACAAACTATTACCAGCAGATACTGGTACATACATGCATACTGGCTTTTGTAGTGTTTTTACTTACAGGCAAGACAGATGTGGCTCTCTGGGTATTGAATGTTTTTACCGGTAATGTGAAGGGGTTTTTTGGTTTGTTTTTTTTTTGTTTGTTTGTTTGTTTGTTTGGCTTGTTGTTTGGTTTTTTGTTTGTTTGTTTGGTTTTTTTGCTTGTTAGCATCTATCTAATAGGTATCTGTCAACTAGATGCTGTGGCAGTTATGTAGATCAATAGTGTATGTAGAGAGGAGCCTTAAGAATTATTTCCATTAATATAAGAAGATAAACCAGAAAGCTTAGATGTAGCTAGGTTTTGGGAGCTTGAGTAATTAACTGATTCAGTCCTTTACTGCTTTGGCCACATCATGTAAAATTCTATTCTAAAAGGGATCCAACTCCATCTTGGAATTTTTTTTGTCTTCATTGTTTTCCTTCCCCAGGCAGCCCTAAGCTAAAGGAATTTCTATCACCAAATTATTTTTTTTTAGACAGGAAAAAATATTTACTTTTCCTGAAAACGTGGTTGAAAGCTGATGTTGCCAAGCAAAAGCTAACAAAGGGGGAATATCTATTCCTCAAAGCTTTATCTTCTATAAATTAAAACTCAGCTGATGCACTTTATTTTTCAGGGATTTTGGTTTTTTGTATTATGTCTCCTATAATATTAAGATAATTCTGTTTGCTGTAAATGCAGTCTTTTTGTTTTTCTTCTGGTGCTCTTTTCTAAAAAATAAATAATCTTATGTGTTTTCCTCCTCTGAAGTACCATCTAAAATAAATTCTCAAAGCAGGTAATTCATGTCGCCTTCAAGATGGATTGCAAAACCTCAAGGCATACCACAAGCTAGGAAATACTAACAAATTATTCTGTTTGATCCCTCAGCAGATGCTATGTATATGTAGACACTTCCTTTTGTGATTGCAGTAAAATGATGCTAATTTAGACATTTATGAGTAAAACTGATTGAATACAATGAATATATGTAAATTTACTGTAAATGCAATAACTAAATGCTCTATGTAACAATAGCCATGCCCTGCAAAATGAAGAAGAAATAGCACTATATTTTAGCCATAGAAATATTTTCTCCTGTTGTTGTAGACATGCGTTTCATATTATCTTATTTTTTAAAAAGGAGCTATGGAAAGCCCTCACAGTGTAAATAGGAATGATGGATGTACAAAAAAATTTCAGAAAGAATTAGCTAGCCAAAACAAAATATGACCTTTAAATTATAATTACTTTTTGTAATAGCAATGCATGATAATTTCAATGGAGCTACTTATGCTTTCAGGTGCCACTCAATAGTGTTAACAATATCTAATCTGCAGCTGTTATTCAGAATCATGCTTATTGTTACTGTACACAACATATATTTACATGTATATAAATGTATTTTTATATAAGTTTACATATTTAAAAGGATTAAACAACCTTCAGTTTTGAAATGCTGTTCCTGGTCACAGGTATCGGTTTCAGATTTTAAGCTCTTCAATCTACAGCAACAGGAGCTTTTACGGAAGTTAATCTGTATTGAGATTACAGAATTTAGGTATTATCTTTCAGGAGGAAATGTAAAGCCAGAGACTAATATTGTTGTCAAACTTGGTGCTTTTTTAGGTCTTGAATCATGTGAAATGGGAAGCAGCAAGAAGTCCCCATAAACACAGGTCTCAATATCATTGCCTATGCTTATTTACTAGATTCTCTCAGTTCTCCAAAATACTGCTAAAACATCACTGCCTTCATTATGATAGCCTTACTTTTACTTTGTCAAATGCAATTACTGTAGGTGAAAGTTCAAAAATAATTTTTGAAATCTATCTTTTTTCCAAAGCAAAGCAGAATTCAACTAAAAAGAAAAAAAGTTATCCTCAGGTCCACAAAGATTAATTAAAAAAATACTTATTGAATTTATACTTCCAATGACTTCAGTATGAGGTCCCAACTATTGTATTTAATGTGGAATCTGAGTCAGAGCTTTATCACTATGATGTCTTCAGTAGTAAAAGAGGTTAACCAGTAGTGGAGAAAAGATTTTCTGAGGGAGGAAGGGGTATTATTCTATCTCCTGATAACATTAATTCCTTTTCAGCAACAACTAGTGTGTATCAGATTGTTCCAAAGGGTATTATATTTCAGCAATAACCTCTAAAAATACCAGTTAACATCAAACTGAGTAGGAGCTATTGACCTTAGTGGTAATATTTTTTTACTCAACCTTATCTGTCTTTTAAATTTCCACCTGTGGTACATGTCTTTTCAATCTAGACAATCTCAGCTGGAAATAAATGCAGCCTCTTCTTTTGAGTAGGCAGAATTTCAAACTGATCATGTCAAACACGTAAATATTTAAGACATTAAGAATGGCTTCACAGACTGAAATAGCATGCCTGATATTTTTCATTTGCCACTAAGTCATAAACATTTAATTTTGATACCAGGTGTTTTTTTTCAAATTATGGTGTGTTCACTTGATGCTTCCTCAGTAAGACTGTGTGGGTTTTTTTGTGGGGTTTGGGTGGGTTTTTTGATGGTATTTCGTTGGTTGTGTCTTGTTTTTAGAATTTTTAAGGCCTTTTTAAAAAAAAAAATCTTAAGCTTTACTGGTGGAAATATGGAAGTCCTCTGGGAAATAAAGCTATTGGTGTACTTCACAGGTTAAGATCTGAACCAATGTAGGAGATAACTGATTTTAACATCCCTTCTTAACAGCATATATTTGAAACATTTGATAATACTTTAAAAGTATCATGCAGTTGAAGGTGGTTTTGTTTTGTTTTTTCTTTTAAAATTTCACTTGAGTTTGCTTTCCTTCTGGATAAACACAAAATGAAAGATTTTATCAAGGTACTGCAAGATCAGATATTGTATTTGGTTTTCATGAAACTGTGATAAAGTATGATGTTCATTCTTTCATATAGCCCTGCTACAGAATCCCTTAGGCTGTAGAATGTTTGCACTGACTTGGGTAATTTAAGAACTGGATAAATAGTGTCAGAACCAACCAATCACATTTAAGTGTGAATAAGCTCTTGTTTCTCAAGACAGAGACCTAGAAAGGTCTCTACATAAGGCATGATTACATTGTGATGCTATATAAAAGAGTTGCAGTTCTGTAAATTTAGAATTTGACCTTTTGCTAAGGTCAGCTGCCAGAGGTTTTTTTTTCTTCGTATCTTGGGGGAATCAGTAACAAATTTAAGGCCACATTAGGTTTGCATTTACAATACTTGTAAATAAAACAAGTATTTCATAAATTCCTTGGCTATCAGGAAATAATGAAGAATTGAGCAGATTTTCTTTAGGAACCCTGAGTTCTGCTGACCTCTAATGCCATTGGTACATTTACCCATCAGCTTTTGCCTGTCACAGGGATACAGGTTTTAGAGACATCACTGTGAAACACATGATTGCAGAAGGTAAAGATCGGAAGCAAACACCCCACAGTATTGTTGTTGCAGACATGGATAGGTAGTGTGACTTGTGTAATAGTTGTTTAGTGGCTCAAAATGCCTGACAATGGAATCTTACGTGCCTTTCAACCAGCTTTCTTCAATGCTATAAGGAGTGACACAATGTTGAGGGAAAAATAGGCCTTGGCAGTTAAAAATATCTAGCTGTGAATAGCAAAGTTCCAAAGTAATTGATCCACTAGGTGTTTCTTGGGAATTAGTTATCTGTGGTGAGTTAAAATATTATTGCAAATATTTATGTTGCTTATTCTGAGAATATTTTCATATTTGCAAAGCAATGCTTTTGTAAGATTAGGCTATGTTTAAAAACAGGTTTAAAAGGAAATCGATATGCTGCTATGTGAAACATCCACAAACACCTTAAACTAGATGTAGGATGAAACACTGCAAGTAATAATTTGCAGTCACAGATTCCTTTATTAACAATTTTAAAGGAAGCACTCTTTCTCCATAACAGAAAAAAAAAATAGTATCAGAACATAATTAGCAATGATTGTGCATTAAAGGAGACAACCACTAACTAATCCACAATCAAGAACTTAAAGTATCTCTGCTTCAAGGCACTATTACTCGTCTAGGACCATAGTGAATATTAATAGGCTCATAAAATATTATTTAGTCAAGACACCTTGATAATCATTGCATTACATGTTTCTCTTGTGTCTATGACAGTGCCATTTTGTCTGGATTTCATAATTGGTCACCAATATCAGCTTTCGGAGTAGCTGGCTATAAGCACTGTTAGCCTAAAATAAATATTAATTTAAGCATTATTTCTAAAATAATTTTCAATATTATGATTATATTAATTCTTAATACAAGTTACATTTCCTTTAAAAAGTATTGAATGTTTTGTATTTGACATCTTCTGGAAACAACATAGAGAAAATAGTGTATTATTACTACATGTTGAAATAAACAGTTATTAGTTCATCATTAAATTTCAGTAAGAAATTAAAAATTTTGAAAATTAAAAGACTTTATCTTGCACTGCTAACTTGTGATAAATGTGAGGAAACTTTGCTGTAACACAGTAAGACTCAGCTGTCATTTCTCAGTTGTTCTTAAGAAATAGAAAAAACGCAAGAAAATGTTCTAAGTAATTGCCCCAAGATATCAGAAGGGGTGTGTTTTGATCACTAAGAAAATTTTTCATATGAAGACTGAATGAATAAGATACCTTTTCTGTCCAAGAATCAAGTTATTCCTTTGGAGGATGTTTTGAGCTGCTTTGTGTTACTTTATATGCTATATGAGGTTGACTTTACTAATGATTCTTAAGTATCAAGCACTTTAGAAATGTGTTAATAATGTATTTTATAAAAAAAAATGTAATATATTGTTTCATCTTTACACCTTCTAGGCTATTATGGAGTCCAAAGGAACAAGCATTCCTAAGTTTTTCAGGTTTTTGGTTTTTGCGTTTTTGATAACTCATCTTCTCTTATTGCTTTGGTTTTGTTCTTGCATCTGGTAAATAAAAATGAAAAACTTACAGTGAGAAGAAGATTGTAAAATGCTTCTGGTAATTCCCAAGATACTTGGATTTCTTAAGCGTAGCTGACATTTACAATATAAAAAAGGAATCTGAAGACACCGTTTTGTGCCTAGGTTAGATAAAAGTACTTTGGAAATGCTGTAAGTGGGTCTAATAAGAAAGCAATTCCGATTTTGTGAAGCTTTTGACCTTTTCTGTAAAGCTTAGAGTTATAGAGATGTGTTTTCTCGTATTTTGGAAAAGTTTTTTTGACTGAATTCCTTCAAATATATAATTTTTTCTTATTCATAGTTTCCAAGGTACTTTTAATTTTTTTTTTACCTCCTGACATATAAATTTAGTTCTCTCTTCCATTCTGAAAAATCTCAGTCATTTAATGGCTACTTGTATGGAAAGCCTTCTACATCTTTGATAATTTTTATGTTTCTCTACTCTTTTTGAAGTTTTACTTAAAGTTTTTTTACAGATGGAAGGTCAAAAATCAAAAAGTCACGTTGTTCATGCAACATGGATATCTACGGTGGCATAATATTTTTTCTGTCTGGGTACCGGTCTTTCTCTCATAATTCATTTTATCTTCATATTTTCAGGCCTGAGTACATGTTTTCATGAAATTGCAAATTATTCTTTAAAGATCTCATAAGTAAGCAGTGGCAACTAGTTCAGAGCCCATCACTGTGTGAATAAGGTTGGGCACTTCTTTTTTCCTTCATGTAGTACTTGCAATACTGAATTGAATATGTTGAATTTTTGTTTGCTGTTATGTTTGGTAAAAAAAATACCTGATTAATTCTATCTTGGAAGATTTTATCACTTCATTTTCTTATCCCTCTTGTGGATTTTATTGAACAACATGATTGCCAGTGGAGGTTGAGGAAGTCACTGCTGGTGACTTCTCTTCATAAGAGACCTACCAACAGACGCCTTCATTGGAGAAATGAAACAAGACCATTTCTGAGTCCCTGACTAGATCTGATGCACGTTGTGAAAGAGTAGATCAGAAGATGATGTGAGGACTGTAGTACACAAACCAAAGTGCTAAGAACAGGCTGGGCACGGAGTGGTTGGAGAGCAGCCAGGCAGAAAGGGACCTGGGAGTCTGGATTGACAGGAAGCTGAACATGAGCCAGCAGTGTGCCCAGGTGGCCAAGAAGGCCAATGGCATCCTGGCCTGTATCATAAACAGCGTGGCCAGCAGGTCCAGGGAGGTGATTCTGCCCCTGTACTCAGCGCTGGTGAGGCCACACCTCGAGTACTGTGTCCAGTTCTGGGCCCCTCAGTTCAGGAAGGAGATTGAGGTGCTGGAGCAGGTCCAAAGGAGGGCAACCAGGCTGGTGAAGGGACTCGAGCACAGATCCTATGAGGAGAGGCTGAGGGAGCTGGGGCTGTTCAGCCTGGAGAAGAGGAGACTCAGGGGAGACCTCATCGCTCTCTACAACTACCTGAAAGGAGGGTGTAGCCAGGTGGGGGTTGGTCTCTTTTCCCAGGCAACTTTCAACAAGACAAGAGGGCATGGTCTTAAGTTGTGCCAGGGGAGATTTAGGTTAGATATTAGAAAGAATATCTTTACGGAGAGGGTGATCAGGCATTGGAATGGGCTGCCTGGTGAGGTGGCAGATTCTCCGTCCCTGGAGACATTTAAAAAGAGACTGGATGTGCCACTCAGTGCCATGGTCTAGCAACCGCAGCGGTGGGTCAAGGGTTGGACTTGATGATCTCTGAGGTCCCTTCCAACCCAGCCAATTCTGATTCTATGATTCTATGAACTATACGTTAATCCAGTCTGTCTTTAGTTTGTTCTTTAACCTTTGTGTTGATCTTCCTAGATTCACAGCCTGTTGTCTGTTCTCATCTTGAGAAGATGTACTTAAATACACAAAGCCAGGAGAGGAATATACAGAGTCCTTCTTGTTCTCAGAATGTGCCACTGTGCTCAACAAGAGCTCATGGTCCTTTGCATGGACATCTACACTTAAGAGGAGTAAAACTCTACTCATCAAAAAACCAAAGTTGGAAGCCTTTGCACAGTCAAGTAACATAACCTATCTGTATTTTTTTTTTTTTTTCTTTCCCCTCCTGATGTCAGCCAGTTGATTTTTCAGAATCTCTTTACTCCAAAACTGTGCTTATTTTCTATGAGGAGATGCTTCATCACTCAAGTCTTCAGATTGCAGGGAACTATTGAATAACAGTAGTGTGTTCTTCCTCTTTCTGCAGTGGAAATACAGCAGCTCTTCTGTGCTTCAGGCTTCCTAAATATGTTTGCTGTTCAAGTAATTTAATCCTGAATTACTATTTCAGAATGTTGTTCTTTCATTTTCCTGACAGAACTGGATGAGGAGATAGTTTTTACGAAGTTTCATTATTATAAAACTCAGGATAAGTCCACAGGTCTTAAATGTTTAGAAATTCTATTAACATTCTGGGAAAGAAGCTTTGAAATTTGAAAGTGAAATGAACCTACACAGTAAATAAAATTGGAAAATTATTATATTTATAAACAGAAATCTTCATGCATAAAAATATGAGTTTCCAGAGCTGTCATCTCTCCTCTTAAAATTCCTGTTTCTTTATTGATTAGTTCCAGAAATACTTCATAGATTGAACTGCTGCAGTTTAAATGATTCATTTGAGGTGACTGCAAGTATCCAGTATTGATGTTCGTCATCTCTATTTGCAATATACAAAAGGAGCATCGAGTTTTGATCTATACTAGTAATATTACTTGGAAATACTTATGCTAACTCTTAGCATTTGCTAAGAGTTTTTGCTTTTGCTTGAACTAGTCATGTGCAAACAAACAAACATACAGAAAATAATTTTTTCATAAATTCCTTTCATGAAATCAACAACATACTCTACAATAAGGTCAAAACCCAATTATCACTAATTAGGGAATTAGCACTTCACTGTTAACCTAGATAAGACAGCTATATTTAACACCTGATTTCCTTTCCCATGAAATTTGATTTCAAGAGGAACACAGAAAACATTGTAACCATTAAGGAACTAGTATGCCTTTTTAGTTCCTCTCCATTACTCTACTGGCTGTTCTTACCAAAATGCATTTTATTGATTTATTGCAAAATATATAGGTTTAAGTATAGAGTAGAAGCATGACTCATAGCAAAATTCTGTTCTATGCCTATTTTTAATAATATAGTGTTACAATTTTTAATTTCTTCTTCATCATGACTGCATTACAAACATGGTCTAGATTTACAGATGTTTTGAGGTTCATTTTAACTGTTCAGCTGCTAATCTGAAAAACTTAACAAGGAAGCATTCTCTGATGATGTTTACTTGGAATATTCATACTTGTTCAATAATGGTATTTGAACCAAGTTATTCCAGGCTACTGGAAAGATGATGTTAGATAATAGTTAAGACACTGTGTCCACTGCTTTGAAATGATTTAATAGTTCCTCTAGACTTTAGGAGCTCCAAAAAATTCATTGTGTCTTGGACAATATATCAGTTGAAGCACTGGATATTTGTGATGCAGGCAACGAGGTTCATTAAAAACAGATGTGTTAGCTTTAAAATTATTGTTCTAAACTTAAGTGGCCTTCTGGACAGTGCAACAAGGTAGCCCGTATAATCTAATGCACAGCAATCTGCAGCAGAAAGGCTTCTCCTAGCTGAAGTATGACATTTTGTATCACTCTGTACTCCACAGCCAGCCAGCTTTGAGCATCTGTCTGCCAAGTTTTGCTGAGATGATATGTTATTCAGGTGAGACTGCCACTGATTTCAGTCAATTTCATTGACAGTTACTTGAAAGAATTAGGTAAATGATAACACCGATGATGAGAGTTGCTGAAGAAAGCCATGGTTGAAGGGAGTTAAATATAGTGATGGGTAGAGGGAGAAATAAATTTGCTAAGCGAAAAGATTCAGAAGAATCTATAATTAGCAAACTCTCAGAACCTGAAATTGAAAGTCATGCCACCATATAATTGTGGGGTCCACTGCAAGACACTGTGATGATGCCTGTGGAAAGATGAGAAACTGTGGCAGCACTCAGGTCTACTGTTTCCTAGATCAATTTGGAGTTTTATACACTGTAAAGACCTAAATCTCTGCAAACTGGGCTTTCAGTAGTTCTAGATGGTAGGATTTTTATTATCATAGTCCTTTTCATATAAGTTATAAACTCAGTCTTTAATGAAGATATTAGAAAATATTTGTATCAACTTTACTTGATATAAACTTGATATTTTTTGTTACTGCATTATGAAGGACACTTTAATTATTTGTTTGCGCTTATGCTTTGATCTCTATCTTATTTGATAAAGATCATAGAGAATAAATAAGAAATATTGCAAAAACCTAACTTTTGTCTGTATGTTCCCCCCCTCCACTGTTGAATGAATAGCTTTTTCACTTCACTAGATATTAACATTGCCTTTCTTTGAAGTCTGCAATTTTGTTGGCATTGTATTTAAAAAAAATATAGAAAATTACCATTCACTGTATTTAATTTGACATCATCATAGAATGCATAATTTAAACTTATTTTTTGAAAGTTCAAAAAATTACTATGTAGATCAGTTTTTCACAGAACACTCATGAATGCTTATGGGTTCCACTGTTTCCATGGAAAAATTATTTTCCTATAGCATTATTTCTCAATAGCATTCCATTTTTAGCATTCCTAATTTTGGTACTGGGTGAACCTTGTTCTGGTCAAGTGCTAACCATTTACTAGTGGTTTTGTTGTAAATGATGATGGACTTTATTCCTCATTAGATTTCCTGTGAGAAGCTAAAGAATGTAGTGTATAATCCTCCTGTATGTTTCTTGGTACTTAGCACCCTTTCTTCAAACTGAAAAGTCTTTATTTGAAAGGAGTCAGTCAGAATGGTTAATTGTATCTAAAAGTTTTTTAGATGTATTAACAAAGAGTACTATTAGTGGTAAAGCCAGTGAATATACTTGATCATTAAAGTTAACAATGTTAGAAGGTAATTTTTAGATTTGTATTAAACCTGAAGGTAGGGTGGTTTGTGTTGTGTTTGGCTTCTTTCAACAATACTTTGTTAATATCTGGTGGTGTTGACTGATTTTGGATTATCATGGAATATTCTTACGGGAAGGAGTTCAACCTTCTCATTGTTTAGCTAGAACTGTATTTACTACCTCAAATTCAGTTATTTCCCATTTGTGTAGCATATAAGACTGAGAGGTTTGTGAAAGTTAAGAAAATCTCTCATCAGTGGTTCATGCTCCCTAATCAGCAGGTCTCACAGCAACTGGAAATCTGTTGGGAATTGCAAATCAAAAGCTGTTGGAAGTATCCAAGGTAGAAACTGAAAATAGTCTGTCAGGCAAAATTGTCTTTAATATCAGGTCTCCTTTCCATACTATGTTTTCTGTATCCATCCTGGAATTAGATCGAAAGTAGTACTTATTAAGGATAAGCAAACTGACTTTAAATTGATACAATATTTGGCACAATTTTAGTTCACAAATTATATAGCTCATGGAGAATATACAGTGTCTTGTCTGCCAAAATGTGTGACAGGGAAACTAGGGAAGGCTTCCCCCCCCTGAATGATGGGGGCTGAGAAGACAGATGCAAAAGGTGGCCTTCTAGAAAACTGGAAGAACAAGAACTTGAAGAACACACATAAGCTAGGATGAATTTCTTAGAAGACAGCAAACCGTTAAATTTAAGATGGGAGCTGGGTAACAGGTGAAACAAAAGTTGTATTTTGGTGTGAGCAGCACAGGACTGGCTTGAGGAAAGCCAGAAAGATAGAAATTGATACTTGGACTGAGTCTAGGTAGAACTTGCAATCCACAATAAGTAATGAATTATAGTTTGGGGAAGCATGGTAGGGATATCAAGAGAGTTGGTATGGAAGATCTTGTGAAAGTCTTCCAGTTTTTGTCTTAACACAAATTCTGATTAATTTGTCTATATTTTATGTTTATAACTCCAGAGAGGTTTATTACCTGGTCCTATTTTGCTCTAGCCAATCCTTTATGTTATGTTTCATAGTGAAGTTGCTTATAAATGGGATTTTTTTATTTGTATATGTAGATAGATGTGTCCCAAAACTTTGTCATTGACTTTGTGCTTATATCATTGGAATAAATTAGTTATCATAACTGCTATTATTTTCTTTTCATCGAGTATCAAGGATTTGTTTCCTAGAAACTGAATTATGAGCACACTTAAGTTGTGCCCCAAACTACAAGGCAAATGTAAACATGGACTCCCCTTCTGTTACCCTAACCAGTGGTAAATCCAAATTAATATGTCTAGATCTGGAAGAAAGCAGTTGATGCTCACTTCAATATCTAGAGTTATTGGATAAATAGTATATCTGATATTTCAGAAAGAACAAGTAGGACTAGTAGGATCAGTGTGTATGAGTGGTGAGGTAGAGAAATAAAAAGGGGAGAAGGGCTGGGGAGAAATAAAAGGTGAGAATAAGAAGTGATAGTGAAAAGAGGGCAAGAAAAAAGTGGAGCCTGTTCTAAATGCATCTGAGCCTCTGTATAGTGAGGAAAGCAACTAGAAAAAAACCCAAAACCCCAAAGATTCATTAACAATTTTTAAAAGAAAATAAATCAGAGAAACTTCCAAAATACAGTTTTTAAATACAACACTTTTGTGTAAGGCTGTGTGTATGAGCAATTTGACTGCGTATTTTTTGAGCAAGTATTGATTTGCAGATAAACATTGAGGTCACTGAATGTCAACCTGCTTGTTTGATTCCTATGAAGTATCATTTTAATATATTCTTTTCTTGTTTTTTGAAAAGCAATCTTTTTTTTTTCTTTTGAGTGAAGCAGATTGTATCAAATTATAGATATTTTTTTAAAGCATTTCCCTGGGGAGAAGTATTCAGACATTAAAGAATTTTATCTACCTTGATAAATTCCACTTTAGTTGGGCTGTTCTGAAGCATTACTTTGACTGCTTACATCTGCAGGTGCAGTTCTGTCATGGGAGGTTGTACCTTGATCTGGCCCCATCACATTTCTTCTTCCCTCTTCTCTGAAGTTGTTGTTGCTGCTCATTACAGATTCTGGTGTTGCAGAAGAACATGCAGTATTCTCATCAGCAGAATGATCCCTTTGTACTAATTGCTTCAGTATACATCATTCCAAAACTGAAAACTAAGCTACTAAATTTATAATTAATCCAAAACTCAAATTCATAAATGCAATGTTGTCAATAATTCAGTTTGGGAAACAAAGCCTCAATGATGTTTAACTAGAGAAGCATAAGTAAGAAAATTAGCAAAAATAAGGACTTTAACTTGAAGATTTTCTGCCATACTAATTGAATATAATCATCATTTAAAGACAGTGATATCTGTGAAATGTTGTATATGCCCATGATGCAAGTCCCATGGCATACTCAGCTTAGGGCTCCAAGTTCCTTTCTCTTCGTTATACATCTAAAAAAATAAGGATGTATTTACAGTGACTGTAGAAATCAAACAAAATCTACCTGACTTCCATAGGTTCCCTTCCAATAGGATTGTAGAGTCCAGCTCTACAAAGCTGTCCAAGCAGGAGCATCTTCAACTAGATCAGTAGTCAGCATTTCCAGGATCTACACAAAAATCCTTAGAATATATTTTAAAACATACATTCCTGGTTTAGATAATTTCCAGTGCACAGAAATATCATGAAGGAGCTGGTGAAATGCATTGACATTGACTGGATGCACAGAAGTATTAAAATTGAAGCTGTTCAGAGACTTGCAGATGTTCATAAGGAAGCTGATGATAATCATAGAATGCTGGGTTGGAAGGGACCTCAAGGATCATCTTGTCCAACTTTTATAGGTAGGAATATGGCTTAGATGCAATGGCTATGCACCTTATCAAGCTAAGTATTAAAAGTGTTCAGTGGTGTGCCATCTACCACTTCCCTGGGGAGATTACTCCAGTGTTCGACTGTTCTCATAGTGAAAAATTTTCTTCTGATGCCCAGTCAGGATCTCCCCAGGAGTAACTTGCACCCATTACCCCTCATCTTCTCCATGTGACTCCTTATAAAAAGGAGTGGCCTTGGTGGCCACCCTTTAAGTACAAACGTGGCAATAAGGTCTCCCCTAAACCTTTTCTCCAGGCTGAACAAAGGCATTTCTCTCAGCCCTTCCCCTTACTCCAGGCTTCCCAGTCCTCTGATCATCTTTGTGGTCCTTTTTGGGTTCCTCTACAGACTGTTGGCATATTGTTTGTTGAGTGGAACCAGAACTGAACATAGTCCTCCAGGCGTGGCCTGACAAGCACTGAGTAGAGTGGGATGATGACTTCTTTGTCTCTGCTGATGATGTCCTTGTTGATGCAGCCCAGCGTCCTGTTTGCCCACCAGAACCGCCAGGTCCCTTTCCACAGAGCTGCTTTCCACCCAGGCAGATACCAGTCTGTGCTGCATTCATCAGGAACTGACTTTTTCCAGGTGAAAGACCATAACCCTGACCCTGCTGAACTTCCTGATTTTTTTTTCTTCTGTCTGTGATTTTTTGACACTTTTGTGCCTCTTCTATAAATATCTTACAATTGCAAAGTCTCTTCTCCACAATTTTTGAAGGCTGGAAATTCAATTACGTGCACCTAAAAATATTAACTTCAGAAAATTAAACACTGAGATTTTACTAAATGCTCTGAAACTAAATTCAACATCCCATCAATGCTGAGCCAATCTTTGTTCATCTTTTTTCCTGCTAGGTTTTAAAAACCTACACATTTCAGTCTAATAGTGCAACATTTGTTATTAACAATATACTGGCATAATAACTATTTTCCTTTTTATAAATGAAAACATCTATAACTTAAGCACAGTCAGTACTTATTTGACAATAATGTCAGTGTTTGTGTGGAGAGTAATCTTACTGTCCATATTCTGAACATAAAACTACATATTCTCTGCAGAATTTATAATGGATACAAGTGTAGAATGTTGAATGTTGCACACTAAATGAAAAAAATTAGGTCCAAGTCCATGAGGTTTTTTTTTTTTTTTTTTTTTTTTTT
>JAAWXA010000025.1:13003353-13014600 GCA_038090715.1 Florisuga fusca | reverse complement strand
TACACATCTTTAGTCTGTCATTCAAGATATGCACGATTAGGACTGTTTTCCTCACCCCTAAAGTTATACATTATGAGAAACAGACTCGATATTATGGGAGTAGATGGCTGATTTCCTGCACAACATAAGACTTTGAAGCCATGTAATTGTGAGTTGACTCTCTTGGGCTTTGTATTCTAAGCTGGAAAAGTCTTCATAAGAAACCAAAAGCTATGCAATTTCAAAGGACTGTTGTAACAAACCAATATGTAGGGTGAAACTTATATCTGCACTATAATAAAAAAATAAATAAGCAGTAGTGATGCTTACCAAAACATGCTCAGCTTTACCTCATATCACCGCAGTACTAAAAATATTAGGCAAAACCTAAAGCATATATATTTTTTCATCGTTTCCAAATTGGCTTTAGTCATATTTGAATGGTATATCTCAATAAGGTTTTTATTTAATGTGTTTCCTGTAGGTTAAGCAATTCTCCAACTGTCTGATCTGGTTCATTTGTTGATACAAAATTACCATGATAGGGTGGTCATCTTAGAAACATGTTGTTTTTGAGTTGCCCCAGATTTGCTGCTAATCCTTCCCTTCTGGCAAAACCCGATCTTGCAAGAGGTATTAGGTGCTGTCCACAGATGTGTAGAAACATCCTGGTTCACTGTATGTGATTACAAAGGAGTCTTAAAGAATCAGGCAGACTCACAGAATCAGCTGGGTTGGAAGGGACCTCTGAGATCATTAAGGTCAACCCTTGACCCACTACCACTGTGGTTATTAAGTCTTTTCTTAAAAACCTCCAGGGACAGAGAATCCACCACCTCCCTGGGCAGCCCATTCCAATGCCTGATCACCCTCTCTGTAAAGAATTTCTTCCTAATATCTAGCCTAAACCTCCCCTGGCAGAGCTAAAGTCCATGCCCTCTTGTCTTGCTGATAGTTGCCTGGGAGAAGAGACCAACCCCCCCCTGGCTCCATCCTCCTTTCAGGGAGTTGTAGAGAGTGATGAGGTCTCCCCCGAGCCTCCTCTTCTCCAGACTAAACACCCCCAGCTCCCTCAGATGTCAGTGACTACTCATTGAGTCTCAAGAATCAATGACTTTTCATATTTCCATCAGCAATTCTTCTCAACTATTTTTTTATGATACTGTTGCCCTGCAGAGCAAGTGGAAGTATATGTTTTATTGATTTTTGTAAAGACTTAAGCGAACCATTATAGTCCTCATGGCACTCATAAGTTAGGGCTTGTTGACTGTTTCATTTGTGCAGACTTGTGAGAAACACCAGGTCTTGATCAGGAGTTTGATTCAATGGGCATAGCAGGTAAAAATAATTTAATTGAAGTAAGGATTAAATTTAAACCACATGTATAATGAGCTCTGACATTTTGTTTTAGTTTTTCAGTTTGTGAATTGGAAATTATAAAAAAAATTATTATTGTGGATTTTTGATTTTTATAATGATTGCCAGTATTCCCTTTTTTTTTTTTAATTGGTAAAACAAGCCTTTTTAATATGTAAGCAATGTAGAAAACCTTCTTTGGTATTCAGAGATAATCCTATTAAAACCAATTAAAAATATCAGAAGGGCCAGTTTGTTTACTGAGTAAAATGATTTTCAGGAAGTAGTGCCTACTGTTTATTAATAACCTGCACTACAGTTAAATTACCTTTTCAATTTTAACAGTTAAAATATGTTAAATTGTATTTCACTGAGTTGCAAATAGAGCATGTAAACACTCTCGAGAAAACTTAGAAATCACATTTGGTGGGTGAATTCCATGTAAATTAAAGAAGTACACCTTAAGATTTCTGAAATGGTTGTACTGTTTCCAACTCTAGCTTCTCTAGAGACGTGTAAGAACAGTAATCACAATACTTCATTTGTATTCTCCCAAGTGCTTCTGTGATCTCTTCCTGCACATGTAGTTTTCTTGAAACCTTCAGCAAAGAATTTTTTATGATCTGTCACTTGAAGC
Organism: Florisuga fusca; assembly: GCA_038090715.1. Lineage (NCBI taxonomy): Eukaryota > Metazoa > Chordata > Aves > Apodiformes > Trochilidae > Florisuga > Florisuga fusca. Next base: position 13,012,628 of record JAAWXA010000025.1, on the reverse strand, counting down.
ATGAAAACTACTGTCCTTCCATTTTGAACCTGGCCTCCCACTTGATTATTTTGATGTCTTTCCAGTCTTAGAAGAAACAATGAGCCACCCATACCTTTTCAAGATTTTCCATGGCAGTCATGAGTTGGTAGACTTCTGTCAAAGCCCTGTACATCCTCTGTTCTGTAAAAGAAAAACTTCAAGCTATTGTATTTTTTCATCTTTGAGCTGCTCTATACCCTTGTCATCCTTGTTTTTCCTTGAGCTTTTGTCTACGTAGCTGAGGACTAAGAGCTGTATATGGTTTTCATGTGAACAAGCTATGAGACAAAAATGATGGGGCTTTTTGTTTGCTTTTAATTCCTTTCCCAAGAATTCCTTATCTTTTATGATTTTTTTTCTCTGCTAAAGAAGACAGAGTTGATAGACAGTAGATTTTCTGTATGAGTTCCTGTAATAAGTGGTTTTGTCTTCTGCTAAATCAACTTACAACCCACTGATCTAAATTCAAAGGATTGTTTTTCTGTCGTATAATACTTTCCCCCCTGTTGAATTTATCTACCATTTTATTGTTCAAGTTCTCAGTCTCATAAAGTCCTTTAGCTGCTTCTTACAGTCTACATTCATTGTTTGTACTTTAAAAAAAACATTAGAATTATAGACTTGACTTTAGTTGTAAACACCTTTTAGTGCCTACATCTGTAAACCTTTGTAAAATATTTAACCTACATTTAGTAATTTTATTCACTTCTGTTTTGTTTTTTTTTTTTTTAAGACATTTNTGTTTTGTTTTGTTTTTTTTTAAGACATTTACTTGTGTGGTCATTTTGGTCTTAACAAAATCAGAAGAGGGAAACTATTTCATTAAAAATGAATTTGATGCTAAATTCACCAAAGCAAGATGTCAGTTGAAATATTATATGTTATCTGGAGCTTTAAAACCTGAAGCAGTCCTAATGTTTCTAGGTATTTGAATAAAGAATACTGCATTCCATGTTTACAAGAAGAAATAGGAACCATAGGATCTTTGTTTCGCTTTTGTTTTGCAGAGAAGCTTAAAGTTCTTCCATAAAATAAATGTTTCCTAGCACAACCTATAAATCTCTGTATTAAATCTCATTGATCAGCCTTATAAATAAAGCTGCAGACAGGATTGCATTTTCTTTATGATTTCTGTTAAATTTTTTTATGGAATTGGTTTATTCAGGGCTTCCTAAAAACATGAGCTATTATAATTGTCAACAAAAAATTATTTTCAAGTCTTCTGTCAGCAAATACATAGGATGAATAAATGTTAATTATAATAAGGCTGTTACGAGCTTTTGGTTTTGAGTAACAACCATATTGTTGTAATACAAAAGTAGACTACTCTGCTATGCTGACCTAAGGCTGGAAATATGCCCTCCAGAATTTTAATCCAAGCTCTGCAGCTAAAACATTAAGCTGTCATGAAAAAGTTATTTATGCTTCTCTTCTTGTACGAGCTGTTGAGTATGAGAACAGCAAGGCTCTTTTGCTGGCATAAGACCCTAGAGAACAGCCACTCATGATCCATTTCCATTACTTCTCATACTGAAACATTCTATTAAATATGAAAACAGTATGTTTACAACAAATTCAAAGCAGAAGATAGAGCAGAAAATGACAAAAGTAGTCATGTTAATCCAGATGTGTGCTTATTTTAAAATTGCTGCAGAAGAACACCAGAGTGACACTGATCAAAAAGCTTTTGTTATGTCATTTTGAGGAAAGAGGGATCAAGGCCAGAAGAGAAAAAGGCACATTACCTAGCTACATTTCAGTTTTTTAAAGCCACCAAGTAACAGTGTCCATTGGGTACAGAGCTTACTGTAGTACAGGGACGTAAGGCTTTTTTGATTGGTTTTGAAAGGTGATTGCTTTTAAATAAGGTTTGAAATAGGCAAACAAAATAAATACAGGTTTAATGTGGTCTTAATTGTAGATATTGATTACCAATCTGCATAATGTTCATTAGTTTTAACTCAAAAGAGTAGTACTAGTTTTGTGGCTACTTTGAATAAATACATGTAACTTAGGTAAGTAAAAACAAAGGTTCAAGTTTTACAGATTAACTGGAACAGTCAATAATTGCCCTTAATCAGATAATCAATTATGAGGTGATACATGAAGTCCCAATGTAACAATTTCTCATGTTTTTAGCTTTCAAAAAATTTCATTCAGGGTGATATTGTAACTTTTCTTTATTATTCACAAGATACAGTAAGGGACCACCTAAATCAAGAATTGCCATATGCTTCAGTGTTTTTCCTCCTAGTAGACTGTTGGTATTCTAAAATCACAACTTAGTTCTACGGTCCTGTAAAGTCTCTCCAGACTGTTGGGCCATCAAGGGAGCTGGAGATAATATTTCTTTGTGTATATGGGGAGATCTGAAATAGCCCATCTTTTACTACTTGTTACTTAATTTCCTCAGAAAACTCAAATAAATCCACTACCCTATATCTTCTACTATGTTTTTAAAATACAGTGATAGCATTTTATCTGTTGGCTTGCAAAAATATTGATATAGCTTAGCTTTTACAAAAAATTACAGCACCAGACGTATGACTCTTGCAAAAATAATGCTTAAAATAAGTTTGCATTATTGATTTATTCCTACTGATGTTGGGATATTTTTGCTAAATGTCAGCTTTGAAAGCTCCTTTTCCCTGCTTTTCACACTTTAATTACTAAGCACTGGTCAAACCAAGAAAACTGTCGCACTTATGATCTCTTTTAATTGATCACTCTTTACAGTATAGTAATACTTTCCTCAGAATTTGTCATGCTTATCCCTTTTCACTTGTATTGCTTGATAAATCATAATTTCTTCAGGTGGACTGCACATGGACCTAAAAGCTTTTTAAGTTAACACTCTCACTGTGTACATCTTTATGTATTTAGGTTGTAAGCTATTTAAGAACAGCTATTTGAATGCATTGCCAACATCTTACAAGGAATGACTGAGGGAACAGAGATTGTTTAGTGTAAAGAAGATGCTGAGGGTAGACCTTATGGCTCTCTACAACCGCCTAAAAGGAGGGCTTGGGTCAGTCTCTTCTCCCAAGTAACATGAAAGGAAATGGCCTCAAGTTGTGCTAGGGGAGCTAGAGACTGGGTATTAGAAAGAATTCCTTTACTGAAGGAGTAGTCAGGCACTGGAACAGGCTGCCCAGGGAAGTAGAGTCACCATCCCTGGAAGTGTTAAAAAATGCATCTGGATGTTGCACTTCAGGATGTGTTTTAGTTGTCATGGTGGTGTTGGTTTGATCTTAGAGGTCTTTTCCAATATTAATGATTCTGTGATCTTCCAAAAATTCCCATCTACAGGACATGTCACGCAGATGGACAAATGTTTAAAGCTTGTAAACAAAGTTAAAAATTATGTATGGAGTAGGAATGTGTATCAGTTATATAACAAATAATTACAAAACAAAATAAAGTCCCCCAAAATAGAAGACATCTGATAATTGTCCAGTTTCTTCGGAGTTATGTTAGTTTGTATTTGGTTTCAGTAAGTTCTGAAAGATATCAGAAGTATATATGCCAGAAAATATGTGTGAAAATAAAATAGAAAACCTGATCCTAATTTGATCTAATTTTAAGCAAAGTAGAAACGAATGTAAACTTATAACATAGGTTCTAGATAATTAAGGAGAAGCAATGAGAAAAGAAGTACTTGCATAATTTTCAGTAAAGCACTTGGTATCATGACACATGAGAATCTGTTCAGTCAACTAAAATACTGGGAGTTAGTAAAAAAATCATAAAATTAATAAGGAGTTGGCTGACAGGCAGGTTATATGGGTTTATTAAAATGGAAAAATACCACTTTGAAAAGAAGCTATTAGTGAAGTTCTCCAGTGAACCCCTGGGAAGAAAATATATTTAATGCTTTCACTAATACCCTAATAATGAAAAAAGGAAAGTAAGAGAAGTCTCTCAAAGACCAAGACTTGGGACACATCAGGAATACACATCAGTGCTGGATTACTAGTAGACGAACTGGACAACCTTGAAGCCTGGCACAGTGAGATAAAAAGTGATGTTACAATCTTATACTTGNGATGGAAAAATGCACCCCCCCCCCCCCACACCAGTGTTTGCCTCTTCCATCCTTGTTGCAGACAGTTCATGAACAGGAATTTTCAGGGAGCTGCCTGTTGAAAGAATCTGTTCTAGGTGCTGCTCTGTAGACTCACAACATTTTAGGTTGGCTAGTTGTGTTTTTTTTTTTTTTTTGCTGAATAAGGAGAAACTATAGGAATTTGTCTTATGCTTAGAAAACAAGAAAAGTTGTATTTTCACTTTATGTGTAATATTTTTCTGTGAAATAATTTTAAACATATATGAATGCATAATGTATTGGGGTTTTTTTACTTAAATGCTGTTCATTATTTTGGGGTGAAACAGTGATTATGCTATATTTATTAGAGTGGTTTTATTTTCCTGAATTCTAAGAAATACACAACACCAGTACATCAACCAGTTGCAGGTAGGACAACTGTTTCTTAATTTTATGAGACTGTGGTTTTAGCTGTTTCATTACAACATAGACAGGATAGAAATTGTAAATGGAATATAAAAGGTATTGTATTGAAGATTGAGAATTATTTAAATAATTCTTATGGAAGTCCTCTGGCAAAATTAGTGTTATCATCTTACATTATTATGGCAATGACATCATTATTAAATACAAGGCAGCTTTTAAAAATAAAGGTTAGATGAGCCATTTGTATAAACTAAATAATACAGTAGTGCCTCTCTATTTTGATTTCTTTGACCATCTTTGCTTAAGGTAGCAAATGTTAAGCTATGGATATTTGATAGATATTTGTTTTTACAATGTTGATCTCTAATTAAAAACGATAAACCTTTCTGTAGCAGTTACTGACTTTCTGCATCCATAGTAATATTAGGAGTTTTGAAATTCTAGAGTGGTTGAATTGTCTGTCTCAGTTTCGTATGTGAAGGTTAGCATTTTTCACTGGAGGCTGGATAGCATGAGCTCATTTCATGATTATGACTTTCCTAAATTAAATAATGACTTTGGAAAATGCAAATAATTTACTCCTTTCTTAATGGAGTATCTGAACATTTATCTGCTTCTTGTGATCTTTGCATAGTGAATTCTTTGAAGATGCACAACATTGGTACGATCAGTTCTCTGCCAGAAGTTGTGCATCATTCGGTAGCCATTCAGGTGTGTTTCAGGAAGTCGATGTGATAGCATCTCTGAAGAACCATCTCCTGTAATGTCAGATCTGAAATGCTTCTGGTAGCGCAGTAAATTTTAAAACTACAGGTTTTAGTAGCACAATGTTAAACAATTCCTATATTTCCTTAGTGTAGAAGTTTTCTCATTTAGTGCATTTAGTTAGAAAAAAATGAGTCAGTCTCATTTGCATACATCTGGTGGGTAGGATCACTTGAACTTTGAGTCATAGGACACTTTCTGGAAAATAAAAGAATCAGGATTTTTTTGGTCTAAATATAAAATTAATAATTTCAATCACAAAAAATTGATCATTGAGTTTAATTATAGAACAACAAAGCTTGCTTTCTTGAAGGTATTGAGATGCTTCTCTTATCTTTGATTTCTGACAATAGAAAATTTTGTTCATTACAAGGTATTGCTTTTAAGAGGCTCAAAAGAAAGTGTAAAGGATCTTAGCTTGCTTAAAGGTTGCTGCTTTGCTTCAGTGAACGGATTAGTGTACCTCTTGTATGCTTATGTAAAAATAATTCAGTAATTAAAAGATAATAGATACATGTCAGCTTCTGTAGTTTGCTTAGAAAATGAAAGATAAAATCGTAGAGATTTTTCATGCTCTAGCAGCTGAGTGGAAAAGTTGCATTTTGGGTTATCTTTAGCTACTATATGGCTCTTTTGTTTAATATGGCACAATCCTTACAAGTGTAGAGTTTTAATAGTTTATGTTTATTTGGGCAGACAACTGAAAAGACAGCTCAAGTGTTTAGCCTCTCACCCACAGGCGTTAACACAAGAGAAGAATATAAAATGTCATCAAATAAATGGGTGTCTGTTTTTTTCTGCAAATGTCAAAATGAGCTGTGGGACGTAGAAGTGAAGTGGCCTTCTATTAATAGTTAGTAGAAGTGTTTAGTACATAGATTAATAGAGGAAGTTTCAAGGTCTAGACTCCCATCACATATCTAAATTTTTAAAAGATTATTTGAAAACTTGAATAATGTTGAATGGTTTTTTAACCTAAAAAATTAGATCTTTTTTCCCATTGGATTGAAATGAGCAGAATGCTCATGTAGTGTTTTTTCTTTGTTTGGGTTTGTTTGTTGGGTGTTTGGGTTTTTTGTTGGGGGTTTTTTTGGTTTGGGTTTGGTGTTTTTTTTTGAAATTTCAGTTACTTTGATTTTATTTTGTGTTATGGTAAAAAGGTAGTTACTAAAGTCATGCATTATTTTTCTTGCAATATGAAATGCCAGAGGCAATCAAAATAGGGAAAAATGTGCCTGACATAGTATTAAATTGAAACAGTTGTGAGTTCTTCAGTGCTATTATTATTTTAGTTGCTTGTTTTTGCGTCAAGTAGATTTGTTCCCAAATCTTATGACAAATCCTTCTTTAAATTAAATATAAAAATACTTTTCCTTTAAAGGCTGCATATTCAGTATTTATTAGCATTTGTTTATACTGAACAAATACTGAATTAATAAACTTACAAAATATATTTGTATTATAATTATACATTTTCTATGTTTCTGATACCATGCTATAAGAATTTGTTGTCCATTTCGGTCTCAGTCATGTATGCTTTGTACTCTGAACTGCATTTGTATTTTCCTTTGCTGAAAATGAGCTCAGTGCTGCTATCTTAGTTCAGAGGAAGGTGCTGACTACTCTGCCTCCATGGCCTCAACTGTCAAATCAGTTCTGGTGTCTGACTTTGGATAGACTGTCATGTTTGTTACAATCTTACCTCTGAAACTGTTAAAGGCTTCTTTTCTTACAGGGTGATCCTTGTCAGTCAATTTAATTGAAATGTCATGCTGACCTTTATTTGAAATATTCTGAACTTCCTGTGGATTTTGGAAGTTCTTTTTATTTTGATGTCAATTAAAATCCTTAAATTAGTAGTGTACAAAGCCTGCATGCTAATTAACGTTATGAAACTGTATCCTAATTAATCTTACGACAATATATCTTTTCAGAGGTAGTTCAGCTGAGTCTTCCTGAAGATCAAAAACTAAGCACCACTGCAGCAACAGTGGGACAAAGCGCTGTCTTAACTTGTGCGATCCAGGGAACTCTGAGACCTCCCATCATCTGGAAGAGGAACAATGTCATTCTGAATAGCTTAGATTTGGAAGATATCAATGTAAGTAAGAGAAAGCTCTATTTAACAGCCTATTTTCAAAACTTTTCATGAAGAATAGAAAGGTGATATGTAACAAGCTCCGTATTTCTGATGTTTTAAAGAAAAGAAATTGAAAGTATATGCCTGCCAAACTCAGTCTGGTTTTATTTTGCTGTGTAAGCAAATCCTGGTTTTTAAATATAGAGGAAACATGTTTCACAAAGCAATCATTTAAAAGAACACATACAGTAATAAAAGTAAAAAAACTTAGCCCAAAATACAGCCAGCATTATCCACTCAGGATTATATAGTCTTCAAACATCTAAAAGAAAAAAAAAACCACAAATCTATGAAATAAGCATTTAACAAATAAATAGTGAGGAAAAAGGGAAATGATGAATGGAAATAATGAAACTAACAGCTCAGTTTCAAATGGAAAGTTTCAGATGACTGTATTTGTAGACACGGAAAGAGAAAGTTTTTTCAAAGCCTGATATGTACATTTTTAGTATGTTGATGAAAAAAAACAAAACAAACAAAAAAACCCCACAAAACCAACAGATAAATGTCTTATACCATGTGTACATACTCATGTGCTGGCAGTGGGGGCTGCAGGAGTGCCTCTGAGGGAAGAGACTGGGCATGCCTGGTGCCAGACACTGCCAGTTAGAGCTGGTTCCAGTGGACTCACTGCAGGGCACAGCTGAGCCCCTCAGCCACATTCAGGGCATCTCTGGGAAACATTAAAAAAAGGGCATAAAGCATCAGAGAGGGAGGAGTAGATATCTGTGGTCATTTTCCCATCAGAGACAGTGGGACAAAGTAATTGCTTCTTGCATATCTGAGCCCCTTACCTAGTTCTACTCAGAATGTTGCATTCTAGAGATATTTCTGCTGATCATATCCAAAATATCTGAGTCTGTTAGTATTTTAAGTTAGCTATTTTGGAAGTTTAAAAGGAAAGGGCTTGTGACAGTGAAAGGTGTTAATGTATCATGTACATCCATTCCACCTTCCACTGAAGGAATCCTTAAAAATAACCATAGGCAAATCAAGTTAAGCCACCTGGGGGATGGTGGCAACATACATTTTTGACACCTTTATAATAATAAGACAGGGACTGTGGATTTTTAATTGATTGTGTATTTTTTAATTGATTAGTTCTTACAAAACAAATCTTAACACGGTGCTTTGAAAAAATAATTAGGATAGGAGCTAATGTGATGGTTCTGTACTCCTAGCTGTTTAAGAGAGTCTTCTGTGAGAGCTGGAATATGAGGTATTAAAAAAAAATATCCTTTTTCTCCATAACCATATCTTCCTATACAATGGACCTGACTCTGCCTAGTTGTATTGAGGATTCCAAAATATAACTGTGACACTTTTTTTTTTTTTTTATATATATAATTTAGAAATTTCTAAAATTAAACTTAGAATATAAAGGCAGAAAATAACAGCTTATTTATTTTGCATCATCATTATTGATGGCATTTTACCATACAGTTATATCCACCCTGCCCATTCTATTTTTAAGTTTTCTGTAGTAAACACTACTTATCAAATTCTGTGGGAACATACAAATATTTTACGGAAGGTACAGAGCTAGTGATTTCATTTATATTATTGTTTTACTTTCAGGAAGCTGTCTTTCAAGTATATCAAGTATATAAAAAATCTGTATTATTGTGCTTCTACTATAATAAACTTTGCTCCTTTTTCCAGAAATACTGTTACACCTAAGTTTCTTTTCACTGTTGCCCTTCTTCCCTGTACTTTAAAATTATTTGAAAGCTAGTTGATCTACTGTTAAAACCTGACTTCAGAATTTTTCAAAGCATCTTTTTTCACTACCATATCATCTCTCTGTCTCAACCTTTTCAGTTCAAATTCACCCTTTTCTCTATTCTTTATATATATTTTACATATATTTGGAGGGGG
>JAAWXA010000025.1:12775871-13003348 GCA_038090715.1 Florisuga fusca | reverse complement strand
GGGGGGGGGGGGTGTTATATGTATATGTGTGTATATAGAGAGAAATATGCAGGTTATGGCTGCATTTTATATTGCTAATACTAACAATTAAGGTTGTGCTATTAATTTCTGATTACTGCATGAAAAAAATGTGGTTTTACATTTATTATTGTTATAGACTGACTCTTCTCCTTTTTTTCCTACAGTATACATTCTTAGCTGGGTGAAAACCAGCGTAATTTCTGAATGTTGTTATTGTTAGTTATATATATTTTTTTTCAACCTGCCCAGGTCACTTTGTTGTATGCTCATTATTCCACTAGACTTAATGCTTTGCACAGCTTTAATTTCATGAGAATTGCATGAAAGGGTTTTACAGGTTGCAAAAAAAATACTGTGCTTTACTGGTTATTATTTTAGAAGTCTCAGAAGAGCAACCTGGACTAGGCTACAGCTAGCAGAAAAGGTCAGTCCGTGACAAAAGCTTGAAAAAGGTGCTTTGTTAATAATGGCCTCTTGTAACTCACAGCCCTCACTTTCAAATCATTGCTATAATACTTCAAATAGGGGGGCACATCCTCATTTAAAAAGTGCTTTGATATGCAGGAGTCTGTTTCATTGTGCAGAGGAGCACAATTGCTTAAATACCAAGAGGAGAAACCCTTTCTGTCCCTCCTTCCCAAGCATCACAGGAGGGTGAATTGATAGGTAGGGCATAATTGTCTGTTGGGGATTTGGCTCAACTGGCATTTGTAATAGTTAAAAAAAATAATAACAATTTTAAAAACATACACTACATGTATGCCAAGGTATTGATTCAGAAAGAAAATTGCCAGCCACCTGTAAAATCACCACTATCACTATTTGCTAAAGTGACATGAAGCAAATTACTTACCTAGATCAAGCCTGCTTAATTTTTGAGCTCTGTCAGGATTACAATATAAGATGGTATGTTTGCCATGCTTTTCAAATTATGACTTTTAAGATTTCTGTAATGTTTTCTCATGCTGTCTTTTCATGTAGATACTTAATTGAAAACTTGAAGGAGAAAAGACAATTTTTTAACCTAAAATGAAACGCAGAGTATCTTAGTAAAAGGAAACATTCTTGTCCATTCTCATCTGAAGTAAGTTATCTTGTCTGGTTTGAAAAAGAATTTTGGTAACAGCAATAGTTAGACATTTACTTTCAAATTGTCGTGTAATTGGGATGAGACTATATCCTCTTTTGTAGAGTAGGTGCTTATTCCAGGCAGATGTATGTCTTTGCAGACCTACTTATGTTAATGAGAAATAAAATGGAATTGCTGTACTCTGGAACAGTAAAATACCAATGTCATACCACTTTTGTCTGAGGGATGCTTAACATTGTTTTCTACAATTTGGCCAACGTTAAGAATTCTGTAAAGTTCCTGTTATTGTCACTTAAAGTTAATGAAAGATAACTGAAATCTGGTTTTGCCTTCATGTATTTGACATGATAGACATTATTTGTAACATTAGACTAGAAATTCATGGAAAAGGCTTTGCAGTTTAAGCTGTGAGTGTTAAAAATGAACGTTTTAAATTATAGTACATGAAAGAAGAAAAAAGCCACCTTTTCTCCCACCCTTCTGTATGAAAGATCTTATTTCTGAGATGAGTTCTATGATCAGTTAGCAACTGCTGATCAAAAAGCTCTAATTAGAGTAAAATATAATTGAAATCAAGGTTAGGTCAAGGGATCAACAATAGAAAAAGAACTTCTGTGCATTTCAGTCTTCCAAAATAAGACTGCGTTCTGTGTAAGAAAAATTCTTTGGATGATATTTCAGTAATATTTACACCTGGATGACAGTAGCATAGAAGCTTTCCAGTGAATAGAGCTCCCATTTTTTTGTTATGAGAACATACAACAAAGGTGAAAAAAAAAAAGGTATACTATGTATAGCTTCATGGTTCATAAGGGACTTGTACTTCTCATGGTTTTTAGGTCCATTACAGAAAGAAAGCAGTAGTTGAAACAGCAAAAACTAAGTACTGTAGAGAAAAATAAATAACAATAGTGTACTGAGAAGTAAAATTATTTTGGTAGATCTCATAGAAAATTGAAGTCTATTAACCAAGACTTGGCTATTACTGCAACAAAGGAGTATAACCTATGATTGTCAAAGCAGTAGTAAAATGAAGCAGTGTATGCCTCACACAAGAGAGAACCTGTTACTCTAAGTGCAAAGAGAGCACATGAATATAGTCATGATTCAGTGTGATGCTCTGATTTGCATGCAAGTCTTGTATGGAAGTATATTTTTAACTATTTATGGTCTTACTTTCAACTGTTCAATTGAAAGTACTTGGGTTTTTGTTTTGTGGGTTTTTTAACTGTTATGATGCATAGGAAATATGTGTACCTCAGTTTAGGCACTTCAGCCAGTTCTCATCCCATCCCTTCAGAGCTTCAAGTTTTATGCAGTCTGCTAAAGTTCAAGTTCTAAGACCTGCGCCTGGGTTGGGGCAGTTCCAAGCACAATTACAGGCTGGGCAGAGAAGGAAGTTAGAACAGTCCTGATGAGAAGGCCTTGAGGGTGTTGGTTGAAGAGAAGCTCAGCATGAGCTGACAATGGACACTTTCAGCCCAGAGAGCAATATCCTGGGCTGCACCAAAAGAAGCATGGGCAGCAGGTTAAAGGAAGTGATTCTCCCCTTTATTTTGCTGTCCATGAGACCCCACCTGGAGCAGTATCCAGTTCTGGAGTCCCCAGCACAGGATCATGGAGCCTTTTGAGTGAGTCCAGAGGGCCATGAGATAATAAGAGGCTGGAGCACCTCTCATGATGTCTGATTGAGAGAGTTGAGCTTGTTCTTGCTGGAGAAATGAAGGCTCTGGGTAGACTTCATAGTGGCCTTTCAGTACTTGAAGAGGGTTTCTAAGAAAGATGGGAACAAACTTTTTAGCAGGGCCTATAAAGATAAGACAAGAAGTAAGGTTTTAATCTGGAAGAGGGTAGATTTGGACTAGATATTAGGAAGAAATTTTCTGCAGTAATGGTGGCGGAACACTGGAACCAGTTGCCCAGAGGGGTGGTAGATGCCCCATCTCTGGAAACATTCAAAGCCAAGTAAGACAGGGCTCTTAGCAACCTGACCTAGGTGAAGACATCCCTGTTCATTGCTGGGGTTTTGAACTAGGTGACTTTTAAAGGTCCTTTCCAACCAAAACCATCCTGTGATTGTATGAGGACAGAAGTCGTACTTGGTGCAGCACTAGAAATTTTTTGTGTCAGTGTCACCACATGCTGAAATTAATTTATTTTTTAACAAACAAATTTCTGAACAATTTCATTTGTCTTAATTAAGTTTAATTTGTATTAATTTGTACTAGGATCTTCTTGCAATATCTTATATTTTCCCTGATCAGAAACCATGACAAGTGGATACAAAAGCAATTGCTAAAAAGTGTCATCAAAATTAACTTACATAGAGAGATGAAAAGAGAATTGTTCCTACATAACTTATTTTTCCAGTGGTTATAGTGAAAGTCTTGAGGTAGCTCCCAGTGACACTGAAGTGTCTTTTCTTTCATTGACATCAAGTAATTTATCTTGGCTAGTAAATCTTTGTTGTGATAAAAGATTAGACCTGTGAATGTGTAATGTTGTATTAGGGGGTTGAACAAAAGAAATGTGTGTGTAAAGTTTGCAGATAACAAAGTAATCTTATTAAAAATATTAAATGTAGTTCTTAAGCTTTTGATTTTTTATTCCTGTAATTCAGCCTTTGCTTGTTGTACTTCAGTTCGTACTAGGTGACTGGGATTTGCTCTTTCATTTAAAGGCTCTAAGAAAAATATTTTTTCTGAGTGTTGACTGTGTCAGTCTGGGTCCAGACCCCTGTTAAATGAAGCTGCTGTGTTAGTGTTTGAGCTTGCAATATTTTGATTGAATAAGCAAAAATTGGCAGTGGGTAAATATCACTCACTCTGTTGTATGTATCCAGGTAAATACATTAAAAATCCTTTGTATAGGATTCACATTCAAAACCTTCCTAAGCATGTATGTTCCTCCTTCTTATATAAAGTACTTGATAATGAACTTGACACAAGAGGCAGTGTATTAATTTGCCAAGTAATGATTGTGGTTGTTCTTTCTGTGCTGTTGTATGGAGGTCATATATTAATGCTCCATGTAAAATGAGAGATCATCTTAAAGAAAACTATTCAAGTTATAATATGTATTTTTTTCCCTTGCGTGCCAAGAATAATGTAAAGTGAATCATTCTGGTTTCAGAATCATGTTTGAAGGTACAAAGTTTATTTTTGGCAGCTGCTCAGCTACCACATAGCAGGGGATTCCCTGCCAATCTTTATCTTTTTTGATATAGGCAGTTCTGTCTGAAAGTTGGTTTATCTCATATGTACAATTTAGCTTTTAATAAAACAAAATTTATCCCACAGAGCTTTAGCAGACTGCATAAAGCTTGAGGCTTGGAATGAATTGGATGAAAATGTTAATATTATGGAAGTTTTAAAGGGTTATGTTTGTACTGTTTGTAGATTCTTTTGAGTTTGCAAAGAAACACCCTGAGAAGTTTGCTTCTGTGAAATATGTGAGTTCTAATAATTTAAGGTGAGCACAGTTCAGGAATCAAAGATTTGCATTATGGCCAACATGAGAAAGTAGGTTTGCACTCATGAAACTAAAGCAGAAACCCAGTATTTTATGCAATAAGATAAAAAACTCCAATAAACTTTATGAATTTAAACCAAAAGTGCTTCTAAGCTAAATGACTGAAAACAAATTGAATCTTGATCCAGCATGATTACGGAGATGTTTTTAGAATCAGGAACATTTAGGGTATATTCGGTGGTTTCTGAGTATTCTTCCTACAAAGAATATGTATTTAAAGAAAGCAACTGGGAGCTTTTGCCAAGAATATGCCACAAATCTGACCCTGCATTGTGTCATCCTAAAGTGTAAATTGTGTCAGTACTTCTATTTCTTTGGGGCTAGCCACTTAGATTATCACTTTGGAATATGATCTGATACAAGTAAACTGTGGATTGCAAAGCTAGTCTCTTTTGGCAAAGCTAGCTCAGAGTGTAACAATAAATACATCTACAATTAGAGTAAATTAAAAAAAAAAAAAAAAGAAAACCCAAACACAATAGTTTGGGGGAATTGTAATGAGCTGTGACAATTGGATAATTATTATAAATTCATTTCACTACTGATGATGTTAAAATGAAAAATATATGAGATGAATGTCAAACTACTTTATCTGATTAAATCTGATTATATAACAATTTCTTTTGTTAAAAAGGAGTAGAAGTTAAATGGAATATGAGTCATTCTGAAGATTTCTGTTTGTAACATGAACCAATAAAAAAAGACAGCTGTATCAGCATGCTGAAATATAAGCTCCATCTACTCAGTTGGAGATTTTTAATGTCTAAATAAATTAGCAGTCATTATTGCAGATACATAGCAAGATAGCATAAAGTCACAGATTTTTTTGGGAAGTAGATTAGTAGTGTTTTATGCCTAGCCTCAAGAGTTCTAATACTTTCGCAAAGCTGTCACTTATGAGTAGTTTGTGTCTTCCATTTGCAAGATCCAAAATCACTTTGGAGATTTATATAAAATTAAACACTTATATAAAATTAAAGTTGTTATTTTCACTGCTGATCTAGGAGTGGGGATCCTTATGGCAATTTTTTGTGTGGTTCCTTTGCAGGATTTTAGGAAACTTGTAACACTATTTAGTTTCAAAATAGCAAAACCAATTTTTAATCAACTTATGTGGTTTGAAAAGCATAAAGCTGCGACATATTTTCCATATATAATGCATATTACTATTTATTGGATGTTACTATTTCCTCATGAAGCTGTGAAATCGGAGTCTTTACTGTATCCAAAAGAAGGAAAGAGAATACATCTATAGTTAAGTGGAACAGTATTGTTCTATTCTTTTATAGTCAGAGAAATTAATTTTTCTCAGATTTGCTAAATACAGATTAATCTTGTTCAACTAGTAGTCAGGGCTCATGCATTACACAGTCTTATTTTAGGCAGAGATAGTAGATGGTGATCTCTGCATTGATCATTTGTAGGAGAAGCTTAGGAAGGTATGCAGGAAGGCTTCCTCAAAATCTGAGGTTTGCTTAGATGTTCTGGATTCCTCACTGGGTGATCATTTTTTTTCCCACTGGCAGTAGAGTGATGCTTGCAAGGCTGCCTTGCTGTGCTAGAAAATACCCTTGTAAAAAGTACTGCTTTTTTTTTTTAAAAAAAAAACAACTCAGCCCCTCCAGTGTCAAGGACCAAAGGGACCAATGAAATACTTAGAATGTCTAATTGTAGCGAGGAAGTCTGTTCCCATGGTCAGCAGAGAGAGGTAGACAGTAACTCAAAACAATGCTCAAAAACTGGTCCACGGAAATATTTGATGAAAGGATTTTGGTACGTTGAGCTTTCTCAGTGACTGAAGTTAGCTTGCATTAATAAACACAAATTGTTGTTTGTAACTGTTGTTACTTTCCTCATTATAGAGTTTCTTTTAAAATCGTGCTGCTTTCTACTAAATATACTATACTGCTATTCACTGAATTACACTGTTCTTTCTTTAAGATTCAACTTGATTTAAAATTTTCTGTCAGGCAGGTTCTTCAATTAGTGGATTTACACTAGATTCAATATTTGTTCTAATTGCAGCTGTAAAATATGAGATTGACAGAAGGCATGCAAAATGTGTGCTTAGGAAATTTAGGCTTTCTTTTCCCTCTTTGAGCTAGGAGGAAAACTTAAAAAATCTTGGATTTGTGCCAAATTTAATTATGCTCAGATTTCTTTATAGAATTTAATTTGTTCCTGACATGCAATAGCAAACCACAGAGCTGCATTGCTCTCCCAACATGAACAGAGAAACTGATTACTTGGAAAGTAGCAGTTGTAAAATTGACATTAGCACGAAAAGCCCGAGGTGAATTTATTTGGCAACCAAGTGTACATCAATATTTTTTTTTTAGAATGTTTTCAGTTAAACCTCAAAAGATTATCTACTCTCAGTTTCCTTTTAATAAAGTATGATACAGATGCTGAAAAATAAATATGTAAAATATGAACAAAAATGCAACTTGAGTATTACTGGTGCTTCCATGAATCAACTGCAATAAAATGCAGAAAGCATGGGGGAAAAGAAGGGGATTATTTATACTGGCCATATTTTATAACCAAACTACTCTTATTTTGAAAATATCTAGATGGCTGCAAATATTGATGCATCTTTTTTCATAGCAGACCAATGCAAAGTTTTAATTCTTAGGTGCAAATTATTTTTCTGATCATTTCAGAGACAAATTTTTTTTCCCTTCCTACAAGAAAATCAAGCTCTTGCTTTAAAAGGGAGGAGGGGAAAATCCTCACCCAAATTGTGTTGTCATTATTGCTGACAGTATCACAATGGTGTTAAGAGTGTTTACATTGCTAGCTGTCAGTAAAAAAGGTACTAACGAGTATAATTGTCATCTTGGTTTTAGGTTTGTCAAAGTTTGGAAATAGATATGTTGGTTTAATATGTAATCAAAAAGCTGTCAATTTGGTGCTTGCTAATTCTGTTTTTTATGGACCCAGTAAACTATTTTTTTCTGTCCTCATTCCTGTATTCTTAATGTCCTTGTATTTTTTTTTTTTTAATGTAATTTTTTTCTTTTTTTGGTTCTTCTTTTTTTTTTTTTTTTTTCCATTTTCTTTTCCCAAAGTCTAGTGTTTTGGGGGATGAGAAATATTTGGGAGTTCTTTAGAAGCTGAAAATGTTAAGGCCATAAGAAGATTGTGTCGATTGTTTCTTCTAACCTGCATGAAACAGGCTCCACAAAAATAGTAGTCTGTAAGTGTGAATTGTGGTGTGTAAAAATGACTGATTCAGTATGTATCGATGTTGAGGGTACTGGTGCTTGCCTGTGTTCCAGGAAAAACACGTGGAATCCATCATCTGCCAGAAACTGAACTTACAGGGGGGAAATTTCAAAAGATTCTTAACTAGTTCATAGATCTCTAAAAGAAAAAAAAAAGAAAAAAAAAAAAAAAAAAAAAAAGGGGAGGAAACCCCCCTTCAAAGAACAAAAAGAAAGAAACAAAAAACCCCTCATGAAACCAGAGGAAATATTTTCAGTTTTTAGAGTTCAAGAGGAACCCTTTGTATCACTCTGAGTGTGGAAGATCCAAGTACCAAGGCCTGGTTCTAATTATGTACACTAATGGTTTAAACAGTATAGCTGTATGTTATCTGGGACTCCAAGCACTAGATGAGAAGGTTTATTGTGAGGCAGTTAGGCTTTTCATTTCTAGAACAATCATGTCTTCTGATTTAAAAAGAAAAATAGAAAATTTTTGATATAATGGTTTCAGATGACCTAAATCTAGACTGTAATCCTAGTTAAATTTTCTGAACTTAAAAATTCTCAGAACTGAATTTTCAGTTCTGCGTTGTGGCTGCAATGAGTGAAAATGACATGAAGAAATTATATTTTTCATTTTGCAAGGGGATTTTTTTTGCAGGTTAGGTTGTGGTCTCTAAATATTCACTATTTGGAGAAGGTTTTTGTAAAAAAAAAGTTGTTCTAAGAGAGGAATATGTCGAAAGTAAATTACTGGGGCTTTAAAAAGCCCCACATAACAAAAAAATCCTAGTATTTATCATGATAAAAAAAATCAAGCGATCTGATTATTCACGTTCTCCTGTGGGGAGAGCTGGCAACAGTCTTTTTAGAGCTGTTAAAGAAGACATGCAGGCACAAATGATCGTAAATTCTCATATGCCAGGCATTAGCATATGAAAGGAAGTTATCAAACCAAAGGGAAGAATTATTGATTTATAAATAAAAATTACCTTTAGGTTTCTCTTGTATTAACACTAAGATAACTAAGCAAAGATGCATTGTCAAATGACTCTTTTATTCCTATATTCCTTTTCTTGTTATTTGTGACACATGTCAGGATTCTTAAATGTCAAGTTCTTTACAGAATAAAGTTGCAGTGGAATTATCGTTAAAATAATTCTTCAATTCTATCTTTTTGAAGACAATGACAAAAATAATCAGTTTCTCAATTGTAAAAGCACCATGCCATTTCTTCTTGAACAGTAGTGTATTTAACAAAAATTGAGTTTGTAACCATGTTTTTAGTGCCATCATTTTTTTTCCAAAGGGTAAAAGACCCTTTTCTATATGTATTGCTGTTAACGTTTGAAAGCTCTCATTCAATCATGCTTGTGTGTGTTTGTATGGATGGAGGTTTTTTCTTTAGCATAGCTTGTGAGTTAGTCTATAAACCACAAAATATATGTTAACATTCATTGTTAAAGTATCATAGAATCTTAGAATGGTTTGAGTTGGAAGGGACCTTAAAGACCATCTAGTTCAACCCCCCCTGAACGGGCTTTCCATTAGCCCAGGTTACTCAAGGCCCCATCCAACCTGGCCTTGAACACTTCCAGGGAGGCAGCAGCCACAACTTCCTTGGGCAACCTGTGAACATCTCACCACCCTCATAGGACAGAATTTTTTCCTAATGTCTAACCTAAATCTCCCCTCTTCAAATTCTAAACCATTTCCCCTTGTCCTTTCACTACACACCCATGTAAAATGCCCTAGCCCAGCTTTCTTGTAGGCCCCCTTCAGATAATGGAAGGTTGCTTTAAGGTCAGCGTCCTTTTCTCCATGCTGATCCAACCTCATTTTCCTCAGCCTGTCTTCATAAGGGAGGTGCTCCAGCCCTCTGATCATTTTAGTGTCTCTCCTCTGGACACCTTCCAGGAGCTCTGTGTCCTTCTTATGCTGGGGACTCGAATTGGACTCAGTACTCCTGGTGGGCTCTCAGAAGAGCAGTGTAGAGGGGGAGAGTTGATGCAGGGTGGCTTTCTGGGCTGCGAGTGTACATTGATGGCTCATTTTAAGCTTCTGGTCCACCGCCACCCCAAGTCATTCTCTTTAGGGCTGTCCACAATCTTTCTCCTCCCAACCTGTATTTGTGCATGGTATTGCCTCAATCCAGATGCAGAACCTTTCACTTGGCGTTGTTGGACTTTGTGCAGTTTGTACAAGCCTACTTCTAGAGCCTGTCAAGGTCCCTCTGGATGGCATCACTTCCCTCTAGTGTGTTGATTTTACCACACAGTTTGGTGTTGTCAGCAAACTTGCTGAGGGTGCATTGGATTCCACTGTCCTTGTTGCTGACAAAGATGTTTACAGCACAGGTCCGAGTACCAACCCTTGAGGAACACCACTTGTCACACATCTCCATTTGGACACCGAGACATTGATCACAGCTCTTTGGGGTATGACCATCCAGCCAGTTCCTTATCAGTGAGTGGTCCATCCATCAAATCCCTTTTGTTCCAGTTTAGAGATTAGAATGTTGTATGGGACATTTTTAAAAAAATGTTAATTTTTTAAAATTGGGCTTATATTTGCTCTTTTCCAGTCAGCAAGTTCATCATACTGCCATAACTTTTCAAATATGATGGACAATGGCTTTGCAACCATCTACCAGTTCTTTCAGTAGCCATGGATGAATCCCACTAGGTCCCAAGAACTTGTTCACCTTCAGGTGGTCTTGAACCCCCTCTTCATCTATAGTGTGGGAGGATTTTTTTCCCTGCCCCCGCTTTTGGCTTCTGTAACGTGGAGGGTATGAATAGAGTCCTTGCTGGTGAGAACAGAGGAAAAGTAGTTATTGGGTATCTCATCCTTCTCTGCATCTTGGCTGGCCATCTGTCCCATTTCCTTCTGGAGTGGTCTCACTTTTTCCCTAGTCTTCCTCTTACCATTGACATACCTATAGAAATTTTTCTTGTTGCCCTTAGCCCCTCTTGCCAGATCCCATTCTCTCTGTGCTTTTGCCTTCCTAACCTGATTTCTTGCTTCTCTGTCTACTTTGTGGTTCTCCCAGGTTATCTGTCCTTGCTTCCATCCTCTGTAAACTTTGGTTTTACCCCTGACTGTGTCCAGGAGTTTCTTGCTCATCCATGCAGTCCTCCTGGCATGCCTGGCTGCCTTCCTCTTCACTGAAATACGTTTGTCCTGGGTATGCAGGAGGTGATCTTTGAATATGGATCAGCTTTCCTGGGCTCCCTTCCCATCCAGGGTTTTGTCCCATTCTACCCTACCAAGCATATCATTGAAGAGGCTAAAATACTCTGTAGTTTACCATCCTTTTCCAAACACTGCTGACAAAATCCATTTCTCTTTGTATTTGTATTGGAGTGTCTGATGTAATTAACAAAATAAACATTGAACTCAGCATAATAATAAACTAGGGACATTTGGTGCGTATTTGTAAAGAAAGCCAAACCAAACAACAAAAAGCCTACCCTTAAAACCCATGCTCTGAGTGATAAAATGACAATGTCATGTGAGAATCCTACCAAAATACTGATGTACCTACTGAAATTACTGATGGGTAAACTAGCCACATGGATACTTTATCTACAGTTTTTATGAAAAAAAGGGGAAGCCATGACACAAATATCAGTTTACTCGGAAAATATCTATTGTGCCTAAAGATACCATCATGCTACAATGAATCAAAGGCCTGCAACAGGTAAGTGTGCTTCAAGGAAATTTCTAATAGCAGCATAAGGAATGCTAAATAAAACTTGTCTCCAGGCAGCATTGTAGCAGGTAAATGTTAGCATGCTTCATCCTATGTCCTATTTTCTTCACAAATACCTTTGTCAGCATTTCAAATAATACAAATACCATTCACAGTGGTATACTTCACTAATAATAATAATAATACTTCACAAACACCATATTTGACAGCAATAGTATTAGTCATTTGCTAGATGAAGTCCAAGTACCTTCAGTGTGGTTCTTTTGACAAGGTGTTCTTCATTCTTCCATGAGTAACTTGAAGGACAACATTTTGAAAATGTGTTTAGTTAGTAAGGGGAGAAAAGTTAATTGAACTTACTGCTTCAAAGACTTTGGAAAGAGATAAAGAATGTGTAGCTAGGAAGATCGCTGAAGTTATTCAGGTGTGGTTTATTGAAACAAAATCCACCTGTATTGGTTAACATAATCAAAGCTAAAGTAAGCATTAAAAGGAGTTCTTTTTATTTTTTGCACTAGTAATCTATGTAGTGGCATAGTGTATTGACAACGTAGAAGAAATAATGTCTATGTATCTGCAGAGCTAATAGGTAAAGCTATAGTTATCTTAAGAAAGGCAGGTTATCGGTGGTCTTACCAGGTGGGTTAGTTTTATGGGAGTAATTTTCTCCTAGTTAACCACTAGCAGAATCATCTGAACCAATGCAATGTAAATTTAGTTACTAAAACATGCTTGAGTGCAGAAATATTGTGAGATATATTTTTGAATAATTTTCTTTAATATATATATATAGGGAAAGAAAACTGAGAAATTAAAGGGAAGTTAATCTAGATTTCAGGTTTTTCATTTAAATTTCACTCTACAAGAAGACTGAAGATGTTCTAGTGAAAGATCACTGAGTTCATGTTCTCTTGGAAAGGAGAAAAACTGGGAGGGAATTCGGTGGGACTTAATGAAGTAAATACCAAGAAATTGGGAAAGTAGTAGGTGAGATTATGGAAGAATGAAAAGAGTCATAAAGGCAGAGAGGTCTGTGTAGCCCAGTATTTTGTCATTGATAATATTCAGACAATGGAATGTACATTGTAGGAGTTTTGGGGCAGTTCTCTTCTTTTTTAGTTTTGTTTTTTATTTTATTTTGTTGTTTTGTGGTTTTTTTGTTTTTTGTTCTTTTTTAGCACTTATTTTAGGGTGGTTCTTGCAGACATGAAAAATAACAAGGAAAAATTAAACACTGGCTACTAATTTTTCTGTATGTAAACAATAATTGACATAGTTTACAACTTGCTGTCATTTCTAAATGATGTTGTATTAGTTTAAATTTGGCTGAGAATTGAACTGAGGGTCAATTTTTTGCAGTCTAGTCTATGTAGAACCCTTACGTCAATTAAAGCTACATAAAATAATGAAATTAAAAAAAAAAAGATTTTTTTTTGTGTGTGTGTGTATATGTGTAATTGCTTATTTCAAAAGATGAACACACTTCCCCAGGATATCATTTACCTTGATGAATTGTGCAGAGATTTGGTTTTTGTCTGATCAGATCAAGTCCTAAGTAGCTCCTCTTTTGTAAATAACTATTATCGCTAAATAAACAAACATACTACTTCTGCAGAGCTTACCCACTTGTTAAAATAAGTCTTATTTTCTTTTAGAAGAACAATCTGTGGCAAGCTCACTAATTTAATATTTAGGTTTGAGATTACTGTCAGCTGTTCTGGTTTAATATTTGTGGTGGTTGATATTTGCATTGCAGCTTTGTTGCCAAGATGACAAGCACAATTACTGCAGAGATGCAGACATAATTATGATAACCTTGTTTGTAATCTTTCCCGGTAGGATTTTGGAGATGATGGGTCCTTGTACATTACTAAGGTTACCACAACTCATTTGGGAAATTACACTTGCTATGCTGATGGCTATGACAAGCTCCATCAAACTCATATTCTCCAAGTGAATGGTAAGGAAAAATGTTCTAATTACCAAATCATAAGAGACAACGTTTTGGATTTTGTTAAGCAGATCTGTTTTTGTTGTTTTACTTTTAATATTACTACACCTTAACATAAAAACAGAGACAGTTATTTTTCCTTCCTGTTCTCCTATAAATAACCTTGCAAAATGATATAATTATTTTAATTTATTGCTTCCATATTAATAATAGTTATTAGAAGTAGTAAAGATAATCCAGAGAACTTGCTCTGCACTGTGAACTCCTCAACTCTGAGGATCTGTAGTATGTTATCTGCAGAATAATGTTTTATATATATAAATGTATTCGTATATATTTACAGATAAAAAAGTTTCTAGTATTAACTTAGTAATTCTGGAGAATACATATGGAAAAAATAAGCATAAAATTCTGTTAACAACTTTGCATTTAATATAAAGTTAAAAAAATGCACTACCCTGAAATTTTTTTAATTTGTATGGACTTGCACATTTATTATTTTCAAATCTAACCATGATTTTAGTAGATAAACTCTAGGCATCTGGATGTTGATCTTTACATTTTCTTACATGTTTTGAAGTTCTAAAGACTACTTGCCTGAACTATGTAGCTAGACAGAGCTTAACAACAATTGTTACTGGTCCCCTGAGACAGGACTTTTCCTCTCCTCTCCTAGGTCTTAATAATATCTGTAAGGTTTTTTAAAAATTATTTTAAGCAGTTTTTCCTCCACTGTTGAAGAAGCTTTATCCCCAGTGAGCTTTCAAGACTTTTTTTGAGGGTGACTTGGTGCTTTTCTGCTATTTCAGTGTTCATATTTAGACTTAAGTCTACTGTCTGCATTAAACTGCCAGTGTTTGTCATCCATGTTGATACTTAATCCTATCCAGAATTCTGTCTGAACTTGATCTTCTCCTGCAAATTTACTTTACATTAATAGTCTTTTTCTCCTGAAGCATATTCTAGACCTTGTCTCTTGGCCACTGCTGTTGCAGTCATTCTTTGTTTCCATTGTTAGTCAGTTGTATCAAGTCTTACTATAACTGACTTTTACTGGCATCTTATTAAAAAGTTCTGAAATACTTTCTGATATTCATCTTTCATTAATAATCATGCTAAATGCAGCTTCCACGATTATTTTGCTATTCTTTTAATATGATTAATTCTTCTTCTAATAGCCTATTTCCCCCCACTTTTTGTTGTTAATATCCTTCACACTTTAAATTACTATGATATTTAGTGTCTGTTTGTAGTTTTCTTAACATGTTATCTTTGCCACTGTTTCTCCAAGAAGATGGCTTAGAATATATATTAATTCATCTCTTTAATGGTTTGTGGTTTTTTTCAGTTTCTCTCCCCTCCTCAACACTTTATAAATGGAATTATTTTCCTGAGATAATACATTCCATCACATCTTTTCCTCCTTCCCATTTTTCTTCAGGAATGCTTCTCTGGCACTTAAACAGTAAGGTAGTAAATACTGGCTAAACCAGTGAGAAGAAGGAAGTGCAGTTTACTTGTATTTTAATTCCTGCACACTCAGCAGAATTAATGGTGAGTTAGACACCTAAGGAGGTCCTTCACCAACTTTCTCTGTTTCATGTGTTCTGGCTTACCCTAATTTATTAGCAAAATTGTATTCTTGTCAGCACATTCCCCACCTATTCCTATTTGTTCACAATTTGTAAGAGGTGTGCTGCAGCAGTTAAAAAAATTGCATATTTCATATATAGTTCAGTTCATCACATGTTAAGGCAAACTTCCACTTAATTTGAAGAAAGGTTTTCTGCAAGACTAGAAAATGGAAAAAAAAATACTATTTGGGATAGGTGAAAGGGTGTAATTGCATATTTTTCTGATGATGAAGTGTCTTGTCAGGAAATTATTACATTTGGAAACTACTGTCAACCTTCATGGGTGCCAAAGGCAATCACTCCTCTTGTTGCTCAGTATCACTCATATGGATTCAAATTTGTCCAAACAAAATGTCCATGTTTTTTCTTTTCAAATAGCTACTTTTCCACCCCATCATACTACTTTCCCCACCATTTTGGATGTTCATTTTTGGGGAGTGAGGAAAAAAGTCCCTTTGAGCAATAGGATTGCTTGCTATGCATAGTGTGGCTAAATGTAGTTAAAACCACTGAGATTAAAAGTCAAATGAACAGCTCCTCCACAGCTTAGATCCATACTTCTTAGAAGTAATGTTCCTCAGCACAGGCACAATGGTCAGTTCCTGTAGCTGAATAATGACTAATTAATGTAATGATAATTGTATAAACAGGAGAGTCAGACAAAAGGTTAATGACATAATGAGGCTTTTTAATCACAAGGATCTAATGTGAAGGTTCAGTGAAAACATTGTAATTAGATTTTCTTTCCTGAGTTCCACTGTGTAAATGTATATATTTTTAGAAAAAATATTTGTATATTTGATATTGACTTGTTTTCAACTATTGTATGCATATGTAATTTTAATTTATTTGTCTTTTAAAATACTCAGGATATTTTTTTAAGTTTTGAATTGCCTGATACAGTACTAAAGAATAATTATCTTCCTTTGAATAATCAGCACTGTAGAAGATATGTTTTATAAACTAATTCTACACAAATAATATGGTAAACTAAATATTATAAACCAACAGGAAGACTACCTTCAGATTCAAACTTGCTCTAAAAATGGTATGAGTTTGTAGTGTATGTCACAAGTCAACTTATTATATATGTAGCACCAGTGTGTTATCTTTCTGTTTATGTGTTAACAAAGTTCTCCTACTCCCTGTGCTTGCACAATGATTTATAAGGCAAATTCTTAGCAGGTAGTTAACAAGAATTTTCTACACCTTAGTTCTGAGGCAAAAGACCTATTTAAAAATCAAAAACTTGTGGTACCTCAAAGTTAAAAAAAAAAAAAATCCAGACCCTCAGGCAGGTGTAAAGTGGTGATTTCCAGTGTCTGAAGAACTGTTTACCACCTTTGTTTTTCCAAACAAGGTATCTCAGCTTAATAAAAAATGAGAGTTCACTATATACACTGTAAGTTTCTTTTTGAAGTACATACCATGTCCATGGGTTCCAGTGTCAACAGGCTTTTTTTAACCATGAGGGTTTTTTAGTGGCAATTGTGAGATGTACTGAATTCACCATATACGGAACCAACAGTTTCACTTGACTTTTTGAACTGAATGATATGGATTGTAGAATGCAAGCACAGGTTATGTATGTTTTTGATAAATACAGTCATGAAACGTCTTTTTTCCCCTCCCTTTAATCTATGTAAAGACTCATGTAAAATAGGCTTCTTTAGGTTAAGATATTAGAATATACCTCCCTGAAAATCTGTGTGAACAGTCCCATTACTTATGTACTAAAAATTTGCTTCTGGCTCATATTTATGGTCAGTTATATAAAAAAGTGATTGAAATCAACCCAAAGGTTTTACATCAAAATATGAAATAAAAAAAACGTATTGCAAAACAAGGGTTGAAAATCTTTTATAGTTGTATAGAAAACATGTTGGGCACAGATTTGCTGAGGGAAGTGGGATATAGCAGCAGATGGAGGAAAGGTAGGGCAAGAAATAAACTCTAGTGTCATGCCAGTACCTCTCTGTCTGGCAAAACACTGCTAAAGGGAACAGGACCTACTAAAAAAATATGAGATAGTAGAAGAAAACCTAGTTTCTTTCACTTGAACAGGTCCTCACCATGGTATCTTCTAACCCTTAAGTAGTTAATTTACCAACAGTGGCATCTTGTGAATCTGGATTTTATTTTGTTTGTTTAGGAAGTATTTGATTTCAGATTTAATATTTTTTAAAACTTCGATAACAAAAAAGTTACGCCAAAATTAGTCTTTTGCTCAAGTTAACCCATACATTTCTTTTTCTAATCAATGAAAATTCTCCAAAATTGGACTGTTAGAAAATTTTCTTTGCACACACTGCAGTCCATCAAGGTGTGGTAGTTAAATTCCTCTAAGTTTTTATGTGCAATTAGAATATTTCACTAGGTTAAAACGAACAAGAAATATCCTATCATAGGTAGTCAGACTGTAATGAGCTGCAGTGCTTTGCTATTGGCAGTTCTGTCTCTGAGGAGATGGAGCTCCTTGATCATCTTGAAGCAAGGTGAAGAAACAAACTGACCTTTATGCACTGGAAAATCTGCAGCATGGGGTAGGCTGCTAAAGGACTTTCACTTGAGAATTGCTGAACAGAGCAGACATCAAAACTGGACCCTAGGAAGTGAGGCTGAGGAAGACTCGGAGCTCAGGTGCCAAAAAAGACTCAAGCCATCTGAGCTTGAGTGGGGCTAAGTGTGAGGAACACAGTGGAGATGGCAAGGTCTCAATATGGAAGATACAGATCCTATGGGAAAAGAGAAATGGGAAGAAGTCGAGGGGAAACAGGACTGGGAATGCCAGGCTTGACATTAAAAGTAGAGATCTGCATCTATGAAAGCAAAGTCCCTTTCAAAAACTCATCATAAACCTTAAATCCCTGATTTTTATAAGCTCCTGCTCTCAGCTGGTAGTCTAAGCAACTAAGAGCCATAATTTTCATGTTTTTAATCTTCCATATTCTCTTACTATATTTTTGCAGTTTGCATACTGGGGTAAATTTGTGTGTGCATTATTGGGAAGCACCATAGTCTTTAATTGGGTTTAAAGTATTCCTGAAACCTAGTGATTTTCACACTAAGAAGTGACCTAAGTGTAGAAATCTGAGAAATTTCTATGCTATAATAGGACAGCATGCTGGGACATTTATAGTAGACAGTTGGATAGCATTGTAAAGTATTTAATGAATGTTCCAAAATAAGTATAGGTAATTTTTGATCTTGTTATCTTCTTTCACTCTCAACTTCATCCTGTGCTCAGCCATGTTTTTTGACATCAGCTAAGTATTCCACAATTTAAAGCTGTGTTAAACACAACTTCAGGGAATAGGAAATATGCTTTTTTAACCTTCATTACAGCTATTTTTTTTTTTATTGTTAGAAACAACCTCAAGCAAGTTATATTTAGATATATAATTAGATGTAAAATTAGTAATTCTTTATCTAAAAATATACATAACAAGGTTTTTTTCATCTTGCTTGATCATTGATTACCAATAGGAATATTTCCACTGCTAATGTGTGGTATATAGCAGATTTCTAGTTGGTAAGTATATACAGCAGCAAGTTTCCAAACCTTGAAGCAGTGATGTCAACAATTCTTATTGTTCATTCTTATTTTGTTAATAATGAAACTCAGAAAACTAGTCTTAGGAAGTCATAGAAAACTATGTTTAACATTTACATTAATGATCCGTGTGATGGGGCATAGGGTTTGCAGGTGATACTGATCCTGGAGGAACCTTATGAAGTTCAACAGAGAGAGATGCAAAATCCTGCACCTGAGGAGGAACAAGGGGGACACTCAATTGGAAAGTAACTTAGCAGAAAAGAACCCTGGGGCTTCTGGTGGACACCAGCCTGAGCATGACCCAGAAATGTGCCCATGTACTAATGAAGGAAAATGGTACTTTGGGCACAGGAAGTTCTGTCTCAATATCAGGAAACTTTATTTTCTTTTACTTTAAGGGTGACTCAGCACTAACACAGGTTGTCCAGAGAAGTGGTAGAATCTCCCTCTGTGGAAATATCCTTAAATCTAGATGTGATCCTGGCCAACCACCTCTAGGTGGTCCTGCTTGAGCAGGGAAGCTTGGACAAGGTTACTTCTGGAGGTCCCTTTCAACTTCAACCATTATGTGATTCTGTGATTACACATTTTATAGCGGTAAGATGGATTGCTTATAACTGTTTTAGAGACAGTGAAAAGGTGGAGAGGAAAGCATTAAAGAAATGGTTTGTGAAATAGGAAGATTACGATCCCTGTACATCACATCCTAACTTATTTGTTGTACATTATTAGTATTTTATGAAGAAACTTAAGGGAAAAAAACATTACTCAACCCAAAACTATTGAATTAGAATTCAAACTTTTTTCATTGTTATCACAGGCAGTGAAAAGAGTGTTTTGCCATAGAGCATTCTCTCTCCTTCATAAATGCACTGTAACAGAGTTCAGCATTGAATGTCATGGCATATGAGACTAACATCACATCTATGTGTTGCACTGTTGTTATATACGGCTGCAGAAGTCTTCAGAATTGCTTATAATTTTTTTTTTTTCTTAAAATGAAGATAGTCTTTTCTCAACTAAATTATAGTTTCTTCCTACCTTCAGTTCCACCAGTCATCCGAGTCTATCCAGAGAGTCAAGCAAGGGAGCCAGGTGTGACCGCCAGCCTTCGGTGCTATGCTGAAGGTATTCCAAACCCACAGCTTGGTTGGCTGAAGAATGGAATTGATATCACTCCAAAGTTATCAAAACAACTAACTCTTCAAGGTAAAAGGGCATATTTATTGTTCTCTAGAGGTTGTGAATAGTTTATCAATGCGTCCCTTCTGTCCCTTTTACATAGTTTTAATCAAGACTTGAAGTCTAAGCTAAAATATTTCAGATCTCTTCAAGTTACACTCCCAGATACATCTTCTCTGTTTTCTCCTTATTAAAATGATGGTTTTACTTACTGCAGGACTACCACTAAATTCTCTATGCAAAAATATGTAGTTTCATAAGAGAGCATGCAGCCCAATACACAGTGTTAGAATTAGTCGCAACAGCTATATTAATGCCATTCAATGAGTATTCAACACTAATAGCTAAACTGGGAAGCAATGCTTTTGTCTGTGAAGATTTTATCCCTAAAACATTGATGTTAATCTAATTATTTTTCATGAGTCTAAATTTAAATTAAAGTCAGAACATGGACTGAACTTTACCTTTACTATAGCTTAATTGAAAAGAGATTTTTGACTGGTGAGAATCTTGGTGAGACTTGGGCATCTGATGGTCGAAGGGATAGGAGAAGAAATACCTGAAATGGATGTGCTTTTTTTCTGAGTGGTTCCTCTAAGTGAGAGAGAAGGCACTGCACACACAAAGAACTCCTGACAACTAAAGGAAAGTCTTAATTTTAATCAACATTAAAGGTCAGTCTGTGAATCGCCAAGTTTCGGCAAATTCCATGAACCTGCCCAGCACCCTGACTCACAGAAAACCTCCTAACTATTGCAGTCCTGGTGATTTTGAATCAGCTGTAGAAAAAAATAACTCAAGCTGCCACTGTTCCCTTCCAAACCATCTCTAGTTAATCTGCAAAACCAGGATATGTATTACAGTAGGACAACTATACGACTTCAGTGTAAGAAACAGTGGAACAGCAAAAGAGAAAGTCTTTTCTGGAGAGTGTTTTACCTTCCCTATAGGTGTCATAGGCATCTATTCCTTCATGGCCCTCTGTCCTGGATGTATGGGAACAATTACTTTGTAGAAAAGTTTTACAATATAAGTAGCAAGTAATGGACTCATCTTCCATAGCAGCAAACTGTTAATTTCTCCTGCAAGGAGTTGAGTGAATTTTTCCCCCTACCTCTGTATCATATATTGATAATAAATAGCTAAGAATTCCTCTTCACTAAGCAGAATACATTTAGTTCCATTTTCTTGAAAATACTTATTTGAAATAAAATTTTGAAAAATCTCAATGCATTTTCCCCCGTGTTTTTCCTATGTTAAACTTGCTATGTGTTGGCTTCGAGCAAAAGATGGTCTTGAAGCAGTTACCCCATAGCGCAGTGCCCCTTCTGGTCCATATTTTAGAAAACTTACAAACTTTTTTGTGTAAAATAGATTGTACAGTTGAACACATATGATGTGCTTAAAATGCAATGAAACATTGGTCGTGTCATTATTCACATCACATTATTTAAAAACTTTTGCCTTTGAAACCAAAAATGGGTTTGTTGCATTCCAACTCAAGCTGACATACAGCTTCTGGAGTGGTTTCCACAGACTGCTGTGCTGATGTAGGTGTACAATTCCATGTGCCTGTTTTTTCTGTTGTTGCAGTTCATTAAAATAAAAACAAAACCAGGTTCCTCTGATTACTAGAAACAAATACATTTATTAAAATTATTGTTTATGTTGAAATTGTAGCCTGGTATGTTCCATGGAAATCTGAGTTATTTTGTATAAAGCCAGCAGTAGTGTCAGGTGACCAAATGCAACATAATAAACACATAGTATTTACCTGACTTAAAAGACAAACATATTTATTTAAACATATATAAAAACCTGGGCTTCCTATCTGGCTCTGAAATGCAAAATCAGCTGGGATGTTCAAGATATCTGTACAATGAATAACAGTGCATGCAATTCACTAGCCAATTGAATACCTTTGGATTAGTTTGGCATGCCTCCAAGTTATGAACTCAGGAATGAAAATGGTTTAATTAGTGTGAGCTAAGAAATCCTTCTGAATGTATAATCTGAAAGAACTATAGCATGTCTTCATGTTTAATTTTTCCTCTCCCTTTAGCAAATGGCAGTGAGGTTCACATTAGCAATGTGCGTTATGAAGATACAGGAGCATATACTTGTATAGCTAAGAATGAAGCAGGGGTGGATGAAGACATTTCTTCTCTTTTTATAGAAGATTCTGCTCGCAAGACCCGTAAGTATGATGAGAAGTATAAAAAAACATGTTGGCATTAAAAATTATGAAACATAAAATAAAATAAGTATGTGTGGGTAACTTAATTAAAAAAAAAAAAAAGTTTAAATAATGACATCCAAGAGCCACCAAAAGCATTGGGCATCATCTGAAGGTTATTTAGAAGTCAAATAGTATCTCTAATTCATTCTGTGAATTGGCATATTTTTCACATTGCTGTTAAAGTTTGGATAGTTTCCTTATGGTAGATTTGTTGCATATGAAGGGACTATTAAGTTGAAAAGGAACCAGATTTCTAAATAAGGCAGAGCAGTGTGATTTCTGGGGTTAATGTGAGTGTGGGAGGAAGACCTTTTCCAGTCTTTCTTTCTGTATGTTCTTGACAAAGTCATACTTGGTCCTCATGACATGAGTGTTATCACAGGAGCTGATCTGTCCTGCTAATATTCAGCAGGTCCAGGTCTGTTCCAGCCTGCCCGTGCTGTCTTGTGCCCAGATAACTATGGCTCTCAGAAACACAGAGTAGCAATGATCATAATTGCTCTTTAAGATGGAAGTTCAATGTGCTGAAGAAATCTCTACCACTATTGAAAAGTAGATTTCTTTATCCACTGTTGAATGCTAGTGGGGCTTATAAAGCCTGTTTACCTGTTACTTATCTGCCTTGTTACTTCTTTCCCCTTCTTTTCTCTCCTTTGCTTAGAAAAATCCACTCTTGGGTTTACACTTCACTGACCTATTTTTGCTTTATTTATTTATTTATTTGCTTATTTATTCTTTTTAAATCTGTTAACTTAATGAATGCTACATACTAATTAGCAATACATCTAGTAAACGTATAGTTAATTTACTAGTGAGTCACTGCATTAACTTAAGGCATTCCTATCTATGTTGAAGCTTATTCAATTGTGACAAGTACTTGACAGAAGATAATAGAGACAAATTTAGTAGCACTGTGAATCTGCTTGACATTTCCCATTATAAGACACTGAATTTCCTTATATACAGTTTTATTAAGCTTTAAATGTTTCAGAGGAAATATTCCATGCAAGAAAATTTTATAATTCAAATGTTAATCTCTTTACTTAATTGCTTTCAGGATCAGCAATTATAACTGTCATTTCAAAAGTTGTTTCTTGTAAGTGCCATGAAAAGGACTGCTCAGATATATCTGAAAAGGTAGCTGAGGATAAATAAGCTGACTGATCATGCTGAATCTCTAGTAACCAGGTGATATGTAGTTTGGTCATCTCCACTTGTCTTTTGCAGTCTGTGAAATATGCCGTGTAATTTGTGAAATTACAAAAGCTTGACAAATTAGGATTTGTTTATGCTTGGTTAAAACTTGTTTGGCCTTTAAACAACAAAGCATTTATATCCAACTGTCCAGTTTCCAAATATTTTAGTTACATAATTGTTGTGTCCTCATCTGCACTGATTATGCAGAAATAGCCACACCTAGGTACAATACTGTTTTCAGGTTACAGAGGCATCTAATGCATGTGTGCAATATAAACAGGAAAAAAAAAAAATAGAATGAATGGCAAACCTGAACTGAACCATGGAAAGTGTGATATATATAACAGAGAGATATATATATACCATAATGTAGAGTGTAACTTAGGGCTGCCAGGTCATTTATTATTTTAAACTTTCCTCTTTGGAAATTTGTATTCCAGTTCCCAAGAAAAATAAATATATTTTCATGGTAATCACCAAGATTCTAAATTGAGGTTGAAGTGAATGGAAAATACTGTGAAAGTGCTTTGTCAAACAGATCTGTTCAGTAGATGCCAGAACAGGACACTGAATCATTATTTTTGCCCCACATTGGCAAAACTGATGGTGGATGACAGTCCTGAGAATACTTTGGCCTCTTCTTAGTGAAATGTGCATTAAATTAAAACTTCTGAAAATATGCTTTTATTTTGGCATTGTTTGAAGTGACAAGAATTAAATTATTTTCTTTAAAATACTTTAACTTCAGCATTATTTTTTTTTTGCCTGTTAACTCGTTCTGTAGCTCAAATTTAATATTCTTAACATTGTGTCTAAATAAGTGTGCACTTTTTACTAGACTGGTGAAGATGTAATGGAAATTTTTAGCTTTTTACCTATGTTAACATCTTTTATAAGTACTGGTGATAAATGTCTGGTGCTGTCTTTTATAAGACCCTGTTTAATTCGTCTGATTTTAACCATTTAGATTGAAGTATCCTATTACTGCTGTCCCATCTCAAGCAACAGCTTATTTTGTTGTTTTAAATTTCTAATGTTTCTTCTACCACACTACAGACACTTCTGAAACAGATGTTAGGAAGAAGACATGATTTTATTCATGTTTAAAATAGTATAATTATATTACTTTTTAACAGTACAATCTGGGACTTGATGTTGGTAGTTTGTGCAGTGAGATTATAATTAGCAAATACTGCAATGAAAATAATGATTTCTCCAGTGTTTGACACAGTGAAAATCGCCAAGTAACCAGCAATTAATATAATGAGAGAACAATTCTTGGGAGTTTGGTAGAGTTCTGAAGATGCCATTTGTACTCAGTAGACCCAGGCTTTAGGACTACCAGGATAGTTAGATTCTCAGTGGAATTGCTTTTTGTTTGCTCCATGGGTTTTTGTGGATTTGCAAGTGAGGATAGCTTTTTTATTGTGCTTTTGGCATTCCTTTCCTTGAGTGGTCCTCCTAAGTAGCATCTTGAAAGGTAGTTAAGGAGGAATAAGATGGAGTAAAATTGAACTGAAACAGCTCTGAGGAAGGGAACAATGGACGAGGCCAATAATACAAGGAAGTGATGAGGGTGGGAGGCAAGATGGACAACTGGCAGCAGCAGGTGGAAGAGGTTCATGAGAACACTGAAACACTGAAGGAGAAAGAATGATCAGAGCAAAGGGGCAAAATGACCTCTTAAAAGCTATATAATTATCCTCTGTAAGATGTGGGGTGCATCCAGGCGTATCTAGTATCTTTCATGTCATGTCATTAATTTTCTGTGATCACGCAGTGACAGTGTCTGATTTATACAGCTGCTCCTTTTTAATCCACGTGGAGAAAAACACTACATCTGGTACCAGCTAAAATAAACAAGAGAGATGTATGGAGATATTGAACTTTCTATTGTTCTAGTAATTGGAACATTTTATTTAACTTACCTTTTAAAGTAAGACAGCATATTGGACTATAAATTTATATTAAAGGGAAATTGAAATAGTGAAAAAAAGTCAAAACAAGGTTTGTAGGTAGAAATAGTTTGTAGTGTGAGATAATTCTGATAGCATTTATATATCTAGTTGTTCATGTATCATTCTGACGTTTCTGACAGAAGGTAGTTGGTTTTTCCATCTAAGTATCTATATAGTTTTACTTATTAAACTCTCAACAGTTCTGTGATTTTGTGATTCTTCTTCAGGCTTTGAAGTATGCTGCTTCTAATATAAGACCTGAAGAAGGGCTTCTGTATGCAAAAGCCTGTATGCTTTTTCCAACGATTTAGAGCCAGTAGTGAGGAGTCTGACTCTGTCTTCTTCAGAACCTCTGTCTAGGTGTTGGAAGGTTACTATTAGGTACCCCCAAAGCCTTCTCCTCTCGAGGCTGAACAAGCCCATTTCTCTGGTTAATTTTCTTTCTGGTGTGCATAAACTTTATAACATGGTCTTTGTTCTGCCTTCTTTTTCCCAGCAGGAAAATTCCCTGCCTGAGAATTTTTAGATTTTGTAATCTGTTGAAAAAGGTATATATTCATCTGAAAAAGTTTGGCCTTAAATGAAAAGTAAATGTTTTATGAAAAGTGCTCTACTGTAACTGGAGATTACTTATGATCATTAAGATTTTTTTTTTAAATTGTAAAACATTTTTTTTTCTTTTCCCACTATATGTTAATCTTTTCTGTGTTAATTAGTATCTTAGACTCACAAAGAAACCAAAAATCCTAATTTCTTCTGTGTCTCTTTTGCCTTCTTTGTTGGGATTTTTACCTTTTCAGAATATTAATTCTAAAGTATCATGACTTTGGCAGTCAGCAAGAGCCATACAGTATGTGCAGTGAGTAGATCTGTACATCCTACCCCTATATTTGTGTCTAAAATATTTCTGTTTAATTCTGCTTAATATTTCTGTTTAATTAAACAGCGGTGCTGTTTAATTCTCGAGAGACTAGAAATTCTTCGTGCTGTGAACTCCTTTTTCCCTCAAATTTGCAGTTAAAGCCATCAAGAATGAAATAGCTGGTCTGGGTGATAGTTGGATAATGCCTGTGGTGACTGGTAAAAAAAAATTGGGGATTAACAACCTGGTCTAAATCTCATTGAAGACAGCAGAGTCTCCCTTGCTGTCATGCGTCTCTAATAATACCCGAGAGAACTCAGCTCTATTGGAAGGAGTCTCTGGCATTATCACATTTGTAATACAAGTAGCAGGTTAAAATCTGATTTTAGTTCCCTTCCAGTGTAGTTTGATTTTTCAGTACAAATATTTCATGGATTCGTAGATTTAAGCATGTTAGAACCATTTCCTCTAACTTTATTCTATCTTCTGCAAGATGTTAGGTTACATCCTGTTCTGCCTGAATACAGATCTAATGCTTTGTTTGCCTGCAGTGTATCCTCCCAGAAATACATCTGCCTGAGTTAGAGACACAAAGGGTCAGAGAATCCCTCATTTTGCTTGGTAGTTTGGTTTCACTAATAATGTTTAGTTTCCATTTAAAGTCAGTTTTCCCATCAGTTTCCTCCTATGATTCTCATTTTTTCCCAGTAAGTTGATCTCTCAAGAGTTCTTCTTTTATGAATAGAGCATCTTAAAATATTGTTTACTTTCTGACATACAAACTAAGCAGAAGTTTCTCACTCAGAGGAGTCCTTTTGCCTTGAGCATTGTAATTGATTTTGATACATTTTTCTTAAAAAGTGAGAACTGCAGATGCAAATGTATTATTTGTTTCTTTAATATTCTGGAGAGAGAAATCCATATTTGGTAATATTTTGCTTTCACATGCACTGGTCATATATCCACTAGTATTGGCAGTGGAAATGTATTTTGTCTGTTTATCTACCATGTGCCCTCTATCCTATCAGGCCTCACTTTCCAAATCCTGCTCATTCCCATCTCTCCTGGTCTCCCTAGTGTAAACACAATCTGCATCACTTTTCCGTAGGTATCTAAATTTGTATTTGTCTATATCAAAATTAAATGTATTTTAAAGATATATTTGACAAAGTAATTCCAACACCTTTTTGAAACTCTGTTGTTTACCTGTTTATCAGACAGGTAAATCACAGACTTTTTAGGAAATTATTTTATGCTTTTTTACAGATCATTGATAAAAATGGTTAAGACAAGACTCACTTCCCATTCCTCTAAACATTCAAGCACTGTATTTTTCACTTTTTAATAGTGATTTAACAAAACTGCTTTTTCAGATTAATTAGTTAGGCAGTTTTTAATTCAATTAACATGTACTTTACTACTATGTATAAATAATATTTGATCAAAATGTTCTGAGGTAAAAGGTCAGATGTCTAGCAAAATTTTGGTTACAACTATATGAACTTTTAGCAAACTTAAAACTGCATCAAAGAACATAAATCAGTTTTGTTTGAGAAGACCTGTTTTCCCTTAGATCATATTAGTTGATCTATAATTATATGCTCATACTTTGATTTTTTTACTGAACTGAATTCTGTGCAACTGTTGTCTATTACTGTCTGGGACATATATCCCCGTCTAACTTGCCTGCAGCTACTTGAGCTGTTAAGTTTCATCACGAAGGGGAGCTAGCAGAAGCAAATGTCGTGCTTCTGCTCTCAAACTATGATCTATTCTGAAATTTATTGAAAAGTAATAGCACTAGACCAAACATCCAAAACAGCTTTCAGTAAGTGCTTTTATGTAATTCATTTGAACCTAATTATTTTAAATGTATTTCTTGACTTCGCCTGATTTTCCCCTTTGTTGGTTTGTTCCTTTGTAAGGTAAAAAATATTTATCCAGCTTCTGCTTTAGATTATGACCCTGCTTCTGTGCAAATACATGGTAAAAATATTTCTAAAGGAATGTTGTCAGTGGAACATTAAAAAAATATGGTTCTTAACATCACAATTTAAACCTTGAGTAGCTCTGGTAATTCAGTGATTTCCTTCTACCTCATCATTTGTGATGATTTCCAAGGTCTTTGCTGTTTCACTGGTGTTAAAGAAAAAAACAAGCTTCTGGAGTGTCCTCTGTTAGTACAAAAATGGGAAATTATTATAACTAGGAATACTTCTTTTCTTCAGTACTGCTATTTCTCTTTTTTCATAAACAACATCTTTATTCTAGCAGTCCAGTATCTCTGCAGATAAAGGTGCCTTTTCATTTTTTTGTTTGCAGTGCATGCAGATAGATTTTAAGGAACTCCAAACCCTTTAATGAATGGGTACCTTTCTCCACAGTAGTTTGTTTAGCAGCAATTAAAGCGTGAGCACACAAATTGATGGCTTCACAGCAGATTTATGTTTATGACTACCTTTGATAATTGAAAACAAAGATTTGGATCAACTCAAATCCTAGAAGCCAAAAGGCAAACCAAAATCAACAGCTTGCTATTGTTGAAGTACTGGAGAATTTAAATATGGAATGAAGATAATGTGACAGTGTATCTTGACCATATACTTATGAGAAGGTTGAGTAGCCAAGATGTTACTGACTTTTTTGTTGATACTAAGTACAACAGTGATGACAAACAGAGGAAGAAATAGCATCTTACATCTTTGGGATTTGTTTATTTATCTTAGTTACGTTCAGGAAGCATTAGGACAAGTGGGATTTTTCCAGATTTCAATTTTTCGTCAAAGTAACATTAGCTGAATTTAGAACACAATTCATAGCTAAGGAGTATAAATAAACTGAGCTTAAAAAAGACAGGAAAACAATTATACCAGCATAGGAATACTTTGTTTGAGTAATGGAATAGAGTATAGTAGTGTAATGTACAGACCTAAAGAAGAAGACCTGACACTTCAGGAAACAGAAAAATAATAATAAGATTGATCTGCAAAGATAAGGGGTGATTTTCAGATACTTAAAATTCTCCACTACATAGTCACCACATATTTTGGAGTAAAATAACTTAAAAAATTAATTTAATTTAATTTAATTTAATTGTTTTCTTTCTCGGTGACTTTGACAGGTACATCAGATCTGCCTTGGTTTCTTCTCAGTTTCAATTTAATATAATCCTATCAAACTAGAGTCAGAGATCATAAAAAATGTGCTGATCCCTTTAAAGCTGAACAGTTTTGTGTGTTTGTTATTGTTTAGTATATTTTCTGCATATACTAGAAAATAATAATATTGTAACTGTATTATTTTTTTACAATATTTTCATTTCTTCTAATATTTTCTAATATTTCATTTCATAAAATGCAGCTTAGTTTGCCATTAATTAATAGGACCACTTAAGTATTTCTCTAATTTTTATGTAGACATGTATATGCACCTTGTAGAGACAACTGTCATGATAGAAATTTAACAAATAATACTTTTAAAGTATTTTCAGGAGCAGTTTGACAGTACTTGATGGTATTTCAGTATTTAGTAGCTTTTACTCTTGGTCATCAATCACAGACTCTTGCCTTAGTCACTTCATCCACTACAACATCATCACATATTGCAAAGCAACTTCTCCTACAGATGATTTCAGGTCGTCACACAAAGGAGAGTAAAAATTACCTGCCTCATGCACTGTGTCTTGGGGCTAAATTAAAAAAAAAATATATACCTGTTCCATGCCATTAACTAGATCTGTTTTGAGCTGTACCTTTTTTACGTAATATCATAGTCCTATCACCTAACAAGAGATTATGTCATTTGTATGCTACTCACTTGACAGGTTTATGGCCATCATAAGCAACCAGGCATCTCCACTGTCTAGAGCTTGGAATGAGACTAAAAGCCTTTTGACTGTGATTTATGTCCTAAATTATCTCTGAAAGGCTTTATGCAACTTTCACAGAATCTTTCTGTCACATCTTATATTTAATAGTACCTATTTGCCTAATTTTGTCAGAGATAATTTATGCTGACATTTTATTTTATGGCAGACCTAAGCAAGCTTATACTTGTTGACAGCATCATAGGCAAAGACTTTATTTCAACTTTATTTATACTTTATTTATATATCAAGTATGTGATAGAAATTGAGCTCATTAACTATTTTTTCTTCCTGCTAGTGTAGACTGGATTGAGTTAATGGGATATGGGAAAGGATATCAGCATGATTCATTATAAACTTTTACAGAAAAATTTTTAAAAAACAACAAGCTAATGTGGTCATACGTGTGTCCAAAAGTTAAGTGGTTCCTGTGACTTTTAACTGATAAATAACAGTTTAATATTGATAAAAATAGATATCTGGGTGTTTTATTAACCTAACC
The DNA here is from genome assembly GCA_038090715.1 of Florisuga fusca. NCBI lineage: Eukaryota > Metazoa > Chordata > Aves > Apodiformes > Trochilidae > Florisuga > Florisuga fusca. Next base: position 12,972,836 of record JAAWXA010000025.1, on the reverse strand, counting down.
TGAAATGCAATTAAAGTTCTTTTGTCACATAAAAGTAGAATGGAATTTTGCTAGAATTTGTACTGGCAGAATTACTTTAAAAATAGTTGCAGCAAGCAATAGGTAGCTTTGGAGAAAAAAAAAAAAAGTTTGTTGCTTCACTAATTTAGTAAAGTTTATATATTTATATTTATGTATAAACCAAACAAAACTGATTTTTTAATAAATAAGAATAAAATTTAAAACAAATATGTGTAGAAATATTTTAATTCTTCTTGATAGTGGAAGCTGAGCAAAAATTAAACCACCTTAACCTTGTCTTCACTTTTAGCACTATTATTTTTGAAATAAAAATAATTTGTGAGGCTCAGCAACCAGATAGTAATGATTGGGTAGGCTTTACCCTGAAATATAAAGACATCCATTTATACATTAGAGTAAAAAGGGTAAGATAGCAATTATGTCATCTTTATGATGTGTATATGATTAACCAGAACAGTTACCAGTGGTAGTGGCTATTAGTGAGCTAAGCAGACAGCATCCCTTAAGTTATGCCTTGTGTTTGGTAGAGGAAAAAAAAAAAAAAAAAAAAAGAGAGAGAGAGAGAAAGAACCCAGGAGCTCACATAGTTCGAATGCTTAGGCATTGGCTGTTGAGACAGAGAAATGAATGTAATGACACTTATTACCAATGCGATAAGAAGGAGTAGGATACAGAATTTATTGGGAAAGTGACATTGTAGTACCCTGTTACTCAGTTAGTGACAGAAATATCATGGATTTTTGCAGTTGTATCCATTCAAAGGGGATAAAATCTGTAGTGCTGTTACAGTCTGCTGCAGAATTTCATGAAGTACTGAGGGCATGGTTTGCTGAAAAATGTGCAACCTGTTACTATTCAGCCAACACAGAAAATGAATAATGAAAATGAAGAGGAGGCTTTGGGATGTTATGTTAGCTGCTCATAATCAAAGGATGGGTCTGTGCACAGAAGCATGCAATAGGTATGTAAGGACCATGAAGAGTGATTTTTTTATGGAGCTGAAAATGGGCTTAGAAACAAAAAAGAAATAAATCTTCTTTCAAGAAAACATGGATTCACCCCTGTTCTGCACTGGGTCAGTTGGGGGAGACAGAGGACGGGGTTCTTTTTTGTGTATTAATATAAAAGGCCCAACAACAAATACTGTAATGAAATAGATGCTCTAATAAAATAGAATGAAAAGAGAAATATAGATAACAAGTAGATCCTGAATCGCTTCAGATGCTGGGCACCCTGCATTCATGAATCAGATGAACTCTGGATGGATTTTCCCATGGCACACTGCACAGATACTGTCTGGGCAAAGGCTCCCTCTACCTCCCATACTGTGGTGTCTTTTATTTGGTGTAACAAAAAAACCAATGAATCTTCTGACAAGTTGCAATCTTATCACTTTTATAACATTCACCAGTATGCAGCACAGGCTGTTGCAGCCATTCCAGCACTAACTCCTTGAATACAGTGTCATTCTGCAAGGCTCCCAGTACATCTCCTGATATTGTTTAATAACTGTATATTGTCTGAATAGCCTTCTTTTTATAAATCAGGGAAGTAGGGCACAGGAGAAGATGGTGCTAATCTGTCTTTAAACCCAAAATTTTGGGGAAGATGTATCAACAATAACGTATTTTCACATGTTGAGGTTTGTGTGAAAATAGAGTACAGGATGTAGCGGAAGCTATTTGCTTAATCAAAAAAGAAGTCAAACAAAATGTTCCTTATCATACTTTCTAGCATTGCAGTCTTTATTTCAAGACTGGACATCTTTCTTGAATACAGGTTTTTTGACTGATTAAAACAATGTGAAGTTTGTTGATTTGTATTATGTGACATGATGGCTGTTATAAGAGTGCAATATGAAGTAATAAATATAATGTCTCATTTTTCTTCAAACTGCTTTGTTAATTTTAAAATTAAGAAGTATGGGGCTTTTAAAGCAGAATTTTATTTCCCACAAGTTAATGTGTTCATTATTTAACATATTAATTATGTGATGTGACTCTGTGTAGTTCCTCATAGTTGAATGACTGTAATTACTTTAAATTTTTTTCCTGTCACCCCTAGAAAAAAGTAGAACTTTATAGCTAAATTTACAGGACCTCAAGAGCCATATATTACCTGGTTCTGTCCTCACAATATGAAGAGAAAACTAGTTTTACAGAAAGTCCTCCAGGTTGCCCTGGGGAAATTAATTTGCTTTATTATAGAGAAAAAAAAAAAAAAGAAAAGACTGTATAGGATGACATGGGCAAACACAGAAGTGTCATCTGAATACAGAGCCACTGTCTGGGTATGCAGGGGTAAAGTTGAAAGTTCCAAACCTAATTGGAGCTCAATCTGGTAAGGAACATGAAGGGCAAAAAGAAGGTTTCCTTCACATCAGAATTTACTGGTACAACTGGCCCCAGGAATGTGAAAGAAGGGGGAAACTCTTAAAAGGAAATCTTCCTTTGGCAAGGAGGCCTTACCTGTGATGGATAGGATGAGACGAGTTCAGTTTAACACACTGGACATTAAGGTGTCAAAGAACTTGGATAGGATGCACCCAAAAATGCTGGGCAAGCTGGCTCATGGTGTTGCGAGGTCACTCATGGTAATCACTGAAGGATCATTGTGATCATGGGAGGTTTCTGCAGCCTGGTAGAAAGTCTGCATCACTCTTCAAGAAGGAGAATCAAAGACATGCTAAATCCATTAGCATCACTTTGATCCCTAGGAAGGAGTTGAAGAAAATAACCCTCGACACCATTCCCAAAAACATGAAGGACAGGAACATGTTAAGGACAAGTCAACATGGATGAGGAAAACATTCCTGGTAAACCTGACAGCCTTCTGCTATCAGGTGACTGGCAGAGTGGATGAAGGGTGGAATGGATGTTATTTATCTTGTCCTTAGAAATGCTTTGGACACTGTCTCCCCTGATGCCCTCAAAGGCAAACTGATGAAGTCCAGGTTAGATGAGCAGGTGGTGAACTGAAATGCAAAACTGATTGAACTGTCAGACCCACTGTCCCTTAAAAGTACCAGTGAACAATTTAACACTTAGGCAAAGGGAAACAAACAAAAGCACCTTAGTGTTCCCTCTGAGGTTGTCAGCTTTTATACAGAAAGTCATGACTGCATAGTTCCTTTACTGCAAAGTAGGTGCTATATCTGGTAGATGGAAAGAAATACTATATTATGCCAATTTCTTTTCCTTTTTGGTCATGGAATTACTGGGAAAACATCAGTTGCTTTCATCCTCTAGTGAAAAAAAATATCTTTAGGTCTGAAGCTATAAGGATATATAGTTCTCTCTTAAATGTTGTTTTTTCCTTTTTTTTTTTACAAATCAACACTTTTTTTTCCTTGTATAGATTAAAACAATCGAAGTTCTCTGAAACCTTTTGGTCCATTCTTTCTGTAGTTGCATTAATGATGATCTATTGAATGTATCTTTATTTAAAAAATAATTGCTGTCAACAAAACATTAAAATAATATTCCATCTCATGATTGCAACTTATGGTGAGAGGTCTAGTTTAGGAGAATAATCAAATAGTTTAAACATAATGGCCAAATGTTATTTAGAAGGCACATGAATATGCTGTTCATGTCTGCCACTGAAATATCCAGTAAACCGAGTCCATTTTATTCTGCCAGCACTACATAGAAATCTGAGTCATCCTGGTAGCAATTTAGTCATGAAGAAGTTTTCATTCAGAGCACCTGGCTGTCTGGAGGACATAGACTCAGCCAAGACTTCCTTCAAACCAGTCGCTTCTGAAATTAGCAACCCAAAATCAGAAAAACAAGTATAAACGAAGATGATTGAGAAATAATTTTAAAACACTTTGACACCGTTTTGATCCTCACAGCAGTTCAACAGCAATTTTTCCTCCTTCTGTGAAGCTGTACTACTCAGTCTGCATAAGTGGAGAGGTGGTGTGCTCCATTAATCTTGACTTTGCAGTTCATTGGATCCCAACAGTTCAAATACTAAAGGAAAGTCAAGGATGATATTTGGAAATAATGCACACATAGTAGTCCAGGGAATTAAGCTGGATTTTTTTTTTTTTAATTTTTTTAAATTTTAAATTTTTAGTTTAAAGATAATATATCACACACTGGGCATGTGTGAAAGCTGCACTGATGTTCTTTGTTGGGCAAGGGAAACTTTTTTTTCTAGTATTCAGTATCACTTCTTCAGCAGTATTACTGGTACTTTCCACTTGTATGGGGATCTCACATTTATACACTTCAAAGCACTGAAGGTAAGACGTAACCATCACCCACAGTTAGGTACAGTGTCTAAGGTCATAGGAGGTAATTCTGCTGAGAGAATTTGTGGGGAAAAAAAACAGGAGACAAAACTGAGTAGAGGAGATGGAGAGAAAAAAAAAAAATCCCAGTATCTCAGTTAACCTAAGCCCCTGAATCATGATCTTCTGAGGAAGTAGTTTTACACTTTTTCCAAGGACCTTTCTGTATATTTGGGGCTCTGTATATTTTTACAGAGCACAAGAGCAAGAGAGAATGCTGCCCTGCAGGAGGCAAAAAGCCCATCTTAATCCTGTCTTTAGCAGAGATCAGAAAAAGATGCTTGGGAAAATCATAGTATCCAGGACTTCTCTGGACTGGTAGTTATTCCTTTTCCTACTCTCAGCCTTGAACAGTAAGCAGTCGAGGGACCTTTTTGTACCAACATGATTTTTAATAATGTCTTACATCATTTTTTCTAAAGTTGTTTTGTTTTGTTTTTCTAAAGTATATTAATTTTTTGGCTTTTGCAACTCCATGTTTCATTGAACATCACAATTTCAGTATCTCCATGTGTAATATGAGTGTGTTCTCTAGGTTGTATTCATTTCCTTTAAATTTTTCTGTTTCTTAAGGTCAGTCATTACTTTATGAAACACTTTGGTTTTCTGTGATAATGTTTTAAACAATTTATTCCATTGCATGCTGTGCTCTAAATATTTAAAACTGGCAAAATTATGTTTGCTTTACTTTTATTGTCCCCATGCAGAAATAGCAATATTAGGTTAATTATGTTTCATTGATCTCAAAGGTCTAAAAATGCAATTGTAAACAAAATGGCCAAATACAACTTATTTTTTCATGGAAAAAACAACTTTAAAACTTAGTTTGTTACAGCGTCAACTTATACTTCCCAACTTGGTCTTCCAAAGATAATGGCAAACATACATCGTAACAACTTCTGTAGCATGGCTGTGTTACAACTGAGACAATCATTTTGGTTTTGGATGTTCCTCTCACAACTATGTCCTGAAGTAAATATCTTCTAAGTCTAGTGCTTAAAAGAAATTATCAAAATCAGCCAAAATTTTATCACCTGCAACTAATATATATAATTTATATGTATGCAAACTTCACATGCTTTTAGTACTGGATTATGAAACATAAGATGAATAAAGACTAATGGAGTTGAACTGGGGAGGGAGCATAACAGGGAAGATGGGGTTTACCCTAACCCCAGTAACTATGATGGCTAATCAGAAATTTGTCATGTGAAGAAGAGAACTTTATTTAATCTTATTGTTAATTCACTGTTTCCACCAATTTCCCTATAGAAATATTTTATAGTGAAATATTTTAGTGAATTAGAGGTTAAAGCATTGGAATTATTTCAGAACTGATGTATCATATTTCTTTTTCTTGTTCATTTGTATTTATTGCTCTTTTTCTCTCTTACATGCTGCAGTTGCAAACATATTGTGGCGAGAGCAAGGTATTAATACAGATGGCTTTTTTCATATTTTCTATATTATATGAAATGCTCCTCTGCTGTTCCTTCTGTGTGGTTTGGGGTTTTTTTGTTCATACACTATAGCTATAGTAATTACCTTCTCCCTTCCAACATTTGAGGGATTTAATTTAAGAAAAAAACATAATAAAAATAATCCTTTAAATGCTTGTGGTTTTGTGAACTGCTTCTGCTTTTAAATACTCAAAGGGATACAAGAAGCTCAGATTTAAAATGTAGACCTTTAACTTTTGTTTGTTTGCTGACATGGTAAAGCCTCCAACTAATCAGCCTATATGCTGTTGTGATTGATCTTGTGTATCAATCATTCTTGTTTGACAAAATTATAATCTTAAACAGTTTAAGTAAAATCTGTTGTTGCTTATTGACACAAAGCATTTTCATCTTAGAAAGGGTTGCAGACCAGAACAGGAGTTTGTGATTTGTAACCACAAATGGAGTATAAATATAAAGACAGTATCAGATGTTAATAGCTTCATTATATATTTTAAAGACAAAGATAGGTGTTTTAATTTTCATATATATGAAAGATAATCTAATAAAGGTTTTAATAGAAAAACATCGTTACCAAAGTTGTAACTTAGAAATTTATGAATTTGCAGAATAGGAAATGTTTCAGTCATTTCCATTGGAAGATTTATAATACTGTAAATGAATCAGGCTTTGCTCCAAATTCATACTGAAAATGGTATTTCCACATGTTTCTTAAAGATTTATTTTTAATTTATTTAAAGATTCAAAATTTGGTATTTCTTTTGCCTAATTATGTATTAACCTTTGACATTTCCCAGAGTGTGTGAGTTTAGTATAGTGTATATTTTAACCAGGTAGTTATATTTTCTATATTCTTGTTTTACCAGTTGCTAAGCTGGTATAAATAAGAAGTTCCTTAATTATAGTGGCTCTTAGCTGTAATATTCCTGCTTTATTGGCCTTGCAGAATACAAATGATGTCTTCAGAATTTCATACAATTCCACTGTTAACAACTGAACTGATTCACAAGAAGATCCTAACGCAGTGTTTTCATATATGTGGTATTTTCACATTGCTTATTGGAATTGAATCAGTTGTGTTACCTCTAATAAAACTGAAAACCCCCTTAATTTTTTAGAGGATTGTCTTGTCAAGTCAAGTCCTGTGTTGAATTCAGCGGTAAGAGAAACTGAGGCAAGCTATAAGTTCTCTAACAATAAAGATCAATTAAAAATAGTAGCTTACCAAAGTGTTTTTGATAGAGACATCTAAATTTCTCTGTTACAATTGTGACACTAAACTTCTGTTTGGATCTGATCTATGGATCAGAAAATATGGAAAGGCTTTTGCAAGTACATTAATTTTTATTATAATAATGCATTATATACATACACCTATATATATCCACAAAGTAATCTATATTTTTAAAAATCCAAAACGACTATGATTTTTTCAAATCAGTGTTAGCCAGCTTTAAATATAGATTCAGTCTAAATGAAGCAAATACATTTGCATTTCTTATTGTTGCTTCTGGCATTGTATTATAGATGTGCTAGATTGTTTTTGGTTTGGTGAGGGAAGGGTTGCAAAATTAGGTCAGATGTCTTTAGAGGAATGTCTCCTGTAGTTGCAAAGAAGCAGCTTAGCTAAGTGATTAGATATTTGTATAGATTAGATATTTGTACGAATATATGTAGACAGATGCTCTAAGAAAGGCTTTCTGGGTCTGAATCACTTGAAATGGATGAGGGAAAGTTTTCTTATATGAACAGACTTCCCTAACATTATTAAAATGGAAGTTTAGTAGATTGCTTTCTGTGTTTCCTTCACTAATTTTGAATTAATAGTTTTATTTGGTGAACATTGCAGACATTGGAAATAAAGCCTTAAAAGTTGGGGCTGGGTTATATACATGAGTATAATCAAGAGCACATTGTAAAGCCTGCTTGGAGTATCAGCAGCTGAGGAAGAAGTTTTAGGAGTCTGCATATCAAATATTTGTACCACTTGGGGCTATTAACTGATTTACTTTCTCACGTTCTGGTATTACTTATCCTGCTAGTAAGTATAATATACTTTAGTCAGTGAGACCAGGGAGAAGGGAAGACCTTGTTTTGTCCTCAGCCAGCAAGACAGAATAAGCCAGTTGCTCAGCTACACTGTGTTCTCTGGAAGGGGCAGCCTAACCTCTGTCAGGCTTATCTACAAATTCCAGCTGTTTTTCCAGGATGCAGTGTAAGATATTATTTAAAGCAAGACATATTATCTTACATAAGCTGTATGATTGACCTGCAAAGCATACAGAAGTATCCTACTGTCCAGAGTGGGCATTTTGCCCTTACTGCACATTGTGATCAGAATAGACAATTGGTAAGTTCTTCTTGAACCTGACCCTGTTTTGATGCTACACAACATGCAGCATAGACAAATTCTTGTCCCACTTTTTGGTAACCTATCAATAGATAGATTTGATATGAATGAGGAAAACCCTGCTTGGAGACTGTACTTTCTTTTTGGGAGAACTCGCCCAGAAGTGAGAAATTATTCCAGAAGATTTCACAAAGATAACAGATCTTGTGCTGGGCATGGCCTGACAACCTTGTGCATATTACTATTGAATTACTGTATTAGCTGTGTGATTCCTAAATGGTGACTGTGAACTTTTATGTATGTGTATACATACATACATCTGTACACAAACACACACTTTCCTCCCTCCCTTAATGGAATCTTGGTTTATATTAATGTGTTCTCCCTCAATTATCTTACTTTTTCCTTCGGAATTTTAGAATAGTCAGAAGTTCAGATGGAAATTGTTTTTCCTGGGTTTTATTCCCCTGTGTTCCTATACAAAATACTGTAATGACAAGTGGACGCTTAGGCCTTGTCCCCAGGATACATGCACATTTTTATCAATGTAGCCCACAGTTTAGCTGTCAGAGGTGATTATAAAGGTTATTTTATGAGTACTGTGATTTTTTAAAACCTAATTTTACAAATATGAGCTGATCAATGATTATAGAATCCACATAACAAATCAACAACTGTTGGCACATGGTAAACTAAGGAAAATGTCCTTTTTTGTGGTCATGAGTATTATGAGACCTAATGCTACAGATCTGGTCCCCACCTTCTCCACAAAAGAGTCATGCCTCTCATTCAGAAACATTGCAGTAGAAAGATTAAACGGTTCTATAAAGATAAATAAATAGTTCTTTAAAGAGACCTTCAAACTTGGAATGTATATCTGCCCAACTCTGTCTTTCCAATAAAATACAACAGATAATATTTTCTTTTCTGACTGTATTAAATGTCAAATAAGGCTTTATTAATAAAGATTCAGAACTTCTCTTTCAGTGTTACATAGAAATTACCTTAACTCTTCCACCCCTCAGAAAAAGAAAAGTAAAAATACATGGAGAATTTATATTACTTTGATTTTGATGTAAATTATTTCACAAGATCACTTTTGTTACTGAAGCTGTCAAACTACATATTTCTAGATCTCTCTTCACAAACACCATCTTGCCAATATAGAAAACTATGTGAAATTCATTCTGAGTAACCTAACAGTGTTAAGTTCTATTACAAAAGATCCCATAGGATTATCTGTATTAGTACTGTCTGCATTAACAAATTGATCTCATACAAAACATGTGATGAGGTTTTTGGTTCAAGACAAAGCTTTTCTTTTATGTCATTATTTGATTTTTATACATTTCAATATGTTTTTGTTCCTAAGGTCTGGGAATTGGGAACATGTTTTATGTTTTTTATGAAGATGGCATCAAAGTAATACAGCCAGTGGAGTGTGAATTTCAGAGACATATTAAGCCTAGTGAAAAACTCCTCGGTTTTCAGGCAAGTTATTTTTTTTTAGTTTATTTGTAGTGTTTTCTTAATTGTAGTTTTCTTAAAATAAGAATTTATTATTGCTAGTTTAGTGTTTTCTGCTTGACAAATTCTGACATGTTATTAAGAAGAAGCTTATAATAGTGGACTCAAAAGTTCCTTTGTTTTCCTTACTCAAATTCAGACTTTCAATTTCTCTTTTAGACTGAATATTCCATTTATACTTTTCAAACTCTTCATTTTCTCTGGCTGCCTTTCTATTTTCTCAGTCCTTCCCTCTAACAGCTCTCCTGTTCTTTATTTCTGGTTTGTTGTTGTTTCTCTTCCTTCCCCCCAGTTAAGTGCTTCTCTGTGAATCAGGGATTGATGCTCTATTAAATACATGATCTAAATTTATTATTTTTAATGGTTTCTTTTCCTCTACTGGATGTTTGTCTGTATTAAACTGTCAGCCATCATGAGGCAAGCCCCTGTCCTGATAAACACAGGTCCACTGAAGTTAGAAGAAATGATTGATGCTTTGAATCCAGCTTACAATTCATAAAAATAGTTTCAATAACTTTATTGTTAACAGATTTATAGCTGTTTTTACTAAAATCTGTGCATTTATGGAGTAGTTTCTGTATGTGGCATGCATAAAAAAAAGTAGTGTATTCTTTACTTCCATTTGTTCTTCTGGTTTTTTTCCTTTATTGCTAATCAAATGGCCAGCTGACATGATGCAGCTAGCACTGCAATGTTTTCACAGGAACACTTGATGCTAGTCACCACAAAAAGACTTCTTCTATATGATCTATCACCTTTCAAAAATAATAACTTTTTCTCATCATTTGGATTTGAATGGGTGACCTTGAAATACATAATAACCCATGAACTGTACGCTTTGTGTTTTTTCCCTAATACCTAAAGCCTACTGAAATAACAGAACCATCTCAATGGAATTTGCCTCTTCAGTTATCATTATTGATGTCAAAGGCTGCTGTACTCAGCAGCAAGATTTATTTTAGTTTGAATAATTATGCTTTGAACTGCTAATCACACCTTGGTTTGTGCTGCTTAAGTGAAATTAGGTTGGCACTGCCAAAAATAAGCCGAAGAGATTCTTTATGGCTGTTTAGTTCAAAAGCTGATTATTCTAAAATTCTGAAGGAAAAACTAAGATAACAGAGGGAGAACACATTAATATAAAACAAAGATTCNTACCTGAGTTTAGTAACCTTTCCTTATCAGTGTGATTACTGATAGTCCTTTCCTCAAAGCAATGGCTTTTGATGTCCTGTAAAGAAACTCTGTTAGAGATGGAAATTGATTATTTCTTATTTTGGCATGAAAAGATTGAGCCCATTTTCTCAAATGTACAGAGGCACAGCAAGCATAGAATTATGATGATACAGAAAAGTTAGTGTTGACATGCTTCTTCTTCTTAAAACTCATTGCTTAGTGCTGGCTAGGTTGTTCTGCCATTTTATTTTTCCCCTTCTATGTAAAATGAGTTTGACACTTTGAAACAGAATTCTTGTTGAAGATCTCATCAGCTCTTGCTGTACTGTCTACACTGAAGTAATTATCTTCTGACATATAATTATTTTACACAGGAACCAGTTACTATGTATCAGACAGAGCATTCTAAATTAGGAATAATCAGCAGATGTTTGCTAAAAAGAAATTATAGTTAAGATTTGGTAAAATTGCCTCTTGAGATGAAAGAAAGAAAGAAAAATTAAGAGGGAAAAGAAGAATATGTCAGGGAAAACAAACAACCATGGCACATGGGGTACATCTCCATGCAAGAATGTTTCTCAGGTCCTTGTTTTTTCATAAAGGGAATTTCCAAAGCTGGTAAAATACTTGATCAAGTAACACTTAATTTTGATAAAAGCATCCTTTCACTAGGAATAAATAGTTACAAATAGATATATAGACATATAAATATTGTATATATGATACGGGAATATATTTCTATAGAAAATTAAATAGTGAGCATGTAAACTATAGATAGTTATTTTGAGTGAGAGTTCATACTTATACACATATATTGTGAAATATGTACATCGTATATGAATTCACTGAAGTCAACAGGAATTCTGATTTTGTTTCAAATCCACCCTTTTGAAGGGATAGAGGGGAAGAAAGGGAAGGAATTAGAGTAAGAAGCCATTTGATTTGTATTGGGTTTATTTAACACTAGTGTGATGGGCCCTAAGAATGTCCTATGGCAGAAGTAACCAAATTTCTTGACCTTTGAAGGAACGTATCAGTGCCCCATATGACTAAAAAAGCAGATTCCTCTAGCTGCTGTTGCTGCTTTGCCCTTATGCCAGGTGACAGCTTGCACCACACTTCCTTCTCTCCTTCTCCATTTATACATTATCGTCTTCCCCATTTAATATTTGCCTGCCTTACTTCTGTGTTCTCAGATGTGAGTGTAAGGCATGCCTACACCTGCCTGCCTTTGCAAAATCCTGTGATAGTGCAGATGGGGAAGCAGCTAGATACGGCACACTAACAAGGCACAATTCTGTGTCAGAGTTGGTTTTCTGTTTTTAAGGCCTCCTAGCTCTTGCTCACTTTATTTCTATGCGTGTTATTGTTTCAAATGGGTTTCTTTCTCAGGACAAGAGTGTTAACAGCCTGCAAGTCTAGAAAACACACCAAAAAAACCTGGTGCATGGTTTCTGCTAAAGTGCTTGTGAGCTGTGTGGTGCTAACAACATGCAGTTTGGCTTGCATCAGTCTGCACCCTAATGTTACCTGTACTTTTCCCTTCCCTAATTTTTTAATAATTTTATTTTACACTTAAAAATGGAGAGAGTATAATTTGTCTTTCCAGTGCATTGCTACTGTTCTGGCACTTAACACTTTCCCTGTTTCTGTTGAATTACAGGATGAAGTTTGTCCCAAAGCAGATGGAGATCCTGTTCAGCGGTGTGTATGGGCAACTGCTGTTAATGTAAAAGACAAGTTCATTTATGTAACTCAGCCCACACTTGACAGAGTTCTCATTGTTGATGTACAGTCTCAGAAAGTTGTGCAGGTATTTATGTCTTATTTTTCAGTTAATAACTTGTCTGGACACAATTTAAGCTTTTCCTTCACATTAGCAATAAAATTAAAAATTCAGTTAGCTTGATAGTAGACATAGTATCTAGAAAAAAGGTCATCCACTTTTGACATTTAGCAGCAGTTTATGTTTAGTGACTGTTCCTGTCAATAAACAATTGGGAGGGAGATAACATGAAAATAGCTCTCATGAATATTAATCAAGTAGTTGAGGAAATTAGTTCTTTGGCAAGTTTCTGGCTTGAGATACTTTTCACTTGAAAATGAAGATTCATTAAAACAGAGACTATTACAGAAATGTATCTTATCAGTTTTGATAGGAAAGGTCAGGGTGTTAGGTCTGGCCACAGAAGGTGGAGGACTTTTATTCAGTATGCTTTTAGAAAGACATTTGTGGAATCATGGGCTGTGCAAGACCGCGCTTAGCCAAGAGATTGTGAATTCAAATTTCTTCTCTATTACTCTCTACTGTGTAGGTAGCAGGATCTGTTTCTCAGTCTCTGGGATGCTGGAGATGATTTCTAGTCAAAATAATTGATTGGATAAAAGAGAGATTGATCCTCCAATACAGTGATCAATGTACTGATAAAGTTTGTTGAGGACCAAGGTACAAGGCAATACTAAAATGGATACTAGTTTTATGACACAGTACAGTTTGTTCAGAAGAGCCTGAGAGAGTCACAATATAATCCAAAAGTTAAGTAGTCTCACTGGTATAGAGTGAAAATTCAATGTTTAGTTGTCATCACTCAAATTAAATGCTGTAACAGCTGTACTCTTATCTCTCTCTCTCTCCCTCTTCTTCTTTCCTTGATGTTCCTGGTGGTATCAATTATATCATTGTACTATCAGGTTAAATAGAGGATTTACATGAGAACAGATTTTAGTTTGAAATTGTTAAAGACGTGAAAAAACATTTAGAAAACAATATCCATGATAAAAATATATTTTCTGAAGACAATATTTAGAGTCTTAAAATATTTGTGTTAACAAGTCATATGGAAGAGTCAAAATTATATATTTTTCATTGTTGTTTTCTCCCTTGTACTACCACCATATTACACTTGCAATGGAAAAAACAGTCAATCAATTATAGTTAGGGACTGTCTTTAGCTTTTGTCAACAGACAAGGGCTTGTTTTTTGGTTGAGTTTATGTATTCATGGGGTGTTTTGTTTTTTTTTAAAGTACATTGTAGATCATATAAAATTTTGAAATGTACTTAAAAGCAGCTTTCTTCTTTTTCTGAAAAAAAAAAATAATTCCTGGGCAAAGACCTCTGGGGATAGTTAATAACTTGTCAACAATACGTCTCTGATTATCAGAAGAAAGGGTGCTTGTATGTGAAACTGTTAAAGAGTTTTGAAACTGCACTGGCTGTTCTGATTCAAATTTCAGTCATATGAATGTGTCTGATATCTACAGCATTACTTATAGCATAATCACATTCCTGACAAACAGATGTTCTTTACCTAAACAAAACATGGATTTTTCAATAAGAAAAGCAATCTGAATTATTAATGAAATATTTAAATAGAGCTTTTCTTCATATCTTTTGCCTTTTTCACTGGTAAATGAATGACAAACTTTAATGTATAGATTATATACTGTATATTAGGTTCCAGTGATACCCTATTGTAGCCTTCCAGAGCTCAAAGGGGGCTTATAAGAAAGATGGGAAGAGATTTTTTTAATAAGGCTTGTAGTGATCAGGTCAGGGTTAATGGTTTTAAAGTAAAAGATATAAGGAAGTAATTTTTTATGATGAGGGTGGTGGAATACTGGAACATGTTGTTCTGAGGGGTGGTAGATGCCCCATTCCTGGAAACATACAAGGTCAGGTTGGCCAGGGTTCTGAGCAACCTGATCCAGTTGAAGATGTCCCTGCTCACTGCAGGAGGGTTGGACTAGATGACCTTTAAAGATCCCTTCCAACCTAAATCATTCTATAATTCTTTTATATTAGTATACATATTTATTACATATATTAATGTGTAATTTAAAAATTCATAACAAAACTGTAACTTTATAATTACATTAACTTGATAAATAATTTCAGTTTTAATATTTTTGCATTCTTTAAACATCTGCATTTTCTGCCTTCTATATTCTTTGTCAGCTGGTTCAGCTGACACAGCTTGCATAAAATGTGACCTATCCAGATGGTGACAGATGATAAAATGTTGTATTCAAAAGTAAATAATAAAAACTTCCTAATTTTTTTATAGTTTAGTTTTTTTGGGGTTTTTTTGTTATATTGAGCTTGGCATATCAGAGTAGAGATGAACTAAATGAAAAATGAATTTTTGTTTTTTGAAAACGAGACTTTACAGCCAATTCAATATATCTCATCAGGAAGAAACTGAAAAAACCTAGTCTTATTGCTGTCCACAGATCTGAAGGACTGGAATCTCTAGCAATGTTTTCCCTGGTCTCTGGCTGACATTCATGTATCATCATCCTTTCTTACAGATTATGGATGGAATACCAATTTGAGTACATTTATTAGCATTTAGACTTCAGTGCAAGAGCATGTTATGCCTTTTGAGCTCACTGAAAAACATTAGAGAAGCTGGAGTTACTTCTAAACTCAGGATCTGTATGGAATTTGCCTTCAGTTACATTAGTTATTAGTTTACTCAGTACTATTAACTGAGTGTTTAGAGATACTTACCACAATGTTGTATACTAATTAAAAAGCAAAATTCAATAAATTAGCCTCTAATTAAAATTACATCTCCCTCTCCCAGAAATATGTAAAGAGAGTGTCCAGTTTTTGGGAGGAGTTAGATTGGTGTTCTATCACATAAATATTCAAGATTCTGTAATGAAACAAAAATACAGGGTGCCTAGATGTTACACAGAACTTCCTGCACCGTCTGAACTTAACAAATATACTGAACTGAAACTGGATATTCCACAAGCCTTCATGCCAAACCAACAAATTTCACTTCCAAATAAATTTTATTTTGAGTGACAGGATAGCACTGCTTTTCAATTACTTCAATAATATCCAGATTGTGAACTTAGGGAAACATAGAATAAGATTTATCCAATCTGTAGAAACCTTTGGAGGAATGAAAGTCTCAATTTTGATGGTTATAGGATGTCTAGATGTTAGTGATAAATTATCTTTCCATTTCACAATACTTTATACAGACATTTGGTTAGACCATATGTGTAAAGAATGAATTGGTTAAGTAATTAAACCAAACGTGGTGTTGTCACTTTTGGGCACCTGAGAATAATTTCTGCTATTTGTTGCTGACCTGAAAATTATTTCCTTGGATACACTTAGGCAAATACATCGAAAAAATATTATAGGACTTAGTCTGTGTCCATCTTAACCATGTTGGTATTGAAAAACCCACAACTTTAAGACAAGTAAAAGTATTTTCAAATGAACAACGAAAGCACAAAACCTGTACAATCTTCTATACATTGTCTAAAACTATAAAAATAAAACCACTGTTATTCACAGGTGGCTCACAGAATTGAAATCAGGCTAACTTGGAATTTAGTGACAAGTCAAGGGACTATATTCAGCACTTTGTATAACAAGCATGGCCTTGTCTTCCTTATCTTTTAACAATAAGCATTTATTTTTTATTTTGGTTTTGCAAGCAGCAAGAGTTTTGCTAAACATTAAATGTTGCTCTGTTGACATGATTATCACATGCACAAACACTGGTAGAAACAGGAAGCAAAAAAGGGAGTTTAATTTGTCAGTCAGATCAGCACTGTTTACAGTACTGTGTAGTACAGAAAAAAAAATTAAGATGTAATTGGTTTTTGAAAAAAATATTTTTAATGAATGAGAGCATTTTGCTTACTTAGACTGCCTTTTCTCTAAATATTATATAATATAGGGGCACTGTTTACATTTTAACAATTTCCAGACTGTATTTTAAAGAAGAAAAAACCTGCTCAAATCAAGTTTTCAGAAATGCATACCTTTGTAGGAATGAATGTGGAGAAAGCTGTATATTTTAAAAGTGAGCAGCACTCTAATAAGAATTCTGTAAAGGTTTAAAAAACCTTAATACAACTAAGAGGGTATTTGAAGGGGCTATACATTGGGTATCCATGCTGTTTTCTGTATAAAAAAAATGTTGATTTTCATTTTGCTTATTATGGTGTTTTCTCTGAGGTACTGCTCTCTGTGTTATATTTATTCCTTGCTACAATGGAAATTAACACAAAAGGTGTGTATACAGGTGCACAAATGTAGCAACTAGATTTAAGGATGATTTATTTCTGTGTCAGCTACATTTATCCTAATGAACACTTAAAGAACATTCTAGGGGAGACTTAATTGAAATGTTCTGGAAACATGGGTGGTCTGGTTTTAGAGGTACATGTAGACCTTTTGGTTTAGCCAGGCAATTCTTATTATAAAGTTAAGACAAGTATTTGCTTTCATTTGTAAATTCTTGACAGCAAGCACTGTCACCTGCAACTGCCCAATATTGCTTAGCAGCACAGCATTAACTGGGATGGCTCAGAGGTGTACTGAAGTTAATGGAGCTTGTGATTGTTCAGTCCTCACTGTGCAGCCTGGCTACCTAGAGACAGCTCTGAAGGCCTCTTTCCAAGACCCTCAGCTCCTTTCTGCTGTTTGCTCCTCTCCTAGATCTGTATTACCTGTGCTTGACTCCACAGCCAATTCCTTCTCCTCCTCCTGGCAGTGTCACGGCCCAGACCCTGAACATAGCTGGCACTCATTCAGCAGAACATGTATGGGTCAGACCTTCTGTCTGGGGAAGCCAAATGGAAATTTGACACACCCGAACAAATTAGCTATCAAACAGCCTGAGTATTATTTCAGACAACTTATTTTCTAGCCTGCAGCAGAACAATGTTATCAAACACAAATGACCTTTTTCAAGGGGTATCCTTCTGGCTGTCAATGAGCCAGTGAGCAACCTGGCTTGATTTTCCATTTTCAAAGGGAAAAAACAAATTCTGTTTAGATGAGGCTGTGGCTTGCAACACCTCAGGAGTACAGTTAAGTATTATCGGCAGTCTGAGCCAGCCATTAGTGCATTATCTTGAGGATCTACATCATTAGTTTAAATTAGGTTCACTTAATTAGCCAGCTGGTATTCTTCTTGACAAACTGATAAACCAGCTGTGCTTTATGGTTCCATAATGGTGAGACTAAAAAACATTTCCACTTATTTTTTCTGCTTTAATGATGAAAACAGAAAGGCAATCCCCCCAGTTGTTTACCTCATGCAGAATGTCTCTTAATCAAATATGCTGTCCTCCCATTTTGTACATTTGAAATCTTCAGTTCTCCTCATAACAAAGGAAGTGCAGAGCTCAACTGTCTAAGACATTTGGGGTTTCAATGCACAGTGCTCAAGGTTGTAGGGAAAATCCTTTGATTCTGATCACAAGTCTACTAAAAGTAGCAACTGTAATTGAAAAACATATGAAAACAATCTTTCCAACTTCAACAGAATGTACCCAGTTTAATAGGCAGTTTTGAATGCAGCAACATGATGTTGGCTTTATGCAGGACTGTGTAATCTATTTCAGTATGTGGCTTGAGACTACTCTAAACTTTTTAGTTATTTTCCACTGAGTGTTGTAGGTTTTAAACTGATATGTATAAAGTGAGAATGATTATAAGAAAGGAAGATAAGTACTTGTTTGCCTGATTTAACACCTTTGTTTTCAGCTTCTTAATAGGTTCTGTATAATGTAATTTTGATGCCAAATGTTACAGCACGTAATGAGTAAAAATAACTTTTTCAGCAATGTAGTGTCTTTGAATTAATCAGAGGGCTTTTCAACAACTGACAATGTAATTTGTAAGTACAATCTGAAAACATTAGGAACAGTATGTTCAGTCTTTTTAATTCAAGCATATGTGTTATTTTTCTTTTGAATATATGACAGAAACTAAGGCTTTCTGTTTTTCTTATGCTTCAGGCAGTAAGTACTGATCCTGTTCCAGTGAAACTACACTATGATAAATCCCATGATCAAGTCTGGGTGCTGAGCTGGGGAAACATGGAAAAGAATTCACCAACTTTGCAGGTGAGGCAATCATAATTATTATATCCAAGGAAATCTAAACAAGTTGAATTTTTGTGTAATTGCAGCATTTTGTATGTTTTCTTTTAAGCACCATTACCCCTACAGGGGCAGTGAAATTTTTTCAGGTAACCAGAAGAAAAAGTCAGACAACTGACTTCGCTAAAAAAGAGAATATTTTCAACACCTCACTCAGAAGTGACAATGCTGTATTGACAGAAGGATAAGGGGTAGAGCTGAAATCATCAGCATGCTATTGTCAGTCCTTTGAAAAGCAAACTGCTGCTGTTTACCATGATTTTTCCCCTAATTAGAGCATAAAGCTGATTTTATGCATACATTCTATTTCACTAAAATTGTTATTGATGTTCTGGAGGTGACGAGCTCCATCTTTACTTGTTGCTTTTTTCAAATGCAAAATATTAAAAAAACTTCACTTTACTCTGAGCAGTGGCAAGCCTAGTCCCCAAAGAAACATTTCAAGAAGCTCCACTTCATACTTTTTCCATTACTTATTTAAAGTAATTTCTCTGAGAATATGATAATCATCTTTATGACACCATTTCAAAATTACTTTTCAGCTTATTTTCCTTTTCTTTTAGAAGTTAATGAAATCTTTATGTATTTACATGTAACATTAAGAGAAATTTAAATACAGGGCTCAAACAGAAAAATGAGCAACATTTTTAAAAACACCTTTTTAGCACCTACAGAATCTTCATAACTGTGAGTATGCAAGGTAATTTGTGGGAGTTTAGCTGTTACATCTCCCAAGTCAATGATTACTGAGTCAGTCTTAGCAAGTTTTAAAGTGGCTGATCTTCACTCTCATTTTCCTTGCAATATAAATAATAGATTGATTTCCTATCTTTAATCCACTCTCAAGTGCATGTATGTGAATGTCGTAGTGACTGTTACAAAAAAGTGTCTTTTATTTACCTATAAACATTTATCTGAGAGAAGGTCCAAGACCTGGGGATTCAAAGCAAACTGGTTCATAACAGCCTAAGGGATGTAAACTGACAACTATCTCTTCTGAAATACGTGTATGATTGATTTACCTCATGAATGACAAGAATTGGGTGTATGCATGGCCATAGCTTCTTGTGGATCATTTGCTAGCATCTTATCTTTTCACTCTGGCTGAAGGGCTTAAGAAATTTAATCTCACTCTAGGATGTACTGTAAAAAAAAGAGGTAAACAAAAATGTAGTTTGCTCTAGGAATTGCTAGAAATGTTAGTGATTTAAATGAATAAATATGGACTCAGTGGTAGGAAAGAAAGAGGAAAAAAGTAAATATGAAAGTGAAGTGCTCAGATAATAATTCCCTGTAATCTGTGATTCTGACCACCTTTATTCACTGTATTGTGTATTTCTTGGTAATTGAAGAATACAAAAGATGAAATACAGAGACAATGCTGTATTAGGTTTATTTGTGTAGAGATGAAATTTTTAGGTGTGTCTTTGTAGTTTATAACAATGTTACTTTATATAGGTGATAACACAAGCCAGTGGGAGTGTTTCTCATCACACAGTTCATACTCAGCCGGTGGGAAAGCAGTTTGACAGAGTTGATGACTTTTTCATTCCAGTTACAACTCTCATCATTACCCATATAAGGTAAGTTTTAATTGATTTATTAAATTTCAAATTAGCTATAACATTGTCTCCAAAGAAAATGTAATTTTAAAACCTTGAAAATTTGTGACCCCACCACCTACTTCAATATTGCAATGCAACACCCTTCTTCTTAAACAAACTAAATGTGAGTTTTATCGAAAACAAGTTAGATATCAGAATAAACACATTTATTAGAGACTTGCTTCCTTATCTTACCAAGTTTTCAAAAGCTTCACTGGTCTGTGTACTAAAATTGAGATGTATTATCACCTGGGGTTTTCTTGAGAAATTGCTAGCTGTAATATTCAGACAATTGTCTAATTAGGACCATTAAAATTTCTTCTGCTTACAGCAGTTGACATATATACTATTTTCTGTATTGTATTACATGCATGTTGTATTGGAGTTATTCTCTTGATTAAGGGACCAGAAAAAATAATTTTTGGAATTTTAATTCCAAATTGTGATACAGTATAACAACTCATTATGAACTGGCTTCTCCTGATGAGTAATTTCTTTCTACCTACTTTTTACTCATCAGGATCTCTGTTTTTAAAACAGATTGTGACTGCCAGTATGTGTTGAATCATACCAAAAGAATGGATGTGAATCATTATTTTTTATGCACATCATGCACGTGTTTTCAGTGAGCACAATTTGAAACAAAAATCTCATCTTCCCCTGACTTGTGTTGAAAAGTTATCAGACGCTACGGCCACAAAAACAGACAGGATGAGATCTATATCTATATCTATATCTATAGTAAATGAAACAAATCCCAAGGGTAGCTTTTTTTCAGTTATTACTCAGGCAAATGTATACAGAGCTTATTCCTTTTGTAGATGCACCTTTTAAGATTTGAATATATCTATTTTCAATAATTGGCCCTACACATTCACTGAGAAGAAAATTTTATTCAGTGAGCTATTTTTTGTGCCAAAGCAGTTCAAAGAAACCAATGATCTTGTCCTTAATTGTCTGCTAATACCATTCTTTATCATAAAAATAGATGATTGTAATTATTATGTGATAACTGCAAAAAGATGACTTGTACAGTAATCATGGAACTATATTTTTGGTAGCCTAAGGAGCAAAAGGGCTGATTATTACAGCTCCACTGTTCATAAATCAAAGTGAATAAAAGGTAACAGGAATAAATTAAGTTCTTAGATTTCTGTATAATCTTTCAAAAGCAATATTAAATGAACTCAGTGTAATGGAGTATCCCTAAATTTTTAGATGTTTTAATTTTTGATCAAGTATTTTATATGTCATATGGTTACTTGACCTAACAAGCTGAAGAATGAGCAATTAACTCACTCATGAGATGGTGCAGGGTTTGAACAGAGTTAAAATATTCACAGTTTGAGTTTTTCTCTTTTATTTCTCTGTTGTGTATGATAATAGGGGAAGAAGTCTTTCTAAAAATTATGCTTATTCATTTGCACAAAGAAGTCCAAAAACTAAGCTTTTCTTTAAGAGGTAACTAGAATGTGCTGCCAAGGCATTCATGTGAACCCTCTTAAATGAAATCCACACGGGATGATGATTCAGTAAATTCACACTTCATTCTGCAGTTTAAGCCCCTACAGAGCCGTGAAGTAGCTGAAGGACTGTGAGAGCATCTTCAGCATTTCTATGCAAATAAGCAAATAGAAAATATTAATTTGCTGAAAAAAAATCCTAAGTTATCAGAAAGAACTTTATGTTTAGTGGCTTGCAAATCAGACAATGTAAGTGGTAAATGCTGAGTCAGTCTTGAATCTACAAAAGAAGTAGAATTAATTTGGGGGCTGATTTTTTTATACAATGTGATTTAGCTCAAAGATAAGGGGCAATTTAAATTTTTACAAGTTCATTTAACAAGACAGATGTGTAGAAAGGTTGAAACAGCTCTTAGTCATCAAGCTATATATATATATATATATATAGTATTACAGGAGAAATAACTTGAAAGCCTGAGGAGTAGGAGAAAGAAGCTCAGCAGTACCATGGCAAGCAGAAGAGATCTAGAAACTATTTACAATGTCTGATAATGACTGTGGAGAATCTATCAACATGGTAGCTATGTGTAGCACAGCACATAGAGGAAAACCATCTGGCTTGGGGGTTCACTCTGCAGTCTCCCGTGCTATTAACTGTGTCTTTGTGAGAGCAGTGCTAAATGGAAACCTTGTAGTCACTTTTTCCCCTTTGTGTATTTGCTCCCTTCTGGTCCATAATGTGTTGTTTTTAGAAAAGCAGCTCACAGGAACTTTTGGAAGGGATGGAGGGGAGACGGTATCAAGTAATTTTGTACATCTTTTTATTTTATTTTTTTATTTTCCTTTAAGCAGTGGATTTTACAGCATCTTTTATTCCAGAGGGAATATGAAAAATGAAAGATTGCTAGATTTAATTCAGACATTTTAAATGCTCTGAACCTTACTTTATTCAACTACCACCATTTGCAGCTGCAGCTACTGTTGAAATGAGTGCCTGTTCACCTTCACTGAAACAAACCTGTTTTTTCCACTTCATTCCTCCTCTGTTCACTTGTCCCTGCCCAAGAAGCTAGGAGTCCATAAATGGAGCCACTACACATCGTCAGACATGGAAACTCCAAATCCTTTACATACATGCAAGATTGCCATGTGCCCATACTTACACTTGATCTGTGTCTTCCTTCATCTCAGTTCTTATGGTCTAATGTAAATGGACCTGTGTATTAAGCTTTTATTATGTGCTAGGCAGTAAGAATTCCTATCTGTGTTTGTGGAAAAACACTGAAATTATTAAGTAAGTGGCAGCACTCCACAAACTCCACAAAAAGTTAAGGTTTGCTGTCACTGAAATCTGGCAAAGACCTTGTGTTCTAAGGTACTATTTGACATCTTTTTAAACGAGGTTAGTTTAGAATTCAAGGACAAAATACTTTGCATTTTACCATTTATTTTTAGCTCTGTGATTGGAAATGTAATTAATAATTAATTGCACATTAAAATGTGGCTAAAATGAAACTATTTTAATAATGAACCAAAATTTGTGATTGTTTCTAACTTTGCAATGTATATGTATGTACACATGAACACACACACATATAATTAAGAATACAATATTGAAAACTATCCTGTTTCTGGAATCAGTTGTCCTGCATGCCTTTTTCCATGGCAGCTGACAATGCAATGCCAATGCTGCTAAACCAATTTACCAAACTCATGCTCCAAGTACTTTCCTCTTGGGTAGCTTGGCTAAAATTTCACAAAGCTCTCAAAATAGAAATGCCAGCTGTCAACAGACGAAGAATAGTTATATGGGAAAAAAAAATATTCCCATTTCAGCATGTCTATTTAGAATTTTAAAGGAAATTTTAGAAAAAAAATTCCTTCAAATGTTACCTAAATCATGAGATTGCAGCCAGCCTTTGTAGCACTATAAAACTACATCATCAGTTGAGGAAAATTCCTTATATTCTATTTGTCTGTCCATATTAGCTCAGGAACTAACAGAACCTTACTTAAGTAAGTCTAATCAGCTCTACTGAAAAGAAGGGGAGTTTTGATAAGCTGTAGATTTTTTCACACTGCATTTTTTTCCCTTTTGGATGTGCAGAAGTCGTTATCAGAATATCTGCCTTTGTGTCGATATGATCTGTACATCTGAAGTGTCCAAACTTATTATTATAAATAAATAATTGTTGTGTCTGTCTCCTAGTACCTATCACCTTTTAAAATGCAGCATGTATCAGTATGTGAAAATATATTACATAATTAAAGGTATAAAAATTTGATCAACTTTAAAAATAAACAAATCCCTGCAGTTACAGTGCGTAATAACTCTGTGATTAGAAGTTATCTTAATTTAGCAATGCCTCAATTACTCATTGGTTTTCCAAATGAACCTAGAGATTATAAAAATTTGTTTATTAGCCTAGAGGCAGTCTTAAAATTATATAACTCACCAGTTTTTCTATGTTTTTGCTGCTGAACTATTAGAGCACAATTAGTTAAAAAAAAAATAAATTGTGCTGGGTCTTGCTTGAATGGCATTACTTCTCTTGATAGCAGCCAGAATAGTGCTGTGGTTTAGTTCTGTGACTTTGGAATAGTGAAAATCCTTTTAGAAATTTTTATTTTCACATTTCTCTTTTTAGGAATTTAGATTAGATTTTTGTGCATTACAGTTAAGCGTTTCTATTTGGTCTTACGTAACAAACCCTTCTTTTAGTATTTAGTGAAGCTGAAATGTTTGTGTTGTGTGAATCAAAAACTTTAAGGAAACTTCCAAATCTAAACAGATAGACTGTTTTTAATCTTCCTTCCATGGGTTCCCAGCATGTCAGCATATAACCTTTTCTCATGAATAAAATATCCGAACTTCCGTGTGAACAGAAAAACCACCAACAATCCCCACGAGCTGTATTACCTACAAATTAGAGCACAGCAAATTGCCATAATGGGCTTGATTATTTTTTTCCCATTATAATGTTAGATTTTCAATACCAGTGTAACCGCTGGTGATTTTATATTTTGTCAGAAATCATATTTTATCATATGTTTTGCATACATATTTTAAAATGTAATAATTTCTTGATTTGTATCTATAGTTAAGAAGAGAGAGAAGGAAATTGTGGTAAGGCTCAGTATTTGTTTTTTTGAATATTCACATATCAATATAATATACATAATACATATATAGATATATATATAAAAATATATGGACTTGAGTTTCAAAATTAAAAGAACTTTTGACATACATAATTTATACATTTGTAGTTCTTATCACTGCCTCACTGCTATTTTTTTTCTTTTAAAAAGTTGATTATTTCCTTTGGTGTATATAAATTTGGCTGTGCATTCCATATGACACTATACTATATTTGTCATTGTTATGGTCCGAGGAACAATTAAAATTTATTTTTGGTTTGGATCCATGGAACAAAGTCCAACCATAGAAGGGTTGGGTGGAAGCAGACTTTATTTGACAATTGACACAGGCAAATTATAGAGCCAGGCAAAAGAGGGAGAGAGGAAAAAAAGATATAAGAGAGAGAGAGAAAAGTGGAGGGAAAAAAAAGGGTAAGCGGGAAGAATGAGAGAGAGAGAGAGAGAGAGTCACCAGCAGGGGCCCAGCTGTCCAGCGAGTTTCTTCAGGATGTCACTGATCCTGGACAGGGTCTGATGCGAGATGGCAGTGGGTCAAGAGATGACCAAACAGCCACAGCATGGACAGCCACAGCCACAGCCATATACACCCCTGAGTCCCTTTTGTTCCGAAGGGGCAGCTGTCGTTCAGCTGCCACAGAAGCCAGGTCCATCAGCATCAGAGCCATTGCCGACAAGGCTGCCTGGAGGCTTCTGCAGAAGGGTGCAATCCCCCACCCACTCATTAGTTCTTATCTCCTACATCAGCAAGTACAATCAAGGTGGCTTCCTCCACCCTGGCCAGCATAATCGTGCCTGGAGGGACATCCCAGCATTGCAGGCTGGCCCTCGGAAAAGGGGAGCAGTCTCCACCCAGTACTTCTTATCTCTTCCTAAGGTGTCACCCCCTACTCAGCTCTGGCCAGCCAGGTCCTCCACCCTAGCCAAGGCTATTTCCTTTAAAATTTCTCTTCTGAGACAATTGCAACTCAGTGAGGTCAGACTCTCACGGTCATCAATATGAGACTTCAGTGGGGAAAAAAAAAGAAGACCCAGGGAACTATGGGCCAGTCAGTCTCACCTCTGTGCCTGGCAAGATCATGGAGCAGATCCTCCTGAAGGCTCTGCTAAGGCAAGCAGATAACAAACTACAAGGTTCTGCACCTGTGTTGAGGCAGTCCCATGCATGAATATAGGCTGGGAAGAGAAAGGATTGTAGACAGCCCTGAAGAGAAGGACTTGGGGGTGGTAGTGGACCAGAAGCTCAAGATAAGCGGTCAATGTGAGCTTGCAGCTCAGAGACCCAACCAGGTCCTGGGCTGCATCACAAGAAGCACAGACAGCTGTTTGAGGGAGGTGATTCTCCCCCTCTACTCTGCTCTTGTGAGACCCCACCTGGAGTACTGCATCCAGTTCTGGAGTCCCCAGAATGAGAAGGACACAAAGTTCCTAGAACATGTCCAGAGGAGAGCCACTACAATGATCAGAGGGCTGGAGCACCTCCCCTGTGAAGACAGGCTGAGGAAGTTGGGGTTGTTGCTACAGAAGAGGAGGCTCCGAGGTGACGTTATAGCAGCCTTCCAATATCTTGGGCCCAAGAGGGCCTACAAGAAAGCTGAGGTAGGGCTTTTTACATGAGTGTGTGCAGTGAGAGGACAAGGGGAAATGATTTAAATCTTGAAGAGGGGAGATGAAGGTTAGACACTGGGAAAAAATTCTGTCTTGTGAGGGTGGTAAGATGCTAGCACAGGTTGCTGGAGGAACTTGTGGCTGCCCCCTGCCTGGAATTGTTCAGGGCCAGGCTGGATGGGGCCTTGAGCAACCTGGGCTAGTGGGAGTTATCCCTGCCCATGCAGGGGGATTGGAACTAGATGATCTTTATGGTCCCTTCCAACCCTAGTAATTCTATGATTCTAATAATAGTCAGTATTTTAGAAAATGAGACCTGCCATCAAATTTTGTTATTCATCAGAACTGACCTTTGCATTAATTTAGCAGAACTGGGAGGGATGATTGATTTTACACTAAAATTACTCATTTTCCATAAGAATGATACCACAATCTTATATTCTGTGTTTTTTAGTTTTCTTTTTGTCAATGCTTAGCCCCATTCCTATTTGTTAATATTTCCAAGGTACTTTATCACAGTTGCATGTTATTGCTGCAAATGTTATTTCTATGATTTTTAGAAGGTATTTTTAATTATTTCATTTCCTGTAACAAATAAATAAACAAAATTGATGAAGAGGCCACAAATCTTTTACAGATATGTGTGAATATTTTTATAGATATATGTTCACACATGTTCTTTTACAGATATATGTTCACACACATAAACACAAAAATAAAGAATGATCAAGATATACTCCATATATATGTCCTCAGATAGAAAGTTGTGCTTAACACTGTTATATAGAAATATAGAGAATAAGCCTTTTCTGGTACAAAACAGTAGTATGAAGCATGTGTTCCTAATGTTGTAAAAAGCATCAGGTACAAAATTAGGAAAACAAAAGGTCAAAGACTGTTATAGTACCTGAAAAAAAAAGCCCCATTTGTGCTGATGTGCAATAGCTACTTGGCAAAATCCATTTATGTTATCATCAAACAACCATTTCTGAACTGCAGAAATTAAAGAAAGGTCTTTTCTCAGCAACCTGCCAGAAATTAACTATTCTAGGCAACAATCATTTTGTAAGTCCTGAGGGGAAGACTGGTATGCCCTTGTAATGCTCACAGTTTTTGAAATCAGAAACATTTCCAAAAAGAAAAGCGCGTTTTTTATCTTGAGGTAAATATTTTATTTGCGCAATTTACTACAATAATTGTAATAGAAAATTACAATTAAAAAAAAGAAATGATGTATTTTAAAATTACTTAAGGAGAATTAATTTTGTGATCATTCAAATGGCATGAATGCAAGGCCTCTGAAGTAAAACAAATGAGTGTCAACAGGCTTCCTTCGAACCTCTGTATATGGATATAAAGTGAAGAGAAAGAATGATTGTAGTGTTGTGCATCTTTTTGTTGGTTTTGTGCTTGTGGTGAAATCTCAGGACGATTGAAGGTGATTCAGCCATACAGCTAAACAAACAGTTATTTAAACCAATTTTCCTTCTTCCATTCCTTAATTGTTAGTGTTTTCTTTTCCAGATCTACTGTGAGTAACTTCATTTAATCAGAAAAAATGTTTGGTTTATAACGCTTCTTTTTAGAATTTTGTTTAAATGGTAATATTCCTCATGTTGCCAGATTAAAAGCTTTTTGTAGGATAAGGGTAAACCCTGTTCCTCTAGCATGGATAGTTAGTGTCATTTACTTGGAGATCCAGAAACCTTCTGGTCAGCAGATATGATCAAACTCTGGAGTAATTGAGCTTTATATTAGAAATATTTTAACAATGTTCCTCCATAGTTTTGAAATTTTCCTGTTACCTGAGATTTATTAAAATGTTAAGAGTTAGTCAACTCTTGCAAAGTTATCAGGAAAAAATTATCTAACCTGACAGATATATGTACCTTAAAAAGGCCTGTTAATCATCAGTCTCAATTGCTAGTGGCCTGGAAAATACTTCCTTATCTTTAGATAACAGAAGTAGAATTTCTCATTGAAATTGTTTTTTTTTTTGTTGGTGGTGGTTGTTGGTTTTTTAATTATTATTTTTATTGTTGTTGTTTGTTTTGTTTGGCTTTGTTTTGGCTTTTTTTGTATTTGTGTGTTTCTTTGTTTAGGTTTTTTTGTTTTCTTTTCTTTTGTTTTTCTTTTTTTTTTTTTTATATATACTAGCCATGGAATCTTAGCTTTCTTTGTCAGTTTTTCCTAGCAGTTCTCATAGATTAAGAATCAGTCACAGAGACCTCACAGGAACATGAACAGCCCTATCTTGATTTTTTCAGCTTCTCAAAACCCTAGCCACACAGTGCACAGAGACAGGCAGGTAAACAAATGTATGAGACACATAGCTTGCCAAATCCTTTTACATCCAGGAAGATTGGCAGCTTTGAAACAAATTTTTCCCCACTTCTTTTTCATCTATATTGTTGAGCTGTTTAGGTATTTACATCTTGGTCTAGCTTTACTGAATTTTAATTGAGGCACTGAAAATTACAGGCAATATGGCAGTCTGAGAAAGAATTTTTTTGAACAGTGGTATTAATCAAGTCCTAGTAGCTCTAATAAATTACCTTTGTCAGTCATATTTCTGATTCTGGGGAAGGGCAGGTCCTTCATAAAGATTTTCCAGCTTCCCACATTGGATCTTCTCACCCAACCAGGTCCACAGTTCTATCTAATTTTATTATACACGAATATTATTTTGACGGAGTTATTTCCTACATCATTATTCAAAATGTTATATTTTCATTGTCTGTACTGGCTTCCATCTGTCTTTTTAGGACCTCAGTTGCAATGGTAGCCTGTAGCATGATCAGCTAGAAGCCATGTTGGACCTCAGATAACCTGTATTTTCACACAGGCTCTGCCAACATATCATTATACTGCCTCAGGCAAGTCATTCAGCTTCTTTATTCATTTGCTGGAATATTTTTTAAATGGTTTGAAGTCAGTAAATAAAACCTTCTACTAAGTTCAATGTATTATTCTGCTCACATAGGTGATCTTCTAGGGTACTAACCTCCAAAACGATTACCTTCTAGGCTAACATTGCATCTGTGTTCAAAGTAGTGGGGTTTTCATGTTTGAACTAGAAAACAATATAGAGAAAAAAAGTTCTTAGCATGTTAACATTACAGATAAGTAGAATTATAGTTTTCCACAGCTTGAGAAATTGCTGTTTAAAGGAAGGAAGGGAGGGCATATCTCACAAAGCTGTTTTCAAATTCAGAAATAAGCAGCACACAATGAATGGCATTGATGGTTCTAAGTCATTTCAGGTCTATAAAGCTGAGAAGATTTAAGAACATGAAAATGAACAATAAGAAAAAAAAACTATTAAACTGCACCTTGTACACTTTAAAAGAAAGATATATTGCAGATGGATATTCAGTTTTAGCCAATTATCAGAATATATATATATATGATTAGCTGCTGGCATAGAAGGCTATAAAATCAAGTATCTAACAGCTTCAGAGTAAGGAATGGTGGCTGTCCCAAGTGCAACAAATATAGCATCAGGATAAGATTGTAACAGTCTTGAAGTCAGTTTATTTACTTTTCAAATAAACTCAGTTATCATAGCTGGAGCCTCTATTTAAAATGCAAGAACAATCTATCCGGGATACCTGTATGGTTTTTATTTGTGGCTTTTGGATTGAGAACTAAATGTTACAAAGATATTGCTAGAGCTGCACAAGAAATTAGAATGCTTTGGTGTGAAGAAGAAGTTGTGATTGAAATACTTGAGGCATGATCTGTGATCAGCTGGTTTATGTTTTAAAACGCATTTGCTGATTTATTCTAGAATAAAGATATTATTAACCCTGAGGATCTGGAGTCCCTGGCTGTAGACAAACATTCTTAAATACGTTTAAACTTACTTAAATCTGCCTGTGCTAGTGGGAAAGCTTATACCCACATTCTGATCTGGCTCCTAAACTATTTTATTCATACCAACCAGGTTAATCATCAGACACTGCTTAAAGTATTTTAATGATTCCACAATAAATTCATCATAACAGCATGGATCAGAAAATGCTTTTGTAAATCTTTTAGCTGGGAGAATTCAGGAGATTTCTCTGGCAGAGGGTACCACAAGGTAATAAGAAGCTGAAGGACAAACCAATGACTGCATTCTCCTAGGGGAAAGCTAGCTGTCAAATTTGAGTCTTTCCACACCTTCAACTGATGCAATATTTAGGGAAGGTATGTAAGACCATACCTTTAATTTAAATTAGAGAATATATTCATTCACTGCTTTGGTAATCAAAGGTATTATGCAGCCAAAGTTCACATCAGTTGAGTGTACCTGTGGTTCAAACCATATTATGCTGAGAACAGTTGAAGAGGCAAAGATTAATTAATAGCTTATATATTCTTCTTTAAATAAATGGTATTTGAATGCAAAAAATATCACATAAATTGATAATTAACACTGCTTAATCAAGTGCTTATAAGTAAGACAGACTTCTTTGAATCAAACTGATTTTAATCATAATTTAAATCAGTAAGTAAGTATTGCTGATTTGGATAATTGATGTAAAACTTGTTTTGCATTTGTATTTTACTTCAGAAAGAAAGGGCCATTGTAATAAATTGGAATGGTCTTCAAAATCAATGAATTTGCAAGCAGCAATTTCTTATTTTTTGCTCATCTGATGGGACATGTGAGGTAGGAAAACAACTGTTTAAGGGTTTGTCCACTTTAAGATAACTTTATATAGATTCTTAAATTTATTTTGAGGAAGAAAATGGTTAGATAATATGACAGCAGAATTTTAAGTCTTTTTCCTGAGTTAAATAAAGGTACCGTGAAATCTGATGGACACACTGACAATAAAATTTACTAGAGTTCAGATTAAAATGGACAGATAAACATTTTTTAAACTATGATTAATACAGTTTCTTAAAACTGTAGGCCAAGTTTTCAGAAGTATTTCTATATTTAATCATATACGTGGTTTGTGATGGCGTTTTCAGAGTCACATAGTTGCTTTTGGGCATGTTTGTGTTTATCCAAAAATGTCATTTGGGTAGGAGTCTGTGTTTTAAGTACCTTTGCAGTTTAAACTTAGTTTTGTGAGAGACTTTATTTTTATTTTAAACAAGATTTCCTATTTTTCCCCCATTGGTTTGTATTGGTATATTGGAAGAGAAAAATAATGTTTTCAAACCCAAAGTCAGCTTACTAAACTCAGACAATAAAAGTATTATTCTGTTCAATATTGAAATTGATATCAAAAGCAATTAAAGGAAAAACTGTACTGTGTACTTATGTTTAAATAGGTTAGTTAATACTGTAATAGCTAAAAATAATTTAGTACATTCAGTACATGTCATCACATTGGAAAAAATTAGTTACCTTCCCTTGCTTTCAGATACCTTTAACTCATTAATACAATGAAAATTGATAGGGGTTGATGAACTTCATATTTCTTTTTTTCTTTAGTTGATAGGAGGTTTAAGTTTTAACACAGATATTCATAAACAAGTGTAATTTAAGTGCATTTATTCTAAGAAAAGAAATTTTTTAAAAAATCATATTGAATAGGAGCAGACCTAAGGAAAAAAAATTCATAAAAAATAGTAAATTTTACCAATTTGCCTACTTGGTATATTCTCAATATTCACCAATTTGTGCTACTAAATTTGTCTTCCCAGAATTATGTAGATTAACTAATCTCGAATCAAATTTCCCCTTAATTCAATTAACCAGTGTAATTTTTGTTCCCTTTGTTACACCATTCCACAATAATCACAGATTCTACCATGTTTCCACTTCCTCACTCTAGAAGTACCCTTTTCTTTCTTGTGTGTACCAGCCATCTTCTTGAACAGCAGCATGTGCACTTCTCTCCATGTTCCTTCTCAATGATTTCTGACCTTCCTCCTGGACATGTTAAATCTGAGCCACAGGATGAGTCCCTGCTGCATTCACCCCGCACTTCAGGAGCATGGTTGTCCTCCACTCAGACACCAATCTCCATCACATGAAAGCCTGTCCCACATCTCCCCCCCCCAGTAAAACTTCTGCTCCTTAAATGTGGCCAATGGATTCCAAAGCAGTAATGCTGGAGGAGGGCAGGGATCAAGAGAGAGTGGTCTGCATGTAATTACATGCAGATTTATATCCTGCATGTAATTATATTCTTCTGTGATTAGAAGAATTATATTCTTCTATGATTCTATGGAGAGGAGGAGGCTAAAGGGAGACCTTATTGCTCTCTACAGCTACCTGAAAGGAGGCTTTAGTGACGTGGATGTTGGCCTCTCCTCCCAAGTGAGTGAGACAGGACAAGAGGAAACAGGTTCAGGTTGCACCAAGAGAGGTTCAGATTGGATATTAGGAAAAAATTCTTCACCAAAAGAGTGGTGAACCACTGGAACAGGTTGCCCAGAGATGTGGTAGCTGCCCTGGGGTTGCTCAGAAACCAGGTAGGTGCAGTGCTTTGGGAGATGATTTAGTGGGTACGGTGGTGTAGGGCTGATGGTTGGACTTGATGATCTTGAGTTCTCTTCCAGCCTTGATGATGATGATTTTATGGCTCTTCTATATATTCAAAATAGGGCTGAAGATTGATTATACACTATAAACTTGACAGGTCAAGAAGTTTAGCTGAAATTCCGTTGTGTGCAATATTAACTGTAACATAACTTTCTGTACTTGCTTTTGTTGTTTTTATGTTTTCTGATTTTTTAGTACCTGATTTAGCAGTCTAGATATCTCAGTTTTGTTTTGCATGAAACCAGCAGTGATGAGAGTGTCTACCCCTCAATCAAAATTATTTTAAGGTGCTCTGGGTTATTTGGTTATTGTTTTGCAGGAGTAAAGAATAAGTAGCGGATATGTGTAAGTCACTGTCCAGAATGTTGTGAACACTCTGGGGCAGTTCACTTTTGCTTTATGTTGGAAGCTGTTATGTAAAAGACAATCAATAAGCTAATTCTGTTGTCCTTTTTAACCAGTTCATGTGTATAATGTTGATTATTTAACACTGACGTAGATTATAAACATTTGATACATCAGAATGTTGCTTGCTGGTTAACCTCTTCTGTTGCAGATGTTCTGTGATTCTGTATGTAATATGGTACAAGTTTGTTTCCCATGATTAAAAAATGCTTACCACGTAACAACAGAATCTGGGGTCAGTGACTTTATACCTGCTCAGAAGGACTAAAGAAAGGATAATATTAGCTGGCCAAACCAGCTACAACTCAAATTCCGCCTGATGATCCTAGTCTTCCTTTGTGACAGAACAGACCTTGTGGATAGAAATTAAGCAGTAATGGTCAAGTTACATTTACAGAACTTTTGTGAAGGCTCACTCACCCTTTTTCTAATCAAGG
The DNA here is from genome assembly GCA_038090715.1 of Florisuga fusca. NCBI lineage: Eukaryota > Metazoa > Chordata > Aves > Apodiformes > Trochilidae > Florisuga > Florisuga fusca. The sequence goes on along the minus strand of JAAWXA010000025.1, from coordinate 12,938,914 downwards.
CAATTTAATTGATATTATATATATTTATAAATGGCTCAGTAATCAAAGAAAAAAATTATTATCAACTCAACACCTAGTCATGGGCAGTCTGATTTATAATGGCCCTTCTTTGGGTGGGACTTGGACCAAATGAAATCTAAGAGGTCCCTTCCAATTGAAATTATTCTATAGCTCTGTGATCTTATTATACAGATAGAGTAATCAAGGGTTTTGGAAGGTGGTGCTATAACTAGTTCTTATATCAGTTCAAGATGTTCTTATATCAATTCAGTAGGAAGTGCAAATATAATTCACTCTATCTTATGTCAGACGAATGGACTGAGCAGTATCTTTTTGTCTGTTACTTTTGTGGTTCAGAGATTAGCAAATATGCTGGTGTTGCAAAGTTTAGTGTGAAAGTATGCTATTGTCAACCTTATTATAATATTCTGCCTGTCATAGTGCTGTATATCACCAGGATATGAAAGGCATTTTTAGATTATATATCAGCAAGCAGCTTCATTCTTAGGATCAAAGATTCAGAGGAAAATTGTAAGAAATGCGCCAAAAAGAAAACAGCTGTTTGGGAAAAAGTGTTGTGAAAGCTACTTAGGTTATAAGCCAAACTAGTATACTTTCACATGACTCCCCAATATTTAGAGCTGCGTTTATCACATATACACAGCTGAATGATTGTGCAGTCAGAACATAAGCATTAACATGAGAGAATATTCGTATATTTTACATGTAAAATGTCATAAACATTCAGCTCTAATATTTTTAAGTTTTACCATGTTATTCATGTTCAGTTAAACTTCCTTTATGTACAGAGAAGAAAAAAAAGTAATTTAAATTGTAAGAAATACAGGACTTGGGTAGTTGGGAGGTGTGAACCTAAACCCTTTTATGACACTGAATTAATTTCTACCGAATTAAAATGAGGAAGATTCAGATAATTATCTGAATAACAATGAGCCCTGGAAAGTTAAAGATCTGTATAAAGTGAATTAAAATATGTAGGCTGTACTCTCTATTGATATTTATTCTTTCTTTCCTGGCTTTTGTAAAAGTTATAACCAAATAGATATGGTCAGAGTACTGTTTACCTTCTCCCCAATGACATTGGGAAGAAAACACTTTTCCTATTAATCAGATAAATGGGTTTTGGACATTTTGTTTGCATTTCACATTACAATTGCAAGAACACTAAAATTTAAATACTGTGAACTGCTTAATATCTGGAACATTTGAAGCTGAGATATATAGCAATACAGTGCTGCACATATTAGCTCAGCTGCTCTGCATATAATGGCTTTCCCCATTTGTATATAGTGCACACAACAGCTCTGACTTCCTTTGGTTTTGTGCTTTTCCTTACAGATTTGGATTTATTCTTCATAAGGATGAGCCTGTGCTCCAGAAAATTGATCTAGAAACCATGTCATACATCAAGACTATTAGTTTAAAGGATTATAATTGCATTCCTCAGTCATTGGCTTATACACATCTTGGAGGATACTTTTTTGTCTGCTGTAAGCCTGACACTACCGGGGCTGTCCTGCCGCAGCTGATAGTGGATAGCGTTACTGATTCTGTGATTGGGTACAACGGGGATGTAACAGGCACACCATATATCTCTCCAGATGGACACTATCTTGTCAGCATTGATGATGCAAAAGGCCTCATGAGGATCCAGTCCATAACAATGAGAGGAGAAATACAGGATGCATTTGACATTCACACTAATTTGCACATATCGGATGTAGCTTTTCAGCCATCATTCACTGAAGCTCATCAGTACAATGTCTACTGTAGCTCCAGCACACAAACTGATGTTCTCTTCGTGGAGCTCTCCTCTGGAAAGGTTAAGATGGTGAAGAGTCTGAAGGAGCCTGTCAAGGCAGGTGAATGGCCTTGGAACAGTAAGAATCGTCAGATTAAAGACAGTGGCCTTTTTGGTCAGTATCTCCTGACCCCTTCGAAGGAATCTCTGTTTATCCTGGATGGACGGCTAAATAAGTTAAATTGTGAAATCACTGAAGTTGTGAGAGGCAACACAGTAATTTGGGTTGGAGAGGCATAAAGATCTGCATTAGATGTTTACCGAATTAATAGTTTTACAGTACATTGCACTTAAATGACACCATTCTTCAGATCTACACAATTTCTATTTTAAAATGTTAAGACCTTTGAATTGGTAGACGTTGTTACTTTCTTGACTCGAACACTTTGAATTAACTTCCATGTATAATTTACTAAAACTACGACTATTTCATAATTACATTCCTTATTAATTATCAGCTGAAATTGCGTTGGTTGACTGAAATGACTAAATATTTAAATTGATTATAAATACCATACATTATTTTAAAGGAAGTAGGGAAACAGAAAACAAAAAACAAACAACAAAAAACTTCAGGGAATTTAATATGATATTTTGCATTTATAAATTGAAGACTTAAATGTGATTCAAATATTTTTTGATTTGCTTCAGACACAGGCAAAAAAAGAGCAATTCTACAGCCTTCGAATTCTTAAACTGAAACGTTATGTCCTGTTCTGTCTAGTCCGATTTTTAATCTTTTTGTGCCTTGAAGTGAAAGTCTCACATCAAAGGTAAAGCATAGAAGTTGTGTAATTTGTTCCCACTGTGGCTACAGGATTGCTTGTCAGTTGAAAGAAACTTTTAATATCAAATTTCTAGTCTCAAGTTGTGGAACTTAAATGAGGAGGAATAGTTATATTTGCAGTGTTTCCTGATGACTGCGATTTGAGGAGTTTATTTTTATGGTGAGTCTTAGTTGAAAAAGCTGATTGCAGAAGCTTTTTTTCAAAAAAAAAAAAAAGTTAGTTTTTTCAGCTATTACAGGGTTTCATCAGCAAGGAGTTTTAGTTCTACTAAAGAGAAATATTGCACTTATTCTTTCAGAGTAAACCACATTCTAAAAATCCAGCATCACAGGGCTTCATTTATATTGTCAAGGAAAATGTTATTTAAAAACATCCCCCCATATTTAAAAAAACTGAAAATGCAAAGAACTGAAGTCTATGATCAGATCACACTTTTGCTAATGCATTGCAGCATTGATCCGTATTTGTTAAACCATTTGGTTTGCTCAACAGGTTTTCTATTCCATGCATCCAATTGTATTACTGCAAAACCCAAACAAACAAAACCCTTTTTTTTTATAGTTTGTTTACCTAGAGGTCTATTAATAACAATGTTTGAACATAAAAATGGGAAAAATAAGATTCCCAGAAGTAGAATAACAAGTCAGTAGGATCAAAAAGCCAGCAGTAAACAACTGTCCAGACTTAAAGCAATGACTTAAAAGTTTGGGAGTATTTTTATTTTTGTTTTTAGCTAATGAGTGCTTATGAGCTCTTAAATTTATAAGCTCCACTTACTGAAGGCAATCAGAGAAAAATATCTTTTTTTAAACAAATTTTACTGCAATTTAGATTGTGTAAAATTGTTTAGAAATCTGGAATTTTCTAGCATTGTAATCTTGTGTGCACTTAGCATCCTGCCCCATGTGGTACAGTAGATCTCTTACGCTTGAACAAACCTCCTGGTACGTAGATTTAACTAAGATAACAGTCTACTTACATTTCTAGCTACTGAATGTGTTTTCCTTTTTAACAGCCTTTCTCCATTGTGAACAAACAAGAATCATATAAGTTGTCTGTTACTGACCTATTTGCAGTAGTCTGTCTCATGCATATTTCTTCTGTAACTTACACCATGTGAATGTTCTGTATGTAGAAAATGCTTGACAAAAGGAGAATAAACCCCATAAATTTTAAACACCTCCTGACTTTTGTGAATGCTCTAATGTAGCCATACTGAAGTGGCATATGACACAGACTTGATTTAAAAGCAAGGTAGATGGAAGTTTATCTGCCCACAAATTTTATGTATGTGAAGGTACATGGAAAGAGAACTTTTTAGAAGGGCTTAACTGGGAAAGTTTTCTTTGGCTGCTACAAAGAAAAGTTCATCTATTAATCAACTAGGCACAGAGTAGTTATTGAGAGGTGTCTATTCTCATGCCTAGCCCCTGGAGCCAAAACTTTCTAGTCTAAAAGCTGTACAGTCATAAAAGCCAAACCAAGAAGCAGGCACTCCAGTAGCACAGCTGAACAACTCCCTATCCAGTCTGCTCAGTGTAGGCAAATTGTACACTTACTTCCCCCTCTCCATGCCTTGCCGTTAACATGAAATATAAGAAATTAATCCCATGACACTAGTGAACATCCCTTGACAAAGATGCTGTCCTGTGTTGTGAATGATCCTCTACAACCTGCTGAAGTCCAAGTCAGTTGTCAGTTTTGGCAGCTTTTTATGCTTTTGTATAAGCAACATTTGGCAACTAGAGAAGCTTTAAAATTTGAATATACCATATTGCTTTTTATATGAAACAGGAGACCAAAATCTCTACTAATAAAAATTTAACAGATTTGACTATGTTAATATCACAGAAATTTGTCTAGTATAGAAACTGTTCCAATCAGTTTAGGATTCTTGTTTGAAACCAATTTTTGTATTGCCATACTAAGAATATCCCTGGCTCTTAGCTAAAGCAGTTTCCTAAAGGAGGATTGCCAGTTCCCTGTATTTCTTTTTACTAGACTAGTGTAATAGCTCAAAGACCATGGTTTGTTTCTTTCCCATTGTCATGGAACTGAAACAAATTTCTGATGTCCAGGAGTTTTTTGATCCCACTGATTAAATGAAAAATCAAACACTTCAGTGTTTCAGATTTCTCTTCAAACAAACCCAAGTTTTGAATCCTGTCTTTCCAAATCACTGTTAGAAACAGAGGCAACAGATGCTTGATCTTAAATCATGGTAAACACTCATGTTTTATTTCACAAGCTGTTACAAACTTCCAACATTTAGGATTTTCTTATGGAAACACCTTAGAGAAAAGTAGTAAAGACAATGGAAATGTAACGGAAGGAACAAGAAAATGTACATGATGACCACATCCTGTTGCAACTGCTGGAGGTTTCCCCTATATTTCTGTATGCTAACAACTATGTGAGCACATGTGAGGACAAGATGGAGTTGTCTTTGCCAGTAACTGTGATGAAGCTGCTTTTGCTAAGGTATTTTTTAAAAAATATTATTTATGAGGCATGGATAAAAGGTTCTGTTAGGCTATTGTAAGTCACCAAAGAAAAGAAAAAAATGGTGGCTAAGTAAAAAATGTTCATTTTGGCAGTATAATTGTTCACAAAAGTATCTTTTAAATACTCTTCCATGCTAATAAACAGCTAGTTATTTGCTTCACTACTACCTATACATCACTCAATATGTATGAGGGATTAAAAACAGAGGTTTTTTTCTTTGAAAGTTTGTCTTCTAGAAACTAGTAGAGATTTTTATTTCAAAGTATGATCTTGCAATATTTCACTTTTTCAGTATGGTCTAAAGTATCATCATCTGTCTTTATACACTTTCCAACTGCTTGTTTTATAATATCAAATTGTGAGAGATTGCTAGTCAAGCAACTGCATAAACATGTAAACTAAGCTCAGAACAACCCCTTCGGTGCATTGTATTATATTTCTCACAAACAAATTAATTCAAACATCTAGACATATCGTGCCAAAGTGTTCATAAGTGCAAAAATAAGACATCTTTGCAAATACATAAGAAATATATGTTGTATAAGCATGCCTTTAAAAACTTCAATGGAAAAAATGATGAAACAAGATTCAAGGAACTCAACATATTTTTGAAAGTGATATCAATGAGGTTAAAAGTATTTGTTTGAGTTTTTATTGAGCTGCCTGCTCACACCATGTCATTCCACAGCATACTCCTGAAAAAGCTGTCAGCCCACCCTGTGCTGGGTTAGGAACTGGCTGGAGGGCCGGGCCCAGAGAGTGGTGCTGAACGGTGCTGCATCCAGTTGGCGGCCGGTCACCAGTGGTGTCCCCCAGGGATCAGTGTTGGGCCCAGTTCTGTTTAATATCTTTATCGATGATTTAGATGAGGGGATTGAGTCCATCATCAGCAAATTTGCAGATGACACTAAGCTGGGGGGGAGTGTGGATCAGCTGGAAGGCAGGAGGGCTCTGCAGAGGGACCTGGACAGACTGGGGAGTTGGGCTGATTCCAATGGGATGAGGTTCAACACGGCCAAGTGCCGGGTCCTGCACTTTGGCCACAACAACCCCATGGGGAGCTCCAGGCTGGGCACAGAGTGGCTGGAGAGCAGCCAGACAGAGTGGGACCTGGGGGTTTGGATTGACAGGAAGCTTCTTGCCCAGGTAGCCAAGAAGGCCAATGGCATCCTGGCCTGTATCAGGAACAGTGTGGCCAGCAGGTCCAAGGAGGTGATTCTGCCCCTGTACTCAGTGCTGGTGAGGCCACACCTCGAGTACTGTGTCCAGTTCTGGGCCCCTCAGGTCAGGAAGGAGATTGAGGTGCTGGAGCAGGTCCAAAGGAGGGCAGCCAGGCTGGTGAAGGGACTAAAGCACAGATCCTATGAGGAGAGGCTGAGGGAGCTGGGGCTGTTCAGCCTGGAGAAGAGGAGGCTCAGGGGAGACTTCATCACTCTCTACAACTCCCTGAAAGGAGGGTGTAGCCAGGTGGGGGTTGGTCTCTTTTCCCAGGCAACTATTAGCAAGACAAGAGGGCATAGTCTTAAGTTGTGCCAGGGGAGGTTTAGGTTGGATATTAGAAAGAATTTCTTTACTGAGAGGGTGATCAGACATTGGAATGGGCTGCCCAGGGAGTGGTGGATTCTCTGTCCCTGCAGATATTTAAAAAGAGACTGGATGTGGCACTCAGTGCCATGGGCTGGTAACCGCAGCGGTAGTGGATCAAGGGTTGGACTTGATGATCTCTGAGGTCCCTTCCAACCCAGCCAATTCTATGATTCTAATGATTAAGGAAGGCTGTCTGTTAAATACAAGTTAAGTGGCATAAGGCCATTTAAGACCGACGTAGTATTACTTACATTTTAAATAGTGACTCTTCATCAGCAATTTCAGCTTCTTTCAATTAACAGAATCTTCTGAGCCTGCAATTGTAAATTGTGAATGCTCTGTTAAGAACATAACATAGTTATGACATTTTTCCTACTAACCACAAGATATTCAGTTTCATTTCAACTGAAAGAGCGTCATCAGCTTAATTTGGAACAGTTGCTTTTACCTAGTGAAAGACAAGTAACAGGAAACTGAAGAATATTTTGTAAAAAAATTGCTAGGTCAAGTCTCAGTTCTAAAAATAACCACATGGCTACCAGTCATCTGTACTAATTTTTTTCCCTTTTCATGGTATTTTGAAATAAACACACATTCAAGAGCTTCTGGAATAATGAATCAATTAATTATTATGGGGGCAGTCTAAGTGAGTATTACAAAAATTCAAAATTGTATTAACTAAAATTTTCACTTATTCTCCTTATTCTGCTAGTTGTTCTCTCAAATAACCTTAGGGAAAATCAGTACAGATGGATAAGCTTTCTAAAACATGCTATAGGTCATTTCAATTTTGTCTTGATTTAACTTTATTGTGTAAATGTATGGATGCAGTATCCTGAACACGTGGTCTCAGCCCTGGATAGGGTACAAAAAGGAGGAAGGCTTTTCTGGCTCTTCCTGCATCTACATTTTAGGAAAACAAAAAGATATGTCTTCAAATATTGTAGGTGGCTATTTTTGTCCTTCTGAACTCAAATCCAAAACAGTGGGAAGCCTCTTTCAGCTGTTCTCAGCAGCAAACTGAAATTATAGTGGAGTCCTACACCACATGTCAGTTCCATTAGACTATCTTTTTCATCCTCTGCCTTTCCAAGCTCTAATTCTGAGATACTCAACATTTTTCCTTGACATAGAAGACTCCTAACAATAAGCTCAAGAAATCCACTTAGTAGCAATACCTGACCCCCTCATTTCTGACTCTAAATTAACTCTAAATACTCAAGAGGTATGTATCAACTTTACAGCACCCTGCTTCTCCCAGGTTGTGGCCAGTTTCAGAGTTTCACTGAAGGTAAGAAACCCATGATAAAGATTATTTTGAATGAAGTTGTGTTAAAATTCTTTGCCTTCAATAATACTACTACTTCTTTGATAATGTTTTCCAGACTGTATTGTGTAAATAATTGTCAAGACTTCTCACCATTTTTTCCAGTGAAATTAGACAAATGCATCATCACCATGGTTGCTTTGATAGCTGTTACAGTTCAGCTTTCTTGAATACAAGTGGCCTGACTGAGACCACCAATCTGAACAAGGGGAAGGGCTGGAACCCCAGTGTCGATTTTTTGCTGTCAACCCTATGAGGAGAGCTGAGGTAAAAGGGCTTTTTCAGCCTGGAGAGGAGACAGCTTCAGGGAGGCCTAATAGCATCCTGCTAGTACTTCTGGAAAATATATTAAAAAAGAAAAAGAAAAAAAAGCTGTGATATTCCTCACAGCTGTGCATAGCAAGAGTAGAAGACACAACAGGATGAATTGAATTAAGAGTTTCAGCCTGGATATAAGGAAAAGCTTCAAGGACAGCCAAGCATGAAAGTGGGTTGTCCAGAGAGGCTGTGTGGTCTCCATCCTTGGAGTTTTTCAACTCCTGACTGGATTATGCCCATCTGATTTTTGAGCTGAACTGGTTTTCATCAGGGTGTTGGACTAGAGATCTGCCAAGGTTCCTTCAAACCTGAATTATCCTGTGATTCTATGATTATGACTTGGGAATGGAAACAATAGCAATCTTAAATTGTTTCAATTATTTGAGTTTCTGACTGACTTTGCAGAGCAGGTATTTAAATTCACATTTGCAAACGAAAAGCCTAAGTGTTAAGGTTGGACTGAAATGTGACACAAGCAAAACTCAAAAAGTAATATGTTTGGTCACTTGAAATACTTAGCTCTGAGCATCTCATCTTAAACCAAGGATTTTGTCAGTTTGAAATCTGGAATGCATTTCTTGAGTTCCAGAAAATCCCAAGCTGGTAACAGGACTTGCACAGGATGAAATATGTGAAGGTAAGTGGTTTTTTCTAAATATCTAAAGAATAGCTTCAGTGGGTCCATTGTAGGTAAGGTCTCTTGATGCTCTGTGGCTGCATATATGTAAATGTGAACATAGCATAAGTGCATCCTTCGTCACAGCTCTTCAAATAAAACCATTCTGGACATTTTATTGAGACCTAATATGTACATTTATAATCTGGATCTGTGGTAGAATAAAAAAAATTGTCAAGTTGCTAATCAGTTTGAGATAGAAGAGCTCACATCATACCAGTAGTCATCTCTACAAAGGAAACACTAATATGGAGAAAGTTCTCTTCACTTCTGAGCAGTTTATATTTTGCAGTTTGGTTTTCATATTAAGCATGTCCGAAAGAAACCTACTGACTTGTTTTGAGGTTATCAACAAAAATGTGGAACACGTAGGGAAAAAAAAAAAAAGATTTATGCAAGCATTATTCGTCTTTGATGACCTGTAAGTATGAATTAAATTTTCTGTGAATATAGCTGTTAAGATGGGAAAAGGATAAGATTAACTCCGCATCTCAAAAATCCCAATCTCAAATAAATTCAGTTAAAGACAAAAAAGAACATACTAGATAAGAGAGGAAAAAGTCATTCAGGGCATGAGTATCTACTGATAAGAAAGTTGTGGGATGGAGTCCAGCAGTTAAAAACTTGGTGCTTGTACCACATTTACAATATTTCACTGTGACCAACCTCCCACAGTGTAGTATGAGTCAGGGCAAAAATAATGAACTTAGGGAAGAATGTAAAGAATGACCAATAATTGCAAAGAAAGTTGCAACTTAAGGAGGACTAGAAATTAAGCTTTGTTACAGATACAGTGCTATACCAGGTTGTATAAACAGCCTTCCCTGAGATAATTAGTGGAGAGTAATGACTTTTTGTGCTAGCCAGAGCAGCATGGGTAGAGAAAGTATATATGTAGTTCAACCTTACATTGTTAAAAAACTGGGAAGCTACTAAAATGAACCTTGAAGAGAGGAATGAGCTTGACCTGGATTCAATCCTAATATATGTTCCTGGTAATTGAACATCCCCAGAATCATGATGATGAGCATATAGAAACTGGTAAAGAGAATCATGTTCGCATACGGAGTCAACTGCATACTGCAACAGCTATATTGTGCTTGTGTATATGCTACAGTATGCTGCTGTATCACTCTACTAAATCAAAATCCCATGCAACAACAGTTAAGTAAGTAAATTCAATGTTAAACTTGTGTGAAATATGTTCAAGAACTTAGAGAATATTAGACTGACATTCAACAACTACCACTCCATTTAATAAAATGCTTGAAAGAAAAAGAAAATTCAGCACTATACCACTTTACGGGATCAAAATAAGTAATCTGGAATAAATGGGAAAATCTTAGTTATGCTTGTATTAGGAGTTCTTTCATAGTCAGTGAGCTTCACATTACATGCAACATGGTAAAGGCAACAAAGACGATGTGGCAAGCTATTCTTACATTGGGGAAAGAGGACATTGTGGTGGTTCTGGAATCTAACGATTAAACTGGTGTCTTATATGTGCAAGGCAAACATGTTCATGTTCTTTGACAAAGACAATTGAAATCAACTTCCAGACTGAGGTTTTTTGGGTTGTTCTTTTTTTGTAGTGCAGGAAAGAACTCCTCAGAGAACGTACTAACAAAATACTGAACACTGTGTGTTCAGAGCAAAACTGTATTTACAACAGTTTTATGAAAGTTCATAACCAGGAGTTAAAAGTAATATATTTCACTTGAATCTCACCTGTCACCTCATAAGAAGTTAGATGCCTCATTTTTAAAACTGTCTTCAGTGAGCTATCTTTCACAAAGTATGACAAATTCAGTTACTGGTAAAGGATGGAAAGATACTGAAATTGCCTTTTTCTATTTAGAAGTCATACACGAAAAATTACTTCTTCTAGTTCATGAATATTAAAATTGTTCTTATTTTAATCTAAAAGATAAAAAAACACCTTCTTGTTATTAGTCATGATGTTGATGTTCTTATTTTTAATCTTCCAGAGGTAGTATGTCTTTTATCTTTCCACAGGGATGGACAATGCTTCTCTCATTTTGCAAAACATCTTTTTTATATTTTTCTCTGGTAATACAAACTTAGGTATATGCTTTCCTTTTAATTAAAAGTGTATTAAACCTATAGAAAAGAAATGTATTTGCCTATCAAAATTTTCAGTCTTTTCCCTTTGTCTGTTTCAGGAAAAAAACAATTCACCATTCCCCAGCAATTCCCAACCTGGAGTCTTCCACAAGCAGATTACCCTCCCCCAGCTGTCCCTCTACATGTTTTCACTTGAACAAAAATTGTTACAGTTTTCGTCATATTATAATACTGAAAGAAATTCTTTTAGTTCTGTGAAATAATGTCTCAAGTTTAAAAAATAGGATTTCCCTCCTGTTTCCAGTCCAAGGTGTGTAATGCAAATTAATAATGTGAACACTCTCTTTAGGAGGTAATATAAACCATAAATATGATTATTAGAAAAAAACAAAAATAATAATCAGCAGTATTTTTTCAACTCAATATATCTATGCTAAATCATTGTTAATGATGCAGCCCTACAGTGTGAGGAAGTAGAAGCAACATCATATTCATATTGAAGATTGTGTAAGGAAAAATTAGTGCATAAATGAGAAGGGAAGAGGTGCTAGGTCTCCAAGTTATTACAAAATTGGTTTTGAAGTGTCTTAATTAAAGTTGTAAATAAATAGCCTTTTCTTCTGTGATTACTCTAAAGATTAACTAACAAGACACTCTTGTAAATTGTATTTGGATGCTCTTGCCAAACAGAAAGTTTCCTCCAATACTTATGTAGTGCTGCTTTTAAATTTACATTCCTTAGGCTGGATTGTCTGATTTCCATATCCTCCTTCACTGGTGGCTTGTACTTCCAGTTAAGTGCACTTCTGGGGTGGTATTTTTCTCCATCTCTGCTTCTCTGGAAGAGAATGGGTATGTTACAGAGCATTTATATCCCCTTATTGTGGGTACTAAGGAGGAAAACCATGAAAGAGGCATCATCACATCAGTCGAGATTTGTGTAGCAGGAAACAAAAGCAACAAGCACTGCAGTGCTTTCATCCTATGTTTACCTACTGCTGTTTCACATGCTAGAGGGGATGAAAATCACAAGGAAATGGAGCAATGGATGTTTTTCAATTCAGTTTCACTGTGTCTGGGAGCAGGCAGGTAGAATACTAACTTCAGCACAGGAAACTCCATCGTTTCTGGGCTCAGTAAGTGGTGAAGACAGGTATTAGCTCTAGATTTCAAACTAAACATCACAGATGGCACTGTAGAGCAGAGGGTCTAACAGAATTCCAGTCAATGCCAGTGGGCTGCTGTCTTAGACTCAAGGAATTTTCTCAGGGGAGCTGAAAGTCCTTAAGATTGTTTTACTTTTCCTTTATTATTATATTTTTCATTGTCACATATACCATTTATACTGGTTTTGGCACCTGTAGCCTATTGTTCTGTGACAGAAATGCTGCTACTTTTCATGACTTTTCTGTATGTCGGTAGAAATTATTGTGGTGTTGTTTTTCACACTCGGCATCATTCTGCTTGGTGCCATAAGTAAATCCTTTACTGTGCATGACACAGTAAAGCTGTCATGGTCTAAGGGTAGAAGCAAGGTCTCTTATGAGGGGATAAACTTTTTACTAACTACTTGCCATAATATAGAAAAAAACAGAAATGCTTGTACATAAATGAAGTGTTTCTTCAAGGAAGCCCAAATATCTAATGGACTTTACCTGAAAAATTAAGGGCTTACTTGATCAACACAGATATGTTGGAGTATCTAAGAACCCACCTGGTGTTCTGAGAAACCTACCTGGTTTTCTAACAAAGTCAATACAGGAATTCTTTTTTTAAAACTATACAGAGGTAATTGGAATAAAATGCTAGTCATGCATTTAATTTTCTTTTATAATTTTAAAAAGTGTATTGAACTGCTTCTTAAAAGTTTCCCTTTTCAGTGCTCCCCATACCAACATTTTGCTTCTTTGTGAAATCAGGTTATCTTTTGTCTCCTTATGCCTATATGACTGCACCCAGAATAGCTATTTTAATGATTTTTAACTCTTAAGTAATTCTTCTATGTCTGGGCAGAAATAATATACCTTACCTCATTCCTTAACGTTTGACAAAGACATTTAGTTGTAAAGTCTATCAACTCCCATTTCTCATCTTGAGTGAGATGCTGGTAATTATCAGTTTAAGAAGTGTCCTTCTATCAGGAAATTTTTGTTACTAATAGACACAGGAATGGCTTTGTCACTGTATATAAAATACAGTGAAGTATTTGATGGATAATTGCATGACAAAATAGAGGGTGGTGTTTTTTTCCTTTTTGGCTGAAAAAAATATTATATCAGAAGATTAAAATAATAATAATAAAAAAACCTAAACCAAATGTGCTATTTGCTGCATCTAGAAAGAACAGAAATCTCAATATATGTGTGAAAGCATGGCTGATTCCAATAAAGTGACACACTGCAGAGCCATTACAGAGAAGCATGTTGGTTTCATCCAAAGTAGGTAAAAGACATGAGGATGTTCATTCTGTTAATATAGAGAGTTCTCTGCACATATTTTGAAATGCACAGTTGTATGTTCTGACTTGCTGAAGGGTAAAGTTTGTTAGGAGGCTTAGCCATCATCTTAGTATTTACATCTACTTTTTACAGTTTGAGGATTTCTATGAGGAAAAAAAGATGATGGAGAGCTGGACTAAATTGAACTTTGAAGTTGAGAGTGACAGTCATAACTTAGAGCTGAAAGCCCTGGTTCCTCTGACATGGCATGGGAGTTGGGTCAGGAGCCAGATACATAAAAATGGTCAAGCTGGATAGGCTTTCTCATTTTACCTGTCCCAACAGGAAAAAAAAAAAATTAAAACAACAACAAAACCAAACAAACAAACAAACAAACAAACCCAAAAAAACAACAAACCCCAACACCCAACCAAACAAAAAAAACCAGATGGCAATTTGCAGGCTTCTAGGAGGTACTTTTAGATTTTTATGTATTGGATGCTGTGGACAGATAGTTATTCCTTTGATCTAATTACTTATGTTACGCTGTCATTAAGCCCAGAGCAAGAAGACTATGCAGAATAAGATCCTGCTGTTTGCCTCTGACAATAAAAAGACTTCTCTCTGTGACTCTTAGGTCTAAAATAAATCCTCAGAGTGCTTGGCATTGTTAAAATACAGTCAGATCTTGATATGCTCAGAAACAGACACTTTGTCTTCCAGAAAATATGTCTGAGGTAGCTGACATGCACAGGAGAATTTAAGGGTCCAAGTTTTGGAGGCAAGTATTCACAGGTTTTAGGGATCTAAATTTTAACCTCAGGCATCTTTTAGGTTGTGTAGGTCTGACATTTAAGACAGTCAGAAAGCTTGTGGCATTCACAACATCTGAATGGAAGTTTTTTGATAAAACACAAGTGCCTTAAGCACAAAAAAATCTCTTGTGCCTCACCAACCCAGCCACAAATTAATTTTTTTTTTTTTTTTTCCTAAGAAAACGTGTACAAATTTCAATTAATACAGTTCTTTTGTGACGACTATGAGCACAAACTAAGCAAATGTTTTCTCCTCTTTATAGGACATAGATACTGGGGCTGATCTCAAGAAGTCAAGTCAAGAAAATCCTGACCATTTCTGACCCATAAGGTTTAAAACACCAAATGAAAAAGTGCTGGGAGTAATAACTACATACCAGGAAACTAGTTCACTTTCTTTTCCTTTTTTTTGAAGCAGTAGAAATAAGTGACAATATTGAAAAGCTGAGAGAGCTCTGCACTATTTCACTGCAGTAGCAGTTACTTGATTTCCAGACTCTTACAGATTATTAACAAATTCCAGAATTGCTAAGAATTGCACCTCTGCTGCACAAAATAACTATTGTGGCTGGTCTCTTATATCTGGAAAAAAACCAACAAGCCATGCAAACAAGGCACTGCCAGTAGGAGAAAACAGGCCTTCACTTTGTTACAGGCTCCAGTTTAAAAAATCAGTATGGCTGGGGCAAAAAACTTATCTGCTTACTGGAAGACTCAGTCACAATAGTGGCAAGGTATTCTATGTTAGCATTCCTTTTTTTTATAAAATCTGTGTAATATTTTCTAATGCTTATACCTGAATTGGAGCAGTATGTGGCTGTATGCCATATCATGTTTTTATGCTGAGCAGAAGCATCATGTGACATTCTGAGGCAAACACCTTTATCCTGGAACCTCACAAGAACTCAGTGGGATTCACTGGCTTATGCAGCACAAGATGCCAAATTGCCTCTGAATTTGGCTGCAGCTGTTATCACAGCCTCAGGCAAGATGCTACCTGAGGATAAGGCGCCAGCCATCCGTGGGAACAATCCATTTGCTCCTGCTTTCCCTTTCTTTTTAATGTACAATGAATAAAACAATGAGGCAGCAAAAAAATGTGTTACTGCTTCCTGAGAAGCAAAGACCTCATGAACACTTTCACCTCAGTGTGTATATTAACAGTCGGAGCTGATGATCTTAAAGGTCTTTTCCAACCTAAGTGATTCTATATTCTTAAATGAGAGTTTGGACTTACCATGGAAAACTATAGACTCCTGTGCAAGTAGTGTCACAACCATGTACTCATTCTGCTAAAATGGGCTTTCCATTCCAGGTATAGCACAGTTGCTGCAGAGTCTGTCAGGCACACATAGAAGGCCCCTGGGGGGAGGGCCAACTTCACAGAAAGACCTGGGACTCGGTCATCTTGCTGGAGAGTCAACAAAATTCTTCCCACTTTGATGCAAAAGATGCTGGGCTCTTGCAGAGGACGAACTGCTGACAGGATGTCTACCTGAGTGAGGGTCACCTGAACAAGCTGAGGGAAGGTACATGGGTTCTCAGTGGACTGTGGCAGCATGGCCTGGGTAGGGGTACAGATCCTGCTGCATTTCGAAGGGGGTGGCACTGTTCAAAATATCAAAATCCAGCCTTGCAGCAGAGTGGTTGCAGGGCTTGCCCTGAGCAATGATGCTTGACCTCTGTGTCTGGTGATGTTTTTGGTGCTGAAAGTGCAGCTATGCAGCCTTCTATCTGCAAACCAAGGGAAGTTATGTATCTTTTCAGCTTGTAGATACTAATATTTGAAGTAGAGGAGGCATGAAAAAAATGTGAGAGTGGTGACATAGTGTTTTCTGGACTGCTGCAGCATCTTAGTCCCAAGGGCCGCAACAGGCTGTGCAACCTCTTCCACTACCCCAAGGGCTGCCTGTGCTCTGGACAATCCCTACTATTGCCCAGATGTGTAACCTTGGGTCAGACTGCTATGAAATGAACTAAGTGATGGGAATCAGCTGTGAGAAGCCCCTTTAGGGCCCTTGCTTAGCCTGGGAACATCACTTAAGATCAGGCTATTACATGAGCTCTACCTCCTTGCCTGCTTACTGGCTTCACCTTGGACTTGCCTTGTCACAGCAGGCTTGCCTGGAGATCTATGGTCATCTCCCTGCTTATTATTGGTGGTTCCTCTCTTCTTGTTTGGACACTGTGGAAGTGAAGTGCTCGTGGGTGAGGTTGCAGCCTGGCATTCATGCTTTACCATACCCCAGAGAGCAGCTGGCTCCTGCTGCTCCCTGGAACACAGCTTAAAGAGGTGGTGTCAGGGTTTGACCTTTGAATGTGTCATGGCTGCCATTGCAGATGACACCTATCCAATGAATCACTTGATTGAGCTTTTCATGGAAAAATATTTTTCAAATACTACGAATTTGTGCTCAGTAGGAAGACAGGCTTTTCTATTTTTCTAGCAGTTTTGAATTTTTCAATATTGAACATAAAGGTTAGAAATAAATGTAGGTTTTGACATGAAATTTCATTAATATTTCTGTAATGACATTAATATCTTCAAATATGTGTTGGGAATACAAAAAATGATGCATATTAGTACACTGTTTACCTTTCCTACAGATGTCTTGGCCTCAATGACTTGGGAGTAACCTGTATTCAATTAGTATTCTTCTGCTTTTCTAGTTTCATGTAAAATCCTTAACCAGTGCTGTTGAGTTTCTAAGAATCCCATATAAAATATATGCCATTAAAATTCATACTCCTTCTGTTACTCTAGTCATTGTACCTTCCATGTCTTTTCTATTCAAACCTTTGATCAAGAGTTCTGCTGGATTTCATCTTTTCATGAAAGCTCAGTGAGGGAATTACTACTCTTTTGACCCAGATTGCACTGTGTCATGAGTGAAAAAATTAAAACTTATTCATCTGTATCAAAGCTGAGGTAGTCTTGCATGGAAGCAGAACTTGGACCTTTCAGGATAAAGGAACTTGAAAGTCAAAACAAAAGATAGGATGTAGGTTAGCTGCCTCCACAGATACCCTGTACTTTAACTGGTGCTTCTAGGATTACAGTTTTAAACTTCACTAAAATACACTTTGTTAAATTTTGGGGGTGTTTTTAGATCTTACGGAGTAAAATATAATTTTTCTTATGTGAGGTTATATGAGGTATCTACACACACATATATATATATATACACACATATGAGGACAGTCTTCATAGGCTTTGTCTTAGCATCTTCTCCATTCTCTGGGCAGTTTTGTTGAAGGAATTTAATGCTGGAATACCTTCTCTCTTTCTTTAAATTCTGTCTTTTAATTCACTCTGTTGTTTCAGATTTGTTGAAGTTTTAGTAACTGCAATCACTGATATGAATTTCTATTAAGTGTATACAAAAGGGCTTCCCTCCAACTGAGCTTTTTATATTACTCTGCAAACTTCATGAGGCAGTTTGCCTGAATTATTGATGCACGAACAATTGAAATTGTATAAGAACAGCAGCAAGTTGGAAGTGGTTTTTGAAATACTGTTTCTTCTTTTTTTTTAATCTACTCTTCACCAATCCATTTTGATGGAATATGTTATCTCTATAGAAAAAAAAGGTTATCACTGTTTTAATTCATAACAATATGTAAGAAGAGAAAGATGCTGTTACATGCAATGGGTGTTAAAATGATTCTGTTAGGTCAGTATGTAGAACTTTTTTTTTTTGCACTGCTAACTTATATGAAATGTTGTGAATTATCAGAACGTTTTTTTTTTAATGTAATATGCTTTTTTGTTTGGACATACCAAATATGAAATGTATTCAGCAGCGTCCTAGCTTCCAAATTCACATCTGGTCTATACAGAAATTCCTAATTTATCATGGCAACACAAGCCATTTTTTTTCCAGATGTGCATTATTTCTACTTAACCGCGGGCACAGAGATGAGTTACTGCTTAATAAGACCTAAATTTATCTCTGGAGAAGCTATTTCCACAGTGTCTTGAAGAAGGTTCACTCTAATAAACAACACAGCCACCTAGTGGTAAAATGGTAACCCGGCCTTTTCATACGGCTGGATGTTTAGTTCAACACTTGTGAGCATCCTAAAACATGTCTCCTGTATTAAGATCTTGGATGTGAAAGTCTCTGACCTCACAATTTTATTTAGATCCCTCATTGTTTTCATTGCATTCTAGGCCCTGTTCAATTACTTACCTCTTTCCAAACTGCAATGACCAAACACTCAAATTCTGTGACTAGGTAACCTGCTAAAGTGATTTGGTCCTTGCGTGAGCTCTACCTGTCCAGTAATGTCATATTTTCCCTATCCATAGGCCAGTAAATATGAACTTTGCTATGGCGAGTACAAGGCCACAGGTTTCGTGTGCATCTGATAGGGCAGGTCTCAGGACTTGTCTGGTCTTGCCTTGGCTTGAGCTGCTTTTAATAATTCTTGTTTGGTCTAGTGATTAGTGCCTAGATTGTTTTAGTTAGGGCCTGTGAATAGGCCTTGCTCTACAAATCAGACAGACCAGGTTATCTGTTCATTGCCTAAGGAGCAATAGCCCCTTTTGTCAAATAAAACTGATGGAGGCTAAGGTGAAACTTTAAAACTTTAGCTGAAAGCCAGGGAAGCAGCAGACTGCTAAGATAAGAATGTATGTAAAAATAGCCCCAGGTGAATGCTAGTATTGTGGCAGAAGGGATCCTGTACAAAGAGCTAGTCTGAAGCCCTGGCTGGAAATAACTCAGGATGCTGGTGGTCTGCTGCAGCACTGTTTTACCTACCACCTCGCCGTTTAATGGAATTTAGTGCCATCAACCTTGTCACACAAGAGACTTGGGAAGACAAACACCATCACTCTGAATGTCTTCCCCTTCTTCTTCCTCCAGCTTTATACACTGAGCATGACATTATATGTCATGGCATATCCCTTTGGTCTGGTGGGGTCAGCTGTCCTGGCTATGCTCCCTCCCAGCTTCTTGAGCACCTGCATGCTTGGGAAGCATGGGAAGTTGAAAACTCCGTGATTTATTAGGAAAAAAAAAAAAAAAAAATCAGTGTGTTATCAACATTCTTCTCATATCAAATCCCATACTAAATCCAAAACTTCATGATATTCTAGCTAATATGAAATAAATACAGCTCTATCTCAACCAAAAACATCCCATCTGAAACCAGGACAAAACTGTTCCAGCATTTGAAAATACATGAAATAAATGTAAACGAAATAAAAATTTTTAAAAATTAAAGTTTATATGGTTTATATATATACATATATATTAGAAAAAAAAAAGTAAGAGAGGGTTATTTTCAAGAATGGACTAAGAATCTGGGGTACAAAAGGTAATTCCATCACTATGCGTAATACCAGAATTCAGAAAAACAGTATGTGTAGCTCTTGTGCATAGTAAGATGATTTCTTGACATTTTTTTGTGTCTTCTTAACAATTCTAGATGCTTGAAAATATCTGCTGTTGGGTTACTAACGCAGGTAGCTTGAATTCTATCCAGTATTTCAAGAGGGGGACATTTACATGTGATTTGTCATACACAGTAAATTCTTCCTTGTAAAAATTCTTTGCCAGACCTTTGCATGTGCAATTGCTGTCATAATGAATAATGTGTCATCTTTTTTTCTTTTTTGTGTCCTCAAACAGATAGTCACATTTTGCTTTTTCTGAAAATGATTGCCTTTTAGGGATTGCCAATAGTGGATTAGCTTTTAGTCTGAATATATAATAAACATCTTACTATGAAGATAGTTTGCAAGATAGGATTTGTTTGCCTCTAGACTTTCATAGCATTCTTTTTTGTATTCTGTTCACTCTCAGAATTAGAAGGAGTGTTTTTAAAAAAAGATCCCAGTTCCTTTTTACTGAATAGAAACCAGGCTTCTAAGATTTTTTGCAATAAAATGACTACTGCTTCACAGTGATGAAGCTATGTGGAAAAAGTGTCAGTGTCTGAATCCACTGATGTGCAACATCAAGGATTTGGTTCTAGGTTCATGCTCTTTGCTGGAAAACTATCATAAAATTCTCAGCACTGTAGCACAGCTACAAACAGTGTGGTACTTCTTGAGAATTTTCATTATAATAATTATCTACCTATATACCTACCTATATTTTCATCTTATTTCTGAAACAGAAGGGGGAGGGAGGGAATGAAAGGAGGTGGGCGTGAACAGTCCAGGAACTTTTTATGATGTTGAAGATAGTTCACGTTGAAGTAGTTGTTGCTATATTCTGGATTTTCAAGTATATATAAGTTACTAAGTTATACTAAGTTACTATAAGTTATGAGTTGGGATCAGATGGGATCCACCCAAGGGGGATGAGGGAGCTGGCAGAAGAGGTCTCCAAGTCTCTCTCTATCATCTACCAACAGTCCTGGCTCACTGGGGACATCCCAGATGATTGGAAGTTGGCGAATGTCACGCCAATCCACAAAAAGGGATGAAAGGACCCAGGAAACTACGGGCCTGTCAGCCTGATCTCAGTGCCTGGCAGGGTTATGGAACAGATCATCCTCAGTGCAATCACACAACACCTGCAGGATGGGCAAGGGATCAGACCCAGCCAGCATGGGTTTAGGAAGGGCAGGTCCTGTCTGACCAACCTGATCTCCTTTTATGATCGGGTGACCCGCCTGGTGGATGAGGGGAAGGCTGTGGATGTGCTCTACCTGGACTTCAGCAAAGCCTTTGACACCGTCTCCCACAGCATTCTCCTGAAAAAGCTGTCAGCCCACAGCTTGGACAGGAGCACCCTGTGCTGGGTTAGGAACTGGCTGGAGGGCCGGGCCCAGAGAGTGGTGCTGAACGGTGCTGATCCAGTTGGTGGCCGGTCACTAGTGGTGTCCCCCAGGGATCAGAGACAGGCCCAGTTCTGTTTAATATCTTTATTGATGATTTAGATGAGGGATTAAGTCAATCATCAGCAAATTTGCAGACGACACCAAGCTGGGGGGGAGTGTGGATCAGCTGGAAGGCAGGAGGGCTCTGCAGAGGGACCTGGACAGACTGGAGAGTTGGGCTGATTCCAATGGGATGAGGTTCAACAAGGCCAAGTGCCGGGTCCTGCACTTTGGCACAACAACCCCATGGGGAGCTCCAGGCTGGGCACAGAGTGGCTGGAGAGCAGCCAGACAGAGAGGGACCTGGGAGTCTGGATTGACAGGAAGCTGAACATGAGCCAGCAGTGTGCCCAGGTGGCCAAGAAGGCCAACGGCATCCTGGCCTGTATCAGGAACAGCGTGGCCAGCAGGTCCAAGGAAGTGATTCTGCCCCTGTACTCAGCGCTGGTGAGGCCACACCTCGAGTACTGTGTCCAGTTCTGGGCCCCTCAGTTCAGGAAGGAGAATGAGGTGCTGGAGCAGGTCCAAAGCAGGGCAACTAGGCTGGTGAAGGGATTTGAACACAAGTCCTATGAGGAGAAGCTGAGGGAGCTGGGGCTGTTCAGCCTGGAGAAGAGGAGGCTCAGGGGAGACCTCATCATTCAATCCAGTTGAAGTTGACTGTCTAACAACCTTACTGTTCCATATAACATAGGCCAAGCGTCTTAAAAGTCACCATTTCTGGAGGGGAAAAAATCCAAGGAAACAAACCTTGGTCTTTATCAGAAACACAGCTATACAGCAGAAGAGTTACAGAACAGGTGAACTTTTAAGTCTACTTCACCATAAGAAAATTAGAAACCAGGATTATGCTATTCTAATGTTGATTCAAGTCAATTTTCTTCTTACTAATACAGTATTAGCAGCTATTACCTGTTAAAGGAGAAAATATATTCAAGACTGAAATCATACTTGTTTGGACAAGTGACAAGTGGGAAATCTGTTTAGCAGAAGCTGCCTGGTTTCTCAAAAAACTTTAGGACCTGTGGGGTGTCAAAGATAAGGTCTAAGGGAATCTATGTGATGAAATATGCTGTCTGTAATGACAACCTGCAAATCTGTCTCTCAGATTAGTCTTTTAGATGAAAGTAAATGAGTGACATTTGTAATAACCTTTTCTTGTTTACAATTGTTACAGTCTCAGATACACATCAGNGGGATCAGTGTTGGGCCCAGTTCTGTTTAATATCTTTATTGATGATTTAGATGAGGGATTAAGTCAATCATCAGCAAATTTGCAGACGACACCAAGCTGGGGGGGAGTGTGGATCAGCTGGAAGGCAGGAGGGCTCTGCAGAGGGACCTGGACAGACTGGAGAGTTGGGCTGATTCCAATGGGATGAGGTTGAAAGTGCCGGGTCCTGCACTTTGGCCACAACAACCCCATGCAGTGCTACAGGCTGGGGACAGAGTGGCTGGAGAGCAGCCAGACAGAGAGGGACCTGGGGGTTTGGATTGACAGGAAGCTGAACATGAGCCAGCAGTGTGCCCAGGTGGCCAAGAAGGCCAATGGCATCCTGGCCTGTGTCAGGAACAGTGTGGCCAGCAGGTCCAAGGAGGTGATTCTGCCCCTGTACTCAGCGCTGGTGAGGCCACACCTTGAGTACTATGTCCAGTTCTGGGGCCCTCAGTTCAGGAAGGATATTGAGGTGCTGGAGCAGGTCCAAAGGAGGGCAACTAGGCTGGTGAAGGGATTTGAACACAAGTCCTATGAGGAGAAGCTGAGGGAGCTGGGGCTGTTCAGCCTGGAGAAGAGGAGGCTCAGGGGAGACCTCATCACTCTCTACAACTCCGTGAAAGGAGGTTGGAGCCAGGGGGGGGTTGGTCTCTTTTCCCAGGCAACTATCAACAAGACAAGAGGGCATGGTCTTAAGTTGTGCCAGGGGAAGTTTAGGTTGGATATTAGAAAGAATTTCTTTACTGAGAGGGTGATCAGACATTGGAATGGGCTGCCCCGGGAAGTAGTGGATTCCCTATCCCTGGAGATATTTAAAAAGAGACTGGATGTGGCACTCAGTGCCATGGTCTGGTAACCGCAGCGGTAGCGGATCAAGGGTTGGACTTGATGATCTCTGAGGCCCCTTCCAACCCAGCCAATTCTATGATTCTATGATTCTATGATACTAACATGAGTAAAAAATAAGCAATTACAAATTTGCATGAGAAAGAAATCCAGCCATTGTCTAGAAAGAAATGTAATGCTGACACAACAAATTACTTTTGTTCTCAAAATTTACCTTACTTTTGCATAGGTTTAGTAATTTTCTCAAAGCCCTACACTCACCTGTAACTTGCAATGATGTAGCCAGAGCCCCAGAATACAATCCAGTTGAAGTCGACTGTCTAACAACCTTACTGTTCCATATAACATAGGCCAAGCGTCTTAAAAGTCACCATTTCTGGAGGGGAAAAATCCAAGGAAACAAACCTTGGTCTTTATCAGAAACACAGCTATACAGCAGAAGAGTTACAGAACAGGTGAACTTTTAAGTCTACTTCACCATAAGAAAATTAGAAACCAGGATTATGCTATTCTAATGTTGATTCAAGTCAATTTTCTTCTTACTAATACAGTATTAGCAGCTATTACCTGTTAAAGGAGAAAATATATTCAAGACTGAAAGCATACTTGTTTGGACAAGTGACAAGTGGGAAATCTGTTTAGCAGAAGCTGCCTGGTTTCTCAAAAAACTTTAGGACCTGTGGGATGTCAAAGATAAGGTCTAAGGGAATCTATGTGATGAAATATGCTGTCTGTAATGACAACCTGCAAATCTGTCTCTCAGATTAGTCTTTTAGATGAAAGTAAATGAGTGACATTTGTAATAACCTTTTCTTGTTTACAATTGTTACAGTCCAGAGTAACGTTAAATTTTTTTTTTTTCTTTTGATCCACAAGAACAAAGTCCAACAATCAAGGGCCGGGTGCAAGCATAAATTTTATTTGAAAATCGGCACAAGCAAAATGATAGAACCCCGTGAAAATACGGGGAATATGTTGCAGAAAAGAGAGAGAGAGGAAAAGGAGAAGATGCAAGAAGAGGGAGAGAGAGAGAAATGGGAGAGAAAAGAGTAAGAAAGTGGGAAAGAAGGAGAGTCAGAGTCACCACTGGGGGTCCAGCTGTCCCGAAAGTTTCTTCAAGATGGTGTTCTGATCCTGGATGGGGCCCGATGCAAGATGGGGGTCAGGAGGGCAACGCAACCACAGAATGGACATCCATATGTACTCCTAAATTCCTTTGTTCCCAAGGGGAGCTGTCAGTCAGCTGCTGCAGACACCAGGTTCATTAGGATCAGTACAATCAAGGCATCTCCCCACCCTAGCCAGAGCCATTGAGGACAGGCTAGCCAGGAGGGGACTTCCCTTGGACTTGTCCCAGAAGGGTGCAGTCTGCTGGTCCCAGCACTGCAGATTGGTTCTCAGAACAGGGGAGTCTCCACCTGATAATCCTTCCAGCACCACTCCCCACTCTGTTCCAGCCACCTTCATTCACCAGTTAGGTACATTACCATAAGTACAATCAAGGTGTCTTCCTCCACCCAAGCCAGGCCTATTCACTTTAAAATTGTCTTTTGAGCCAAAGAAAATTCCATTCAGGGAGATCATCAGCGGACTCTCACAACAATCATATATTTCATTCTTTATAATCTTAACTTCTTTCTTTTTCAGGCTGTCTTTCAGAAGCCTCTGTTCCATTAGCAATTTTCCAGAGCACTATCTTTAAAAAAAAAAAAAAGAAAACTTCATGAAGCATAACGTGCCTAACAAATACTCAAGCAGTTTACCAGGTTGATTATTCCTACTTTCATGAAACTGATACTGGATAATTTAAGAAATAGAAGGGGTTTTATGGTAAATGCAAAATGTTCCTTTCTGTTCTGAGTCAAATATTCAGATCAGTTTGTGAAGAAGTATGGACAATTAGCATCCCTGGTTCTCCAATAGATATTAAAAATAGTCCTGTAGATAAAATTTCTAACTCGGGAAATCCCTAAGCTCTTCTCAGAAGAGGGAAAAGATTGTACTCTACTTTCCCTCTTCCTTATATGTTTCTTAAACAATGACTACTGGTTTCTATTACAGCAACACAGGAAAACAGATGAATCTTTGCTATGAATCTGTAAAAGTTCTTACAGCTACTAGAACACAAGATGAAATGGCTTCAGTCTTTTAGCATTTGTTTGATAATCTGAACTATAGTGTCACATGACTTTAATGGTATCAGCAATAAGAGAATCATATCTATTTGCTACCAAGGTCATACTGTATTAGAGCATACTCTAAATTTTCACTAAGAAGGTTTTTTCAGGCCTACTTTCTGACAAGACTATTTCTTTGGCTACCACTTAGAAATTATTTCAAGCAATAAGGTTCATGTTCAGTGTGACTGAAATATCAATGGACCTTTGTCATTGACAACAAAAAAACAGAACAAAGTCTTACTCTCCATTAGTGACCCCTATTATTTAGAGAAAGCTTTATAGCTGTGTTGGGATGTCAGTGAGATGCTTCATAAGTTTCCATAATGATTCCCCTACACATAATTATGATTAGCAGTGCCAGTTATTAAGGGTATTTTCTTCTTTCAAGGCTGATGCATATGCTTTGCTGCTTAGGAATAATTTCATGATAAAGTTCCTAGAGCAGGGTACAGCTGAAAATATTTTCACCATAGTCTGTTTTGATAGTTTTTAGAAGATACACTACCAAAAAAGAATTTTTACTAAACCACTTAAGAAAAGTAGCCCAGCCTCATGTGTCTGTACTTACAGTTTGAGAACAGTAATTGTCCTTGACTCAGGTGTGCATTCTGACCACCAAGTGAGCAGGTCTTTCCCTTATGGCCAGCTGTATATTGAATGTACCAGCTTCAAATGCAGTAAATGAGTAATTATAACAGGGACTGCCTGAGACAACAGATCATAACTCTACTTGGAACTAAGAAAAAGCAAATATCTGGACTGCAATCTTCTGTAGCTAAATGGAAATCCTTTTTCCTTTTCTTATGTCTTTGTTGAGTTATAAACTGCTATCTAGAACCAAGCAACATTTGTTCTGGTGAGACCAATGAATTTTTCTTGAACTATTTGCTTCAAAAAGGGAGCCCTGTTGGTTTATGTTCACAGTTTTTCTTAACTATAGCAATTTTCTAACAGATATCGAACCTTGGTACGGTGAAAGAGTTCCCTTGTTACTGACAAACATTACACAAAGAATGTGTATTTGAAAATTAATGTTGTATCTTTCTTTTCCCCTTGGTAGAACAATTAATTTTTAAAGAAAACCCTAAAGGAATGCAAGGATGTGTTGGGACTTTAACCTAGACAGAACTTTGAGATTAATCTGCTTGCATTGAAGCTTAAATTTTATTAAAACCATACTAGAATTCATAAATACACTGGTGGCAATAAAGGATTTCTTTCAACAGAAAACTTTGGACAAGAGATAAACAAATACAGAATTATTGTCCAACCAAAATTACATTCTGCCCTCCCTTTCTCCTCTGTTCATTAGTTCTGATGCCTGCCCCCAGCTCTTTGCAGATTTGCTTATCCACACCTTTGATGTGTGTTTCCTGGGAGGGGAAGGGGGCGTGACTGTCCAGATGAAGCCATTCAGGTGGTTTCAGAAAGGTGACCTACTCTCCAGGAAAACTTGCCTGCTCTACAGCTGGACTGACTGTTCTCCTCCTGGTCAGCTCTTACCTGAAAATTGTACAGCCACAAACAGGCTATGGAGATCCTTTCTGTTGCAGCAGGATGTGAAGGTATGATGAATCTCATATCTTTTATTTTAAAAGAAAATCTAATAATTTAGTTAGAAATTTGAAGTGTCTTTAAAATGTGCGGCATGGT
The DNA here is from genome assembly GCA_038090715.1 of Florisuga fusca. Taxonomy (NCBI): domain Eukaryota; kingdom Metazoa; phylum Chordata; class Aves; order Apodiformes; family Trochilidae; genus Florisuga; species Florisuga fusca. The sequence continues at coordinate 12,911,821 of JAAWXA010000025.1, read as the reverse complement.
CCATAACGACAAGTAGACCTTTATGTGTGTTTGATATGAACTACTGACTTTAATATCATACAGTACTCCTAATAGTTCTGAAATTATGATAGAGATTAAATTAGGTGGAATGGGATGAGGTGGTGTTTGCATTAATCTTTTGCCTTAAAGTCTATGTTTGTTTTGCATAACTTAAAGTGGAAAGCAGCAGTGGTGAAATCTGTCCTGAACAGGTTGTTGTTAACAGCCTTTCTGCTTCTGAATGGTGTGTTTCAAAGGGGATGGTGTGTTTCAAAGGGGATGTGAGTCTCTTTATTTGTAGCTTGGTGTTTCAGAGTAGAGTCTCTAAGAGGAGATGGCAATCTTTCTGCAAGAAATAGGAGGTAAAAGAAATTACTAATGAAAAAAAATAACAGACATGAAACAGGTTGGTATGTTGCTAACCCAGACTGGCCAATACTGGATGCTTTGGAGGTACTAGATATAATTTTTGTGCAGTAGAGACTACTATAGGAGTGGAATCAGATGAGTGCTTTAGCATGGAGGACAGAACATAATCAGCTGGTTTGTGTTTGCCAAATAGATATAAGAGAAACTAAAAGTACTGAAAAGGTTTTCTCCTTCTCTCCTTCTCTCTCCTTCTCTCTCCTTCTCTCTCCTTCTCTCTCCTTCTCTCTCCTTCTCTCTCCTTCTCTCTTTCTCTCCTTCTCTCTTTCTCTCCTTCTCTCTTTTCCAATCAGTTTGTTGATAAATCATATTGGTTTGTTGATTTCAGCTCTCATGAGATGCTTTCTTTTGGAACAAGAATTCTGACTTTTTTATATTCAGCTATGTGAGAACATTTAGTATAGTGGTGGTCCACTCAGAAGTTCTGTGTAGCTTTGGATAATATTATGTAAAATGTTATGTTTTGTAGGGGGGGTTCGGGTTTTGTTTTTTTAAAGTATAAATAAAGACCGGACAAAACTGCCTTAGTACATTGTGGAAATCAAGATAAAACATGTAATTCTTGAAAAATAAAATGAGAATGAGGAAAGACAATGCTACTATACAGTGAGAACTGGAGTCAGGATCACAAGTAATCTGGATTAAATCTAAGAAACTATTTTTGCATTAACAGATATTCCATCGTGGAGAGAAAGACCACATGCTTACTGGTAAATGAGTTGGAATTTTTTTCCATGTAACTTGTTGGAAAATATTTTTCTTGTTAAAAAAAAAAAAAAAAAGGTGATCTTCAGTCTTTTAAGTCACTCATGTGACCTCTCTTATGTGTATATACTGTGATTGAACTAAAAGTGGAACAACCCTGAAGACAGTATAATAATAAAACTGAAAGCTTATATTGTGGGTTGAGAGAAAAAAAATTAAAAAAGGGGGGAAAATACTTTTGTTTGCTTGGTTTGGGGCTTTTTTGCCCTGCATACTTGAACTCTGTGGTGGCAGTTAACAAACCTGTCTCCAGTGTAAATTCCTAACTTCGAGTGGCTCAGTCTCCAGATGTGTCTTGTCCTGCAGTACTGAAGGGACTGGCCAAGATTTAAGTTGGTAGATGCAGCTAATACTGTGGCACAGATGGGGCTTTGTTAAGCATGCTTTTTTATGGTACAGTTTTGTTTAAATGTTATAAAATGCTTTCACAGTTTCATTATGAGGAAATCATGGGTGTTATTCTGACATTTCTGCACTTCAGAGTGGCATTTTGATAGCAAGGAGTTGGAGTAAAACCAGAACACCAATAAACACCATGAAAAACCCAAACTGGAACAGGAAGGGAGATGGCAAGATTGAAAGATTAATGTGTTTGTGTGCATTTTTTTTAACATCTGATTTCAAAAAGTTTATTTAAAGGTGCATTTTAAATACATGCAACTTCAGATAGACATACTTGAAAACTGAGCAGAGGTCTTTGTTCTTTAAATGTACATGTAGAAGAACAAACTGAACATCCGAGTAGCTTATAATCCTGTTTTATGGTGTCCATGTAATACTGATTCACAATAGAGGCTGCTGCTATTTCATGTACTTCTTCGTTAATGAATAGGTAGTTGTACTGGAAGACTGTCAGAAAGAAAATGGTAATTCAGGAAAACCATCCATTTTTTGTGAAGGTACATTTTTTTTCCAAAAAGTGTACTTTGGAGAGGCTGAATGTACATATGTGCATAGAGTGGGGCACAGTGAAGTCAGTTGAAGCATTTAAGGAAACAGATTCTGTCTCGGTTTGTTGGTTTTTTGTTGGTTTTTGTTTGTTAGGTTGTTTGGTTTTGGTTTTTTTGTTTGGTTTGGCTTTTTTGGCGAGCATGTGCTTCTGAGCCCTCAGCACACCAAAGGGCTGCTCATGCCCCTTGTGTTCATGTCAAACTTTGCTATAATTGTTTTTCCTGTGGCTTTTGCTGAGAAGTTAAAAAATATCATTTTTGTTCTAAAAATATCATTTTGTTCAATTTTGTTTTGTTCTAACGAAAAAATATCATTTTTCGTTCGTTTTTGCGAGACGAAAAATTTGATATTTTCTCATGACACTATACTACTGTTCTTCAGGCAGCCCTGGAGAGCAATGAATGATAGGTATCTCAAACCCTTCAAAATAATCCGCATTTTTTCTGAGAACTTGAGCAAACAGAATGCTATTATCTGAGCCCCAGAGGACAGGTTAGTAGACCTGCCAGTCCCCTTGCTGTGTACATATTTATCATCATCATTGTTTTCGAGATTATGAAATGGACAGTTCCACGGGGCATGGGTTCTGCTTCTGCAAAATAGAAGCTCTAGCATTAAGGCAACTGCAGTTACTTATTTTGTTGCTGACATCAGTGGGTCAAATTCTGCCCAGCTAAGGTATTTGTTTTCCTTGATCAAAGTAAAGAATTTAATACGTGAGATAACACTCTCGTTCTGATCTAACATGTGCAAGGGACAACAACCCTCTGAACAGCCATAATAACTTTATTCAATGACTTTAGCTGAAAATGACACAAGAGCTCATTAGATCAGTGGATTAGCAGAGATTACCCTGCTTATTTGCAGTATTTTATCACTACTACTACAGAAACAATGTATGGATAAGGATAAATGAACCTGCTGTGGGGAAAAAAATTACAAAAAACCTCAAAACAGGTTTCCCCACACAGAAAAAAACAAAAAACAAAAAACCCAAAAGCCCCTCTGAGTTACTCAAGTCTGTTGTACTTAGGCAGAACCTTTTTTATTTTGTCTAGTTTTTCAGCTTCTGAATTATTATCAGATATTTTTAGTTTAGAACTTTATATGAACCATCTCTGAATCTGTAGCATAGTTAACATTAAATTAAAGTATGCCTTGGCTGAAAAACAGTGCCATGAAATTCTTGAATTTTAGATGTTATCACAAATGCTGTCCTTGAACTATGTGTAAACCTAGCAATACCCATGTGAGACTGATCAATTTCTAAAAAATTATTGCTATGGAACTGCAATTTTTTTTCTGACATGTTCCTATTTTATGTGACTAATTGATATACAGAATGGTTTTGGTTGGAAGGGACTTTGAAAGGTCACCTAGTCCAACCCCTCTGCAGTGAGAAGGGACATCCCCAACTAGATGAGGTTGCTCAGACTCCTGTCTGACCTGACATTGAGTCTTTGCAGGGATGAGGCATCTACCACCTCTTGGTCAGCCTGTTACAGTGTCCTGCCAACTTCATTGTATAAAACTTTTCCCCCACATCTAGTCTAAATCTAAATTTCTTCTAGTTTCAAACCATTACCCCTTGTCCTGTTACAACAGGCCCTGCTAAAATAAGAGCGTAAGTGCTAAAATAAGTGCATAAGAGTTGGCCACTGGGAAATTAGGCAGTCTCTTCTTACATAAAGAAATGTGATAATGAGCTACCAGACTATACTATAGAGAACATTTTTAAAATATGTACTTCACACAAATGCCATTAAGGTGACTGGGATTTGTTTGTTTGTTTGGGGTTTTTTGGGCCATGGTGATGTTTGCAATTTTCAAAGGATCTGTTTAGGTTTTACAAATATATTTGTGAAGTAATAATAACAAGTTTGCAGTTGCTGATCTTATTTCACAGTAAAATGTAACTGTGTAATGATACTGAATTATTTTAACAAGACACCTGATATTGTGGATATGAATAAAATTTGAAGTTTAACATAGGAGACATGAACTGGGGGGTCATAAGTATCATTTGGTGTTAAAAGGGCTCTCTCTTGCTCTATTCTCATTATTCTACCTTTGAATCCTGACATCAGAAACACCTTGCTTTTAGTTGAGTAAGAACAGATGTCTCTCCCATTGGACTCTTTCTTATCCAGCCAGAAGGCTCACTTTTAAGTTACATGAGGCAAGAGGTAGTCTCTCTCCCTATGAAGTTAAGTGTGCAGTCAATCTCAGCCCCTGCTCACTGAGAGCAGGGAACCAAGATGACAATGGTACAAGCAAGCTGTACTACTGATATGCTCAGATGTCAGAAAGAGATTAATTAGAACTAAAATGCCATTCTTATAAAGCACTGCCTTTGATGAAGAAATTTTTTTTTTTTTTTTTTTTTGCTTTCATTCCTTGGGATAGCTAGACTAGAGATCCAACAGCAAAAAAAATTAGATTTCCTATGTAGAACAGAGAGACATTGTGAAGTGAAGTCATTAAAACTGGTGGAACAATACATCTTCTGCACTGCTGTATCTCGGTGAAGTTAGGATTAATGCCCTCACGTTCTTCAGTAACTCAGTCTTGGTGGCTTTTAATTGGTTTTCACAGTGTGCTTGGACACACGTTTTTCCTACAGCTTTTGGTCTTTTTTACCCAAATTAGAGGTCCAATGAAGAGATATCTTGATTTCCTTTGCACTGTTCAAACACCCTGTTAAAATAATAATGTAATTTTAAACTAAGTTGAAACCACTGAAAATAAGAAATCACATGATGTCTGCTACCTTTGAGAACTATAGAATACAGGTAAACTGCATTGTTAACATCTATTTACTTCTAGAGGGTTTATAGAAGGATGGATTTCCACACTGAGACTTAGTAGTAAGACAATGTTTTCTTCCTATCTGATAAAATAAAGCAGCTACAGCACAAAGAAAATTGTATTTTTCTTCTGTACCCATAACACAACACTTTCCATTAGATGGTTGCCTTTTTAGCAATGGAGCTTTGGGGTTCCTTTGTATGTTATAAAATGGTTAATTCTTCCTGTGTTCGAAGAACAGTCATTTAAGTCACAGTTGTATAACGTGGATTCAGGACTCTCTTGCCATGCCCCACTCTGTAAAAAATCAGAAAAATAGTCTTCCACAGAGATGGCATAGAAATAAATACACTACTGATTGTGTTCTTACTCCACCTTTGGAAGGAGCTTTTATGACTGTCTAAAATGGATTCATGGTTCTGTGACGAACTCCAAATTTTTATTGGATGTTTGCATAGCTTGTAACCAAGGAAAACTCAAAGACTGTAAATAGTAACTTCATCTCTCTATAGCAGGGAATTGCTGATCTTTCCATGTCTGTAGTCACAAAATAGGAATACATTAAATAAGGTTATGATTGCATCAAAGCACAAAGAGGCTTTTGTCTCTTTCTAGAGAGAGTTTTGGAAACAGCATCCTGGGGAAAACAGTAGAATGAGAAACTGTTTGCTGGCAGGCTGAAGTTGTTCAAACACAGTTGTTTTTGCTGGAGTTCTGAAAGGGAAGTTTCACCTGAGAATTGTAAAATTTGCTGCTGATGTTGCCATCAAGATACCTGCTCAGGCATACAAATAATTGTGAATAAATCAACCTTAGGAATTTGGTATTCTCCTCTGTTATCTAATTCTTTCTTTCCTGATTAATTAATTGTAGGACCTGGAATCAATTTTTTCCAAGCCACTGGGAAATTACAGCAGTATATCCTTCCCCAGATTTTTGTTCTTTTATATTGTAAGCATTGTGTTTTAATTTTGTTATTTTTAATACTAGTATTAATTCATCACTTAATGTTTGTGGCCATCTGACTTTTACTATAAAATTATGAGAACCTACTATACTCCTTGCCAGGAAAAAAAACAACCACAAACCAAAACATTTAGCACCTTGCAATCTAAAGGACCATGGCAAGAACTCTAGGAAGAAGAACCTGTGTAATAAATTAGGAAGTTTTTCACTAGTTAATGTCAAACATTATCAGAGGGGTTCTCTTCCTGTACTTATGTCTACTTTGCATCTTTTTTTTCTGTAGACAATCTAAACTGCTCTACAGAGACAACAGCTTGACTTTGTCACAGTTATCCTTTAGCCAGGATAGAGGAATTTTTTATTGCTTTTTTTATCTGAACGACTGGACGTCATAGTACTATGAGAACAAATTATTGTAGAAATCGGATTTTGTCCCTGAGCCTGATATTCCTCAGGATATTTGTGTCTACTGGCAGGGTCTTATTTATATTCCGATTTCTTGTAGGTTTGTTTTGATGTTTTGTTTTGTTTTGTTTTTTTTTAAACTATCTAGAATCCCCTGGTGACATGGCAAAGCTTATGTTTAATTTCATAGTGATTTATTTCAATTTGAAATTATTGTTCCTCCAATGTTGCTTTGAAATATAGGCAATACTCAAGGAAGTTTCTTAAAGATGGATAATATTTAGTATTGCCAGTTCAGATGTATAACAGTGTAGGCAAACAATGCTAAACTACAGCTCAGTAAGTCAAGGCATATTGTGCTCTTGCACAAAAAGCTATTAAATTCATTGCTTAGTACCCTTTCACTGAGCCTTTTTTTCCTGTTTTTTCCTGTTTGCCTTCAGTAAACTAAAGTAACAGCACTGTGCTGAGAATTACCTGTAAGTAAAAAGTGGAGTGGGAATTCTAAAAGTGACAATAAGGAAAAAAAATTTAGAGCAATTGTCATGAGTACAGGATTTTCAGACAATGCTGAGTACCTGCCTTCTAGAAACTCACCCTGCAGGTGATTTTAAATTGGCAATCCAAAATCACTAGCAGTGCTAGGAATTGTAGGCAGGGTAACATAAAAGAATGTTTTATTTCCTTTAGGCCTGAATGCTGCCAGGAATGAGCCACCAACATTCCCTTGCTGCTGTTTTCCAAAATGCTGATAATAAGCACTGCTGAATACCTTTCTAAAGGTGTTTATTTGAAGAGAGGTGCCAAGGGTCTGATTAAAACTTATAACAGATACTTTTTCAAAGTATATTTTTTGTTTTCCTGGTTCACAAAGAAACTTTTTAATAATTCCTATAAATAAGATTTAATATTTTTTAATAAATTAGTCACTAAAAGAATGCGTTTTGTTACAATGCCAAACCTGCTGTAATCTTAGGAAGTAATATATACCTAGTCAAATTAAAATTTATTATAATAGTACTTTTAAAAATGTGATATTATTCAACTGAAATTTTACTTAAGAATTCATGACAGTTAAATTTCCAGATTTGGTGTTGTAATGATATGTAACAACTTCTCAGGTAATGATTTTTGTTCCATCTTACAGATTTATTTTTTTTTCCAGGAAAGTAGATATATTTAATAATTTCTAGTGTTTGAAGTTTTGAAATGTTATTAAATGACATTTCAATATTTTTTTTAACAGGAAGTAATATATTAGAGTGCTTAAAATCACAGTATGGTCGTAACATTGCAGTCACACATAAGCACTCACCAGATTAACACCAGTTTAAAACCAGCTTACTCAGGCAGTAATGGAAGCTTTACAAAGCTTTTAGCTATGGCATCAGAAAGTTTCATGGACTATGACAGTTATGGATTGCTAAAATTTCTTGCAAATTGGAAACCGAAGGTTGCACCAGTTATTTTACTGTTAGTTTTGGAGACCTACAAGACACTTGCTTTGGAAAAAATTATGGTTTTATAGGACACGCGTCATTCCTGCTCCAATTAGGAGTGATAGCCTTGATTTTAGTTGTTGATTCTATTGGAGTAGATATGCTGTTTCACTGAATATTGGCATGGATGACCATGAAGTTTCACTGCAGCATGAAGCAGTCCTTTGCAGGGCTACAGACAGCTCATACCATAACACTTCTGCATGTGGGTTTTTTAATTATTATTATTGATTAATACTATTTCCTGGGTTTCATTTCATTTCTCAAATGAGCTTGCTGTCCAGATATTGATAAATCTCTGAGGCGTACCCTGACAGTAGAGAATTTATGAAAAGTATCTCATTAGAGATTATTTATTATGGACAATATAGTAAAGTCTTATTCTTATATGAATCTCCTTGTTCATTTTAACTTTAAAAATACCCAAGCTTAGCTTCTCCTTTGTATATATCACCACAGGATCTTTATGATATAAAGCTCTATGGTTTTATACATCTCTCTGCAACCCTGATGTGAAGAAGATTTTTGAAGTGTGGAGCAAAAGAAATGCTTGCTTTTTTATTTCATCACCTTTGTGTCTAAATTTTCCAGCAAATGTTATTGCATTGACATATGCATCATGTAACTGCTGTTTGACCAAGAGATGAATAATAAATATGGCATTTATATTCAGGCCTTCTGTTTAGCACCAAGTGAGGGTTGACAGTTGCAGCACAGTATCATTTGTAAAGAAAGCCAGTCATTCTTTTATCATTTTGTTTAGCTAGGAATGCATTAATAAAGTGTTCCATTTGACTTTAGAGGCAAAACAAGCATGTAGACCTATTGACAAGCATAAGACTGTTGACCAAGAATTCTGGGTTTCTTGAAATGTGAAAGTGACCCTAAAAATAATGCTTGTTTGATTCATGTTTTAGGTGTAACTTTCAAATAAAATATTTGCAGACCCCTGATTAGTTCTACTCTACATGCTCTATCTTCTTCTTGTGACAATGTATGACTAAATGAACACTTTTAATTGCTATTGTGGGATTCCCACATATTCTAGTGATGAATGACACTAAACGTATTCTCCACAGAAATTCTAAGCGTTCCATAACTTACTATCTGTGATGATAGCAACAGCAAAAGATGCAAGATTAATTGAAAATAAGATTCCCCGGAGTCAGCGTCACTTACTCTAGCCCCGATTTCCATGAGAAAGGAAAAGATTGTCAGGAGTGGACGTGTATCTCCTCCTTACATCTGTGAAAGCAAAGCTGAGGAGAAGAAAAAATAAATTTCTACCTGGAACATTGTGGAATGTGAGTTCATTTAGGATCTTTTCCAGTACACTCTTAAGTTTCAGTGTCCTTTGCTCATTTGAAAGCAGCAATGTTGTTCATTGTAACATAACCTGTTTTTTACACTTCAAATAATAATAATAATAACAATAATCAATAGAAACTATATTCTGGCTGTAATAGAAACTATAATCTGTCTCTTAAATTGTGGATTTTTGACAATTAGTAAGAAATTAATTTCATGAAAACAATACATGTGTATTAAAAAGTATGGGTTGTGTTTTTTTCTGTACAAAGTTAATGCTTTCAGACCTCCACAGAAGCCAAATACAGTACACTTGAAATGAAAAGAAATTCTCCTTAATATCCTTATTGTGAAGAAAGTACAACTTGAAAAAATACCAGCCTCTGAAATGAAGGGGTTCTTTACTGTACAATGTCTCCTTAATGACTAGTATGTACAAGAACGTAATTTTCAAGAAGCAGCTATATAAAAGAATCATCCCCATCAGATATCATAATGTATTATAAGCTTTTTTAAAAGCACTTCTGCTACTTATAAAGTATAAGTAATCAAATACATTTCCAGGTTTGCAGATTTTGTAGATTTGATTAAAGACTCTGATATGGAAGCCAAATCCTCCCAGAGTGGTTGAAGTTACTCTATCTAGAATAGCTTAAGAAACTGTGTCCTACGGTTAACACACTGCACAATATCCTAATCTACTAAGCTTTGCCTTTTCTGTTTATTTCTCTAGATGTTCAGCAGAACAAAGAACTCTTCTCACAGGTTTGTTTTTTTCTTTTTCTATTTGATGAGTCTTTTCAGTTGTGAATACTTTGCAAATACAGAAGTGCTTGTGTGACTTTATTTGTGCTGTCTCTAACAGCGGGTCATACTCTAGCACTGCTTATTTGAGGGTTTACTCAACAGGTCTGTACCAGAACTTGTTACTTTACCAGAAGAGAGAATAAAGCTGTAGTATATGCCCGGTGAAAAACCAGAGATTTCTAGTTTAATCAAAGCTCCTTCCCAAACTATTGTGTGCATGTCTCAGTGTAAGGTGATGGATACCATGTGCCTATGATCACTAACGAAGAGTCTTTCTTTTAACCCGCAGTCCTTTAGCTCCACATTTTAAAGAGTCTTCTTAAAGTTAAGCGTTTCATTTGAAATATTTAAGGGGTTGTCTTATTTGTGAATGTATGACATCATTTTAGAGATCAAGCAACATCCTATCCCTCTAGTTTTTATTATTTCTGCAACATGAAAGTAGGAAGAACAGCTGAGCAACAACAGAGTGATCTGATGTGTAAATGACTTCATGACTAGTAAAATGGCCAAAAAACTCCAAACCTAGCATTTAAATAAATCCATCCTAGCTTTAAAGGAATTTACAGGACTAGCCCCATGAGATATGCTTTAAATTTGACTGCAGTTATTTTGGGGAATTTTTAGAATTGTGACAAACTGAATACTAGAAATCAAGCTATTCTTTGTACTGTATCTTGGAATGGAAGCCTTTACAAGAGTGACACACTCTTCCCATTATTAAAGAACAAATTCTACTGTCTTAGGCTGAATCCAGGAGCAATCATAACAGGTATTGGGTTCAATGAAAATTACATGTTCAAAAATCTTGTGAAGAAATATAATGCTGCTCTTTTGAATTTTTCTGCTGGTTACAGTGTAAGCAATGCTGAGGGTTTAAGTGTAAGTTTCTGAGATCAGGGCAAGCTGTTGCCTTATGTTTGCACTCTTTACCAGTACCAGTCCATTTCTCTTGATACTGGTGTTAATACTACAGTTTAGAAATCATCCCACATAGAAATCATTCCTTCTAACATGTTCTGAAATAGCTGCCTTTCAACCATGAAAGCTCTTAATTTATATTTCTTCAGCTTCTAAGTCTTTTGAGAGCTTTTAATGTTTTCTGAGATCTGAATATCTTCACTGTGGGCTCTGTCAAGCACAGCAGTCAAAATAGAATTATTAATTATTAGAAAGGTGCTTTTATGCTTTAAACTGTCATTTTTTTTCCACAAAGCTATTTATTGTAGCCCTCAATTTTGTTTTCTTTTAATAAGGGTAGGCCCATTACTACATACAGACAGCTGAGATTTTTCTTGGTTGCTTGCATCATTTCACACTTTTATGTCCAATTTCATCTGCCAATTTATAGTCCAGTAAGTTTCATGAAGTCTTTTGCTGTTCTTTGTGGTCATCCTTCAACTCTTCTGTTTTGAAAAATTTTATTTCATCAGCAATTTTTGCCACTTTGTAGTTTTTTCTGTTTGCCAATTCATTCATGTATTTGTAATGTTGACTAGCATGTAACCCAGCATATGTGAAAACCTCTTCACAACTTTTCTCTGCTATGAAAATTCACCTTATCCAATATTTCAACAAATTGTGCAAGACCTTCCTTGTATCCTGTGACTACTTATCTTGCTAAAGAGGGTTTGGCAAGTAATCTTCTTGAAAGCCTTGTAGCTGACAGTATCAGTTTGATCTCCCTTATCCATGCACTTGGGAACTAGCATTTAAAATAGTTAACAAGCTTAAGGATGCTCTTTCACTTCTCAAAAGCCATTCTGATTCTATCTGTTATTGTACTTAACAACGGGTTTTCTGATGTGTTTTGGAGTTGTTGGGATTTTTTTGTCCTCTTCTTGTAGCTTCTGTTAGCTTCCCAAGGGCAAATGGTAAGCTTACAGGCATGTGTTTTCCATGGCTTTATGTGTAAACTTAAAAAAATATTTTATGCCACTTTTTGCCCAAGAGACTGAATACAACTAAAGCTTACATGTATGTACACCTGGCTACCTGGGTACTGTCAAGCACTACTGTTTTGGCAGCATGTTGAGCAACAGTAGTACTGTAATCACTTTGAAATTGGTGCGTATATCCAGATGAGTGATTTGTGGTTGCATCTTGACCATAGTGTAGAAATACCTAGGAGCTTCCCTGAAGAGGAGATTTGAATTTGAACCTTATCTTCAGCTCCTTAGAGAAATATGTCGGCTACAAGGCAAATATGAGGGTGAAACAATCCCTAGTGCTGCTGTCTTTGGGGTGTGTGCCTTAAAAATATACTTAATATCAGGCCTATATAATCTGATGATAAAGCAGTGCTTTTTGATAATACACATCCAGGATTTCAGGCATCTTTATTGTTTTAATCCTATGCAGGGCCAGAAAGGGAGCCCTACCTTAGTAGGAACCTAAGCAACAAAGGATTTCTGTTTTTTTCAACATTAAGCAGGAGTTGAGAATGTTCATTTGTTTTTTTATGTAGTCGACTTCACTGGCTAAGCTTAGATTTCTTCAAAGGTACAAAGTATATTCCCACTTTTAAAAAGTAGTGTGAAAATACACTTAAAACTCACACTACTTGTATAAATAGAAGTTGCATAGATGCCAAAGAGGGACTATTCAGATATTTGTTTGCAGAAAGGCAAACAAATACAACTGGATCATCAAATGCAATTAAGAACAAGCCCATATGATGTACATTAGATTTTATTTCCTTCTGTTTGATGGTAATAGCTAGTTGCTCAGCAATCCCAGTGGTGATTATCTATGCTGTAAATCTTCCTTTGGATGACAGGGGGCTGAGGAAGCTGAGAAGGCAGGCTTCTCTAAGAGTCAGCAGTGAATGAAATGTTTTTATGTGAAATGCCCCACGTACCTTTGTGTAATGTCAGCACAGAAGAACTTGACCTTTTTATTTCATTCATGAGACTGAATGTCCTTAGCATATCAAGGGAAACAACTGAATTTGCTTGCAGAGAAAAGCAGAAGCCTGGTGAAGATGCTATACAGAGAGCCATTGTTTTGTATAAAATTATTATCAGTGAAGGGCATCTCCTCGCTTTACATATTTTAGTCTTGATGAAAGATGATGTTAGACTTGCTTTGGTTTTGCATGTCAGGTTAGGCTAGTGAAAACTAAAATTCATTGGCTGGAACTTTTACCCTCCAAAGCCTAGAAAACATCTATAAAAAAAATAAATATATATATGTATAGCCTTCTGCATGACTGCTATGAATTGTTTTATGTTATGAAAGGAGTGAACACTTTAAAATTGACATTGTGCTTCTTGGCAACAACAGATTTGATTTTAAGTTTTTTCAGGGTGTGATGTACATTGTGCTGGGTATCTGATTCATCATGGTTTCTTAGATTGCAAATCTAAATGTGGTTTTATTTTAGGACAGTTACAATACCTTGACTAAAACTGTAGAATCAGTTTGCAGGTTAATTAGTGAAGTTTTGGTTTCATAGCAAAGTTACTGCTGCTTAATGAACTTTGAGTGTTTCACCTGGTAGCATGGTATTGTGATCTCCCTCACTTTTGTGACAAATGAAAACATTACAGTAAGACTAGTTATATGAGTAATTTCAATGTTTTCAAATAGAAAGGGAAAATACGGTAGCATCTTGGGTTTAGCTATAGTTTTATTTGTTAGCTGAAAGACTGGTATCACTTTTTAGTTTCCTGGGACATTTTTTGAAAGTAAACCTTTTTGAAAGAAATGATTTAGGCACATCCAGAAGAGGATTCAGGGATGTGAATCTCCAGTTAAGAGTCTTATTTCTTTACAGCCTACATTGAGATGCCTAGGCACTAGAGAAAAATGAAATGTTAAGACTCTTTCCTAAAAGGCTGTTTCAAGGCTTTTCAGTAGTGTAAGTCATATCTGAAATTCACTGTCCATAAGGATAAGGACAAAATAACTTAGTTATTTCATGAACCTTGAGGGAGAACAGTTTCTGCCTTGTAGCAGCAGAGGTGTTTTTGAGATTGCCAATATGTTTGGCTGCTGAAATAAGTCAGAGGAGGTTGGAAAGGGGCTGTGACATTTAAGGTGTTTGAGGAGACTGGGATGCTTTGATCTGCTGAAGAGATTGGATCCCTTTCCCTTCCTCTCCATTCCCTAGCTCTGCTTCACTTATATCTTTGCCATTCCTCTCCCACAAATCTACCAATCACACTTCCATAAAAATCTCACCTGTCAGAAATGGGAAAAGTGGTCTTGGAGGAGGCTGTGGTTTCTTGCTGTTGCAGCAAGCACGACTGAGTCAGTACTGTTGCTTACAGTTGTCTCCCCCCTAAAAATGATAATATACTGATAATATTGCATTAATTTTGACCTCTTTCTGTGGCTCCACTGTTGTCTGTCTTTGTCAGTGATTTTCAAATTCTATTATGCCTTCCTTACACCTTATTATTCACTATACTACCCTTAGATACCCCTCAGCACTTTATGTCTCGGAGCAAACACCATAGCTAAACTCAGAGAAAATGCTGGAATTTGGATTTCATTTAAATAATAATTCAGTCTTAGTGATGCACTGTTGTTATTTCTATTTCATTATACTTTGCATGAAGTAAAAATATAAACATGATCACAGCTCTTGTGAGAATACCCTCTTGTGAGGATTTAAGCAACTTTAGCAAAAGGAATAGCTTTGAAAATAGCTTTTCCAAGTCCTGGGAGAGAATCCTTTGTTAGAATATACCAGTTTTTGAAGAAGGTGCCATGAGTGAGTCACAAAGCTCTTTCTGCCTCTCCCCACCAGTAATGAACTTGACTGGGAGGAGTGAGGCGTATTGGAGGGAGATGGGAAGAAGTGGAAACCCTGTCAAGGTTTTTCTTCATATGTATTAGTTGCCAAGCAAAAAGGTGTTTTGGGAATGATTGGTAAACTTAAATAGAACATTAACTTAATGCTGTCTCCAATTGCAACATGTTATCATATCACATTTACCAACTGAGGAAACTTGAGTCCATAACTAGAATTTTAATAGGATTTTGGTTTTGGCTTTTCTACGTAATTAAAATACTCAAGACTAAGCCCAAGAGTTTTTCTATAAGAAGGTATTTCCATGCTTCAGTGGAATAAATTTTTCTTAGAAACACATTTTCTGTGGTGTAGATGTTTGCATCCTCTGGGAGTTGTAATGCTGCTTTACTATCCTGCATGCTGTTTTGAGGTCAAATAGAATGAGTTTATCCTGGTGGCTGCAGGCAACACTAAAGATACCTTGCTTGGAAAGGAACCATGCATCCAAAGAAATTTAGCTACCAAGATTATAGGAACAGTTGCATGAATTTGTATGGATGAAAGCTGTGGGGCAGGAAAAATTTGCCTTTTTCTATAGCATTTCAAAAAAAATTTGTTAACAGAGAACCAAGGCTGAAGAAAGTTGAGAGATGCAACTGAATTAATTAAAAGGCAGTTGTGTGTTGTCCATGCCACAAACCTTCTGAAGTATCGAGTTTGTGTATGACTATTTCAGGAAGACCTTTTGTCCTTCGATGTCTTAATGTTTTCACTTGATGAATTAGGATAATCAAGTCTCTTTGTGTTTTCAAACGTTCTACATCTTAATGCTGAGAAGCACATAAGTTGCTTCCAAATAGTAGCAGCAGAAGAAATCCACAATCTGCAGACTATGAAAGAACATAAAGACAAAACCTGATGCCATTATTTGTGTTCCTATCTTTAAAAAATTTTTAAAATTGTATCTCAAAGGGTGTTAGTCCCTCTCCTCCACTCCAGATACATTTCTTCTGTTTATTGATAGCTTATTATCACACTTTTTTTTAATTATTCATTATGGAATAGATTGAGTTTTATATATCTCAATGGACAAATAATTGCACAGTTGCTCTTATTCCCCCCAGAACGACTAATTTAAATTCATACAGGTTTTTTTTTTAACTGAAGACTTTAAAGTATGTTCATTATGCAGTTTGTTAGAATTGTATGCTCAGCTGACCACAATTTCCATAAATGTCAGGTTTTTGTTTTCCTTGTGTTGTATTTGTGTTGTGTGTGCATGAGCAGCTATTTCTACTTTTAGTTTTCTACTTATTTTTCATGACAACATTTCACTGCAAATTAGCTACTTTGTATTTACAGCATGAAATGAAACATGTCATCTATGGTGCCTTAGTTTAATTTAAATTCCCACTGTTGTAGTAATTCACTATTTTGATGGTGCCTAACTGATTATGTATATACATACTGACTCCCTTCTTTTCCCCCTCCTCCCTGTATTTTCAGAATATATCCTGAAATTTTATCTTAACAAACATAAACACCAAAACAGAAACAAAACCCACCACACCAGAAGAAACAAAACCAAAGAAATCCACCCAAGCCAACAACAAGAACAAAAATGACACCACAAACCCCTCCTGTATTTTACTTAGCACATCTCTGCTAAATGCAATATCAATAAATCGGGCTTGTGTATACAGAGAGTAAACAAGCTCAGAAAAAATTTGGAGGACTACTGGGAAGGATAAAATTAGATGAACACAGAAATATGAAATTTAAAGAAACTGATAAAAATCACATGAGACACAAATCTGTCAGAATGCCAAATATTTCAAAACACAGATCATATAACAGTTTGCAGCCTTCTCTTTCTATATTTCACCTCTAGCTTCAGTTATCTCAAAATCTGGGCAAATTAAAAAGAAACTTAGAGCCTCTGCCAGGTTTTAACTGAGAAGGCTTCATGTTCAATATCTTACTTTATTTGATTTTGAAAATGGTGGGTGTAAAAAAAATTTACTGTAGAGCAGTGTTTTCTTGAAGAAAGAAAAAAGATTACTAGTAACAAGGAAGTCTAGAACTACAGATTATTTAATCACCCGTTACAACAGAAAAACATATAATAAGTACATATACTGTCTCCTTAAAATTCCAGTTGCCTACAAGGAATTTCTCTCTATGACCTGAAAATGAAATTCATCAAATATGCTCATAACATAACATACATCACATAAAAGACTTCAAGGTTTTTTCCCACTGAAGGCCTTAAACCACAAGCAAAGAGGAAGATGAGTTCTTTCATGACTGTATTTACAACTAAAGCTTGTGCATGGGCTTCTTATTTTTATTCTTTTCTGTTTTATTTTTTTGTTTTGTTTTGTTTCTTTTTTTTCCCCTTTTATTACTTGATTTGAGACCATGCTGGCTTGAATGGTGCTACATAACAGTGTATGATGTTAAACTATCTATCCTAGATGAGGTTTATTGCAACTGTAGCAAAACCAATTTAGATTTACAACATTAATGAAACATAGCGATATTTTCATGTTCTTAACTATAAGATAATGTTGCTGTGCTTTTTCCAGATAGATGAGGTGATTTATGTTTAGTGAAAGTCTGGCTTTGAATTTATTTTTTTACTTTAGTATTTTTTTTTTAATATGAACCTCAGTGCATGGGATGCTTTTTCCGCATGTGTTTAGTCACATATACAACAGCCTATGAAGATTTCTTCTCTGTGATAAATCCTTTAGTGATCAGATCTGATGCATACATAAAACTTAACATCTTTACTTCAAAACAGGCAAATGTTAGAACTTAACTAATATTTTATACAGCATTATGTTATCCATAATACAAGCAGCCTTTACAATGTTAGGCATACTATAATTATTTCTGAACTGCTGAACATGTTCCTGGAGCTGGTTGACTTGGTCTTGCAGTTCAGGAGAATACTGTGCTTGTCCTAGACAAGTGAACTCTAAAGCCCTGCTCATCTGACTTCTATGAAGTTTGATTTTTCAAGAAACACACTGCTGAAGTGAAGAAGTACTTGCTTAACAGAGTCTTTCAGAAATTACAGTGATGTCTGGAGATCTAAGGAGGTACCGTTCCAATTGACCAACATTAGCGTAAAATAAAAAGCAGCCTAATTCTTCTTAGCAAAGCTTGATGGATATGCTAAGCAGTTATTTTTAATATTTTTTTAATGTAGCCCATTTCATTTTTAAGTGCAAAATACTAGGTTATTTAATGCATTTTGTACAACTTCAGTTTTTATCTGTACTTATTCTCAGAAGCTCAGTTTACTATTTGAAGTCAGTCAACATCTTCAGATAAAACCAATATTGTAAACTCTTTGGATTACTTCATATTTTGTCCAAGTAATGAAGAAATAATTTTATTTCTGTGTAGTAGATGTGGAAAGCAGCACACTATCTTCTATAAAGTCAGTGCACATTCTGAGCAGTTGCATGAATTTTGATATAAATCCTCTACACATTGTCATCTAAAAAAAAAAAAAAGTGTGTATGTGGAGGGGAATAACACTTTAAATACAATTCAATCAGTTGAAAGTAGAGCATTTTGGACAAGAAAGTGCAGCCAGTTGTAATTTTGTTTAAGAACAGGAATTGTCTTTCTTATGCAGAAATAATTTCTGATTTCTTCTAAAAGTTATTTAAATTAAAAAATGTAATCATAAAAGTGTTTAAATACATGAAATAATAAAAATATAAGACATAGCAGAACACTTATGTTTTACTGGAGTGTATTTAACTGCTCATAGCAGCCCATCTTCATGTTGCAGATGAGTTATTATATAGCTTTGTTTTCATTGTTGTAAACAGAGGTGGTTTATTCATGAATGTGGATCTCATTGGTCAAACACACCACATGCAGTTACTGCTATAAAGAGATTTCTTCTTTTAGATCTCAATGGTAATAGTTATAGACAACAGGACTATGGGGAATTTATGGCTTACATTACTCAATATCATAGTAACTGCCCCATGTGTACCAACAGCTTACCACAGTACTTTTAGGCAAGTGAATATCTCAATAAAAATGAGGTCTTAAAATTCTTCTTTACATCCCTGTGTTGGTCTTCTCTGGTAAGATTTAAAGACAGAAATGTTCATACTTCAATTGCTTCAAAAAGCACTCCTAAGAAAGAATGAAGATAGCCTTGTGTTTTTCTTCACAAGCAAGGAAATGCTACGTGGAAGAAATGATGTTTGTCACTGAAATGTTCTTTACTGAAGTTGTTCTGGGTGGACACAAAATTCCTCCTGTGGTTGCAAAGCTGTTATCCTGCACAGGTCTATAAAAACACAAGGATGGAATGTATTACATTCACAAGTATTGATTCTGAAATATATAGTAATGTTAAATACACGTGGATTGTTTTTTTCAAGGGAGATGAGAGGCGCCTGGTTTTTTAAAGCATCTAGAGAAGGGAAATGGCATTCTGACACTGATACTAGCATTCCATTTCACATAATTCTAAAATAAATGAGAAAGCAGTCCTAAATGAAGTAAATCTTCTATGTCCCTTGGAAGGGGACAAGCCTGTTGTGAAATCTTTTAGAGGGGAAAAGATACATGGAAACAGTCTTCCTGTTTCTTTGCTGAGAAACTGAGAGGTGCAGCAGTAGTCCTGTAACTTCTTCATTCTATGGATAGAAAATTTACAACTCCTCTCTGGAAGCTTCATCAAGGTACTGCTACTGTTAAGTAATAAACAGTGCTTAATAATGAGATCTTGGTAAATAATTTTTAATTTCTATGTTACTTTCTAACATTAACAACAAAACTGTGGGTGTTTGCTACCTTATTTTCACAGAATCACAGAACTGTCATGATTGGAAAAGACGTCCACCTGTCAAACTCACCCACCCAGATTACCTTTATACTTTTAAAAGAACATTAAGTAGAGCTTTTGAGTGTCAAAAATTACTTTTTCTAATGAAATGAGTGATTAATGTTAATTGGATTTAACTTCTAAGCCATTTTTTATAATGCTTTTTTAATTTCGTATTTCTTCATATTTAGAGAAGTTTTTATGTTAATGAAATTAGTTATCTTGCTTCTCTGAAAGTGGCCTTTTGTGCATATTCATTTAGCAGGAACAATTGTCTAGAAATTTTCAGAAAAAGTAAATTTTTTAAGGAAAAGAAACAAATTATTTTTCTAGTCTTTGCTGGAGTTAGTAAATTATTAACTCCCATTGTGAAGCACAAATCTACCTCATATTAGACAAAATATTGAAGAGCAGAGAACCCTGGTGTGTTGCAAATTTACCAAACAACTGCTGAAGGTTGAATTCTAACAATACTTTAAACTGCTGCTTTCTTCTGAGAGATTAGTGTTAGAACTAGCAAACAGAGTAAGACTTGACTACTGAAAAAGCACATTACATTTGAAATTCCTTTGAATCACAGAATAACTAGTGATTTTCTTAAAGACATATGCTCAAATTTTTTGCCATTTTTCAAAATAAGGCAAGATTATTGTGAAGTTTGTCACTAAGGCACATGTAAAGGGAGAATTAACATATATAATTTGCAATTTAAATAATGCAAATAATTTCTTCACAATTGTTTTGAAACATTACAAGTTGATAATTTTATTTTTTAGACTAATTTATTGCCTTATTAATTTATTTGGAGTGCTGACAGCATGTGGATGGAAACTAATATTAGATGCTTGCAAATGTTTAGAGATTGTATAACTGAGTGATTCAGCACATAGTTCTCAATTACTGGTTGCTGAAAGGTTTGCCCCTGCCTGATGCAGGTGTTCAGGTGGCAGCAAGGGTAAGGGCTCTGTGAAGGTGTTTTATTCACAGAGTATTACAGAAAGCTTTGAATGTTAATTATGAGTGGAAATGACCTGTCTGGCTCAGTAGTTAAAATACTGTCCCAATGGCAGAAGATGTAGAGATAATACATGTGGTTCACAAATGGCAAGTGCTAAGGTAGTGTAATGTAAGAGAAACTGTAAGATACAATGAATACTCAGGTAACACTGACTGTAAGCTTAAAGATAAGTCAAAGGTCACCATAAATTAATATAAAATTTTCCAACTAAAAATGTGCTAGGACTTAAAGCTGTGCATTCAGAATATCTCAAATTGACCCAGGAGTACTGTAAGAGTCTTGCACAGAGGCTGGCTTGAAAGTCCTCAGAAAAATTTTTGTGTATTTAAAACTTACCTGTTTAATTTTAAATGTCCCATATTAAAATAAAAAAATATTTTGTTAAAACAATTAGATTTAGGGGAAAAAACCCTAAACATCATAAAGCCCACAAAGTTTTTTGTAATAGGAAGAAATCTAATTTTCAGACAGTTAGAGATACAATTCTCTGTATATGATGATTGAGCAGAAAAACACCTGACAAATGTGAAATGTCTTTAAGAATTGCATGAACTATGCTCTGAAGTTATAATATATCCTCTTCCTTCTATGAACTCCCTAAAGAATAATGAGTGGGAGTTAATCAGTCTGTCAGTTGCTGATCCTGATTCTTTGTGAATAGATTTTTATTTTGTAAAGGACTTCAAAGTGTGGAGGTGTCGGGGTTCTTACAGGAAGCTTTTCCTGGGCCAAACCCCAAGTCATCAATGTATTTGATACATTGTTTAGTGGCAGGAAAATGTTGCTTATCTAATAGCAAAATAATGATGCAGAAATTTATGAAATAAAATATTGGACATTTAAAGCTGATTATTGAATAATATCCAATCAAATACTCCATGTTTGTGCAGATCCTCTGGCTTTTCATACTCACAGATATTTAAAATTCGTTGTAGACATATTTAGTCTGTATTTTCTTGGCAGAGAAGCATAAATTTATAGCTTGCTAGTAAGGTGTTTCTATTTCCATGGGTAGTGTGGACCTTTTAAATACCTATTTTAATTAGAAGAGGGAATTTGTTAAAATGCTTGAAGTTCATATGTGGATGAAACTGTATCCAACAGCATTTTCTTTCAGATATTTTAGTTACACTAGTTATTGAAATCTTCTTTTATGTTATTATGATCAAATCTTTACTCTTTCTTTCTGCTTATGTACACCTATATTGATTTAATTATCTGGGCAGAATAAGAGGAACTATATGGAAACTGAAAAAAACTTTTTTTATTTTTCAGTATTGTGAGTGAACTTGAATAGGCCTTCAGAGGGTTTCTCAACCCTTCTTGATATAATCCAGTAGGTACGTGGGACATATCTAATGTGATTTTTGCAGTCTTCTGAACATAAAGCCTGCTACCACAGTGTTCTGTGGTAAAATAGCATTTCTTGCTAGTACTTGCTGCTTTACAGTGTTGCAAGCTGGGTAACGAAAAAAGACAGACAGGTTATTTTGGGTGACAGTTTCTGCAGTGCCCAGTGTTACTATCTCCAAGTAAAAGGAAAGCTCTTAAAGCTTCTATTAAATATCCTTTGCAGACTAATCCTATGTATTGTTTACTAATTACTTTGTGATACAGTTTTAAGAACAGATCTATCAGAATTTTTTTACAGTGTTCTGCATTTCTTCACTTTCACTCCTGTAGATCTCTTGTCCCTGTCTTCTTTTACCACACATCAGATCTGCTCAGAGCAGACAGAAAGCTAGTCAGATAAAATAACTATAACATTCTGTGAAACTTGGCTTGAACAACAATAACAAAAAACCCCAAGAGACTTGGGGATTTCATGAATAAAAATTAACTGGTAATTTTAATTCATAGACATTTTTCTACAATGTAATTCCTAGTTGCATTTTAATTATTTGTAGTTATGGATGGAGGGTTCCATTTTAAGTTTATGTTTGTGTAGAAAAATTTGCTAGGGTGGTGACATGTAAATACTTGATATTCATGACTGTATGCATCTTTACAAGTATATAGAGCCGGAGCCAAACCCCAGTGAAACCCCTCTGCTGACCTTCCTGGAATTTAGATGAACGTCAATTGTAGCTGGCATAGGTTTCAGCATATTCAGACCTAAAAAGCTAGTTCTGCTGTCAGTAATACTTCTTTAATTGATTTTAGGTAACTCATAAGCAAAAAATTGCTTGGAATTTTGACTTTACCTAGGCTCGCAGTCTTGCATGAGTGTACACTGTATTATGAAAAACCTTTATTTATTATAGTTCTTATAAGCAACTGTTTTTTCTCACAGGAACAGTAAGCATCATTTTGTTCCCTAGTTCATCAGCAGAAGAGCCAATAGTTAAAACACAGAGCTGATTTTTTCTTATTCCCTGAAGAACATAGGCTGGGACAGACTGGGAACTAAACCTTGGCATATTTCTTTCAGTGCTTCATAAACTGCACAAAGTATCCTGTAAGACAAGACCAGCTGTAATCATTACATGACTACAAAGGTTTTTCTCTGCCTGGAGCATTCTAGTGTCTACCACCAGACTTATTTAATCCTCCAGCTTGCTGAATTTTCTCTCAAATTCCCAGAGCAAAATCCATTTCTGTATTAAATTATCTGAGGGTACTTGAATTTCTAGGTATCTTCTTCTTAGGGGAGTACCTGTACTGCCCTTCAGCTATTTTCTTTACACTGTGAAGTATTAAAACACCTAATGTTCTTCCTTTTATTCACCCTTTTTGAAAGCCTGTCTTTGAATTGCTAGTGAGTCAAAAACATTTGGAACTTGTTTGATATTCTCAGTTGTTCTTCAGTGAATGCAGTTTTCTATCAGGACATCACATGTATCTTTCACTTGAGTGTCTGAACATTGCCAGCACATTTACCCACTGGCATGGTTTTATGTGCAATTTAGTGGGAAATGCTGTCTGAGTGACAGAGAGGGCCACGTAGTTTGCCTTTTTCCCATCTCTTATCAACAGCAGCATTTCTTATACAGAGGATCTGTAATGGCACCACAGCAATCTTTACCACCCTTCAACACATTCCACCTACACGAAGCCAAAACATAGCAATGTCAAAGTAAAACAAGAAAGAAAGAAAGAGAGAGAGAGAAAAAAAAAAATTCCAACACCAGGTCTCACTAAATGATGTTTAGAGATTTTCTATAAAGGTACTTAGGGGTGGTTACTTCTCTCTGATGTAAGCTTTGCCTAGCATAGCAAATTGTGAGAAAACTGAGGTCATCAGAGATGTGGGTTTTGGATGACTGTAAGGGACAGTCTTGGTTTTGACCTCAGTAGCTGTCTTGGGTGCAACCTTCATGCTCTAGGTCACTTTCCATGCTTCTTTTCATGTGCCTGGAGAGAATGCAAGAAGGTTATAAAGAGTGCAAAATTGCAAAGCAATTGCTTTTTAGCAAATGCGCACAACTGGTGGGACTGAGCTAGCTGTTGTCTAGCATTAATATGTTTATCATCCCAGTGGCAGCAAAGGTGTCTTTGCTACCCAAGAGTTTGTTGGTCATATGTGGACATGTTAATCTCTATTATTCCTTGGAAGAGGCTGATCTTCCTTGTTGCTGAGTTACCATTTTCAAACGCCCTGTATTTTCTTTAAAATTTTACAACTTTGCATTTTGGTGTTTTCCTCTTTAATCCTTGAGTTTAGCTTTCACTACTAAGTTTTACCTTTCCTGCTGAGCTTGACTCCAGTCTGTGTTTTCTGTGTTTAGTCTAGATTTGAAAACATGAAAAATGTTGCATAACTCTGTCCCCTCAAAACTAGACCTTGGAGTGGAGACAGCTGAGAGCTCTGGAAGGGAGGGTCACACAGCCATTTCACTTGCAGCTTTTTGGGGTGATCGTAAGGAAGACAGCAGATGAAGGTTATTTTTTGTTTCATAATGTCTACAGACCTAGAAAAAACAGGAAACCAAGCAGTGTTAGCACGGAAATGCAAAGGATCTGGATGCTGTCAAATTAACATATGGCTGCTTTTTCCAGTTTCCATTATAGGAATAGGAAACAATAGGCAAGACACTTCCCATTTTTGATAAAGGCAGAGATAATGCAGATAACAAAGCCAACACATGTTGAAATAGGAGCGAATGGAGGAAAGAGAGAGAAAAGTAGTTGTTGGAATCTATATGCAGGTATAGCTGTTAGTGAACTCTGTGATGTATAGTATGTATAACCTTAACTTCTGTCCTGGTTTGGGCCAGGATAAAGGTGATTTTCTGTCCTGTACTTCTGCTTTCAGCTAAGTGTCTTGTAATTAGTTGCACTTGCTGAAATTAACAGCGAGTTTCTCAGACAGTGTCTGCTTCTAGGACTGATAACACTGGATGTTTATAGTTACTGCCAGAGACTGGTGTGCAGAGCCAAGGACACTGCTCAGCTCTGAGGAACATTTTACCCTGCAGAAGGAGTAAGGAGGTCCCACCTGAACCCCTCCTTTGGGGAGGAACAGACAAGATAGATGCCAGAATTGACCAGAGTATTCCATCCCATACACGTCATACTCAGTATAAATTTGAGGGATCACGAGGGTCAAACCCCTCCCTGCCCTTCCTTCATCGGTTCCCTGTTTGCTTTGGCATCCTGGGAGGATTCCGTCCGTTCGTCTGATCCGTGCCAGCCTGAATCTGTGTGTTCCTGCCTCCAGCTCCCAACTACTGCTGACTCCAGGAGTCCATCCTGGGCTTTCCCAGGGCTGCCCTGCAGCCTCCGTGGTGACGTGAGAGTTACTGGGGGAAAGGGGTGGAGGAACGTGGTATCAATTTTTTCCTGTATATTTGTATATATTTAGTAATTTTTCCTATTTATCATTACTGTTTCATTAAAGTTGTGCAGTTTAGTGTCCAACCCATAAGTCTCTGTCCCTCATTCTCTCTCCTTTCTTTATCAGGGAGGAGGGGAAGGATTAATAGAGAACATCTGTTATTCGGTTTAATTGCCAGGCCAGTGTTAAACCATGACACCTTGGCACCAGAAAACAGAGAGGAAAGATATATTTGAGCATGTAGTAAAAAGAAGGAAGATAAAGAGAGCAACTTTTCCTGGTTTTGGGTTGTTTTTTGTTTTTTGTGTTTTGGTTTGGTTTTTAATAAGAACATAAAATGCAGATTAAGAGATGATTTAGATTGTAAAAATATGAACTTGATACAGAAAGGTTTTGAAGACAGAGAACGACAGTGGAATAAAGACATGGTAAAAGTGAGGATGTGTAAGAAAACCTAATATACAGAAGAAATAATTTTACGTGCTTCTCTATTCAATAAATTCTGAAGCTTTTTGATGCAAGTATATAGGTCTTATTTTCCTAAAGGAAATAGGTTTATTTCCTTCTCCAAAAATTAATAAAATAATTCTTGACTCTCTAAGCACTTAATAAAAAGGGTAGGTTTTTTCTCATTTCCCATCTATTAAAGTAGTTAGACTTTGTCAATCATTGCTGTACACTTGCCTCACCAAAAGTTGCAACATGTGTCCGTCATATGTATGACAGGATCACCATGTTATCTGGCTAACTACACATTTTGCTGAAAAGTCACAGAAAGTCTTATCACCTGCATATAGATTATGGGGGACACAATTTTTCAAGTAAGTGTCAAAATCTATTTTCATTTGTTATCAGAAAGTTAAATACACTGTCAAGAGATCTCAAAGGAAGAAATACTATCAAGCATCGTGGCTGATATTACTTATGTATTGTGGTAGCATTGTAGGCTAATTCAACGTGTGACAAATGTTTACACACAAGATGTCATACAAGTAGTTTGTGAGTGTTACTGTGTCAGTACAGATTTTTGACTCATCAGAAAAATCCCACCACAACAACTAATACATGGCATAGACAACAGATGATTTTCACTCTCATGAAGAAGGCTTTGGAGCCCAGTGTTAGGACAATTTCTTCAATTAATCTTCTACATATTATACATATTATTGTCATCTGTACCATCAGCAGAAACTCCTGTCTCAGTTGTTTGAATTACCCTGATAGTTCTATGTTCTCCAATATGAAGACTGACAATCCAAAAATTATACAGGTTAGAGGTGTAAAGTGTCTTGTAGCCTGTAAAATTTGAATTAAGCAATGAATGTTCTGTATTGCAGAAAACTTCTGGACATAGGTGTTTGAGTAAGTCTTTTTGAGTGCTTAATGTTATTGGAGGGTGTATCTAAAAGGCAGCATCTATTTGCCATTAATTTCTGTACAGTGTATAAAATTATTACCCTTTTGGAATATTACCCACTTCTTCATATAATCATAAAAATTTATGATGTACACCTTTCACTTGCTTATGTACGAAAAAATAATGAATAACAGTAAAGTATGATTTGTGAAGCAAGTAGAAGCCACATATTCATTTTTTATGATCTTATTTTTAACAAAGGTTATGTGGTATTGAGGTAAATTGTCTGCTTCAGCTTAAGAAAATGTGGTCTGTCATCTAGTTTTCTATTCCTGTTGTCTGCTTAAGGAACGAACTACAGCAACTATAAAATGCAATGGTATACTGTATAACAAAAGATCTTGCAGATACTACTTATTCCTTACAAGTGAATTTTCTTATTTTAATGAAAAAATCCACTTGGATTTATTTGGATTGGTTTTGTTGCTGCGATATTTCTGTATGATTTTTTTGAGGTTTTGTTTATTGTTGGGGTTTTGTGTGTTTTTTGTTTTGTGAGGGTTGGTTGGTTTGTTTTCCTTTTTTTTGTGTGTGTGTGTGTGTGTGGTTTGGGGTTTTTTTTGTTTATTTGTCTTGGGGGTTTTTTGAGATAGGAACCTACGTGTTTAGTGACAAGTTATGAAAAAAATAGTATTTTTTTCAAGAAGCAAAATGCAGAATTTTGCAGTATTTTTCGTATGGTAGCTTATCCTTCAAGTATTTGGGACTTGTGGGAAGACAAATGAAAGGAATAAAATATGGATAGTGTTAATGTACCTTTAGTGAATACAGGTAGATAATAATGGAAGTATTCAACCCGTTTTTAAGTGAACTTGCCCAAGGGTATTCCTGGGAAGAACACTTCAGCAGTTCTCGTACACCATTAAATTATCATATTTTCAAAATCAGAGAAAGGGAATGAAGTTAGTTCTCTGTGGTTCTCAGCTCAACTTTTATTTCCCAGTCCTACCATGCCAAATTTCCTGCAGCCCTTAAATATGCAATTAATAGTCTCCTGTGTACTAGCAGAATTTCCAGAGTAGTAGTATACTAGTATACTTTTATCACTACTGGTACCTCTGTATTGGTGTTCTTATTTTGTTTTCTATACCACTGTGATGTTACTTCCTTTAAAACAGTAAATATTTCATATTATAACATATCATTCTAAATCACTTCATCAGGTGTGTTTAAATATGCATGATTTTATTTATACTATGGATGTAGTGAATGACTTTTAACATAAGATATTGAAAAGTGTAGGTACACAGAAGACTAATTTTGCAAAAGATCCTGTTGCAGAATTAAGAGACTATAGTAAAATTGGGTTCAAATTAAGATTGTGACCTGTGAACACCTTGTGTATATTGTTGTTCTTTCTCACACAGGTAGGAATTTAAGGAAGAGAACATGTTGAAAAATGTTTAGGATCTTGGCTTTTGCATTTGTGGCATAAAATGACAAACATTAAGCAATATTCATGATAAAAATGTATCTGGCAGAGGGTTTACATTCCCCTTAAAATAAACCGTGGAGGATTATGCTGGAGCCAGCTAACTGGTTTCTGCAACACCTTGGGTTTGTCATTTCAGAGTAGGCTTAAACACAGTAATCCAGAAGTATTTTGCATCCTCAGTAATTTAGCAGTCTCAAATTGGATGGACTCACTACACAGATTTTCTAATAATGCTTACTGTGCAAGAATAACTTTGTAAGATCAGATAATAGGTTTTCTCCCTTGGGATAATTCTTGTATCCTGCTAGGAGATAGGATGAAAGCGTTGGTGTTGGTAAAAGGGACAGAGGGCTCTCATGAACTATGCGAGCTGATGTGTTACTGTTAAGAAAAATAAAAAACCCAAAATAGCTAAAAATAAAAAAATAAAGATCTTCATAAAAATAGAAACTCCAAGTCTTTGGATACAGATCATTTAGCAGACTTAGTGATATACCAATAGCTTTCAACCTCAGCAATCACTTCCTCAGACAAGAGTTATAAAACAAATCAGTATTTTTCATAAGGGACTTGCGCGAAGAGATTTACATCTCCAAAAAGTATTAGCTTCTCTTGTTCAGTAACTAAGTGAAATGAAAAGCTCAAAGCTATAGGCTCTCTTGAGTTACAGCACAGTGTAAAACTGTCTCTTTTACATTTTATAATGAGGTCTCTACCTTTTCTACTGTACATCATGGATTGTTTCTTTCCATTCAGATAAAATAGTTAGACATGAATGATAACTGACACTGCCATTTGTAATGTGTGAAATGTTCCACATGAACTTTAAATTATTGCTAATTAAATTTATGTTTCTGGAAGCAATTAGATATTAAGTGTTTCATAAAATATAGTTTTGCTATTTGAGACTTTAATTGGAGAAAATGTATCTCTTTACTTGCTGTTTTGAGTTTGTTGGTATGACGATAATTTCTGTCTAAAAAGTGGTAATAACTGATTTTTATGTTCTGTTGGAAGTATTGTTTAGAAATATTTTTAAAAATAACAGGAAAAATCTTAAGGTTTTAATTTTAAAGATGAAAAAATATAATATTTATATTTCATGGAGCTAATGCAAAAGGTTTAATTACTATCAAACAATTGTGAATTGATCATCCGTACCTAGAATGTACAAAAGAGTCAAGAATTCTGATTTTTATTTTTTAAACATTTCTTCTGAGGACTTGGTTTTTGTAATCAGCAAAACTGACAGCTCTTTAGAGGTTAGAGAGGAAATGGTTGTGCTGTCAGTAGCAGTGAAAAGAAGTAACTGAATTTATGTGTCTCTGAAACTACAGATATAGAAGTACTCAGGAGCTACAGGATATTTAGCTCTCTCCTTAAGACAGACATGTGCATCCTGCGTCACTGCCCTAAATAGAGTCTACTATATCTGCAGACTTCCTCACGCCAGCCCTCACCCCAAATACCAGCTCCTTGTTGTAGCCTTTATCAATGGAGTGACCATACTGTTCCCTACACCTTCACAGCTTCATACCTATCATCCACTATATTTTGAAGGCTCTTTTCCTACCAGGTCTAGGTCATTGGAGCTTTTAATCTGTTGTAATAATGTTAAAAGAATAAAAAGCTACTGGGGTCAAGGATCCAGTTCAGCTTTTAATATTAAAAAGTCTATCAGTCATCACTGATAAAATAGAATAGAAAAAAATAGAAAAATAAACAACTTTTCTTTATTGGAAGACATCCGCCTGGCTTCTAGCTGCAAAGAAAAATCTCGGAAGAAAACGGAAAAAGCATGGAAAAATCAATTGGCTATAATGACTAGATATTGAAGACTTGCAGGCTATCAATTTGCTTTTTTGACAGTGATCGTGAGAGAAAATAATGGATAGCTTAGAGCAAGCCGTATCACAATGTCCCCCCAGCTGTTGAAATTGAGATACTTTTATTTTACCTCCTTGTAAATATTTAAATCACAAATAGAAAAAGCCAACATGTCTGAAATAGGGTAACATATTTAGGAACTCCTCATAAACATGCTATAGCACTGTAGTTGGGAAAGTAAAACAATAAGCTTTCCCACCTCTGGAAGGGTGAAAGGGTTTATTCTCTCAGTTTTAATAAACCATTGGGATGATGTCTCCCTTCTGTATAAAAAGTCAGGGAGATTCGTAGGGGGGAGCACGGAGGAGGAAGGAGACATCAGAAATTGCTACACTTTTAGCTGTCAATCTTTTCAGTTGCTTCTGTATTCTAAAACCTTCAGAGTTGCATTTCACATTCTAAAGCTATAGTGTAATTATAGCACCCCCACAGTCTTTCATTTTGTTTCATCTTAACTTTGCTCCATCAGGTTGTTATTATATTTCTTTTCGTTTCTATTACTGTAACTATGAATAGAATTTAATTTGGGACAAACTTTTGCAGAGCATTTCTTATTAAATTGAAGTTATAGTCTTTGGTAGATATAGTCAGATGAGTAGATTTAGTTCTCATGCCTGTATATAAGTGTAGCTGATGGATACGCAATTTACATAAGATTATCTTATCTTTATGTTCAATATTAACCTTGTTCAAGATAAGAAGCATCATGCTTTTCCTACAAGGAGTGCCGTCCATTTGATCAGCACAAATTAGTGTTCAATAAATTGTTTTCATAGTTTAGTTTTGTGTGTTTACATGGGTTTTCTTTGTTAACTTATTAGTTGAAGGCTTTGTTTAATGTAAATCTGGTTCCTGACATAGGCATTGTAACAAAACAGGAATTTGCTCAAGTGGGGGTAGGAAGGGTATAGTTCCCTGTCCAGGCTATTCTAAATAATGAGTAGCAACTAAATACAGTCACTTTAAACTCAATTTGAATCACTAACAATTATTTTCTGTAAAATATTATTTACATAATATTTTGGAACGTGTAAATTAACAGTGTACTTAGACCAGATTGTTTACTTTCCAAGTGTACTAAATAGAACAAATGGAATATTTTGTTTTAATAATTTCTAGAAAAATGACACATTTGAAGCAAACAGTTTCAGTTGAGCTCTGCTTAGTTTATAATGTAAATAAAATTTTTTAAAAATCTGGGACAATCATTAGTTTTTGCTTCACTGAGGATGCAAACCCAATTACTCTTATCTCAAGAAAAGGCCACTTTTATAGGTCAGTGAGCTGTTGTGCAGCACAAGGCAGATTTACTAATAGAGTAATGAAAGGCTAATTTCATTAGCAAAAAAGTAGTGGAATTCTTAAAGTTTCAGCTTCAAATAGATAAAAAGAAAAATGAGGAACAGAAACAAAATGCTTTCTGGCAAATATATAGTATCTATGGAATTGATAGTCCTAGGCTTTTCTTATTTATGTCTTGAAAATGGACATGCTGGTTTAAATAAAAGTGTCAGTGTCTCCTATGGTTAGAACTTCTTTTCAGCTAAAAAGAAGGGGAATTATTGTTAGGGGAAATAATAGACTTCTTTTAGCTCAGATGTTATGTCCTATTGTTCTGAAACCTTTGAGTAATTAAACTAATTTCTAGATAGTGTTAAAGCTAAATTATGCCAGTAATTATAGTACAATGATAAAACCCCAGGCTATTGATTATAGTGATATTTGTACTTCTATTCAGTGCAATGTTTGAAAACGATTTATTATTGCTTCAGGTTGCAGTTACTGAAATGAAAGCTCTGAAGTTAAAATTTCCATTAAAATCCTTTGGTGATCCACAAATCCAATCAAAATACTTTGGTGTGCCTGCCCATGGCAGGATGGTTGGAGCTGGGTGTTCTTTAAGGTACCTTTTAACATAACTCTTCTACTCTGTAGTTTTAAGTCCATCATCTGTTTTTGTCTTGAGACAAAAATCACATGTGAAGAGGTGTTACCAAACATTTGACCTCACTTTGAACAAATAGGTGAAGTACAATAATTTATTTTTTTCTCATGCACTCTATGTGTAAACAAAAATATGGCACTTCAGGAGGAAAAAAAGAAGTTGCTTAGTGTGACTGATAGAATTTGTGCTGGACAAGTGAAGCTGGAATACACATTTATAACATAGATGAATTGTCTGTCTTTTGCCATTGCATATGTTTATCTTGCATCATCAAAACTTTCATATTTAGACTTGGCAACGAAGGGGTTAATCTGAGGCATGTTTTCCCAAGTATAGTGTTTTACTGCCTAGGTGAAGTAAAAACATACTTCAGAAGTCTGTATTTAACAAAAGAAGTAACTGAATGAATTCTCATGTAAATGGAAACTGGTGGGCAAGCTGGAATAATTTCTGCTAAGAGGAAATTTAAGGTCCCATTAAGGCTTCTTCTCTATAGAAAAAAAAAAGCTTTTTCAGATGTATGTGAGAGAAGAGGGGGAGATGAGTAAAATACTGCAAATAGTTGGCAGAGATCAGACCTAGGATTTGGTCAAGCTCAAGCTAAAATCTAAATGTTCTCATTCCTCCCAAATTATCTATTTGGGTAGATAATAGCCCCAAGTGTTGCACTTCCCATCAGAAAAATGAAAGTCCTGTAACTTGGAGAACAGTCAACAGAAAACTTTAGTAAAAAATATTGGAGTACAAAAGAGTAGACATTACTCTTTGCAGACCACAAGGCAAAGAGAATATTAAAAAAATAATAGAATAAAAAGGGAATGACTAATATCTTCAAATATTAAACTGGACTGTATTCAGAGACCCAGAGAGATTTCTAAGGCTTCAGAGTTCAAAGAGATGGTTGCTCCCAGGGAGATACTGGAATTGCCACTTCAGGATGGCTTCTTAAATTGCTCAGTGATTCTCAATTCTGGGGCTTCACTTGCTGCAGTGTTTGAGGGAAAAACATTGCAGTTGCTGTATTGCTGTTATTGACACTGAGTGACTACACAAAGCAAAATATAGAAGAGCAATATTCAGAAAAAGGTGAGGTAAAAACCTAGTGATATGTATTCTTTCCCATAAGCTGGTGGATCTGAAGTTCAGGCAACTAGATTAGGCTTGTCATGCAGGCTTCTGGAAGCAGCTGAAAGAGAGGTCCAAGCCAGAAGGCAATCTATTCCACCTGAGGTCAGTGACAATAATTTTCCATTGAAAGTGAGGTTTCTGCTCCTTCAGTCTTGTGCACCTGCCTCCTAATCAGCTGAATAACTCCTAGGTTATGGCTTTGCTGCATTAACCTGCTGGTTATTTAAGATGATTATGATGTATTTCCAGATACTTCTCATCTAAGTGTTCCTATACAATTCTTGGTTTTCCTGAATTTATTGAAAAGAAAATCTTTCTGATGACTTATTTTACAAGTTGACAGTTTTACAAACACTTGCATGTTGAAAATTGCTATGTAATTAGCAACTTTGTTCTTACAGTTTTAATCAGATTATCAAATTATTTTGCTTTGAGAAATTGATAAAAGAATATTTTTATAAAAAGACAAAATTAATGGAAGGGGTGTAAATAAATCAATCAACTCCTACTTAATTTTTTTTTTCTGACTACTACATTAAAAAACAACCAAATCCATCAGTGAAAAATGTGGTTAGCTTGTGAATTTCTAGTACATATAAATTAGAAATAATTCTTACTTCTTTGTGTATCTTGCAACAAAACCCTGTTGTTTATGTTTCTCAAATTTTAAGCTTGAAAGTAAGCTGAACAAATGGGTCTTCTTTATGTGATACAATAAATAAAATTCTGCTTTTCAAGTTTACCTGTTTTCTGGTAAACAGGTTTGAAATGGAAGGAATTTGCCATCAGTAAAATTAAATGAGCTTTATGTTCAAATTACATTCAAAATTCAATGGATGTTAATGTCTTTTGTTCAGCTTTAGACTCATTTGCCCAGAATAATGATATGCCATAGAAAAAAGATTCTATAAATATTAATTTTGTTGACAACTACTTTTGCTACTTTTGTAAAATGTTTCCTTTTTACGTAGAAGGGAAAAAAACCTTCTACACTGGTCTTTTTCTATAGTTTTTATTTTTAAAATGTGAATTTATGGTTTAATGTGCTGTTCTGATTCAGTTTCACTGTAGATGAATTAAATCAGTTGAGATGCAGTACTTGGAGAAATGGGGAAACAATATCACCACGTTTTCATTGTATTCTACATTGTGATACTTGAAACTAATACTGTTCGTTTCCTCTGAAAAGATTCTGTTCCATTATTAGTTTGTTACACTATATTTTGTATTAAACCAGTGGGTAGGTTTTTTTCTTTTGAGGAATATGGGGCAGCATGCACATGAAAAACTCCTAAAAGAAACAATGAACTCAGGATGCCCTGCAGTGATGGTCACTGAAACCATTTCTTTCTCCTCTCTTGGTGAATAGAAGTAACAGTAGCATGAACTTACCTCCTTCTCTGCTGGAGTTTTTTAAGCTTTTCCCATGTTGAGAGTTTTAGAAAGAAAGCAATGTGGATATATCTTTAAAATGTTCACCAGAAATGGCTTGCTCTTTCCACACTTCACTTTTGTTTCCCAAACTTGCATTCTTTTGCCTTTGTATTTCAGAGAACAATCACTGCTTATATCTCCAGAAGTTTTATGGTCATTCCCAAGATCTCAACATTGCTACCCATTGTCATTACATGTATGTCACAGAAACTTTAACAGTAACAAAGAAAGAACACACTGAAATAGTAGGTAAAGGTGATTTACATTTTTTTTTTCAGTCTACTTTTAGATTGAACATAATGACTTGTATTTCTTTTTTTGACAAGCTACATGATATACTCTAATAGCTCTTTCTGAGAGCTGTGCTAGGCATGAATGGAATTAGATAAATCCAGGAAATCTAACAAAGCCTCATGGGAACAATCTGTTATTATATTACCAGTATATGACTCTTGGGGCTAGACTTTGGCTTGTATTTATCTGATTTAAGAGACTCTTTATTAGTTACACTTTCATATTCTAGGAGTTGATTTGGTTATTATGAAATACCAGTGACATTCATGGCTATCTTATTAATTTTATTATTTATTATAAGTTTTGACAAGAAAAGTCAATGAAAAATAGGTACCTTAAAAATACAGACTGTGAAGCAAGCTCTTTTCCCTTTTAAGAAAAGTTTTCCATATCTACATAGTGTCATTTGCTTTGGTGTACTTCATATTTATAGAGAAGAACTAAAAAAAATAAAGTATTTTTTAAGCCAGCCATGAATTAAGAAGGTGCTAAAGTTGCTTCTACCATAAGATGGATACATGTTTTGTAATGGCATCAGATAAAAAATTGTGGCCCAGAAATTTCATTACTTTAATATTTTGACCCCTTAATAGGCTTATTAATAGAAAGTAACACAATAAAAATAATATAATAATGATTCAAAATAACCCAGTATTATATTTATAAAATAAAAAAATAGTTATCTGTTCTGTATATACAAATAAAGAACATCTTGATGAAAATCCTTAAAATGGAGAAAGGAAATATAATGATAGAGACCTAATTTGGGAGCCTATGCAGATGCCAGTCATTTTTTATTGCTTGAAAAATTAGAGAGAGGCAATAACTTATCCAGGATACTTGTGACTTAGCTGATAAATAAGAGGTTCTCTGGGGTGTAGGGTGAGATTTTTCCTTTAATAGCAGAGATGAGAATGTTTGCAAGAAACATTGCAAATATTACCTGTGTGTGTGAAGAGCCTGGAAAAACTAAATGCCCAGTCAACAAAAATGAATTCTAGTGTAACAGAATATATAATTTATTAGAAAATAATTGAAATGTGTCGGTTTCAGGATTTTTATAGATTCAGGAGTATATTTATATAACACTTTTTAAAGCATTCAATTGAGTAATAAAGCTCGGATCTTGAATTCTTTATCACTGATATCCCAGTAAAGAAATTCTTTCCTTCTCCAGAACTATACTATATTTTGTACTTGGGCCTCAGATGAAGAAAAATGAAGTAAGTCACTTAAATGACTGAAAACTCAAAGTTAGTCTGTTGTGGTTGTAGGGGGTTTTGTTTAAGTTGGTTTTGGTTTGCTCTGGGTTTTTTTCAATTGTAAGAGCAGACACGGGGCCTTATCTATCATTTCAACAACTTTCAATCTTCTTTCATTTCCCTGGTGCCTTACCACAGGTTGCCTTACCCTAACCACAGGTTCCTGCATGAGAACCATGTTCTAGTCCTGTTGACTGTCCATCATAAACTTCTTCCCCCGCTATCATCTCACCTCCTCCCCAGCAGCATGCCTGATGTGCTTACTGTCACTTGATTCTGCGGTGTCAGTCATCTTGTATTAGATACGAAGCACATGCATAGGCTGCTCTGAAATTCTGCATTTTCAGAAACCATATATAAAATGTAGGAAGTCAAGAAGTAGCATTCTTCCTTTACCAAGGGGAGCTGTCTCATGATGGTGTTGAACTGGGATTGTTCAGCTATTGCATCATTAACTGGAGAGGATAATGCTGGAGCAATTCTCTCTTTGGTCTTGTTCTCATAAGGACTGTAACTCTCTTGGATTTTCTTCTCTATTTTGTATTATCTTCATATTGGGCTGTTTCAAATGTATGTTATTCTCATTTATATCCTATAAAACTACTTCTACCCAGCTCTAAAGACTAGTTAGTTTCCTTCAATGACCAGGAACTAACTTGGCTTTTATTTTATCCTTAGAGGTCTCTGTTAGCATCCTGGGCTTCTGTTATTAGGAATTTCTGCTGAATTGGTAGTAGTCTTGTCATTCTGAATACACAATGAATAACATCCATGTTTACCTTCTTTAGGAATAACATGGTGTCACAACCTTCTGTCACCCTGTTGCTTGGGCCCCTTCCAATAGTAGTAGCAATAGTGTTTTCCTACATCTCTTAAAGCAGTCAAAATGGCTTAAAAGAAATTAGGAAAGATACTATTTTTCAAGAAATCCTGGGATTTATCTGTGTTACACAGCATGAGATTCTGATTCTGATGACACGGCCAAATTGCATGTGATTTTTAAGAGAAGCTTCTTGCCATGATACAGACATTACAATGTAATATTAATAAGCCCTGGAACCATTCTCTTATTCTTTGAAACCAGTCTAATAATAATATTTAACTCACTAGGTTGGCTGCTACATGGATTAACTACATTATTAAACATCAAAACTAACATCAGCTGAAACAGGCATTCAGAGTTTCCTGTTTTCGTCTGGTCATCAGGAGAAAGAATCACGTAATTCAACATGGTGATAGGCTGCAGGTGGATGTCACTGTCACAGTTAATGATCAAATGTTTGCTTTTTTGATTAGTTGGACTTTATTTATTTATTATTTTTTTTTATCACTGAGAGCCTTCGTGATGAATTTGCAACATCTTTCAACAATTTTAGGATGTCAGGAAACAGACACTGATATTCAGGGTATCTACCATTGTCAGACAACACAATATGGCCATGTTGCCATACAGAACATTGTGCTGTCAGCTACATCAAATTAGGGTAAAGTTTCTTTAAGATTTTACCCAGCACTGGTGGAAATAATTAGGCATAATTACTATATGGTGGTGGTGCAACGCAAGGTTAACGTATGATATATTTGAGCTTCACAGTGCTTGTTGTCTCCAAGCAGTGGAAGTTAGTGTGAGCAGTGATAGCATGGCTTCCAAAATTTTAAGGTGTTTCTATATAGGAAGAACAAAGAAAGAAACACATCCGTGGGAAATGTGATATCTTCACAAGTAGGAAAAGGGGAGAAACACCCTTTAAAATATCAGTTCTTCCTGGGGAGGATAAGACTGCAGATATTTGAGACCAAAAAACACAGTTAGAAGGATGGTCTTTGGCACGACAAATAGTTCTGAAATTAGAAAAGGAACATTCATGTCAACGTGGACATCCTGATTTACATTTCTCCTTTGTAAGAAATCTATAGAACTTGTATTGAGAAAAATGTAGCATGCTTGATCAGTGATTACTTTTTTGTACCTTTCTCTAATAATGTAAAATGTGAAATGCTAGTAAATAAAGTCTGATTCCTAGAGTAAGTTCTAGTTGAGTGGATTTAATTAACTCTTGTTACTGTAGTAATGTCGGAAGTCTGTGAAACATGACTATGAGGAATTTGCCTTCATTGTCCTTTTACTCCAGAGTCTTCCACTCAGAAACAATATACAAGTGATTATTTTCCCAAAATCTAGGTAACGTTTAATCCTGTTTTGTAGGATCATTTGGAAATGCCACAACCTGCTGATCTTGCAGGTGTATTTCCATTAAAAATAATAGTTGGAAGGAGGATATCAGTTGCAGACAGCAAAACAATATGGCATGAATGTGTCAAAAACCTGTTCTTCCAATATGTATAGAACTTCTCTAATTAGTATACGATCATGGAATTAACCAAGTTGTAAAGATATAAATTTGTGTTTTCTAGTTCACTCAAAACTTCCTTTCAGAAAGAAGCAGGTCCCTGCCATAACCGTTTAGCTGAGAAAGAGATGATTTTTTTTTACCCTAGGACTGAATTTACCCAAAGCAGTTTGGTCTCCCATGCTGTCTATGAACATCATATAGTAAGCAGTGATGGCTGTACAGCAGTAGCTGCTTTTGCTTCTGTGCTGAAGGACAGTCTGACTCCTTACCCACCAGCATTCTACCCCTTGGCAGTGCTGAGACCCCTAAGTGCAGATGAGTGATCCCACACCCTGCTCTTGCAGTCCCTGAGAGTTTATTCCTCTGCATAGTGGAGCTCCACTGGGGTATCTAGAAGGGAGTGTTCTGATGCTCTGAGTGCCTGTCATTGAACACCTTCAGTTGCATGCTCCTGTGGAGGCAGCTGAGAGACAAACTCCATCCTTCTCACCATTGTCACATAAAGCATATGTACTTGTATTTTAAACCATAGCATTGTCATGCCTCATGAAATTGGCAATAGAACAATTCATTTATACACCAGGCACCTTACTGAAACATCTCCGAATAAAGAATCACCTATTTCTTTGTTGGGGGTTTGCTTTAGAATGCTTCCTTATTTTGGTTATATTAATCAACTTAGGTTTTGCCTAATAAAATTTCAGTTCCTCTAGAAAAATTGGAGAAAGAAGGCCCAGATTGCTATATTTTTAATATTCTGTAGTGTTACATATGTATATGCACAGAGAAAAATAAAAAACCAGAAAGAAAACCCGAAACTACCTCCCCCCACCCCCAACACAGCTGAGCTCTGCCATGAAGTTAAATTGCATTGGTTATATTTACCTATTCTACATCTTTACATTTTATGTAAAATGGTAGAAATTTGTTTGTTATAAGAAGGACAATTACACAGAAGGGGAAAAAAAATACTTTACCCTTTATTTGATTTCAGTGTCTAAAATTGAAATAGGGTAACCAAAAAACAAGTGCTTCCATCACACTGTAGCAGATATTACTGCCCCAGGGGCTGTGATGCCTAAATGAGCTGTTTCAAGTTTTCAGCTGGTGAGATTTCTGTGAAATAATTGTGGCCATGGATGGAATTTAGTTCTCTCAGTTAGGAGCACAATGTGTAAAACATGGCTAAAATTCTTCAGACAACAACAACAACAAAATAAAAAAAAATGCACTGTTCCTTCCAGTGGAAAAAATAAAAGTGAACCTTTTTGCCTGAGCTGAATAACATCTGCTCTGGGATTTGCCATCAGAGAAAGCTGGATACCAGCAGCTTTCAATTTTAGGAGATGACTTCCTTTCTCAGTGCCAGGACTCTGCTTAAATTTTCAAAGCAATCTTGGCTCCTTGCACCCTGGGGAGGTTACACAGCCTTAGGCTTTCCCTGAAGTCTTTCTCAAATCAGGTTTTTTGCACAAGACAGCTGCTAAGTTAAGTTTCTGTGACTTCTCCAAAGCATCCTAATTACAAGCTAGTTAAATACCTTCCAGTAGAGCCGTCTGAACAGTCTTTCAAGGTTCAGATGCCTTCAAAAACCAAAAAATAAAAAACCCCCAACCAACTACAACATAAAAACAAAAAAAACCACAGCCAAAACCAAAGCATCAAGGAATGAACTCAAAGTTTGCTAGATGGATGCTGAAATGGTGCAACTATGCACCTATTATTTCAAAATCATCCTCAGCACAAGGAAGAAAGAGGAACTGGAGGAAGTACTGTGATGTAGAAAAATAACATCTTTATTTGCACAGGTGTACCTGCTCGTAACTTGTGCCATGTGTTCATGTGTGTGTGTGTGTGTGTATGTATTTTGTTGCTGTGCTTCTCTATCACTATTTTTTGATTAACAAAAAACCCTTGCTGTTAGCATAGTCTCAGAATGACCTCTGGCAGGAGGTTCTGCCTCAGAGCACCTGAGGCAGCCTACACTCCCCAGGATCCTCTCCCAGGAACTACTTTAGGAGCTGGGTTGGGTGGCTTGGTGTGGAGTGTGCAGGTATCTCCAGTATATCAGGTGGGACCAGCCTTTGTGGGAATCTCAGCAGGATGAGAATAATGAAGGAGCCTTCCTCCCATTGGTTTTGTAGGTTTTTTTAATTTCTAATAGCCAGTGCAGGGCTTCCTAAAAAATCATTGTATCACATTTCCTTACTGGATATTACTATGTCTGTGTTCCAAAGTCACCTGTTGAATATGCATGTTCTGTGCTAAAGTGAAGAAAAGGTACAGTTAGAATAGGGGTATGTATGTATGTGTGAGTGTATATAGCCAGGTGAGTAACCGGGGAATTTTTCTTCTCTGAGTCCAGGACAATGTTTTGAGTAGCTGCTTAAACATAAGTTATATTTATAGCTCAGTTCATAACAGGCTGTATCTCCTGTAATTTGCCAGCATATAGCTTAAAATTTCAATTATGGAAGGCTACACCTTTCAAAGTCTGAGGTCAGTGATCTCATCTTTTGAGGAAGTGTTTTCTGGAAACCTGTGCAAGAGAGTAATAAATTCATCAGAAGCCAAGAAATTAGCGCTAGGAATAAAACTTATTCTCACTTTGAATAAGTAGCAATAAGGGGATGTTTTCAACTTCAGGAAGATTACATCCTTTAGACCAACTTTTGTTCTTGGGGTTTTTTATCTTGTTAGCTAAGAAGCAAGATTCATTCTGGACCACATGAATGCAATTCCTGCTGTTTTGATGTAAAGCCTTCTGGAGCTTA
The DNA here is from genome assembly GCA_038090715.1 of Florisuga fusca. Classification (NCBI taxonomy): domain Eukaryota; kingdom Metazoa; phylum Chordata; class Aves; order Apodiformes; family Trochilidae; genus Florisuga; species Florisuga fusca. Next base: position 12,870,556 of record JAAWXA010000025.1, on the reverse strand, counting down.
TAAATCACAAATAACTGTGCTGTTTCACTTTGTAACTCCCACATTCACAGTTCTATGTATTCAGTATGACATTCAAGGTGGAGAGTTTCATCATTCTTCAAAATGTGCAATGGGATAAATTCCAAATGTTTAATTTTTCATTCTGTCTCAAATATTCAATGAAAGAAGTAAGGCAAGAGTATAAAACAGTTGCCTACTTGGAGAATATAAAGAGAAATCTTTACTCAGATCCAAAAGAAGCAAAATGCTAGCTAATAACACAACATGAATAGCTCTTGTAACTCATTTCTTGTAACTCATTACTCATATAAACATTTCAGTGTTTAAATAGGAGTTGAGGTCTTGGGTCTTGGCTTGAAAAAAAAATCCACCAAAAAACAAACAGAAAGCCAAACAAAAGAAAAAAAAACAAAATAGCAAAAAAATCCACAACACCCCAAAAACCAAAAACCAAACATATGCAAAATAGCAAAGCCTTTGTAATAACTGTGAAGCTTCTTGCGCCTCTTTTCAGAAGAAAGGTATTTGTACTTCATTTATTTTGCTGTTACGAGATGATTATTTTCTTTCATTTAAATGCCCTTGATACTTAAAGACATATATATTAGAAATATAAGCCATACATATTAGAAATGATTGTAACAAGGGAAATCTCGTAAGCATCAGAACTGGTTTTACACAGAGATTAAAAACAAAAAAACCCCAAAACTCACAAAAAAGTTCTGTAAAAGTTATTATTTTTTTTTCCTTCCAGTTAGTGCTAGATGCTTCCTTGTCAGGTATTAACAAAAGTTAATAGTCTGTAATAGTCAGATAAACCACTTTATTTATTGTTCTCTTTTCAATATACTGTACCCTGTTTTTGTTGCAGTAGTACTGATTTGGCTTGTTAAAAAAAAAAACAAAAACAAAAAAACCCACCACTAAAACCACCCAAAACACCACTAAAACCACCCCAAAACAAACTAAAAAACCTCCCAAACCCAAAAAATCAAACAAAAAAAACCCCCAACCTCCCTCAGAATAAAACACAGAAACCCACAAAACCCCTTCATGTTAAAACCAAAACCAACAACAAAAAACCTGTATCAAATAAACATTTTCTTGTATTTCTGTCCTCATTCTCAAAAAAGCAAGCCAAAGAAACAGAAATCTTCCTTCCCCCCCTCTAAATATATTGCCACATTTTTCAGGTCAGTTCAAATCTCTTTGGGCTATTGGATTATCTAGTCTGTGTTTCTGTGCATCAGAAGCCATTGCCTGTTGTCTTCTCCTGTTAAATACCTTCTGAATATGTAAACAGAAATACATGATCTGACACACTTCTGTAAATTGCTCTTTGCATTATAATTTCCATAAAGCTCCTCAAGACTTCAAAGGTTGGCTAATCCATTACTTTTCTGATAGTTTGCTCTAATAACGAGCCAAGTTAAATGTTTGTGTTATAACTGAGCTAGAATTTTGAACTTTATTTACTTGATTAATTTTTGGCACTTCTGAATTAGAGAAAAAATACCTTCAAGTCTGAAAACTGCCTTTTCCTTTAGAGAAAATCTGTATTCAGTTTTAGATGTGAGAGTCAAATATTTTGGTACTCATGATGTTTGTAAATGTTTCCAAAAGCTATCCTGATCAGCTGAGAATTAGACAATGCTAGTAAAACTCAGTTTGGGGTTATAGCACTAACAAATTTGTTACCAATGCCATGACGCAGATAAATATTTATTCCCCAACTTGAGTATCTATTTAAAGACACCTCCTTCCAGGAAAGTGGCTGGTTAATTTTGAAACTGTCATAAATAAGTACAGTGTGACAGACTGTAGTATGGTTTGTGTTTGAAAATGAGTATTTTTAAATTATCACAAAATGCTTAATGTGATTACTGATAGTTTGAGACTGTAACTCCCAAATGAAAGTTCCTGCTGCCACCACAACTCTAAAATCTACATATTACCTAGAAAAGGCTGCATAATAACATAGCTTGCTCTCCACATGGGATTTGGTAGTGCCCAAAAGCCTGCTTATATTGATTAACATAGCCCATATTCATTAGAGATCCAATATACAGTAGTTCTTTAGAAATTTATCACTGATAACACACAGTGCTAATTCCTTCTGCTCAAAAAGTTAATCATTAATGATTTTAACATTTTTCTTGCAAATCATCCAGCCCACTCCCAGTGCTGGCAATCCACATCAAACCAGCACTGAGCCTGTTACTTGTCATCCCTTTGATGGTATTTTTGAACTAAAAAAAAATCCCTTCATGTTTATTAAGACCTTCACTGATAGTAGAATGACTCTTAAACCTGGCTTTGGAAAAATACTGATATGTTAGAGCCAATAACCCCACAGCATACAGGTATGTTTTCCAGAAGGATTTTTAGGTATATATATATGAGATTTATGATTTTTGGGAGCTGCCTTTACACCAACTAAACTGTCTGGTGTGAGCCCGAGTAGAAAGGTGCTGTCAGTGCTCTTAGCTCAAGCCTCCAGTGGAAACTGTCAGCTACATGGGGCTGGAGAACAAAGTGTATTGTCAGTGCCACTTCATCAAATGAGCATAAGGACAGAGAAAGTAGGGAAAATGTGCCCTGTGTCAGAAAGGGATACACAGATCATATTGACAGAGAAATTAAAAGTCAGGGAAGTGAAGTCCTTTCACCCCAGTCTTGGAGTGCCGTTGAGTCCTGTGATGGGGTATTAAGCTTCGTGCTGTGCAGCATTAATCTGCCCACAGCAGCTATTCCTCATCTGTGTGGCATTACAAATAATTAATGCAATATGATTTTAAAAAGGAAACGTAAAAGAGCACTCAGAAATATTTCTTTTGCTAGCATTCATGAATTTCTGTTGTCTTACTCTACGTAATCCTTTATAGGCCAAAGTATTGCCCTCAAAATTCATTAAGAGTAAGTAAAGTTTGTATTTTTAAAAGTTAAAAAAATCGTTTAATGGGTGTTACTGAAGTCAAGAGAAATCTCCACTTGATTTTAGTAGGATCAGGATTTTTCCAACATTTATACCTCTTAATATGCTGGATCTGAATATATGTATATTATATTGAGATATGTATATATCTAACACTATATACTGGCATATGAATATCCTTGTGTCTAGAAAAGTAAAAATATAAATTAAATTATTCCAGAAACATATGAATATGCCATTACTTTAAATTAGTCATATGGTTTTCTGTAAAAAACTTCATTCTAAGAGATAAAAACCCCCACCAAATCAAAACAAAAAATACCCATCAAACACCTAATATAATGTAAGGACTTCATGGATGGCTTATTATGGAATTATTTGTTTTATTGTGGAAACTATAGCTTGCTCATTGAAAACTCAGTTCTAATACACAGTAAGGATGGAACAAACTTTTTCAAAGATTTCTCACTTTTCAGATCATTTAGTTACTTTTTGCAGGGTACAAAGTAATTAGTCTCCCTCTTAAAGTTCTCTGTGTCTTAATAAATAAAAGTCTGCCTTTATTCCGTGCTGTATTCCAAGTTGCCTGCTGGTATTTATCCTATGGAACTCCATGAGCTCTTAAAAATTCCATTTGGTCCACTGGAAGAAGTTATGAGCTCTGTGAGCAGTACTTGGAGTTACTGCCAGTCCTTAGCTCATGTTGGGATGGGAGGTGATGTCCTGTCTGCTTCTTATCCATGGGCTTCTCTTAAGGGTAAAGTTCAAGAACAAAATGAGGAGAATGCTCCAGAAAGGTCCCCAGTTGGGGAGACAAATAGATTCACATGGTGCAGCATGTTCCACTTCATACACTACATGCTTATGTGAACCTGGTACAAAATTTCCAGAGAAAAATATTGGTAATGTTAGAATACAATTCCGAATGTAAAAAACTTCTTTCTCTCTAATACACAAGCAGGAAAACACAAGGAAAAAAAAAAAAGTAAATAACTTAGAAATTGAACCCCTACATTTTTGGTTTTGTTTCTTTCATATGTGGAACCCAAGTGGAATGCAGAGGTGCTCCATCTTTGGAGGGTCTATTGTTTTGGCTATGGGACCCCCTCTTGCTGCCTGAGCATTTTAGGTAAATCCCACTTTATGGGGAAAGCAGCCTAGACACCCTGAAATCTTTTCTCAGTCTGGAGATTTCCTCTCCCTTCTATTCCATAAAAATGAGGACCCTGAAAACCTTAAGAGCCTGGCTTGAAAGCTGGTTCCCTGCCTGTCCAGGGTCCCTGGTGCAGAGCTAGAGCACCCATGGCTCCTGGCATTGCTGGAGGATGCTGCTATTGCTTTTAATCATCTAGTTTATTTCCCAGTGTGGTACTGATATCTGCTGATGCTGCATGTTCATGTCAGTTAACCTGAGTATATCTAAAATGCAACAAAACAAAATAGTGCACTTCATTTCATTTGAAACACCTCTCAGTGTTACATCTTGTTTCAAAACATTATTGTCTAATTAAATAGTAAATATAGATAATTAAATTGTTGGAAGCCCTACTTCTTCAAAGATTTATGCTTATGCATAACTTCAAACAATTAGGAGTCTTGCTGAAATCGATCTGACTGCCGTCTGACTTTCATCCTGACTCCACTGAAAATTATTTCAAATTTTCCACTTACTTCAATGAGGCCAGGCTGCTCTCAAAGTATTTCATGTGCTGCAAGCTGGGTAATAATACAAAAAAATGCTACTCTTGTGAAATTCTCTGGGCTTTGTATCACAGATGTGTGTTTTGGTTTGGTTTTCAAGACATAGCATAATGTTGCATGGAACTCAAAGAAACCTATAGAGGGGAATGTCCTGATGCAGCTTCCATTAACACTTTGAATGTTTCTTTTTAACTGTTGGTCTTTTGCAGAGATTTGTTGTCATGTCCATTTAGCAAAAGATGTGTTCCCTACCCAGGGAAATAGCTCTGGCATCATATTATGGTCCCAGTTGAATTTTAATTCTTCAATACAGAGTCCCTCTTCTTGCTTATACCATTTGTATTCACTCTTTTTATTTACTCTTTTCTCTTTAGCCTGCCTAGTAGGTGAGGCTTCAAGAATTTTAGGTCGGGTCTATGCCTCATATGTTTTGAAGTATATTTATTTGAAAATGCTTCATCTGTGCTATCACCTCTGAAATATGCCTTTTATGGTCTGAACTGTGGATCTGATTCATGTTTAAAAATCCTGAAATTAGGCCTTGGTCCTCTTCCCATAAATTAAACACTATTTGCAATCTAGCTCAGGTTGCACTTATCTTTCAAGTAATTTTCCCAGGAATAACAGTTCTTTTAAAATGCCTGTGGCGAGCCATCCATTCAGTGATTTATTGGGTTCCTTCAAATCCTCCATCAGACATACAATTGTAGTGTAACACATTAATGGGTTATTCTTTGTGCACAGATAATACTGTAAATTATGTGCTATTCTTGCCATCCTCTAGTACTGGTGACAACCTTATCCACAGCTTTCCATGCAGAGAATGTTGCAGATTTTTAACTAAGCAGTAATTTCGTCACGAAACTTACAATTTTACTTCTGACCTACTTTTGTTCCAGGGGTGAAAACTGTATTTTTTACTTCCATAATTTATGAAGGAAGTTGTATATATCTATCAGATTATAATCACTGTCTAGCTCTATCATGTCTGTAGTAGTTTCTACAAAGGAATGCTGTCTATACAATAATTTTGATCCCAATGTTGCTTCCCAGGGCATCCCAAAATGATTGCATGAGCACTACATTATTTTAGCATTTGGGCACAAGATTCTTATTTGTGGTTTTTTTTTCAAACACTTCAGCTCGCTAGCCCAGAAGATTATGCAAGTACATACTTCAGAAAAGTAGCTGATCATGCCTATAAATTATTTTGATTCTTATCTTGATTCTCCTCCCATCTGCTCCCTTGCAAAATTCAAATAACATCTTATTAGTAATTTATTGAATACAAATTTTTGTTAGGGTTGTCTCACTAGACTGCTGATGTACTCAAAGCACTCTCAGGTGTTTTAATGAAGGAAACATTCTGTTGGGAGACCTGGTTGGTTCCTCAAAGAATTCCATGTGGAAACATGTTTCAAGTGCAAGCTTGCCTCCTACACGTTCAGTTCCTTGATAAATATTAAACTATGTCCATGGAGATTCATCTCCCTCCTCTTTCATGTGGTGATAATAATTGTGCTTGAGTCTTGCAGCACACATTTGCTGCTGAGAAGTTTAGGATTCTGTGATAACTACACTCCAAGAATTCTTGGTTTTCTGGAATTTTTGTTTCTATTAGAAATTTAGAAATGGATTTTAAAATTTAAGCCCTTAATACTTGTGGACCCCTGCACTGTGACACAGATTTCATTACCTCCAACTTCATCATCTAGCTGGAATGTGAATGGCCATTCTCTAGTAACATTGCTGAAATAAAGCAGTGGAACAAACAGCAGGTGCTATCCACAGTGCAAAGCTTTGCTTATAAACCAAACTACAAGCTTCAGCTCTTTCATTTCAAGTCTAACTCATTAGCTCTCCCACTACTGAAATAGTTTTGAAATCAGAACATACATTTTTCACATCCTGTTATTGATGGCTGTGGGACATTCTTTTTACCTTTATGATGTTTACCACAGTATATGTGGAATGATCATAAGACTTGCATTTGGAATTTTTTTTTATTTTTTTATATTTTTTTATTATCTTGAAAACTGGTAACGTTTACCTTAAGTCTGTGAATTGTTCTGTACTAGTGTATATAATAACCTCTAACTTCTACCTGGGACAGTTAAATTAACCTTAATAAACCTTAATAACCTTAAACATATCTTTCAATATTAACTCTGAAAACCTTATGTAGCACAACCCTAGCTACTTGTCTTCTGTTAACATCTTTAACAGTTTCTAGTTCTGCATATTTTAGTCAAACCTTTTTTTGCCACTTGGTTTTAGTTATAAAAATACAGAAATAATCTTTCTTACCTCTTCAGGTCATTTTAGTAAAAGTTGCAATCAAGCCTTTTGTTGGATGTTTTAATGTCTCAAGCATTTTTAAAATAAATAATTTATGGATTATTTATAATGAATTGGAGAATTTTTTTTAAAAAATGACTCAAATTTCTTCTCTCCATCTTTTTTTTTTTTTTTATAATATATTTCTCCACCTCCCTGACAGCTCTTAAGGTTGGTTGAAAGCTCGATTTTTCATCTGTGTCATAGTATATTTTGCTCTAAAAACTCCATAGCCCACAGCAGTACTGTGGTTGAGTTTTCCAGATTTTCTTTGGCTTTTCTGCACCTGTTAAATGTATTTGGTGGTAATAGTACTCACTGTTCTATATTGAAGGTGTCATGTTTCATGTATCTCTCAGTGGGTGAGAACTCAAAAAGACTATTTGCTTATAGTGTTAAATGATCTTTTTAACAAAACATATGTTTCCAAGCAGGGATGCTGTAAGTGCAGCTAGCATTCTGTGTTCATCCAGCTCAGTTTCCAGTTGCCTCTTCTCTATTTATATTTTCCATAGTGAGCAAGAAACTGAAAGCTTTTGTTCAGGATTAGAACTTAGTCTAATCAGGTTTCTTGTTTAGGCACAAGTAATAATATACAGTAGAACTGTGTGCATGTGTGTCAAATAGAAAATTCGAAACCAAATGTATTAGTTGATTTTTTGTTTTTCATTTAATGTCTATATAAATAGTGATGCATAAATATTATGAAAATAGGTATTTAAAATGCTGTAAGTAGACAAGAAAAAGTATCCTTTGACTATACATTAAAAATTAATCTTTTCTCAAATTACCATAAAGATTAAGGGGGTTTGTCATTGCCTATTCCTTACAGACAGAAGCTGTTCTGTTTCTATGTTTTTCTTCCCCAGAAAAAAAGAGGTGCTGCCAGTCTTTGCATTAAATCTTAATTTGATTTGCAATAAGGATGCTTCAATACCTTAAACTACACCTGAATTTATTTTAATTATTTAGTTGTACCCATACATGGGACATGTATACACTATTAAATTTCAATCAATTAACTCTGTGGGAAATGTGTTGTAGATTTTTTATCTTTACCTAGAGGGTTCTCTATCAAAAAGTAGTCTGTGAGTCAGAGTAATTGCAAAGTTATTTTAGCAAATCAGAATATTATGGCCTTAATTCTGAGGATGGAAACTGGATTATAAAGAGAACAAAAAAACCCAGCCAAATTTTGTGTATTTAACAATAATTCTTCTTGGCATTTCTGGTATGTCTCATCCAATGTTGTTGAGACCTGTCCAAAATAAATATTTTTAAGCTTAGCTGTGTGTACTGCCTTTCAATACAGTGCCCTAAAGTTTTGTTGGGCAAATGCTAAACAGGTCCCTTTTAGGTTCAGCCTATCTGCCTGGGGGTTCTCTTATGGATTCTGGCTTCCCACCCCCACCTCTTTTCCAAGAGGGATTTACAGGTCCTTTAATTTAACACTTTGCATCATTAGTATTCACTTGCTAGGAATGCAGTTCTGGTGGTTCTATTTTTTGTTTGTTTGTGTGGTTTATCCTCTCTCACCAGCAATGGTTACATATACAGAGCTGGCACCTGAGCACCTCTCCATTAACAGAAATAGGAAGAGATCTGCTAATGGCAGAGATTTTACTTTGTTAGGATAATTTTAATGCAGAACTAATAACATCTGCACATGGCTTACATACCATATATAATAAAATGGATAAAACCCACAGCCTTTTCAAGGCACTGCATTTCACAATGGTCTTAGCTCCATATGCACCACGACTTTGAAATTTATTCCAAGGAGGTGATTGTTGGAGATGGTCATAGTGGGCAGCAATAATGTATCTGGGATTTTTAAAGTGTCTTTCCATGAAGACAAACATTAACAAGCAGATTAATCCATAGCTTAATTGTAAGAGGCTACACAATTAGCATGCCTTCAGAGCTGTCTTTCCAAACACAGACTACTACAGAACAATTATTTTGGCCAGCCCATGGGAGGAACTGGAGGCTTCATCTCATTTGTGATGCTGGGATCAGCCTGTGGTGATCCTACAACCCTTGCTTAATTAATCTCATTTTGGCTTGAGACTTGCATCTCTGTTTGGCACAGCAAATAAAGCGGTGCTGTGAATATTCCTGGAAGCAAACATAGCAGTGTGACATGCACTCAGAAGGTTTTCATGCTGAATATTTATTCTTTTGACTCATTTCATAGTTAATATGTGCAGGCACTTGTGACGGGTTGCTACTTGCTGACTGATTGGCACAATTAATTTCCATGTTCCAGTTGAGCTACAATCATGAAATACAGTTTGCTCATTCATTATGGGCAATTGCATATGAAAGGGAAAAAAAATAATCTCTCAAACTGACCTTTCATCTGAAACTGTCAGTCCTCAGACTAAGCCTTTAAAATATTCAGGTGTCCTTCTACATATTAGTTGGGGAGCAATTTTGAGAAATGGAACAGTACCCTCAGCAGGGACTAAGAAGTAAATAGCACAATTCATACTGGTGAATTTGTTAATTTCAGGGAATTTCAGTCTGTGTTCTACTTCTGATTTTGTGCCACCCTCTGTAGAGCAGTATTAAAAAACATATCCAAGTTGCTACATCACTACACTAAGCAGGGCTGTTTTATTTTTGCTGTCTTTTAAAATAAGGCCTCTCTGTTTAACCAACCAGTGTTCTTTTGGGCCAGACAATGCAGTACAAGAATAAAAATCCTTTCCAATGTACTCCATTGTCATGTCCCTTTGACCAGACCCAGATGGCAGCCAAAGGAGACTGTATCTCCCAGGTGAGACTTTCCCTTTGAGGAAACTAGGAAAATACAAATGATGAGGGCCCCCTTGGACTGTCCCAACACTCCTTGATCAGATTAAGGTGAAACGGGCATTATGGTACTCAGGGTGTCTTTCTCTACAAACTAATTGCAATTTTGATTACCTAGCAGCTAAAGGTTATTTTAGAGCAATTATTAGGGAAATCACCCACAAGTATTTATGTATATATGACGATATAAAAGCACAAAATCAGATACTTCGATTATTATACATGTTCAGGCTATCCAATCAGAAAGGCTGTTATTTAGATCACAAAAACCTCACCTCATGGACGTTAGTGAGCTTACTTGGTAATTTTAGGAAAGAGAAAGTGAGAGAGCAGGAGAAGAAAAATTTAAGAGAGAGAGACAACAGAAAACCACTGGTCCTGGATCCAGTATTGGGCCAGCCAACGGGGGAGGACTAGTGGCAATGAAACTCCTGTAGCCCACACCACCACAGCTCCTTTTATTGGCCTGTTCCTCTGAAGCGTGGTTGAGACATACCGGGCTGAACAACAGGAACAGACCTCTGCCCACTCTGCTCCCCACTCCTTACCTCTATTGTAAGCAGGCCCCAGGCCACATGCAGAACCTTATCAGTGTCCCCTTCCTCTCCAGCAATCCCTTTGGAAATGCTAATGAGGATTTGTTCAGAGGTTTGCAAGGGTGGCTTGGGCCTGCTCCCTGCAGACCAGTTTCTTGGAATGCAGAAGGTCCGACTGGGGGGGCTACACTGATTCCCCCATCCTTACATCCATACAGTACTGCATGAAAGTTGCCTACCAACAGTTCACCAGGTGACAGAAACATCCTCCAAACTGTAACAGTTGCAGAAACAAAGTTCTAAACACTGCCCTAGTCACAGAAGCTGATTTTATATGCTGTATTTAACTCATAAATTTTGTATATATTGAGTTTATATTATTAAGTTTATATAATTAACTTAGTATATAGTGAGAAATTTTCTTCTGAAAACACTTGAAATAGTTAATTCTCTTATTTCGCACTTTTTTCTCCCTAATGACACAGACAATGTAATGATTATGTAAGCGGAAAATTATACCTGTCAATGAAACTTAATCAAAATCAAGCAAAACACAGGCCAGTGTCATTGTTTAAACAAAAATGTAGTCATAGTGTAGCAGAAATTAAATCTCTCCCATGCATCACAACACACAGGAATGATTAAGCCAGAGTTAAACAAGGCTTACTGTATCTCTCACAGTATAAATCATGTATTGTACTGAAGACCACTAGGACAAAAATAAAGTACTTAATAAGGTGTTAATGAGGTGCAGGCAGCTATTCAGGTTTAAAACAGAACAAATGTTTTCGGGGAATTTGTTCCTTCCTGTCTTGCTCTGTGGGACCTGTGTCCTGATATCAGGTGGGATAGAATTAATTTTTCATAAAAATAGCTGGTATAATACTGTGTTTTGGATTTAGGCTGAGAATAATATTTAATAACACGCTGATGTTTTGCTGTGGCTGAGCAGTACTTGCACCAAGTCAAGGACTTTCCAGTTTCTTGTACTGCCCTGCTAGCAAGGAGGCTGGGGGTGCACAAACTGGCCAAAGGGATATTCTGTAATATATCATGTCATGATGAATAATAAAAATACCTGTAGGAACAGTCTGTCTTACACAGTTTTGGATTCTGCACATACACTGATTAAAAATGTAAATTCTTAGATATAAAGTGATGTAATGAGCCACATTTCTGAATATTATTATGAAATATTTTCATTTGAACTGAGTAAAAAATATGAATGCAACCGCAAAATTTGCAGATAGCTTGATAGGGACTCCCTCCAAAAGATAAATAATTTTTCAAAATTCTTGCCAAGCTTGCTTTATAGCAAAAGAAACTCAAAAGGCCATAATCTTCTGGTGGTATAAACAATGTGCCTCTGTATTCTCTCAAAGCTACTTTTAATAACACAAGGCCATCTCCAGCTGTAGGGTTATTTGAAAATATTTATAATATCATAAGAAATTGTATCCCCTTCCTTTCCTTTTTTATGTGTGATTTAAAATTTTTTTAATGTGATTTTGGAATTTATTCCACTCATGTTCGGAATTTATGGGAAGACTTCTTCCAGAAATAAAAACCACTTTGCAATTCCACATTATTAGGATTGAAGTACAGGTGTTAAAAAAAAGAACACCACAAAAATCACCAATCAGTGGACCAACACCAAAATAAAGAAACATTAAAAAGCCCACCAAAAAAAAAAAAAAGATCCACAAACAGAAAACCCCCACAAACAAAAGCATTTTTTTTTTCTTCTTTTCATGAATTTACTGGAATCATTTCATTCTGGCGTTAAGAATAAATACAACCAGTTCAAACCTACTATAAGACTGAAACTGTAATGATTTAAACTCAGTGTGGAGGCCTATATGTTATATAACATGTATTTGAGCATTTATGTTGGGAAACTACAATTCCTTAGTACTATAACGGGTTTGGATTAAGCCACCTTTTATTTAAAGTGAAGATTTAACATTATTTTGACACATTTTGGGGATCGTGCTTACTGATTATAGATAGTTAAGAGGTTAGTCATTTGTTCTTAATTTCCTGTGCTATATAGGGCTACAGCAAGTAATAACTTTTAGGACAGTCCTTGCTTTCATTCTTCCAGACTACTGATATCATTAAAAAGAAAAACTGTTGTATTTACTTTTGTTTTCAAAGCCTGTGCTGTGTAGTACAGTGCTAATGTCAGGTATTGCTCAAACACACAAAACTGACATTGCAGAGACCAAGATAATCCTTTTTGCATACAGTATTCGCTTGGTAGGGTTTGGGGTTTTTTTATCATAGAAAATAGACTGCCTGGTAATATTTTAAGTTTTTCAATATTTCTTGACCCACAGAATCTTTTGTATCCTGAGAAGTGTATCGGGTTTTTTTTTTTTTTAATAATTTTGGGTTTGTTTTTTTACTGGGGAGAACTGAGTGTGTTGTTTCCCCCTTTCTCTGGTGTGTATGATAACCTTTGATAGGAACCAGGCAATAAAGGAAGTAAAGAGATAGAATATGCAATTACTAGAGCAAAACAGCAAGCAGCAGGTAACAAAGACAGCAACTAATTGATCTAGGGATGGAAAGCTTCCTTTTTCTCTTCATTAAACTTAGCAAGCACTGTAAGGTCTCTTTCAGCTCTCTAGTTGGAAAAATAATTTGAGGACTTATAAAAGGACATATTTTGATAACATGATATAAAATGAACTGGACAGTTATGTACTCTATCTGATAGTGCAGATCACTGCAGATGCCACTCAAAGAGCAAATTCCTGTCTTCCTCAAAGCTGTACTAAATGAAGCTGGGGAGAGTTTTATGTCTAAGGTTTCAGTGAGTTTGCTTGAGTAAACTTTAAAACCTGTTTAAATACTCTAACTGAACAAAAGAGGACAGAAATCAGACTGAAGGGGTCTTATTCTTTTGTTTTCAAGTGAAAGGAGTTAATTCTCTGCATAACTAAGAAAAAGGGGTTTTCCACAATCATAGCTACATTATGTAGCTGAACCTTTTTCCTATTTGATTTATACATCTGCAGCTCTGCAAAAATAAAAAACCCTACTATCTATGGCTAGGTCCAAGCCTGTCTCTTAATCTCCTATACTTAATTTTAAAAAAGAGTTTTTAAAAGGCAACTAGGAGAAGCACATCCAAATCCAATACCTGCAAGTTGTTACATCTCTGGGTTCTTTAATAAGCATTTTTTCTTACTCTTTCAAATTTGTAGCTCAGAATACAAGAAGAGGTGTTTTGGCCATCTTCCGTAAAAATTGGCTGTCTTCTGTGCATTTATTTGGATGAGACAGAGTATTTTCCTCTGAGATTTGACAGTGCTGCTTGTTAAGTTGATATTAATTGCATTTTGAATAGAATAAACATAACATTGAAATCTGAACTGTATATTATCCCAGGAGATGCATTTATCATTAAATTAAGAAGGAACACTGTCAGACATTAATTGTAAAAGGACTCTAGGAAATTCTGCAAATTGACTGATCAATAGCAATGACAGTTTTATATCAATGTACATCAAAGCTTTTTTCTTTGTTGTTTTCATTGTTCTAGTAACTTTAAAATAGCAGGTGAAAAAAGAATACAGAGTAGGTGATGAAGTTACATTGATATAACTGACATTAAAAAATGCATTTAATAGAAAACATGGGTCAAGCATTGAGGAATCATACAATGGTCTGGGTTGGAAAGGACCCTCAAGATCATAGTTCCAACCCCCCTGCCATGAACAGGGACATCTCACACTCTAAGATCAGGTTGCTCAAAGCCCCATCCAACCTCAGCATGAACAGTTCCAAGGAGGGGGCATCCACACATCTCCCTGGGAAACCTATTCCAGGGTCTCACAATGCTCACAGGAAAAAATTTCTTGATAATATCTAATCTAAATGTATCCTCTTTCAGCTTGAAGCCATTTTTCCTCATTCTATTCCTATGTGCTCTTGTAAAAATCCCTCCTCAGCTTTCCTGTAGGGCCCCTTCAGATGCTGGAAACCTGCTACGAAGTCCCTCTGGAGCCTTCTCTTCTGCAGGATGAACAACCCAAACTCTCTCAGTGTGTCTTCATAGGAGAGGTGCTCCAGCCCTCTGATCATCTTTGTGGCCCTCTTCTAGACTCACTCCAAAAGGTACATGTGCTTCTTGTGCTGGGGGCTCCAGAACTGTCCACAGTACTCCAGGTGAAGTCTCACAAGAGCAGAGTAGAGCGAGTAGAGTACGCTACCGCTGACCTACTGACTGTACTTCTTTTGATGCAGCCATGGATATGGCTGGCTTTCTGGGCTGCAAGCACACGTATTTGGGTCATGTTGAGCTTATCAACCAGTAGACACTCCCAAGTCCTTCTCAGAGCTGCTCTCAGTCCATTCTCCCCCAGCCTGTAATTGTTTGGGATTGTCTTGACCCAGGTGCAGGACCTCGCAGTTGCCCTTGCTAAACTTCATGAGGTTGGCATGGGCCCACCTCTCAAGCCAGTCAAGGTTCCTATGGATAGCCTCCCTTCCCTCCAGTGCATTGACTGCACCACACAACTTGGTGTCCTTAACAAACTTGTTGAGGGTACCTTTTATCCCACCTTCCATGTTGCTTACAGAGATGTTAAATAGCACTGGTCCCAGTGCCAGCCCCTGAGGAACACCACTTATCACTGATCTCCATTTGGACATTGAGCTGTTGACTGCAGCTCTCTGAGTGCAACCATCCAGGCAATTTCTTACCAATGGAATAGTCTGTCCATCAAGTCCTTTTGGCACTAATTTAGAGACACATATATTGGGTGGGGTAGTGTCACATGCTTCATACAAGTTCAGGTAAATGACAGGAGTTGCTCTTCCTTTAACCAACAATTCTGTAACTCTATCACAGAAGGCCTCCACATTTGTCAGGCACAATCTATCTTTAGTGAAGCTATGTTGGCTGTCACCAATCACCTCCTTATCTTCTACGTGCTTTAGCATTGTTTCCAGGAGTATCTGCTCCATGAATGGAATCTCAAACATCTTCTGAAAATACAAAATAATTATATCAATTAATCCATGATCACTAGCTCTTTCAAGGCAAACTAGTTGATTTTGTCTTATTACTGCCTATTTTCCTGATCAATATCCAGCTTACTATTTTGTAAACCCCTGAATCATTTCAGGAGTCCTTCTTCAAGAGCTGTATCTCTTCAGTTTTTTGTTCCTGTTGACAGAGTATTTTATTTCATCAACAGTTTATATGCCACAGTTGGCAACTCAACAACTTCATATTAGACTTGCTTCACTCTCCAACAAATTGCCTGATCCTGACAATTGTTAAAGTACAATTTATTAATTTGTACTAAAACATCTTCTATTGAGGCTTTTTTAAAAAAATAGTTTCTCTATCTCATCCTTTGTGAAGAATAGAACCTTCATGACCTTCTCCATAGTGAACACTGATGGAAGGATTCATTTATCTTTTTCTACGTTAGTTTCAACTTGCTTTAGTGCTGCTTTTGTATTTTGATAATCTGCTCACCCCACTGACTCTACAGTTTTCCTATTTCTGTGTTTGAAAACATTTTTATTAGTATCTTTTATGCCTTTTGCTACATTCATCTTGAAGTGTTACCTGGCTTGCTTTACTATAGTTTTACATTTAACTTGCTCGTTCTTTTTTAATTTTTATTTTTATGTTTTCATCTGGAAGTATATTAAACTATTTAGCCTTTTAACCTGTTGTTGGGCTTTTAAAATTAGTTTGGTTATTTTTTGTTGTTGACAAATTTTAATTCAAAGATGCCAGCCTGTCATCACCACCACTCTTCACCGTCACCTCAACAAAACGTGAAAGAAATGGAAGTTTGGAAAAACCTAAGAACCAAGAATCTATGAGAGATGTGCATGGGCTACCAAACCCATATCTTACTTTGGGTCATGGAGATGTACAGAATCAGAACTTTTATATTTTTGTCAAACTTTAAACAATAGATGGGCACTGAAAAAAGCTATTTCTGCATTGTACTTCCAGGTAGTTTTTAACGTGCATGACTTTTTCCTTTTGTTTGATCACCAGTACCTTAGTCCTTCTTGGTGCTATTTTCATCTTTATAGTCAGGCATTAAATTCTTGTCCAGATATGGAACTTTGTACCTATTCTTTTATATTATGAAATATGACATGGCTTCGTTCATCTAGTATGTGTCCGTGGTAGTTAATTTAAGTGCCATTCTAAACCCCAGCTCTTTTCAGTATATATTGTTAAGAATTTTGTCAAAGAGTTAGATAAAAACAGAAATTAGTCCATTTCCAATGGCTTTCTGGGGGACTTTAAAAAAAAAAAATGTTTTCCTAGTATTATTCTCTGGCTGTACAATTGTGATGTTCATTTTTAACTATATTCCCAATAGTCTGCCGATGGTATTACATAAAGTTTCTACAGTTATCTTTCTTCATAATGCAAGTGATCACTGTTAAAACTAAAGGCTTTAACAGTATAAAATGGCACTTATCAAAGCAGCTGAAAGTGAGAATGGTCTGGAGCAGGTATGTATTGTTGATACTTATTGTTGATGATTTTCTCCTACAGTTTTAATTATATAGCTAACTTAAATTGATTCTAAATTGATGCCATGAAAAACTGATTTCTCTTTCTTTTTTTCCCCTCCTCTTTTTTATTGTAAGATATAGCAGTTTTTTCTGGGAGGAAAATACCATCTCTGTTACCATTTATTCGTTTAGATTTATGACGTAAAGGAAAGTGCCTATTGTATACTCTAGACATCACTGTAAACATACTACTTAGGAAATAAAAATAAAATAAATTTTTTTAAAAATCAGCATTTTCTCCAAATCTACAGCCCAATGAATCAAAACCAGTGGAAATTATGCTGGTTTTCAGTAGTTCTTCCTAACAACGTAATTGTTTACAGTATCAGGGATGTAACTTTCATGTCTTATAGTAATCCTTTCTCAGGTGCTTCTCTTATTTTTGCTGTATTTCTCAATCAGAATAGAATTTCAATGTATCCTAAATACTTACTGGTTTTGAAAATTACCTTACTCTCAGTCACAGAAATTATTCATAAACTTGTAGGAATGAGTTGCAGAAAATGGTGTCTCAGTAAGTATAATTGGAATCTCGGGGACTAGAATCTTAAGGGCCAGAGAAAGAACAAAGGAATTACATTTAGAAAAAGACAGAATAACTAGGAACCTCAAAATAAATTTACTGAATAAATATAGTGAAGAGCATGCCATGGACAGATTTTAGTTTGTATGTATAGAGATACCTGGGAATTTTGCCTGTGATTGTACCACATATGAATTATTTACTCTTTCTTCTCTTGTGGAATAAAAATCATTTATAGTGTGACATTTTCTATATAAGTTCAACCAGAAGTTGTCACGTATACCTGCTTACAGTCCTGTACAAGAATAAATGAGCAATTAAAAATAATTTATATTGAAAAATCCTCTATGGGACTGAAAGAGAAACCTTTTACTGCTCGAGAACATGATCTGTTTCTGTAGCTAAAGGTAAAGCTCTGCAGAAGCACAATCTTCAGGCAATCTCTTACTTGTTCTGCAGTTCATTCCTTATCCAGCCCCAGTCTGCTGTTATTCTCCAACCAATATTCTTGGACTAAGATCAGCATTGATTTACATTTTTTGCACTTCCATCAGCTGTATGGGGACTGCTCAACCTAAAAAAAACAATACTGAATTTTAGCATTCGATGGAACTTTTCTTTTGGGCTGGAAATAACATGTCTCAGTTCTCCTATATCACATGTTAAAAACAAAATCAAATTGTTTGGGGATATTGTTAAGAACAAATAATTTTTTCCCCTCCATTCTAGCCTGAAGATGAGACACTAACCTTCTCTACCTCCTATGGATATTGATTCCCATCCTTCTGAAAAGTTTGTTTTCCTATCCAGAAAACCATTTGGTTGGGGTGGGGTGCTGGGAAAGGGGGTGGTGGGGTGTTGAGGATAATTAAATAATTTAAATAAAAAGCAGTAATCAGAAAAGCAATAAAAAAAATCTAGCTTCATTTTGCTTGGCCTTCATGTTATAAAGTAGGGACAATTTTCAGAACTGATACTAAATAGGGTTGTTCCCCTGAAAAAATAAAAATTGTAATTAGGACTGCCTAAACCAAGCATGACACATCCTGAACAAACATGGCAATTTAGCACAAAGCAAGTTTTAATCTAAAGCAAGTCTAGAAAACCTTTCTTTCAGTCACATCAAGTTCAATGCATAGTCATTGTTTTTCACAACCAAAACTGAAGAGTGGAAATTGCAATGAAGACCACAGGTCTAACTCATAGAAGGTACAGTGTGAATTGCAGTTAAAAAATCCTATTAAAAGACAGTTCTTACAGATACGCAGCTTTTAGCTGAACAAGTCTGTTGGATGACAAAACATCTGACAATAAAAATCATCAGCATTAAAATTTTT
The DNA here is from genome assembly GCA_038090715.1 of Florisuga fusca. Lineage (NCBI taxonomy): Eukaryota > Metazoa > Chordata > Aves > Apodiformes > Trochilidae > Florisuga > Florisuga fusca. The sequence continues at coordinate 12,851,803 of JAAWXA010000025.1, read as the reverse complement.
CGTTTGTGTAGCTCCTTTTTATGTCATTTTTCCTTTCCAAATTTATGCTTATATGAAATGTAACTAGTTCTGGGGTGGAAGGCAGAATGTAAATACATAAAGCACTTGGGTAAAGATAAAACTATACTGAACTTTTTTTTTTTTTTTTTTTTTTTTTTTTTTTTTTTTTTTTTTTTTTTTTTTTTTTTTTTTTTTTTTTTTTTTTTTTTTTTTTTTTTTTTTTTTTTTTTTTAAGGATGCAGACCACTGGGATTTACTTTTCCTTATCTCCATGTTGGAAGGAGGCTGGGTAAGCAATTATGACATGAAATCAGATTCTGTGAATCACACCTGAGTTTTGCATCATACTGTTTCATCAGTGTTGGTTTCCCTTAGATAACAGTGTATTTCTGAAACCCAAGAGTAAATTTAGAGATGTAAGTTAAGGGGGAAAAAACTATACAGTGAGGAAAAGTAAACAGTAACTATATAAACTCAATACATTTATTGAGCAGGTATATTTTATACTTGTTGCTTTATATGTGCTCATTTTATTGATGTATTACTAGCTTTCCCAGAACAATTAGAGAGTGCAGAATTTCACTTCATATTTCCTTTCTGAAATATAGTTTATACATGAAGAAAGAATTGGGTTTTTCTGCTTAAAGTAGCCATTTTTCCGAATGGTATTGGCTGTGGGTGGTAAGTAAACAGAAATATGGAATATTTCTTGCGGGAAGCATTGGAGTTTGCTGCTTCTTTGTCATGTACTTTTTTAACAGGTGGCGGTGCACATACACTTTATGATTCTTTAGGGGCATCTGCCTCTTTCCAAATCATAACTTGATTAATTTCAAGATTTCTGAAAATGTTATTGTCCTCTTAAGGCAAAGATAATCATGCCATGACTTGTACTTAGTGACAAATTTCTTTTGTTGATGGAAACTCTTAATGTGTGTACATTTTAGTGGTATATGATATGATTACTCATACAAGAAGGGAACAGTATGATCACAGCTATTCTCTAACATACTAAATAGAACTTCCATGTGTCGCAGAAACAGCTTTTTTTGGAGAAAAAAAGAGTTAAGCCATCCTGTCAGACATTATTAGCAGTGACAGAGACAGTTAATCCATTGCAATCACTGCTTACTTCTTCCAATGATAAATTTCTAATTGTAAAAAAGTGTGCACTCTGTTCCTAGCTTGAATTTGTATGGCTTTGTTGTCCATCTCACATGTATTTGTGGTGCCTGTGCGCACTGGAATGAAGAACTCATAACCAAAGTTTTGTTCCTGCAGAATCATAGAATCATAGAATAATTAGCCGGATTGGAAGGGACCTCAGAGATCATCAAGTCCAACCCTTGATCCACTACCGCTGCGGTTACCAGCCCATGGCACTGAGTGCCACATCCAGTCTCTTTTTAAATATCTCCAGGGACAGAGAATCCACCATCTCACCGGGCAGCCCATTCCAATGCCTGATCACCCTCTCCGTAAAGAAATTCTTTCTCATATCCAACCTAAACTTCCCCTGGCACAACTTAAGACTGTGTCCTCGTGTCTTGTTGAAAGTCATCTGGGAAAAGAGACCAACCCCCACCTCGCTACAGCCTCCTTTCAGGGAGTTGTAGAGAGTGATGAGGTCTCCCCTGAGTCTCCTCTTCTCCAGGCTGAACAGCCCCAGCTCTCTCAGCTTCTCCTCACAGGATCTGTGCTCGAGTCCCTTCACCAGCCTGGTTGCCCTCCTTTGGACCTGCTCCAGCACCTCAATCTCCTTCCTGAACTGAGGGGCCCAGAAAGATACAAACTGATTGCTTCACAACTTAACCTTCTATTTGGTAATCTAGATATCATGACCCCCTTCAGTTTTTGATTGCATGGCATATTTTTCAAGTCTTTCTGAATAGGTTATTATTCATTCCAGTGAGGCAAGTGTATCTTGCTACACAAACTAGAAAAAAACCTGAAAACTGCTTAAAAAATAAGTCTCATCTACCCCTCCATCAACTCTTTTGTAGTTTGTAGTTGTTAGACTAACATAAATTTTCTCTCTCTTTTTTTTTTCTTTTATTTTTTTCATTTTAATTTTTATTTTTATTATTGAGTGACTGATCTGTGGCCCATTTTGGTGTAACTTCAGCCAGTTGTATTATAACATGAGGATAAAATATATAGCACTTTCAAAGTACTTCCTCTCTGTTCTTGCAAAACCTAATATTAATCCTTGTAAAGGAGGGTCTTAGGTGTCTTTTCTTATTGGGGAAAAAAAGCAATGATGCTGCCCCATTTTTTGAATGAAAGACAATAATTTAAGGAAAGAGTTCCTGAATCCAGATACCAAATTATGAGACTTTAAATAAAGTTCAAGTTCCCTTGAACTCAAACAAACAGTGTCTTCCTTATTTTCTGTAGACTAGACATCTAAAGATGGTTAGGAAGATGCAAGGAGCTGCACACCTAAAGGTCTTCTGGCCCACTGAGCTGGTTTGTTTGTGTCACTCCTACCTGAGATTGCATGGGTGTCTAGCACAGGTTTCTAAATCTTCACTGAATGCAGGTTGCCTTGAAGTTATGTTTGCAAAGCTTCTGCTGGACTGCTGAGGTCAGCCATAAGACATCCCATTAAATCTGCACTGCCTGAGCATCTCAAATGAAAAGTGAAGTTGCAGTCCAAAGGTGAATTTTGAATTGCTGTGTTTACAAGATCCATTTCCTTTAAATAGTGCTCTGTGAGTGGACTAGATACATGTAAAAAGCTTTCAAATTCTTTTTATTTTTCACAGGGGTTATGCTTTTATTAATGGCTGGAGAGAAAAGTCTGACTGTAAAATACAAATTTTTGTCTAAGAAAATAGTCTTCTAGGACGACCTGTGGGAAAAAAACCTTTCTTCCACACATTTCTAAAAACTCCTTTTATCACTGTCATTTTGACAACATGCTATTTATCATAAACCTTATGAAGTCCTCAGTGGTTCATGTTAATGAAGAGACTCCAAGTACAGAAGAGACAACCAGTAACTTTACTACATTTAATCTGCTCTGCTATGAGGAGCAGATGAACAACTCTATTTTAAAATAACTTTCCCACATATTTTTCAGTGTGTAATGAGAAGTAAAATATTCAACTTATGTCTTTCTTTCAAAGTGACAGACCAAAATAAAGCAAACCTCTTAATGAAGACTTTTCAGCATATTATTTGCAAGATAAAAGTAAAAACCTAGGTTTTATTAGACTTTTGTTGACAAGTAAAAATTCTCATACAGAATAAGTGCTTCATTTTGTTAAGCACTTTCTCTAGAAAAATGCTTTTCTTAACTGTTTTCTTCCACTCTGTTCCGGAGAAAAAGTATTGTCAAAGTACAACAGCTGTCAAGAGAACTGAATCAGTAATTTTTTTGTAAACTCCATTAAAATATATGGTTTATTCTAGGAGGGAGGTTTTGTTGCTGGGATTTCAGTAGGTTTACTACTGGCAGTTGTACTCTTCCTTTTGCAGCATGGTGTAACTACTACTGACAGTATTAAATACACAACACATCTTGTACTGGCACTGAATTTAAAATCTGTGTAATTTCTAACTTCAAGACAGAGGTAGGTACCTCACAAAAAGCTCTTTCAAAGTGAGAGTGAATTCCAAAGAGGGCTCAATTACCCTACATATACTAGAGACACTAAGTTTTTTGTTGAAATATGATGTGGTACTGTAAATATCTGCTTTTCTACAAATGACTTCAGAATCTTCTAGCTATATATTTTTTCTCCTTCTGGGCTTAGTGCTTCCTTCTTGTAGATTACAGTCTGCTGTAAAAAATAAAAAAATAAAAAAAATAAAATAAAAAATCATAACAGAGCTTCTTAAATAGCAAATTATAACACACAAAGGGAGCTATTGATCTGCTCCAATCTTCAGAAAATAACAAGGGGAAATTTCAGAATAGATAAGATCTCTCTACTAACCAGCACTCAATGCCTGTTAATATTTGTATTCTGTTCAGAGTTATATTAAAACACTAGCAGACATCTAGGTTTTGTTAATTTGCAGTATTATTTTAATGCCTAGGTTTTTTCTCTAATAGAAAATCAGTACCATGCTGTATAAATTCTAGGTGTGTATGTCTACTCTCATAACAATCTTAACAAAAGCTAGATTGAAGGGTTGAAACTGGTCTCCATTATTCTCTTAAAATTATTGTATGAGAGGTTTAAGAAAGCTCAAATCTCAGGCCCCAGTCCTTATACTAATGTCACGTAGTTCTCAAATGAAAAAATTAAGATATATCATACACCATGTTGCTGAGAATAATCAGTGTAAGTCAGACACAACTTCTACTTTATTTATTATTATTATTTTTTACACTGTTAGCATCCCTGTTCCTAAAAGTTAATTCTCAGGAACTTTACAAAAGAAGAAATAAGAAAGGTGTATGTATGTAAAAAATTTATCTATTTGAGAATGCTATTAATCAAAATAGGAAAAAAGGTAAGAAATTGAGAGAGAAAGAGCATTGCAGGGGTGGTTTACACCATATGTTTTCTTCAGCAGGAGGTTTTGGCTAAGGGGAAATGAAAGAAAAATAGCTTGGCAAGGCTTACTGGGTACAAAACATATCAGTATATGTTGGTAAAAGACAGAATACAGTTCAGATAAGGGGAAAACAAGAGACTAGTTGCTTGTTGGAAGTCAACTGTGCTTACCTGACAGATCCTGGTGAAAAAAGGATGCCAGGTTTTGAGTTATTTCATACTGGTTTAGGTGGAAGTTTGCAGGGGACTGCAGATACCATGAAGAGAGAATTATGCTTAAATTTTATATTCTAGTAGAAAGAAATTAAGAACAGAGCAGGTTGAGGCATGTGTTGTAGTAGGCAAGTAGTCAGAAAAGTGATTGAGTGATTGAGATGGGGAGGAGAGGGTTGAAGAGGGTTTTCAGGCTCTGCTGTTTGACCTTGACAGCAGAGCAGTCTGAGTAACCCACGATATAGCTTTGGCTAATGGTATAATTTTAGAAAAAGTATACAACGTTTGTAAATTGTATAATTTTAGGAGACAGTCAGTGCTTTTCAGCTAGCTCACAAGTCACAGAACCCAAGATTTCTAGTTTGAAGTTGAAAAAATTTCAGAAAAAACAAGCTTGTGTTTAGCTGACCTAAACTTTACTATGCAAATAAATGTTTTAGGGACGATAGACATGAAGTAGGGAAAAAAAATAATAAAACAACATAAAAAGCGCCAAAAGCTGAAAATTACTGTATGGGAAGGGAAAGAAGGAAATTGCTGCAAGCAGCCAAATTGCAGAAGGAAAGATTCAAAAGGTACAGACAGCAATTGATGTTGGACCTTGCTTCAATTGTTTTGTATTGCTATTCTAGTAACTTCAGATTGTCATCCACTCTCTTCCTATGACACTTTCCTAAGCCTATGTGGCCAGTGTGAGGAGAAGTCCATACAAGACTTACTATGACTGCACAGTATAAAGCCTTCCATCTCCACAGCTCATCTAAAGGATGTTTTCAAGGGGCTTATCTCTAACCAGTTCTATATCACTCTTCCTCTGGTGAATTAGTATCTTCCTGAACTGCTTTGGGGGGGGGTATTTTACTAGATTCATACTGTTGGACCTCGTGTGCAATTTTTTTTTTCATGTCTCTTTACCTAGTGAAAGAAAGTGGCTAGGGCCTTATAGAAATTATTATACAACTATATAGATTTCCTTTTGTAATTTTGAGAGGAGGATGGAAATGATTGAGGAGGAGATATGAAATATAGTTAAATTACACCTGTGAAGCTTAATTTTAGGTTTTCAGCACCTGTTTTTCAGCCATCTCACTCCTGCTTTCTTTATGAAATACTCTTCTTCCCTTAAGTGGTTGACAAAAGCTGTAGGGCATGTTTCTATGGTTTGGTGCTCCCACTGCAGAAGACATCTTGAGAAGCTGCATAGGGTATTGGCAGAGTAAGTAACTAAGATGTCTGGACCACAAGACATGCAGAGAGAGGCCGGGGTGACTTGGTTCATTTAATCTGGAAAAGATAAAACTGTGGGGGTGAGAGAAATCACAACACACAGGAGGGTTACAGAGAAGACAGAGCTAGACTCCCACTGAGCATTAAAGGGCAGAGGCTGCAGTCCCAATCTGCAATAGGATGTAGGGGCATAAAAAGAGCCCACTTTGTTGTGACGTACCATTTTGGGTAGGCTGTCCAGACATTTTCTCAAGGTTTTGAAAACATCTCTAGGTGAGGTTCAGAGGAACCTGCTCTACCTGTGAGGTTACCTTTATTTGGAGAACGCTGCACTGGGTGGCATCTTGAATCCCCTCCAAAACTACATTTTATGTAATTCCAAGTATCTCACAGATGGTGTTGTTTCTTGTGCAATGGTAAAGATGGACTGATAAAAAAAGGAAGGACTAAGATTTGATATCCTTGTGGTTGAGCTTGTATATATGTAGAGAGAGAAATCTGAACAGAAGAGGAACTTTGCACTGTTAATTTGAGCTTGTTAAAAATTAAATTCTGTATATTTTTTTTAAAAAGTTGTCTTAAAAATCCATAGTTGCAAAGAAGTACAATTTCTTCTGGTTCTGTCCCACAGTGGAAAAGAGAAAAGTTTAATACTTCTTCCAGAAAATAAAATCAGCTTTTGTGATTTAAAAAATAAATTAAAACTTTAAGTTTTGATGAGAAAGATTCAGGATTTCGTGGGGGTAAAAGCAATCCTCCTCTTTCTGTTTTGTAATGAATTGTGATAATGATATGTGGGGGAGTTTGGAATAAGGGTGACACTGGACAGTTGAGAGGGAGAGATTGCAGATGCTCTTTGACCAAGAAAGATATTTGCAGAGGAGGTGTCTGGCATATTGCTGGTTAGACTGTCACTGATTGTTTTCACATAAATTACTTCATTTGTCAAGAGAAATCAGCACCTTATTATTCCTAAGGGTATAATACAGCAAAATTATGGTGTTTGACTATTAGGAAACAGATATTCTCAACAGACAATGTCATATACATGAAAAGTTGGTGAATGTGGTGGGTCTCAAAAGAGACCTGAGAAGATCTGAAAAACACGATAAACTTTGTTCATTCTATTTATACATCTTGCTCCAAAAATGGCTTAAACAATTTTAAAACTTTTAGAAATAATGTTTCATAACACCTGCAAAGTAGAAAAGTTGACAAGTTCATGCCCTCAATTGCATTTTCATTAGTATATGCATAAGCTTTCTTGGTCACACGTATGCATGTTATTACTGTGATGCATAAAATATAAAATTAATCAGATAATGTTAATAATTAGGAAATTTGGCATCTGGAGACTTCTGTTTGATCTCATGTTATTAAGGATGGTTGAAGAGAGATTTACTGAAGATATTTTATCCCTCACTGTCACAATTTAACACTGGCCCGGCAATTAAACTGAATAACAGATGCTCTCTATTTATCCCCCTCCCTCCCTGATAAAGGAAGGAGCCAGAATAAGGGAGAGAGACTTATGGGTTGAAAACTAAACTACACAGCTTTAATGGGGCAGTAATGATAAAAAGGAAGAAAAATTACTAAATATATACAAATATACAGGCGAATGATACCACGTTCTTCCCTCCTTCCCCCAGTAACTCTCACGTCACTACCGAGGCTGCAGGGCAGCCCTGGGAAAGTCCAGGCTGGACTCCTGGAGTCAGCAGCAGTCGGGAGCTGGAGGCAGGAACACACAGATTCAGGCTGGCACTGATAGGACCACAGGCAGACAGATGGAATCCTCCCAGGATGCCAAAGCAAACAGCAACAGGTAAAGAAGGGGAAGAAGGAAGTTGTTTGACCCTCGTGATCCCACAAATTTATACTGAATACGATGCATATGGGATGGAATACTCAGGTCAATTTTAGTCATTTATCTTGCCTGCTCCTCCTTAATGGAGGGTCGCAGGTATGACCTTTTTACTCCTTTTCTCTTTCTGGAGCCCAGATTGTTCCTCAGAACTGAGCAGTGGCCTTGGTGCACACCACTCTCTAGCAGTAATTATAAACATCGAGCATTATCAGTCCTAGAAGCAAACACTGACTGAAAAACTTGCTGTTAATTTCAGCAAGTACAGCTACTGTGAGAGGTTTAGCTGAAAGCAAAATTAAAAGACGGAAAACCAACTCCATCCTGGTCCAAGCCAGGACACTCATGCTAAAGATACAAAATATTTGGCAATATGTATTTTTGTGAATCTGTTTTGAGAAGATTTGCTTCATGGAAAAAAAACATAGAATCAGTTTGGCAGGAAAACACCTTTGAGATCATATAGTCCCACTATTAACTCTCTACCAGGTCTAGTGCTAAACCACATCCCTAAGCACGTCTACATGTCTTCTGAACACCTCAAGGGATGATAATTCAACCACTTCCCTGGGCAGCCTGTTCCCATGTTTGATAACATTGAAAATAACAGTGAAGAAGTTTCTTCTAATATCTAGTCTAGACCTCCCCTGCTGCAACCTGAGGCCACTTCTTCTTGTTTTTGTAAAAAACAAACCAAAACAAAAAAAAAACCCCAACAACTTTATTGTGTACTAGAAATGTCTCCTCTCGTGATCCCGGTGCCCAAGACATCCTCCAGCCATTACATCTTCCACAAGCTTACCAGCAGTGTCAGGAAATTGTTCACACACTCTAGGAACCTCTGGGAATGTTCACTCTTTGCTATACTGTATTTACAACAGCCATCTGGTATGTTGAAGTCCCTGACAAGGTCAAGGGCAAGTGATTGTGAGACTTCTCTCAGATACCTAGTGAATATTTTAGCTGTCTCTTCTCCCACCACAATGTCTGTCTTGTTTGCCTTTACCTCTGATAGCTGCCTATAAACATGCAACCCTATTGTGACTGTCATTGAGTTCCAGGCATTCACAGCACCCCACAGCACACAGGACCAGTCCACCACAAATCCTACCTTCCCAATCCCCTTCCAAAGAGCTTGTAGCCATTGATTGCAGCGCTCCAGTTGTGAGAGTCATCCCTCTTTTCTGTGAAGGTAACTGTATCATAGTTTCCCTGCTGCACAATGATTTCCAACTCCTGTTTCTTGCCCAGGCTGTGTGCATTAGTGTAGATGTGCTTCAGTTGGGCTGATGGTCCCACTACCTTTTTTTCAGGATGTCACAATTTAGGTCCAGTCGGTACCAACCAGGCCTCCACTGGCTCACCCCCCACCTTCACTGTGGGACAGGGAGGAGAAAATCCACCCAAAGGCTCATTAATCAAGACAAGGAGAGGGAAGTTTGCATTCCCCAGTTATGGTAACAAGCAAAAACCAGATTCAACTTGGGAAGGGAAAAAAAAAATCCTGGTTTAATCTACAAAGAGAAAGAAAAAACGACCAGATATTAATATCTTCCCCCACTCCCTCCCTTTTCCCCGGCCCTGAATTTCTCCACTGCTGCCTCCCCCCCAGGGCACAGGGGAGGGGCCAGGGGGGTTTAGGCTCAGTTCCCCACAGAGTGTTCCTGTCGCGCCTTCCTTCTCAGGGGGAGGAGTCCTCGGAGCTTTTCCCCCTCTGCGAGGCTCCGTCCCTTTCATGGGAGAGAGTCCTTCACCAGCCCCTCTGACATGAGTCCCTCCCAGGAAGTGCAGTCCCTCAGGAACTGCTCCAGCCTGTGCTGCTCACAGGGTCCACGGCTCCTTCAGGAGCAGTCACCTCCTCGGGCACGGGGTCCTCCATGGCTGCAGATCCACATCTGCCCCTCTCTGTGATCCTGCACAGGCTGCCACTTCATGTCTGCCCACCTGGGGCCCTTCAGGGGCTACAAATCCACATTTAGCCCACCGTGTTGTGCTTTTCCATGGGTTGCTGCCCATGGGGAACAGGGGTATGTTTTCCAGGGGAACAGCTGCCATCTCACCACAGGCTGCAGGAAAATCTCTGGGCACCTTCTCCTCCTTCTTCACTGACCTTGATGTCTTTGTTCTGGCACTGCTCTCTCACCTCCTCCTCACCTCTGCAGGTTCTTTTTTAATATTTTTGGAGTTTTGTTTTCCCTTTCTTGAATACGTTACTTGTAGACGTGCATTCAGCATCTCAAATCTTCAGGGTCAGGATTGGAACCAGGTGAGCTTCCAGCAGCTTCTCAAAGCAGCCACCCCTTGTGGCTCCCCTGCTTTCAAAACTCCACTGCACTAACTCCAGACACAGGGAGAAGTTCAAATTCTTATCTGACTCTTCTCAGGGAACCACTTTCATGGCTATGAACCCACCAATAACCCTTGCATCTTCCTTGCTGGAAAGATCTCCATTCCCTACCTCTGAAATGGCAGACCAAAAGACCTCGCTAACACAACATCCCTCAAACATTTATGTTCTGCCTGCAGGCTTATTTGTAGCGAGCCCAGTTTTGTGCTCCTGCCCCTTCAAGTCTAGTTTAAATCTTTTTCAATAAGTAGTGTCTGTGTGTTCTCCTCATGGTACATAGCTTGAATTTACTTATGGCAGTTCATAGGTGTCAGTGGTGGGAATCAGAGGAATTTCTAGGTTTCAAGTTACATGTTCTAGGTTATGTTACAAATGTCTTGATTATAACTCTCCTGCTTGCCCCATCAGCCTGGGTTTCAGAAGCAAACATTATTTATACCTGGTAAGAATGATTTTAGGGCATGTACAGATCATATATTCTGATGACAAATAGGAAGTGAATATGCTCTGAAGCCATCAGACTTCAACGGATCTACTCTAGCTTGTAAAAAGAGGTGGAAAGATCGGTTAATACCATTTAAGGTTAATATTACCTAGTTCTCTGTGTATTTGTAAGCAAAAATAAGGCTTTTGCTATGTGTTCCAATGTGACAACACACCATTGTTTGGAATATTTGGTGCCAGCACATACCATGAAAATCTTCTATGTTCATGGTAGCCTGCTTTCTTTAGCCGATTTATTAAAAAAAAAAAAAAAAAAAAAAAGTACAAGATCAATTTGAAACTTTTTTTTTTTTCCCTGGTTGATATATTCGGATTTCTAATGCTGGTTGATGTCCCCTTACTTTCTCTGTTCATATGAAATATTCTGCCTTTCTACTACAGAGTTATTTGTTTTAAGAACTTCCTTTGACATCAACCGGTTGCCTTAAGCAACCATAAAGTACTTGAGCATCTATGAAACAATTCCAGCAACTGAGTCACTGCACATAAGGTGGTTTTTTTCATTTATAAATCCATTTTTCAAAAGTGATTACATTACTTAGACTAAGCCATTAGTGCTAATCCTCTTCAAAGCATTTTGGAATAAGGTTTTGCCTCCCGTCTTTTGTAAATTTTATTACTTTATACACTTGATAAGAAGTTTGAGCTTAAGTGAGAGATAAAATAGTTGATTTGAATTTATTGGAGCATGCATAAATGCATGCCACATAGTAGATACTGAATTGTTCTAGAGTTTTGTTTATGTTTTACTTTTGTAAGTAATGTTTAGATGTTTCTGCAAGCTTCCTTGTCTGTGGAGTCTCCAAATCTAGAGAATCAAAGAATATATTCTAATTTTTCCCTTTAGGAAAAATGTTCCATGTACAAGTACAGGGGGTGACAATAAACCCTAAAAAAAACAGATAAATTTTTGACAATATGACAATCAAGATTTGATGACTAAACTGCTCCCAAATACCATGGTATTTAAAGAAAAAGCAAAAGGGCTTTTTTCTCCACTTTTTTTTTTTTTTTTTTTTTTTTTTTTTTTGAACAAAAAGGTAAGTAGTAAAGCTGAATGGACTATTGCATGTCAAAGTAACAGCAAACAACTCACAGGAGCCTGTTCCAGTATTAGATCTAATATTAGTTCTGTTTGGTCTGTTTATTTTTGTGTGCCTCAAGCTATGAATTTTTATCCCAGTGCAAACACAGTTCGTTTTGGAAGTATTTATTGAAAAATCCTTTTTGTTTTATCTTCTGCTCTAGCAAGCCATCTATAAAACAAATGAAAACGTAGTAAGCTAGCTAGCTAAGGTATTAATGTTTTATACTATAAGATCAGCTGTTTTTTGCTTCCACGATTTCTTTCTTTAATCTCTCTGTTCCTTGGATGCAAGGATGTAAAGAAGTTAATACACCTTAAGACTTATGGTGAAAGAAGGAGTAAATTAGCAAAGGAAAGAATGACAGTTTCTTCCATAATTTATTTTGCTTCAAAAATTTTTTCTGCTCCCCTCTCTGTCTTCAAAATAATGACAGTCAGGATTTTCTAATTAGATAAAAAACAAAAAACCAAAAACAAACAAACTTCATTTGTGTGCTTCTAGTAAAGGGCATAGGAAATTGTTACATGTACTTTATACGACAGTAACTTTAAGCATTTATTTAGTATTTGTGCATACGTCAACATACTGTGAGGACTGCTTTTCCACCTGTGTTCATTATTAAGTAACTGCTTAGGTGGGGCTAATTCACACAAACAAATGTCCTGCTGAAAGGTCTTTTTGTTTTTTTCAAAGGAGACATAGTTATATTTGACCTTGTTTATTAGAATTATTAATATAAGCATCAGTTTCTGACTACAGGTGAGGACAAGCATGAAAAGGTTTGTGAACTCAACACCAGAATCCTTGTATATTGCCAGGGAATATTTTTTACTTGTTTTACTGTAATTTACAGCTGTATTTCTTCAGGTGGTCTATTTGTCACTTTAGTTATACTTTTTAAAATAACTATAATTTTTTTTCTTTCTCTTTCCTTTTCTCCTACATTAGGTGCTCAATTTCTCTCATAAATCCCTTCCTTCATGAATCCTGTCAAATCTGAACACCTTAACAAAAGTGGCTGATAGGTCCCTTCTCACCCTGTGTCCCATTTAAACAAAACCTATTTCTCCTAGTTCAGAATGCCTCTTATCTTTGATCCTAAAAACAGGCCACATTATATAAAATTAAAGCAGTCATTCTGCAGTCTCATCCCTGGAAACTTCTGAGCCTTCCTTTCCAAACCCAGCCAAATTTGAGAGAGTGGAGCTGCCTCAAAAAAAGGTAAATCCCCAGAGGTTGTGTGAAAATTCAACACAGGGAAAGATACAGGTTAGTATCATCCTGGAAAAGCCAAGTTTTTACTTTGTTCTTGCCCCTTCCAGCTTGATGGTGAAATAATGTCTATCTTTTTCATCTGATTGTTGCCAATTAACATAAGCAAACTCTGCCTCAGATGATTCTCAGTCCCTGATGTGACAGCATGCCCTCTTGGTGAGGGTTTGGTGACAGATTTATCCTGTCAGGTTGGAAGGAATCTCAAGGATCATTTTCCAGCGCTTCTAATATTATATTTCATATGAGATGTCTTAGCGTCCTGTCAAGCTGAGACTCCAAACTGTCCAAAGTGGGGGAAGCCACCACTTCCCCTGGGAGACCATTCCAATGTCTGACTGTCGTCATAGTGAACAATTCACCTCTTGTGTCCAACAGGAATCTCCCCACAAGCAGCTTGTACCCATTACCCCTTGTCTTATCCATGTGACTCCTTGTAAACAGGGAGCCTCTTCTTTTAGCCCCCCTCTAAGTACTGGAACTGTGTCCCCTAAGCCTTCTCTTGTCAAGGCTGAACAAACCCAGTTTTCCCAGCTTCTCCTCACATGGCAGGTGCTCCAGTCCGATCATCCTCGTGGCTCTTTTCTGGACCCTCTCCAGCCTGTCCACATCCTTTTGGTAGCATGGGGACCAAAACTGAATGCAGTACTTCAGGTGCGGTCTGGCAAATGTCCAGTAGAATGGGATGATAATCTTTCAGCATCAAAAGCCATGTTTTATTAGAATGTGAACTTGAAAACTTGTCTATTAAAATAAAGACTGAAGTGACCAGTCAAAATATCAAATGAAATGTTATAAATCTTTTCTTGTTTTATTTTATACACAGGTGGTCTTTTTCCCATTGTGTCAGAGGAGAACAGATTCTTGCTTCAAGACTTACTTTCAACCAGTTCCATGACTTCTTCTCACATAAATTCTTTTAATGCAGTCATTCATTGTAGGGGAACTTAAAGACAAACAGAAAAAACATTTAGTGCCTATCATATCAGCTGGGAAGGCAGATGGAACAATGAAGGAAAAGAAGACTACAGAAGAAGTTAGAGGGGTAGTGGTATGCATTTAGTGGGAACTGGGTTTGTTAATGCCTTTAGTAACAGAAGAATTTGTGGTAAACTAAGGAAATCTGGATGAGGCAATATGGTCTTTAATTAAGAAGTTTTAGTAAATAGATTAAAATTGAAGGAAATATGGATCAGAGGGAAATAGTTCACAGGCTGTACCTGTTGATGTTAAATTTGCTTTTTGAAACTGTAGATAGGAAGTAGAGTGAACCATAGAAAATGGTAATTGGATATTCTTCTATTAATAAAAGCACCAAATGTAAATAGAAAGGTAAATAAGAAAAAAAAATATCTGTTCTGAGACTTTCTTTCCCTAAATACTGAACTCTAAAAGCATCTCTCATCCTTCTTACTTGCAAAGAGTAGCTTACCATTAAAAGAAAATAACATCTTGTCTGCATTAACCAAAGCTGTCTCAGTGTAGAGCTGCTGTAACACAATTAGCAGTGTACATCTGCCTTTGTATCACAGTAAAGAATCCTAGAGAAAAAGGTAAATGTGATATTTTTGTTGCTTTCTCATAGCAAGATTATTAGTAAATAAAACTTGAAGAGTTCAATTGCTTTTTGGCATGAGAGTCTTGTTGAAGTTAAACATTGCAGTGAGCTGCTGTGTGCTTCTCAGCTGACAGGTACACACTTGTTGCAGTGACTGGTGCTGCTAACGTGTTGCTGAAACAAGAGAAACAGCTTTGAAAGTGCATAAGCAGAACAACCCAAAACCTGGGGGCACTATATGAACTTCCTCTCAAGAAACTGAAGAAAAAACTTTTCTTGTGCCCTGTGAAAACTCAGACTCAGTTGAACCAGTTTTAAGTAGAACAAGAAAGGAAGTAAAAAGATGTGCAATTTGATTAGTTCAGTGTTTGAAGCATCATTTCCCCTACCCCCTGCCCCAATTAAAAACAATAAAACAAAAAACCAAAACAAAAACAAACAAAAACCCCTCAAACAAACAAACGAAACAAAAAATCCAAACTAAAGAAAAGAAAAAACCAACCCAAAAAACCCCAACAAAACCAAAAAGATCAAAAATCCCCCATCCCCACAAGCTGGATTCCCGATACTTCTAATTGAAGATTTTGAGCTTTTTGGGTACTAAAAAGTAATCAAAGAGCTATGGATAACTAATTTCCTGAGAAAACAGTCTAGTCTGTAATTTGTGCCACTGTCTCTACTTCTCTAGGCATTTAGTTGATAGCCTGTTCTGGGAATTCTGAGGTAATTCCCAATCTCTACCTCTTAGCGCTTTCAAAGTATCCAGTAAGAGTGGATTTTATGCCTTATTTTGAATACACTTTCATGCTGACATTTTATAATAGGTAACGGCCTATTGTATCCCAGCTGTGCAGATACATGTATGGTGGCATGTAGGATTTTCTTACTGGCTACAGGTATGGACAAAAACCAAAGTAAAAAAGCACATCCGTGTTAGAGTAGCACATTAAGTGAAAAGAGTTGCTCCAAGGCTGAGATAATCCCCACAGCATTCCAGTGCAGAATAGAAAAAGCAATAGGGCCTTGCATCCTGTCGTGTGAACAGCATTCTTATGATATATTCTGTTCTTCAATACTTCAATTTTTATTCTCCCCTTTCTACATAAATAATTTATTGCTTTCTAGCAGGTTGATGTGTGATGTTGCATAACTTGCTTAGATTTTCCAGGGGACAAATAAAATACATTTCCTTCTTCTATTTTATGGATAAGTACTAATTTATGTTTTTAACATGATCTGAGTGACATGTAGGGAATGATGTGTGATCTCCATCTAGTGCAAAATGACCCATAAGAAGTGCCCCAAAACAAGCATCCCATTTGCATTTGCAAGATTCTGCTCCTGCTGCAGTGAAGGCAGCATTCAGTGGATTTGTAGCAGGTTCTGTGCCTAGCTAGTTAGGTGAGTTCTTTATGAAGATGTGCAGAGTTAAGTGCTCATTTACACTTGAAACATTGGTCACAAGCTTCAGAATGTGATTCAACACAGTCGGTTTAAGTAACTTGGCTTCTGAGTTTAAAAATTCCTTGTAAAAAATCTTTTTAGTGACTCAGGACTACTTGCCTCCTGACAAAACAGAAAGTTTTCAGCCAACAAGCCAGCATGGCTTAAAAAAACCATGTTGTATCAAATTAATAGTGCAATGCTATGTGTATAGATAATGCTAGGAAAGTGTATCAAAATCAGACTTTAGCATTGTTTAAGTTTACTCTTCCAATTTAGTGACTGAACTCAAGAGCACCCTGTTGTTTATGCTATTTTGCCTTACTGAGTGTCTGTGCAAGTGTTTTGGTTTAAGCCTTTCCTACACTTTCATTTTTCACCTGCATTTTTCATCAATTTTTTGCAAAACTTCACACTGCGAGTTTAATTGATGTACAGCTAAACACCATCTGCACAGAGCTTGCTGTAGATGTGAATTCACAGCTTCTTTACAAATGCTGTGCATACTTACTGTGCTGGTTTCCAAACTGACAGGCTACTGAAGGGGAAGGATAAGGAATTATTTGCACTAGTTCACAAGTTTTTCTGAGTAAACTTATTCAGTAGAAAACTGAACNACTAATTTCCTGAGAAAACAGTCTAGTCTGTAATTTGTGCCACTGTCTCTACTTCTCTAGGCATTTAGTTGATAGCCTGTTCTGGGAATTCTGAGGTAATTCCTAATCTCTACCTCTTAGCGCTTTCAAAGTATCCAGTAAGAGTGGATTTTATGCCTTATTTTGAATACACTTTCATGCTGACATTTTATAATAGGTAACGGCCTATTGTATCCCAGCTGTGCAGATACATGTATGGTGGCATGTAGGATTTTCTTACTGGCTACAGGTATGGACAAAAACCAAAGTAAAAAAGCACATCCGTGTTAGAGTAGCACATTAAGTGAAAAGAGTTGCTCCAAGGCTGAGATAATCCCCACAGCATTCCAGTGCAGAATAGAAAAAGCAATAGGGCCTTGCATCCTGTCGTGTGAACAGCATTCTTATGATATATTCTGTTCTTCAATACTTCAATTTTTATTCTCCCCTTTCTACATAAATAATTTATTGCTTTCTAGCAGGTTGATGTGTGATGTTGCATAACTTGCTTAGATTTTCCAGGGGACAAATAAAATACATTTCCTTCTTCTATTTTATGGATAAGTACTAATTTATGTTTTTAACATGATCTGAGTGACATGTAGGGAATGATGTGTGATCTCCATCTAGTGCAAAATGACCCATAAGAAGTGCCCCAAAACAAGCATCCCATTTGCATTTGCAAGATTCTGCTCCTGCTGCAGTGAAGGCAGCATTCAGTGGATTTGTAGCAGGTTCTGTGCCTAAGAGTTAACCTAAGATACCTAACCAGGAAGCTTGGGAGCCTTGCTGTGAGTAACAATCAGTGATGTCTCTAGTTCACCCATAACAACTGTCCTGGAGATGCTGCTTTTTTAATACTGTAAGATCTAATTTAGCTACTTAGGTGAGTTCTTTATGAAGATGTGCAGAGTTAAGTGCTCATTTACACTTGAAATATTGGTTACAAGCTTCAGAATGTGATTCAACACAGTCGGTTTAAGTAACTTGGCTTCTGAGTTTAAAAATTCCTTGTAAAAAATCTTTTTAGTGACTCAGGACTACCTGCCTCCTGACAAAACAGAAAGTTTTCAGCCAACAGGCCAGCATGGCTTAAAAAAACCATGTTGTATCAAATTAATAGTGCAATGCTATGTGTATAGATAATGCTAGGAAAGCTTTGGGAGGGCTTCAGTTCCTTTATGTGATGAAGAAGAGAAGAAAACATAACATGAGCTCTGCAGTGAACAGCTACAGTTAGTTCCATAAATAGTGGTTGTCTGTCTAGTATCAAAATCAGACTTTACCATTGTTTAAGTTTACTCTTCCAATTTAGTGACTGAACTCAAGAGCACCCTGTTGTTTATGCTATTTTGCCTTACTGAGTGTCTGTGCAAGTGTTTTGGTTTAAGCCTTTCCTACACTTTCATTTTTCACCTGCATTTTTCATCAATTTTTTGCAAAACTTCACACTGCGAGTTTAATTGATGTACAGCTAAACACCATCTGCACAGAGCTTGCTGTAGATGTGAATTCACAGCTTCTTTACAAATGCTGTGCATACTTACTGTGCTGGTTTCCAAACTGACAGGCTACTGAAGGGGAAGGATAAGGAATTATTTGCACTAGTTCACAAGTTTTTCTGAGTAAACTTATTCAGTAGAAAACTGAACCTGGTTTTCAAAACACTCTCTACATATAGCAAACTCACAAACTCAAACAATTCAATAGGACTTGAGAATATATCTGGATGAGTATTTTCCATTGACACATGAGTTCAAGTCATTAAATTTGCTGAGTGGAAGTTTTCCCAGTATTTTTTCTGCCTACAAGAGTCTGGGTCTTAGAAGCACCAGATTGGGTTTTACTTGGGGGATGGAGGCAATACAAAACAGAATGCTTTAAACATGTTAAAAAAAAACAAACAAGCAAAATAAAATAAAACCAAAACCAAAAAATTAAAGACAATAATGAAATAGATAAATAATTTTATTAACTCATACAGAGCTGACAAATTAATAAGTGTTACTAAGTTCTGAAAGAGATGGTTTTTTCTATCTTTTTTAAAAAAATATCTCTAAAAGCAAATTTAAAACAAAAAAATTCCAGCAGTCTCTTAGGGTGTCAAAAATTATTCCCCTCAGTCATAAGCACACTTGTCGTTTCTGGTTTGAATCACAGTTGCAAGAACTTCACACCTTGCTAGTGCTTTAGAATATAAAACTGCATACAGATGAGTGACCTGTAACTCTGAGAAGATATGAAAAAAACACTTTGGAGTTTAGAGTCCTTAACATGTTCTTCATTTTGGACATTATTTTCTTTACAAAGGGAAACACTATCTGCAATACCTGTGAGAAAGGTAAATGTCAGAGATCTTCCACCAGTTTAATGTGGGATGGAGGACAGTTACAAAAGAGAAGAGATTTGAGAGAAAGGGTTGCTTTTGCATGCAGAGGAATGATTTACTGATTCCTGGAAAGGTATGTTAGCTCCCCCAAAAAACACAAACAAAAAACCCCCCCCACAAAACAAAACACTAAAAATTCCCCAAAGCAAACAAACAAAAAACAACAATTGAAAAAGAGAAGGTACTTGCAGTATACACTCATTAATTTAACAAGGGGTGTGACTGTGATCTTTCTCAGCAGTTCGAAATGGAGCTGGGGGAAAGTTCAGGAGCTGTGGATATCTGTCAGAAGTCCTGTTGTGAGTTTAAGTTTGTTATGATAAACAAAATATTTCTGGAGACTGAAAAAGATGTAGTTGTCTGCATTTATACGAATAAATTCTCATTGTGTCCATAGTCACAGACATAACCCTACCTCTGAAAAAACAAACAAACAAACAAAAAGTGAGTTTCCAATGTTTAGTTTTTCATGCCATGACATACAACTATAAGAGAGCTACTATACTGTTCACCTCTGCTGTTAGTGCCCTTGGTCGCTGTGAGCAATTTATGTAATCTCAGTCTCCAGTATTTCCTCTGCTTATTCTTTGTGCTCTACAGTGTCCTTGGTGGGGACAATCATCTTTGTATTAGAAAGCAGAAAGGGACCTTTCCAAAGCCTTGGGTAGGCTGGAAGAATGTTTTCATGTTGCAGAAGTTATATTTGGGTTATTTTATTATATAATAATTGTCCTCAAAAACTGATTCAAGGAGAGCATACACATAAATCTTCTTTATTGACTTGTGCGTACTGAAACTTATTCGAGTGTGGTTTGCTTGCATGCTTTGTTTTTCCCTGTGAAACTTAAAATTCTGCAATTCGCAGACAGAAGTAGCTATGAAGCATTAAGCATGGAAGTTAAAAACCTTTTATAATACAGTGGAAGTGTTCCCTGTGTCTAACTGACTCAATCCTTGGTTCTATTGTTGTTTGTCAGGCTTTTTAACTTTTTCTAACAGAAGAGAACTTTTACATCTTTTCCCTTTAAGTTTACATAGATTTTGTACATGCATTGCAGATGGAAAGTTCTGTGGGTAAGAAATAAACAGTCTGCATGTCCTTGGAATGTCTAAGGAAAATCAGACTGAGTATCATGTGTTAATTTTGATGTTCCAAGCTTGGAAAGCCTACATTCATGCAAGCAAATTGTGCATTTGTAAAGCAAAACATCTATGTCTGATGTTATATTGATTTCTTATTATGCATTTGTAAATACTGGGAGTTTTGAAAAAATGTATTTTGCAAACACAAAGTAGTTCTCAGAATGAAAAAATGTGGCTTTAGATAATAGTATAGGATGAAGTTTATGTGAGACTTAGAAGAGATGTGAAGCTGCAGCTTCTGTAAGCAAACGTTGCTGATAATAAACAAGCAGAATATGAATGATCTATTTGCCTTACAAGAGGGACTATTGTGGGTCGGTGGTGTGCTTTGCAAAATCATGAACCCTACATCTGCAACAGATCAGAGGCTGGGCACAGTGACAGGCAATGAGCTGTGGAACCACTGATGTTAACTGTCAAGTGCTTAGCAGGTAACAGAGGAGCAGAGAGAGCACTTTAATCTTTGTGCACAGAAAAACTACATATATTTATAAAATAAAAATTCATAAACCACTTTTATATGATTGATCAAATTGCAGAGTTTACAATTCAGTTTCAAACTAGGAAAATATTTTTGTTGGACAGACACCTGTCTATGCTGGTATAGTTCTGAGGTTTCTGTTTAACAGAGAGCCTTATAGAAAGCAAATTCTATTTGTCACTAAGACCTGTCTTGGTTTAATCCCAGCTGGCAACTAAGCCCCACACAGCCCCTCACTTGGTCCTCCCTGGTGGGATGACCAAGAAAATCAGATGAGTAAAAGTAAGAAAACTCATAGGTTGTGATACAGACGTTCAGTAGGTAAAGCAAAAGCTGTGCATGCAAGCGAAACAAAAAAGGAATTTATTCACCCCTTCCCATCTTTAGGCACTTGTGGTATTCAGTCATCTCCAGCAAAGCAGGGCTGTATCACACGTATTGCTCACTTGGGAAGACAAACAGCATCACTTGAAACATCCCCCCATTCTTTCCCCCAGCTTTTATTGCTGGGCATGATGTCAGATGGTATGGAATATGCCTCTGGTTAGCTGGGGTCAGTTGTTGCTTGGTTAGTTAGTTAGACAACTTAGTTAGTTGTCACCCCCCACCCCCCTCCAAGTTCTTGAGCATTGCCAGTTGACTCACTCACTCCCTATCACACCCACAGGCTGATGTGAGAAACAGAAAAGCCCCTGGCTCTGTGTAAGCACTGCCTATCAAGCATGAAAACATCCCTGAATTATTACCACTGCTTTCTGCACAACTCTAAACCACAGTCCCACACTCACTGCTAAGAAGAAAATTAACCCAGCCAAAACCAGAACAAGACCACAGAAGTTTTTTTGTTGAGAATTTAAACAGAGCTTGTAATGTGAAGTAAAAAGCATTCTAAATCACTTTTTCCTGCAAAGAGATTTGATAATATTCTGGAAATGTTTGATTGCATTTAGTAAGTGACTCACCAGATTTAATGATATAAAAAGAAAAAGAGATACGATGCAAGGATGAGATAGGATATACATGCCACAGTACTGAAATTTGATCTTACTAAAATGCTTGAGATTCAAGGCGCCCTGGAGCCGTTTGCAGCATTCAGCTTTGTTACCTAATTTCCCTTGTGTTGTCTGAGTAAGAGTTAAAAGGCATTCACTGGACTTTGAAGAGAGTATGACATATTCTCTGATCTTTACTTTTCATACTAACATATGAAAACCAAACTAACATACCAAAACCAAACAAAAAACTCCAACAAAGCAAAAAAAGAACAGAGCAAATGAAAGGATTTAAAAAAATGAAATATGTCAGATCAGATTTACTTGGTATGACTTTTTCTTCAGTG
Source organism: Florisuga fusca (assembly GCA_038090715.1). Lineage (NCBI taxonomy): Eukaryota > Metazoa > Chordata > Aves > Apodiformes > Trochilidae > Florisuga > Florisuga fusca. The sequence continues at coordinate 12,829,786 of JAAWXA010000025.1, read as the reverse complement.
AAATTTTGTGATGTCATTTAAAGAATGACAAAATGTGTATATGTGGAATCCTGTCTCAATACCACTTAAAAATAGTGGTGTAAATAGGAAAAATTAACATGAAAAACTAGTACAATGTCTTGATGACTAATTTTAGTAATATAATGGAAATATTTGTTCTTGCATATGAGAAGAGGGGTACAGGCTGACATCATCTGTATTTTAAGAAGAGTAGTGGCTGGGGTAATGTATGAAACTTTGAAGCATAAATGAAGAGCCAGGGATAAACAGGAGGAAATGTTAGAAAAGTTTTTCATGAAGAGGCTTATGGGAAGGAAGAATGAGGATGAAAAGGGAAGAGAATACAAAACTTTCTATCCACATCTCATCTCACATTATATATCAATACCTTGCAAATAAAATAGCAAAGTCAGCTTTGAAGAGAGGTGATTTAAGTTATGTTAATGGAACCAAATATATTTATATTTGTGATCAAACGAATCAGCCAATCAAATGCTAGTACTCCTAACTATTCGGTTTTTTAATATCCTTTATGTTGGCTTTGTCTCTGTGAAATGCATTTCCTCTTCCAGATAGTATAGGACTCTTGGAAACCAGGCCAAAACAATTGATAAATGTCTTTCTGTATGGAGATTGCTTATTCTGTATGCTGAAATGAGAGGGAACTTTTTTCTTTTGTTAGAAAATATTTTTCTTGTTGTAAAGGATTTGCTGTTCCATTATAATGAAAGACGTAAAAAGCAGAGAGGAAAGACTGGAAACAGAGATGAAAGGGACAAAGAAGTATTTTTCATCAGACAAGAAACATTTATTAGAAGAAGAGTACCAAAAATAAAAAAAGATTTTAAAAAAAATTTTGTTCAGTACTTCAGCTGTGCACCCAGCATTATTATCAATACACAGAGGAATCTTTTATTTACGTTGATTCTCAGAACTGGAAGTTCTTAAGAAAATGAGTTGATACCAGAAAAAAAAAAGACCAGCACTACAGGAAAAAAAACCTTATTTTCTTAAACTCAGATGGAGTTCAAAGCACGTCTATCTTTTGGCTTTTGGCAGAGTGAAAACATAATTGGATTCAGCTTTTCAGTTCAAGAGAATCTCAAAAGAAGTCTTTTATTCACATGTGATTCAAAGTGCATTTATCTTTTAGCCACACACAAGCTGCTCAGTCCAGCTTTTTGGACTAAATGACCTTTTTCAAGGAATTAGAAATATTGAAGGACAGAAACAGCATTCAAAATAACTCTTGTTGGAAAGTGGATGTGTATGTCTGGGTCAAAATCAATCCATTTTCATCCAGATTCCCCATATCTGAGGACAGCCATGGCTGCATTCTGAGGGATATATGAATAAATGTTTTTTCTCAAAAAATGAGAGAAGGTTTTTTTCCTGCTGAGAACCACTAAGATTGTAAATAAAAAATGCAGATAATAAAGCACTCAAATAATGCAGGGAAGTGTGTAGAGAGAAATAAACCAAAAAAGTTTATATTTAAAATTAAGATTTTTTTGAAAAATCAGTCTACTTCCTGGTGGGCTTGGTTCATCAGACACAGAGAATGGTTATTACAGGCATGATCTGCAGATGCTGAGTAACCCATGAAACTTTACAACTGGTTTAATAAAACAGAACATTATTCAAAATTTACATGATTCTAAGAAAAATTCTACCCAAGCAAATTCTAGTTTATTAAGTAATGCAGTTTTTCTTTATGCCTTTGTGCTCCGCTTATTTGGAGCATTACAATGAAATGAATGCTTTATGTTATATGAACTCCTCTTTCTCAGACTTTAGGAGCAAAAAAATGGTCAAGAGCAACTTGGCACAGTAGAGTTTTAAGGATAAAATAGCTGCAGCCACTAAATAGCTCCTCTAGTATCTCTTGCTCATCTGGTAGGAAGTAATTATTTGTTTCAAATTTCAAACATTGCTTTTAGCAGGGACCATAACATGTATCTCTCACTTACTTAGGATGGAGGTATCTTAACTACATAAGATACCTGAAACAGCAATAATTTCTGTTTCTTTAATCTCCAGCCTGATAGATCTTCACTCCTACCTGGAGGAATAGGAATGCCCCTGGTTAAATTGAAGAAAATGTGTAAAATGTGTGATTAGCTCCAGTTCCTAATTTTAAATCTGATTACTCTCTACAGATTTATGTCTCAGGGCTCACAATCAGCCTACAGAGATGAGTAAAAATTTCCATACTCAGTCATCTGAGACTAGTGTACTGACATCCTTATTTTTGATACAATTTCTGTTGTTTTCATTTTAGTTGTTTAAATGCCATCTTACATAAAGCCCCTTCTTACACCCCTTTTATTTCTTTGCTTCAAGGCAGAAGAGTTTGATTGTACAATTTCAGCTTCTGATTGGGATTACTTTCATATCTGTCTCACTGGTATTGTTTTAATTTACCCACTATATATGTGTCACATCTCATCTTAATTCAGTCACTTTTTTTGAGCCTCCTCTTAGGTGTCTATTTTGTTTCTTCTTTCCATCTGTGTAGCTTGTTTCTCAGTATTAACTACTTCCATTGCCTCCACCTGGAGTAATTGCAACCCAATTTACTTATTTAAGGTCTGACATATTTCATAAAGTCTCAGATGCACCCTATTTGCTTTTGCTCAGCAGGTTTCTGACTTGTTCCAAAATAAATAAAAGAAAGTGAGATGAATTTTGTTGTTGTTGCTGTTATTTTAATCTTTTCAGTGAAGACTATGTTGTTCTGGTTTTTTTGAGTTGTTTTTTTAAAATGTAAATTGTATGTGCACCAAGGGTAATGTGCTGAACAATCATTCTCCTCTTGTTCTTCGCAGTTTTACTTACTGACTCAGCTGGATAATGTAGAGGATGGGATTATGTTCAACATATGTATATATATATTACTGGTGTGTTTTTTACTGATAGGAAAAGTGTTATTTGTATTCACTCTTTATATAATATATGAGTTATCAACTCTTTTTTACTTCCCAGGATTTTTAATTTTCTGCCTTAGAGATGACGCATCATTACACTGCTCCCTATTTACTGCCAGCTGTACATCTCTGCTCTTGTTTCTATTTAGTAGTACTGTTTCAAATCACAGCTGTAAGGCAAATTTTGAAGAAAACCATACTTCTGAAACTGTATCTTCTGTTTTTCCTGATATGCAGCTGTAAATCTAATATTTTAACATATCCATCTTCGGTAACTTCTGTAATTCTTGTTTGGTTTATATGATAGAAATAAATATTCACTGCAGACATTATTCATTTAACTTGGTGCCTATGGTGTTAGCCAGGCTGAAAACCACTATGAAACCTTTGAAACCGGCACCTTCTGGAAGTCCAACATAAAATGTTTGCTCACTGTCTTAAAAATCTACCAGTAACAAAATTTCTTAACCAGTTTTTAGATGTTAGTTTAGCTGATGATTCATGATCCATTGTTGCATTGTCTACAGGTTTTTTCCTGTAATGAAGGGCTAAGGTTGTTTTTAAAAAGGATTTATAGTTTTGGGACTAGCACATAATGTGTTAATTTAATCAGTTCTAATTATAAATACACTTGGACTCCGTTGGAATGGTGAATCACTACTTTCACATAGGAAAGAGTGGTTTTCTGTTAGTTAGTATGCCATATCAGTTGGCAATGTTTTAAGAAGCCCTATTCTTAAAATAGTCCCCTGTGGTTTTAAATAAAGATTAGGTAGAATCCAAACATTACCAGTCTGATTCAAAAGATTTGTGGGTAAAGGAGAGGACTGGCTAGACAAGCTCTGTGTCCCCCAGATATGCTCAGTCCTAGTCAGTTAGAATGGGCTTTCTTTATATTATACAAATCAATAAAATTATATATAGTTATTTAGAAAGCTGGAATGGCTCTGTAAACTCAGAAAAAATGAAATTTTTATCATAAGCAAAATGACTGCACAAAGTTGCTGTCAAGAATACAAAACTTGTGACCCATCCTGGGTTGTTTTAGAAGGGATACTTTCTAGAAAAATATACATTCAGTCATAAAGACATGCATATACCAGAGTATTTCTTATGCTTTTTAAAATATTTCTGTCTGCAGTGGAAGCTCAGCCACCATTCAGCTAAAACAACAAAACTAAAATCACAGCTCCAGTTTTGGCTTCTCTATAGAAGTAATGTTGCAAAAAGGTTTGCAAAGGAAGCAAGGAGATCACAAAGTTCCTTACATAAGTTCTGTTGGTTTTATTTTAAATTTCTCTTGTGTTTTATGTGAGTTCCCCCTCATCTCTAACTTTCTGTAATGAATCTAAAATGTTATGTGACACAGAAAAATGAATTATTGACCTGCCTTTATTAAAACATGAACTAGGAGGTGTTCTGAGAATGTTTAATCCCTCACAATAACACAATTGAAATTCATAGAATTGGAGAGTTTTGGAGGTTTGGAAGTGACCTCTTGAGATCATATAATCTGCTCCCCATCTTCCACCTCTCAAGAAGGGTCAGCTGGAGAAGGTTGTCCAGGATGCGTCCAGTCAGGCTTTGAATACCTTCAAAAGTGGAGAATCCACAGCTTCTCCGGGCAAACCTGTTTTGAGCATCCTCATAGTAAACATATTTTTCTCACGTTCAGATAGAATTTAATGTTTTTTGAATTTTTGCCCATTGACCAACTGTATTCTTGATGGAGCCTCTTGAAGCTCAGACACAAATTAATTACAAGAGCAGAAATGCAAAGATACACCTATTTATCTAGTATTTCCTCTAAACTCATAGGTTGTGTGGAATTTCTGACTTTTTCCAGTTCTTTTTCAACCAGAAAATATGGAGACAGGAAGAAACTGAAAATAAATAAATAAATAAATAATAAAACCTAGTAAATTGTGTTAAAAATGTAGCCATAAACAGAATAAGTCAATGCTAAACAAAAAGATTATTTTAAGTGTATGAATAATAGGTGCTGATGGTTTGATGCAACATCCCTTAGCTATCTCTTCTTTCATGTTCCCTGAGGGAGCTGAATTCCAGAAATACGTAAAACTTCTAGTTGCAGGACACCATTAAAATGTCTTCAAAACCTTCAAAAAGCTCTCTGAGTGCTTCCAACAACTAAAGTAGAAATCAAGTGAGGTCAGTATATTAAAGCATGAATCATTATCTTAGAAAATCATCTCAAAGAAAAACAAACTCATTAAAAAAATAAGGACCAGATGTTTCTTTCTTGTACTTACAATGCAAGGTGAACACGATGTTTAATCTAACATAATGCAGAGGAGCCTTTTTCTAGGCTCCTCCTCCCCTTCATTCTCCTTTGCCATAAATCATTGTGCCACCCTACAATACTGAAAATAACTTTGGGTAGCTGTCTTGCCACACAGCAAAGATGGACAAAACTTCCAAAGAGACTTGGCAGTTAGCACGTGCTGATTTATTCTGAATTCAACTGTATTGTCACAAACCTACTGCTATGTTTATATTCTGGGTTCATTCCTGTGAAACTCCCTACATCTCTTTTTGTCAAGGCAAGGTTTTCAAGATCCTTGGCCAAATATGGTCTGAACTAATTTTTGAGAGTTAGTATGAGCCAATGTCCAGCTTTTCTAAGCACACAGGCTTGCCCCAGAGAGTATGGGGCATTAGAAAAACAGCTCAAAGAACAGCCTGGGAGGCAGCAATGGGTTACATTCTCTGAAGCCATAATTTTTCTGTTTCTTTCCACCCGTGCAATGGCTTATTGGGGGGGCCATGGTAGTTCAGCAAAGCCTGCACAACATTAGGGAGTCAGGGCAATAAGGGCCATCCTGCCTCTGAGATGCTGTATTTACATGTAATGTACACCAACTGCCCTCTCTGTCACCCCAGGAAAAATGTGCTGATGTAAACACTTACCCGTAACATGTACATAGTGCACGCTTTCCTTGACTTGTCAGTCTGAGGGGTAATGAAGTTTTTCTCTGTCCCTCAACACCATAATTACTTTATGCTACAGTAAATGTGAGATCTGAAATCTGACATGGCACCTGGTAATGGGTAGGAATACCACTTTCTGGCTACATCTTGAATGTAGTCCCATTCAAGAACTGTCTCTCTGTTTATACCCATTTATATATGTCTTACATATGACTCCTGATGAATCTGATTCACATACTGCAGATGACACAAATTTGAGTATAACCTTCACATCGTGTGTCTCACTTGGATTTAGGCTTTCAGAGGAAAATATATAACATTTTTCTGTTATATTATTACATAATGTCAAAATGCACTGTCAACTGTCACTTGCTGCTCATCTGCAATCATAATTATTTCATAACCTTTTGTCATCACTTGGAAGGAAACCATTCTTACACAATCTGCTCGCACTGCTTTTTTTTGGTTTTCTAAGCATCAAGATGAGTTCAAGCCAAAAGATTGAAATGGATACTGAAGGTTCAGAATCTAGAAGGAAATGAACTGAGAAAAAAGACTTGAAATGTATCTTAAAAGTTTCAGTGAGGGTTTAAATTACAAATATTTTTTTGTGAGAATTGTTGATATACATCACTTGTTTTGAGCATGCACATTTTTGAGCAAGGTATAAGAACATAGAAAAAAATTAAAACATCAACTAAACAGTTTTTATTAAGACAACTTCACATAATGAAAATAGCCTCGATTCACTGTGATTTTTGCAATTCATTCAAGTTTTCCACATACATAAATAAGAAGACACATGACATATAGCTATATTTTAAAAAACTGTTCGGAAAAAATGCTATCTGAATTTCTATAATATTGATTTCCACAGATTTTATATGCCTCAGTAATCTCCTAACCACCTGACCATTCCTGAATGTGATTAATCTGCATATTGATAGTACAAATTAACATGCTTAAAAGATCTAAGAGCAGGTTTCAAAGGAATCTTCTGAAGCTAGGCATCCAGCCTTCAATCATGTTCATAGGCTTATTTAGAAACTCAAATGATACATCTTTCATTTAGATCATAGTAAAATAGGAAGCCTTCTACCATGACAAATAGCTCCTGAATATAACAGGATTTCTCAGGTACTCTTTCTTTCTGCACAAGCCCATGAGATTGCATGACCTTAAGTTCTTAATCAATAAATCAAAACTGCTTTTAGATTTCATATGCATTGTGACATTTAGAAAGGGTGGCAAGATGAATTTTAGGAATGATTTCTCAGTACCATTTCTGTACTTACCAAAAATGTCTTTCCCTAGAAAGGAAGACAGATTGACTCTATTTCTGTTTCAATCTTTAGTACTCTGTTCACCCTTATTTCAGATGTAAGAAGGACAAAATTATGATGTCTGTATTGAAGTCCCAATTACTCTCATTTACCTTTCCATTATGTATGGAGAGTTTAAGTCTATTGCAATTTCTTTGTGTTTTAAGCTACTGAAGCACAATCCAAACACTTAAATCTATGGAATCAAAGGCCGTGCACCTTTGAGGTAGATGACATTCTGTCTGTAGCTCTGCATGCAGCCCAAAGGCTTGACCTTTCTCAGCAAGTTACTGTATTGTCCAGACTTGTCTGACTCTTTCCTACTGTGAGCTTTAAATAGGAGCCAACTAATTTTCATTTTCTATTTTTAATTATTCCATGCTACAAGTTGGATTCTTGTGGCATAATGTCAATTGGTCAGAAACAAGTATAACTGCAAACGTGACACTGCAAGAATTTTTCTTCTGTCCCCTGGGAGCAGGTAACAACTGTAAAAGAAAAAAGATTCTGTCATTTAGCTTGTGCTATTTTTTCCTTGCACAAATATAAATTAGGAAAAGTCTGTGGTTTCATTTCAACTGGAAGTAAAGACAATAGTATCAAAAAATAATGTTTAATTGTTTTTATTCTAAAATTGTCTGTCAGGAAACATAATTTTGGTATGGCACAGATAAGTAAATTCAGTGTTACATTTTACACACAGTGGACTCTTCTGCCATGCTTTTCACAGATTTGTTAGCAGGGACCAGTTGAGATCATCTGGTCCAACTGTCCTGATCAAGCAATTAGATACAGCTGATTGTCCAGGATTGTATCCAGTTGGGGTTTGAGCATCTCCACAGATGGAGACTTCACAACATTTCTGGGCAGGCAGCATGTACTGTTGCATGGGATTATTCCATCCCTGGAAAACTGATTTGGGTCACATCCCTGGATACAATGTCAACTTTGTACTCAAAAATAAGTACATCAAGTAATTATAATTTTTAGTAGGACATTCCCCCACCCACCCCAAAATAGAAGATTGGGGTGAGATTTTTTTTTTTTCTCTTTGCTTTTCAAAAGACAACAGAATCTCTCACTGTCTGGACATCAGTAGGTTTAAAGAGATTTTAGAAGTTCCATTTTCATTACCTTTTATGTTGTCTAAAATGTCATCCTGTTCATGAGATATTCCAGATTACTTTAGGCCGAAATAGATATTCCTTTGGCTTTGTCTGCTTTCAACCAAGTCACATTAGGTAACTGAGGAAAAATATAATTAAAAAATATTTCCAGTTCAGCTACTAATGTTTTCTTTACTTGGGGTACTATTGGTTAATAGTATTAGTTTAGTGACTGGATGTAGTTTTAGATCGAATTTGTTCTGGAAATTTGACATCAAGTACAATTTGTATCATAGAAAGAGGATATCTGGTGTGTCCATACTGTGTATAACTGTGCTCAGGAATGTTTGTATTGTCCCAGAAAGAGCTGGAGGGAGTGGTGTACTCCTGTGCTATCAGCCTGTTGGGCTCATAGGATCATCTGTCATCTCTGATTAGATGTGTGATGCTTCATCATGCAATGCGGCAACAACCTTTATTTCTGTCCTATATCTGAAAATACATCTTTTGAATTACATTTAATAAAATTCAGGGTTGGGCAAAAATAGAACTAATGTTTTCTTCTTATTTTTGTGGTGGTTTCTCATTCCTCTGGGGAAAGTTGTGTGATGCCTGAGTTTTTGAATTCTTACACAGGAATGAATATTAACACAGCTTTTGAGTAAGGTTTTTTCACTTGAAAAGAAAGTTCTCTTCTGGGCTGGCAGAGCAAATTAATCACTATGTTTAATGTAAAAATGGTATTCTCTTAGAAAAGACTGTCTTATTTTGTTCTCTCCCAAGCAACTGGAAATTCATTGCATGTTTTTATTCAGGACAGATCATATGTGGACAGCAGAAATCCAGGAGTGACCTATTTATTCACCCTACAGCAACACAGGACTGAGCCTGCAATGTAGACATTCTTTCAGATTAACTTGGATTAATAATTTATGCTTCAGAGCCCACAAAATAAAGATTAAATTGATAACACTGGGCAGAATTAGAATGAGCTGCCATTTTTTGGTGTTGGCATAACAAAACTGGAAATCTGCAGCAGCATTTGAAATCTGTAATTTCCATGGTGTTCTCACTTTCACTCGAACAACCTGTTAACATGAAAACATAGTTAAACATGTTTTCTTAGCCACTTTTCAAAGCTCTTCCTTCTGTACCCCCGTACATATATAGTACATTGCTAGATAAAAAAAGGCAGCAGTTGTTGTGAATAGATTGTTAAATATAAGAATTACATTGTGTATGCATGGTAAATATATTTAAAATGCTGATGACAACTTAAAATAATTTTCAGATATTGTTTGAATATCTATGTTTTGTCATTCCATATTATGTTCCCAGTATTTTAAAAATTGAAAAAAACAAAAGGAAAAAGTTCAAATAAAATTAACTCTACTACCTCTTTACGCTTCATAAACTGATTCCACTGCAAACTTTGTCCATATGTGTATCTTCTGTAAAACTACAGAATGAATAAATGCATATCTTGCAAAACAGTTTGTGTGTTTGAGGGAGCAGTTAAAATAATAAAATGAGATGAAGATTTTAAAAAGTTATAAATGGGCATATGAATTAAAGTAGTATGAAAGAAATGGTAAAGCTTATTTAATTACAGGTAAAATCTGTAACTAGTGAAAAGGTATGTTTGGTAACAGACAATATCCACGGGGTGATGAATTATCTGAGTTTATTTTAGCCAGTGAATAAAGAGTTGGGATGGTGAAAAGCATAAGACTTGTTGTTACAAATCGTTATTGTCTGAATTGATTAAAGAGCTTGATCAAATGACATAGTTTTTAGCTGAGTTTTGCTTTGTTATTCCACCCTAAAAGAGGCACTGAGAGACTTTGGGATTTTTTGAACACTCAGTGGATCAGCTACAGTTTGCTGAATCAACCAGAGGCAGCCAGGAGTGCTCCTCTACCTTTTAATGGAGCACTGATGCAAAAATATATTTAGGAACAAAAAATTCTTTTTAAGTCCTTAAGGAAGGCGTCGGTGGTGGGGGCAGGAAGGGAATAGGAATTTCACTGGAAATTAAAGTGAAGGAACACTTCCCTCTTCACTGCAGAGATAATTAGGTTAATGTCATTGGCTGAGTCATGTATGTCAGCACTTCTGCTTTTTTAGGGATGTCAGTGTAAGATAAGGACAGCAATTACTAAGTCCTGATACGTCCCATACTTCAAAATAACAGTAATATAATTATGTTAATCAAACATAAGAGAATTAGCAATTAATTATTTCTGCATTCCCGAGGCTGTATTTGAAGGCACCCTGTGTAGTAATTTGACTTTCTTGTTCCCCTTTTACCAACGTGAACTAGGAAAAAAATTTTTCTTTTGTAGTTTAAAAATGTATAAAATGTATAAAATTATCTTTGTTTAAAAATATGAATAAGTTGTCTGTCACAACATGCAATATGAGACCACTATCCAGTTTTCAATTCCTCAGGACTAACATGTAAAATATAGACTAAAAATAGAATATCATTACGTGACTACAGGCATTATTAAAATGAAACTAGTATTTTTATTATTGTCTTTTTACAAACAAATAATACTGTGTGTATTAAATATTAACATAAATGTAAAATTGTAGCGGTCAGTCTGCTATCATAATGAGATAATTTTTCTATAACTTGGTGCAAAATGGTCTATTACTCTTTGTGAAGAAATATGTTAAGATTAAGGTGCTAATTAAATTTATTTTTCTGTCTCTCATTGTAGATATTACCTGAGAGTTACTGTCAGAAACAGAGTAGTAAATACTATACCTCATTGTGAATTTTTTTTAATACTTTAAGTGGTTTATTCCTAATTTTTAAAATAAAGTGGTCAAAACTTAGGATTTAAATTTCCTGTAGAATTCTCTACTATAAGAAGAGTCAACACCACTCTTCTGTCAGAGTTCCAGGCAAATGTTATCACAAGGATGATACACCTTTTAGGAGGTAAGAGAGATGCATTTTGCCTTATTATGTACCTTATTTATCAGATGGTCTCTGATGTAGCAGCTTGTGCTTTTGAAAGCACCAGAAGAAATTGAAAGGGGTTAATGAGCCATGCTGGCACAGTTAGGTTTTACTTTGAAACTTTGACTCTGAAATTAAGAATTTCAGTTACTGTGTCAGTGCTGGAGGCTGTCTAAAATCAGGTCATTCAGCATTGTAAGGCATCAGACATTTTAAATTAATACTGTACTTAAGGTATGGTGAAAAAAATGTGAAATAATGTAATGAATATAAGCTGCTTCTATACATTTTGGAAAAGCACAACAATAATTAAGTAACACAAGACATCAGTTCAAGCTGATTAGCTACTTGTAAATGAAGGAAACAGTAAGTACAAAGTACAAACATCTGTACTGACACACACAGAACAGTATCCTTGGTGCAGATAATTCAGTGATCACAAAAAATACAAATATTGAAACGTGACATTTTGTAACTATCTTTACACACCCTCTGAAAGGAATCCTTAATCAATTTTGATAAGTTAGACAATACTAGCTTAAGCAAAGTACCATGTCTTTGCTAAGTTAAATAATTTTGACTGAAATAGGTTAACATATGGTTATATGAGAGCCATATCTAGCAAAATGATAAGGAGCAATAGCACTGCTGGAGGCAGTTAACAAAAAGACGTATGATTGTATCCTAGCTATAAATATGGGTTAGGATTTGCTTTCAAATTCTTTTTCTTCTCAAGCATTCTTTGCAGACATCTAAGTTGCTTAATCTAACCTTTACATCAGGTTTTCCTAGATGTAACTCACATTTACTGGCATAGGTGGATTTCCCCCTCTGTTTTTATTTGTTTTGATTAGAGGAAAATGCCAAGTTACTGTGGAAATGATAATACTAGGAGACTTTTCAAAGCTTTGTGGGAATAGTTATACATGTTTTACGATAAAAAGAAAAATTCTGTATGTCTCCTTCTCAGAAATAATTTGACTAGTGTCTTTTTTCCTGACATCTAATGTTGTGTCTAAAGAATTACATCTACTATTAATGTAAAAACAGGGTGTTTGCAAGAGCTACTTGAGACAAAAATTGCTCTTTTAAAGAGAGTAGTGAAAATGAACAGGTCCTGATATCATGACCTATACAATGTACCTGTATTAAATGTTTTATTAATTCTTATGTAGCAATTCTAATCTTTATTTTGAGGTGGTCTATGCAAGAAGACATTGGGTATCTTTTTGTTATTTTTTCTTTAAGTTGGTTGGTTTTCAGCACTATCCCTAACGTTACTGATTATGCGCTGTATTAAAACCCAACTGTCTTGTAGACAGCAAAATGTGCATAAGTTGTCCAGTGATTGCTGGGACCTGAAGAGTTAAGATTCAGTGTCTGAGCAGAATCAATAATTTCAGTGTCCTTTTCTTGGAGAAAGCAAAGCACATCAAACCAGCTGGAGTCAGGATCACAGAACGGTTTGGGTTGAGAAATATCTTAGAGGTGATTTAGTTCCAACACCTCTGCATGGGCAGGGACACCTGCCACTAGACCAGGCTGCTCAGAGTCTCAGCCAGCCTGACCTTGAAGATTGTATTTGTTCAGCTTTGTGGCTAAAGAAAATGCTGTCTCCCCAGGGTGGCAGTGAAATATAAAATCAAGTGAGACAGGGTATTTTTAGGTAATTTAATATAAAGATAGTGTATAACAAAAATATATATAAACTATATATAAAAAAAAAAATATATAAGTATATATAAAATATAATAAAATATAGCTGTTCTTGTAGAGGCTTGAAAGAAAAAGACACTTGGAAACTAAAATCTGATTTTACTGGTATGATATACATTAAGATAGAGTGTAGTTGACCCAATCTTACACCAGAAATTACCAGATAAATAACCCTGTGACTGCAGTGACTTTTATTTTATTAACTGTACTCAAAGTAAGACGTAAGCTAGTTTTATCCAGACTGCTTGGGGGATGAAGTTGGAATTGTTGTCAATCCATCTATTTTTCTAACAGGATGAAGACATAAATCAAAAAAATGAGGCACTGTACGGTTTGTGTGGGTATCTGAGGAGTTCTGGGTCTGGGTAGTGTCAGGGTCCAAATCAAAGGAGCAGTGTACATCTACTGACAGAAATCATGGTCAAGACAAATGTGCAGCAAATCTTGTGAGACAAACTAGAACAAACCAGCCTTAAGAAGCAAGCTGTACAAATTCAGATCTAAATAGAGCTAAAGCTAGACTTCTTACAGATGGTTGTCAATATATAAGCAGAAATTTTCATCCTCTGATATTAGGACTGTAAAAAAGAAATTTGGTTTTTCATTTGTATACTTTTATGTCTTCATAATTGAGAAGAAAATCTGCCTCAGATTTCTGTTTTGATATTCCCTGGATAAGGATATTATTCAAATCCTTGAAGCTGATTCACATTTCAGATTCCCTTGAATAGCAGCACTTATGGCCATCTGTTAGGCTGGCATTATTTATTCTTAGGCAAAAATTGTATGCCAGTTAAAAAATGGAATGGAAGACCAACCGGTAGAAAGAAGTAATATTCATATTTTCTCTTTCCTCTCTTTGTAGTAATGTTCATTAGGTATCTCTAAATTTTTAAAATTTCTTTTTAAAGTGTGCCTAGTTAACAACAAAGCTAATCACAGAGAGATAATTGCTCATGTATCTCTTTAACCAATTAATTTTAAGAGCTCTACCAATTTAATTTTTGTCAGATTACACCTGAGATTTATAAAAAAGTCAAAAAAAAAAAAAAAAATTAAGGAAATTCTAAGAAGTACATGAAATGTTTTTTAATACCTCTAGTTGTGTTACAGAATAATGTTTTCTTTTTTTCTTTTTTTTTTTTAGTAAATGAACAATTCACTTTATATTAATCTATTCTGCATGAATCATGGCCCTCAGTTTTATTTCTAAGAAAATCCATTAACAATGCTCTTCCAGTTCAGCATGGGTTATCACATACAGTATAGATTCTAAACAAGTAAGCACAATGATTATTGAAGTACATCCAAAAGAGTTTACTTTTCTGTCATTACGCAGAAAGAGGTATGCAAACAAATTTTCTCCATTGGTTGTCCTGAAGAAAAACGTTTATTTTAGACCTGCAGACTTGCAGCAATTCAGCTGTAAAACTTTAACCTACTTTAACCACTTGCAGAAATCATTACTGTTATTTCTTAATGGAATCCTTAAAAAGGGCTTGCATGGAATACAGCACTAAAAATACCATCTGGGCACCCATTGCTTGCCATCTGGCTTAGCACGTAAAAGTAATGCATGCCCCATTCCCACAGCAGTCACAGTGTGGCCTGGGACCATCAACAGACTGACAGTCGCCTTGAATTCTGCTTTAGTGGACACACTGCCAAAGAAACTTGCAGGCTGACATTGAAGGAAATGTCAGGAACACAGAAGACCAAACAATGTGTGGCTGTTGCTGCTGAAGCAGTAATTCTGTTTGAAAAGTGCTTCTACTATAAGAACCTGTTGCTGCAAGGGGAGGAAAAAAGCAACACCTCTCTTACATCCAGCTAGACCAATTTCAGGAGTATTCCATGGAATTTATTAGTACCAAATGGTCTTTTTTGAGACTAATTTACATCTTTGTCTTCAATTAACAGCATGGTCTTACTGATTTCCTTCCACAGGACTCAGTTATACCCTAATGTAACAACTGTATTTGGAGAGCTTCTGCTTTGAGTTGCATGTCCTGTGTCTTTTGGGACTGCCTTTATTTAAACTGTTCCAGTTTCCTGATTTTATTTTTAAAGAGAACTGTTCTGCATTCTTAAAAGTTTTGCTTCCAGACCATAATGTTTGTTCATTAATGTTTTTCAATGTGCCTTGTTGAATTGTTGTTGCACTTTTACTGTCTAACATGCATCAAGCTTTCACAGCTTGGAATTCATCTCACTGTAAAGAAAGTTTTGGGACTGTGACCTAAACTGTAATGATACAAATCACACTGATGCTACACATGTCATTATTCAACAAGTTTGTTGACAGTTCTTTGCTTGCTTGGGTTATGTAATTACAACAGATTTTGAGAAATGGCAGTAGGTTAAACAGGCTTGTTAGAAAAAGAATTTAATTCTGAATAAAATCAGGCAAAAAATCCCACCCACAGGATATTTTATAGTGTGCCATTCCCAAAAAGACCAGAAGCCTGCTCACTTACAACTAGCTGTGCCATTAGTTAACTCATTAATAATTAACTACTTCTCCCATGATAGCTTTGAATATCTAATTCAGTCAAAGTTTTTGTGCTCTGTGTTTATTTTTAGACAATGAGTTAGTTACTTATGAGTACAACTAATTTTTATTTGGATCTTGCCTTCACTATTTTTATCTAGATGTCTTAAAAATAAATTTTAAAGTAAAAGTGATAAAAATTATTTTCCAGATTAAAGAAATAATGGTTTTATACCATCTGTTTTTAGCAAAGAATGATTAAACAATTGCTGTTTTCCATGAGACCTGCATTAGGTCAGGGGGCTCAAAAGTAAATAAGGATGGAGTTGGGAGATACAGTCAATGGTAATATTAATGTATTTTTTTCCAGTGGAAAGTATGCTAGACACAAATCATATTTGGTGTTGATACAGAAAAAAACAGTGACACGTGTAGGAAGTTCTGTCTGTGATGAGACAGCACAGATTCACAATTTAGAGATCACAGTGGGATGAGGATCAGTTCAATCAAATGTGATGGACCATCATTTCTTTGGACTGTTCATGCTAGCATATGCTTTGTCACAGAATGTAGGTGGTTAGAAGGGATCTCTGGGGATCATCCAGTACAATCCCCCCTGCCAGAGCAGGTTCACCTGGAGCAAGTTGCACAGGGTGATGTCCCAGCACGTTCTGAATGTCTCCAGAGACGGAGACTCCACCACCTCTCTGGGTAGCCTGTTCCAGTGCTCTGCCACTCCAAGGTAAGGCAGTTCCTCCTCATGTTTAGGTGGAACTTGCTATGTTCAGGTTTGTGCCCGTTACCTCTTGTCATGTCACTGCACACCACTAAAAAAAGACAGACCCCATCCTCCTGATGCTCAACTTTTAAGTATTTATAAGCTTTTCAAATGTTTATAATTTCAAAAGGGTTGTTATATCAAAATGAGGAAGAATTCCAGGATGTTCAGTTTTTCATAGCAGGATAAACTGTAATCTAGTATGACTTATACAAAAACATACGTGCTGCTAGCCTTTCTGTGATCAAGTATTCTCCCCAAATTAAAAAACAGCAGAACAATATGTGGAAGCAGATATCTCTCACAGTGACAAACTGTCAGAATTTATTCTAGTAATCATGCAAAAAATAAACTCAAAGAAAAAGTGATTGAATGGATTATTCAGAAAAAGATAGCTACGATGCACGTGTAGTGTAAATCATTCCTGGAGCAGAGGAGTCTTTTTTCTCAACTGTAGCTTGAAACTGGGAATGCAGAAGTAGTTGTCAGTCTAATGATGTTCATAATGTAAACCTCAGTCACTACTGGTGAACCTGTTCCTTCAGATGAGAAACCATTATCTCCAGTCCTCCAGTATAACTTTTATCTCACCGTCAGTTAGTAGGCAAGCACTTTCCAGACATTCTTTCCTTTTATTACTGCTTCTTCACTAGAAGACAGAAAAATTTGCAGTTAATTTACATTTTTAATGTTTTCAGTTCTGAGAGGCTGATGGGATTTCAGGTGTTTTGTCACTATTTTTATGGAAAAAAAATAATCTGGGAGCATATGTATATAGGGAGTCTATGCAGAGAATGAATCTAATCTTCCTGCCTTGAATGATTACACCATCTGCATGTAAATATACAGGAAAAAAAAGGCTGTGCTTTCTCAGATGTATTTTCAAGCTAGTTTTTTTACTGTATCTCATATGTTTATATGCATGTGTGCTTTTAAATGCTTCTCAGAATAGGAACAACCTGAAATACTTCAATGTTTTTTTTATAGGACCAAGACTAGGAACAAAATGATGCATAGTTCTACTCTTCATTTAATTCAGAGGAAAGATAAGTATGCAGTGAGTTGATCTTGTCTCTCGTGTCTGTATCCTCAGATATCTTGCAAATCCAGTGTATCAAAAGCTTCTGAGAGATCTAAAGAAACCAAAGTGGGTCCTGCCTTCTAGATGATTGCAAAAAAATAGAAGTGTGAGACTATTACTACTGCTTTATATTACTGCATCTTAAAATCAAGATGTATAAAGGCAAAACATTCCTCAGGATATTTAATTATAGCAAAAAATGTTGAAAAACAATCTTACTGATAATTTTGTTTTTAGGAGAAGATAAAAGGGAGATTATTAATGTGAGGAGACTCACTATGGCAGCAGGAGGCTAAAAAAAATAAATCACTCAGCTGTAAATGAACACATTCTTCTTTAAGACTGACTGTGTCAATTTTACAAACTCGGAAATTCCTCTCAGGATTCATTGTGTCTGTAATTCTGCTTCTGGGTAGTTGATTTCCTAAATTAATCCCTGTTTTTTTTTTCCTTCCTCTCTCCTTTTTTCCTTCCTGTATATCTGTCAAATCTCTTTATCCATATTCACGAATATTTGTTTTAACTCAAATGTAACGTGTATTTAGACCAATTTATCCCACATTCTCATGAAGACTAATGCTTGAGTAGGGTAATATTGAGAACATGTGGTATACCATACCACATTGATGGAAAATATGACAAAATTTATCTTTCAAATGCATATTAACCTGTTGAGCAGGAAACTGTACAGATGTTTTCTAATAATTCCATAGATTTTATAATTTTATAATTTTATAATATAATTTGTTTTGCACAACCAGCTATGCTAGAGAGCCGCAAGGTACTTTTGGTGGACTTTCCCTGATTCCAGTGTTGAAAGTGGCAAAATATTCATCTTATTTATTTTGTCCTTCATGGGTTTCAAGCTTCAAAAGATCTGTAAAATGGCAGATGCCTGTGTGATATTAACAATAAAAAGTTTCTTTTGGGCACCTGTTTTCAAAGAATCAAGCCAGTGATTTTCCAGGTCCAGCCCCTATCCAGCTAGCAAATATAAAGTTAAGCTTCCCTTTTATGTTTAAATTCTATAGACGTACATTAAAATGTAAAAGTTATAAATCGCAAATGTGATATATATTCTGTAACTGTGTACTAAGAAAGTTTCTGGATTTAAATCCAATTGGGAGGTGAGAAAGGCATTTGTGGCTGCTTTTTAAAATCTGTCTAGTTTCACAGTGACTTCATATCTTTCAAATTCAATTTTGAAACGACTGCTGCATTGCTATCTCTCTGCTTTACACATTACATTTCTGCAATAACAGGAGGCAAGCTGAATTCACCATTCAGATAGCTTGTTGTCTTATCAATAAAGCACACTTCATTATGAATCATCCCTGTTTATCTAGCTTCTTTCTGTACATACTGTATGAATGCAGTATCAGCCTCCTCTGGCTTACTATGGCTACAATTACCTGTGGAGAAATGATCTTTAAATGTAACAACTTTTTTGTACGTATATAGAGACACGTATATCTATACATAGAATATATGAACATGTATGTATATAAATGCATATATTATATATGTAAACTTCTGAGCCTTTTAAACTTATACAAGCTTCTGAATCTTAAAGCAACGAGAGGTAAGAAAAATATTTTATTCAGGGCTGATAATATATCTGGGGCTAAACATCATTCTGTCTAAAATTTTACTTCCTTGAGGCAAACAAAAAGCTCTTTTCCCCCTGCTACTCTCCAGTCATGATGTGGCCAGGGCTGTATAGAAGGCAGCTGCCAAAGCCAGACCAATGTGTCACTACTTTGATGTTTCAACTCATTTTCATGCTGACATATTGGGTCCATAGATCATTCAGTGCCATGAGGAAGATGGAGTTTGTTTTGCTTTCTCAAAAGCCCTGGGAGATCCATGTGTACAGTAACATTACATTGTCACCCTGCCCCTGAAAGTAGACTCTGACCATAGGTTTGGTTGTGCAACTGTTATGCTGAAAAGCATAAGCACATGTATAGCCAGGGAGTTAGTACAGGTTAGCAAGCCCTGTAAATGTATTATATATTTTGGAAAAACACACAACCATTTGTTAGTTTATGTTGTCCACTGCGTCATTCAAGTTTTTGTAGCACTGATGTAAAACAAAAAAATCAACCAACCAAAAAAACCCCAACCAACCAAAAAAAAAAACCATAGGAAGAGTCAGAGGTTTACAAAGAAAAGTAAAACTTATTCTTTTTTTTTTTTTTCATAATTTCTGGCAATCTCATGAACTGCAGATAGTTGTGAGGTAATTCTAATTTTTGCTGTTAGAAGCTATGTGAAGAGAAATGGGATGAAGCCTTGCTACAGCCCATGAAATGTCATTTTCTTGTTCACTACACATACTAAGAATGTTTTCCTTGTATTTCCCTGGCATTCTCAATGAGGCATTTGAATACTAGTAAAGGAAAGCCACTATAATTTTTTCTGCATAAAACAGACTAAGATTTTTCCTTAGTGTAATGCAAGTTTCTGAACTGGATTAAGTATTTGGAGTTGTAGAATTTCAGTTTGCAGCAACTTTACCATTCTGTGTTATAAGGAACTGTAATTAAACACTTCATATTTTCAAAGTCATTTCAAGACAACTGTTTTTAAAACCTCTTACATTAAAGTCTAGGACTAACCATTAGACCTTTCTCTCAGAGATAATAAAACAATATAAATAAATAGCATGACAAGAGAAGCAAACCTGTGATGTTACATGAGTAAATACCTTTTAAATTACTGAAGGATGCTGAAACGTAGGTATGTCCTATCTGATCTGTGATCTTTTTGAATGATAGAAAACAATTATAATTTTGTATTATACATCGAAAGAAGTTGAGACAGAAAGAGAAACTAGCTAGTTTATATTTGTTGATGTGTTGAAGCTAAAATGTCCATTTTAAATAGTTGTAAATGTACCTTTTCATAGAGAAATTGAAGGCTTCATTATGAAAGGTGGTGGGTGGTGGTACCAACAACTCTCCCTGAAGATGGTGATAGCTCATAATGGAGGACTAAATGTCTGGTACAGTGACAAAGTGTGGATGTGTCAGACATTTAGTTTGCATTAATTAAAGAGTAATATGACATATTTTCATTATATGGGAATAGATAGATCAAAGTTATTTATGGGAAACGTATTGTTAATATCATTCTTTTCCCATGATGTATAACGAACTGAAAACAATGCTGTCTTTTCCTTGCTCTTCTACAACTGCTTCTAAAATATAAAAGTTTTGTGTCGGATGCTGTTTTCATTTTTGAACAGTAGTTGGCTATCAGTGAAGAAGAGCATTGCTTTGTTCTGTGATTCCTACTGTAAGGCAAGTGTATTTAATATTTCAGGTTATTATCTGTGCAAGTCATTCAGACAGAACGTACATAGGGATTACATTTCATTTCTGAAAGTAAAAGGAAAGGTTTGTTTCAGCCTGGCCATTTTATTTAAGTAATCATATTTTTCAGCCATGGGCATCTCACATCAAACACAATCATGAAAAAAAATACAGCCAACTTTATTATAGCAATTGTCCAGATCAACTGTAAGACATTATGACACATGATAAAACTTCTTTCTAGCCTGGAAGACAAAACCTGTTCTGCACTGTTGAGAGGGGGAGGAAGAAGACCAAGCTTGAAAAAACATGTTTTGTACATTTATTTATGAGAAAGTCCCCTACCTATCTCTATATAACTATATAAGTAAGTATTCTGTTCTGGTTGTTGTGGTATTATTGAAAGCAAAGTTAATATAGTCCCAAAGAGTTCTAAATTGTACTGCCTTATTTGTTCGTTAGATTAAAATCCAGAGCAGTCTGAATCCTAATATAAAATCCTCATACTGCCACTTCAAGCCATTAGATGTCAACAAAATATCAGCTTTGCCTCACTTCACTGGCTAGTGTATTAATTTATTTTATATTGGATGAATATACAAACATTATAATTAATTTTTTTAATTGGCAAAAACTACAGTCTTGAAGTACAAACTGAGGTCATGCCAGTGGATTCTCATCTATTACATGTGGCAGGGACACGTTACAGCCAAAGATATGACTAATGTACAAGAGTACTTCAGCCATATCGTCTTAAAACTCCATGTAAGCCACAAAATTTCAAGGGGGTGTGTAGCTGTCTGCCCTGTGCTGCCTTCTTGATGCTTGTATCCAAGGCTGTTCCTGCTATACGGTGCTGGGTACTTGTTCTGAAGTTTCAGTCTGGCTGCTGTACAGGTAAAACTATTGCCTATGCAGGATTGTAGCAAACAAAGCCAGGTAATGTGCTTGGGTTTTTAGAAAGCTATTTTAGTTTGTGTGATCACATAACCATTCTGAAGTAGCTTCTTTATGAAACATGATAATAAGAGGCTTGCCAGGAGGTTGCCTTCAGATATTCAATTCCAATAGCATATTGGGAACACTTCATCCTAAGATGTCCAGGAGAACTTTAAAAATTAAAATAACCTTAAAATCATGATGTAGATGACTTAATGAAGTGGGCAAAACCAGCAAAGCACAATTGTCACCTTTGTAAAAGAATTTGAGGAATTACACTTTTTAAAAAGGAGAAATTAACTATTATTTGTCATAACAAAATCTAACATCAGACAACTGTAAGAGAATTCTGCTACTATTAGTTCATTATACTTTAATCTTGACCCAAAATCTCAGGAGAAATCCATTTTTAAATCTAGAAACCATACAACTATTTTATTACATTTTAAATATTTGGTTCTAGAATAAATACTCATTCTCCAAATTTGAGTAACTAAACTCCTTTTATTTGGGTTTGTCATAGGCTGAAACAGTCCTTGTTTGGACACATCAGTCTTTACCTTCTTTCATCTAGCTATATTTTGATGGTACTGTACTTTATCTCTCCTCCATTAAATTTACTACTGTATTTTTAACCTCAAAACAACAGCCAAAGTTTCTTTTAGTAGTCTTCTACGTTACTCTTTCAGGTACATTGGTTTTTTTGTAACATGGAGACTCATTCCTGCAACTACTTGTTTCTGTAAAGATCTTGTTTCTATAAAGGAGCTCAAACACCTTTTACAACAATATTGGTTGGAAAACAGTTATTCCCAGTAGCTTGAAAGCAATTTCTGGCGTGAGAATAAAAGAAGTCTGTATGATATGAAATTCCTAAAGTGTAATTGATGAATATATAGAATGTTACTATACTAATACAGTATGCTAATGTTATTCATAGATATGAATGTGATAGGATGCTACAAAGAGTTAGACCACAAGTGATGCAGGAAGAAATTTTAATGACTCTTGAGAAATCAAGTAATTCAGAGAAAGTAAGCTTATTAAAACCAGAATTATTGGATTTCTCTTTTTGATTGCACTGTCTGAGGCTTATCTATAAGTGTTTGGTTTGTGAATTAGTCATAGATATATCAAAGCTAACCGGTTTTGGTTTTTTTTTACATGGGTCAACAAAGGTATGTGTTTGTTACTTCTGTGCAAGATTTTTTCATTAAAGTACTTGGTAAAGGAGTGTGAATTGACTCGTGATTTCCATTTCAATGTGGCAATCCAGAAATATGGTGGTTGTTGCTGTGCTTTGTGTTTCACTAGTGATATTCTTTAAGGGTAATATTTCACCCTAAAATCTGCTGCAATTCATTTGACAGTTACTACAATGAGGCCTCCTAACGTATGGTGTCTCTTATTAGAACTGCAGAAAATTTCCAGGGCTGGCTTTGCTACAGTAAATTCATATATAATTTTGCTCAGTATGCCTCAGGATTTTTAACTGATAAAAGAAGATATTTCACTTCTGATTGTGCATTACATATTGCAAATATATACCTTGTTTTCTGTGTTCATACTCTTAGGTTATCCTAATTTTGATTTAGACTTGGGCTTTTGATGTGAGATACAGAAACTTTGTGTGCCATTTCCTATCAAGGGACCAGGTTCTATTAAGAGCAATAGAACCTTATTCATACCTCTATACCTTATTCATACCTTATTCTATACCTCTATTCATGTATCAGGTATCAATCATGTATCACTTGTGATACTTGTCAGGTATCACTCAGGCACTATGCATCAGTCAGGTATATGAAACAAAAAAACAGGCTTAGTAATGTAACATCATTTTTTTTCGATGCTTTTTAAATACTTGATTGGAACTATTGTGCCTTTCATTTAGTTCTAATTCTGGTCAGCAGTATTTTGTTTCTCTACTCTCTTCTGACATTTTGATACTTCACAGTAGAACTACTGTAGAAAAGAAAAAGGCATGGTTTGCATTGCTCTAGAAGAATTTTCACTTAAGCTTTAACTGCCATATTTATCCAAAATAAGGCACAAGCTTTACTTCTTTAGTTATTATTTAACTATTAAAGAGGGTATTTAAAACACGCAAAGGAATTTATTTAATTTTGGCCTAGTGGAGCAGAAATTAGGCAACTCTTATGAAGTAGGTTATTGATTTGAACAGTTGTGTAGATATAATCATGTAGAAAATATTACATCATAAAATGTATTATATCTCCACAGAAAAGTGATTGCGCTGAAATCTCTGAACTGGTAAAGAGAGTTCATTAGAAATAATGGACATTTTTCCCCAAAACTATGACACTCCTGATTAGTTTTGCTGCTTTCTATATATCAGTGTTGCCTCAAAGTTATGAATTATTCTGACTTCATAACAGATAGAATATAGAGTTTTATAGCTTATAATAAAAAAATTCTATTTTCTGCAGTGTGATGTGGCTGTGAATAGTAAATGTTGAATTCAATATATAAAGCTCCAAAATGGTGCTTAAAAGTGCTCTCCTTCGTTCATTAGTATTAAGTAAACATTTGAATGTTTATTTTAAACATACTTGCAGACTTTTCAGGAGTCTTTAGTGTCTTTATTTGTATGAAAATAAGATAATGTTGCTCATTTTGACACTGTGCTAGCAACAATGACAGTATCTTGTAAGATATGTTGATGTGCTAGTGTTATCTTCTGCCTCTAGAAATGGTAGCAGTGTTGCAACAGAGTTCTCATGATCTACAGCTACAGGGAAACATTCATTTTATAGAAAGGGGATCACGTTAGTACAACCATTTCCTAAGCTTTTCTACCACATTTAGAAACTTCAGAGAAAAAAAGGAAAGCAGCCTGATGTTTGCACGTTTTTTAACTTAGTCTAGTAAGATTTTATTTTTGGAGGTAGTGAGAGAGATGGTTTTATTCTATTCTAAAGCACTGTTAATAAATTTTTAAAAATCAAATACTAAGAGTAACTAAACCTAGTCTGCATAGTCTTTGTAACTGCATTGTTCTGACTAAGCATATTCACTAATTTGTTAGAAAATCAATCATTAGAAAACAATTTTTTTTTAATTTGGAAAAAAAATACAAGTTAACAAGAATTTATTTCAAGCATTTAGTATTTTTGGCAAATTTCTTTATCCCTCAGTTTTAAGCAATTTATAAAAATATGTGGATTGTTCTGTTTTTTTTTAACTGGAAAGTTTCTACCAGTTAAAAAAACCCCCAAAATATTTATCCTTAGCTGAAGCTGTTCTTTCTGAACTGATATGAAAATAAAAGTGAGCTGTTTAGGGAAAGAAAAGCAGTCTAGTTTCAGGCTGAAGAGATTATTTTAAACATTTTATGTATGAGTTAAACTCCAGTAGATGCATAATGAATTTCACTGTATAATACAATGAAGGATTTAGCTAATCAGACAGAATAAATGGATAATAAAGTTGTGCCTTGAATAGCCTGCTTCATATCCTGTATAATTTAATGTGAATTATAAAAGAAGCTGCTGAAGGAAGGAAATTAGGATCAACAATCTGTCAAAAATAAATGTAGATTAGGGTATAGTAGACAGCTTCTGATTTTGCTGGGAGTGCTTTGCATTGCTTTCATTGGTTCCTTCACTGCCTTTGATCTAATCATTATCAGGGTTTACCCATCTACTTGAGAAATGTACTATTTTTGACAGGTTGTTATGACCTTTAAAAGTGTTATATTAAAAATATTCACTGTAGATCTTTCTTAAAGTAATTATTGGGAAGGTATTTAGGAGGTCAGATTTGAGAGGAAAGCACAGTTTTACATATAATTCTGTATTTGTAGTTATTTTCCTTTTGGTTGTGAGAATATAATTGTGTTAACTAGTGAATGAATAATGTAGTTCATGTTACTGACAATCCTAAATTAAACTTCTGTGTCTTTAAGGAACTCATTTAGGTTTGGGTGAACCAGTAATTTCCAAAAGTAAATGACAACCACATTCAGTTTCCACTTTGAAAACTTCTATGTATAGAAAAGGCACTTGTAACTTATTTCATCAAAACCTGCCAGTTCTAGCCTGAATTCACCACTCTGCTGCCTTTTCCTATACCCCTTTTTTAGAAAACAAAGCCAGCTTCAGTGGATATCTTTACCATGTGGATCAGTCTTGGTTTTCTAACATTTGATTTTTTTCAAGAGAATGTAAAGTTTCACTGAAAAATTTATTCTATTTTTTAAATGTTCAAAGCTAGGTGAAAACCCAGATTTCCTGTTCCAAAATTATTTTAATATATTATTTTTAACAGATAAAACCTTATAGGTTTATTCTTATAGATACAGAATATTCCATAGCTGGAAAACATCTCCCTATGCACCTACTTATCAGACAGCTAATAGGTCACCTTGTGTTGAGAAGATAAATAGCAGAAAGAATGGCCCAAACCAAATCGATAATACTATGTGTGCACCTCTGGCACAAGATTTGTGATGATCTCAAGTCACTTTTTAAGTCCTAACAGATCACACTTTATAATGTATCTTCACAACTGGCAGAGATGGTAAATCTCTGCAAATCAGGTCATACTGATCACTAGAGATTTTGGGAAACAGAAGAAATATGCCTGGAATTTGAGGGGCTTTTTAAATTTTTCATTCAAGCATACCAGTGACTGTATGGAACAGAATGTTATATATGTATTACTTCCAGAATATTTCAGGTTTTTCAAGGTGGAGAAAAGGCATAGTACTAAATGAAGGAAAATGATGATGGGGAAAACCCCCAAAACTATTTCTCCCATTTTCCAGAGGGGTGCCCTAATCAGCTCAAGATATGCTTGAGTCATTATTTCTTCTTCATAATGACTAAGGTGGGTATTTTATAGAGAACAGAAAAACATTGCACAAG
Source organism: Florisuga fusca (assembly GCA_038090715.1). Lineage (NCBI taxonomy): Eukaryota > Metazoa > Chordata > Aves > Apodiformes > Trochilidae > Florisuga > Florisuga fusca. The sequence goes on along the minus strand of JAAWXA010000025.1, from coordinate 12,803,297 downwards.
GTAAAACTATCTTGTTGAAATTTCCTAACAGTTTGTTCTGACGGAGTTAAGGATCTAAGGAATTGCTTAATTTTGTGGTAGTTTTGTTTATTTCATACATATTTTGTCATCCAATTTTGTGAATACTTCTGGGATGTCTGAAATAAGGATTTTTTAAAATGAGTATACTGTCCACATAAGATAAAAAGTGGGATGTTTTCCCATATGAGTATTACCTAGGAATGGAATCTGTGAAGATAAGCCCTCAAGTGACGTTTTTTCATGGCTTGTAGTTGGAGAGAATTTCTCCTGTTTATCAGTTCCTCTTCCTTGACAGAATGGTCACTGCAGATGTATGCATTTATAGGGTTTCTGCCAAAGATCACTTCTTGTTTTCTCTTCTTAATAAAAAATTAAGTCAAATGAAATTTCCAGTAGTTTTCCATTCTTATGTTTGTAAAATTATAAAGATTATTAGCTGTAAGGGAAATCAATGTGGAAGAGTGACAGTCTTGTACTATGTCTATGCTAATCTGTTGCATATTAAACTAGAGTTTTATGCTTTGAGTACTAGTGTGAGAGTTCAAAATATTCCTAAGCACTGCAAAAGTAAGGAAAGCAAATATTCTCCCTGTTAGTTGTTTTTCCAGATCTTAACAAAGGTTGGTGTTCCAGTGGAGTTCTTTATATGGTGGGCTTGGTTTTCCTTTTTTAAAAATGCCCTTAAAATTTAATTTAAATTACCAAGATTGACAGAAATTAATAAAACTTTAGTGAAGGTATATTAGTTGATTGGTGATCCAAGATGTCAGGTGAAGGGGATTGAAATCTGTGCCTAATTTTGAAATTAAAAACAAAGTGAAATTTTAAGTTTCTCACAGATCCTTTTTGTAGTAGGACAAAGATCGTGCAATTTCCTATCATGTTTTGTTTTGTTTTCTTTTTTAATACTGTAGGACTATGTGTTTCCTAAATCACCCCTGAGTTAACAGCCTTTACTTCAAGTTTATAGTTCATTTATTGATTTTTGGAGTTGTCAGCAATGCATTTTTATTCCTAGAGGAGTCATTTTAGTTACAAAATGAGGAAGACATACAAAACAGATTGGTTGTTCCTGTTATATTTCATGGTAATGAGATATACAAACATATGGCTTCACCATAGTGAAGGAAATAGTTGAAGTTCTAATGTTCTGTATATTGACCCACAGACACCAAGTTTAAAAGTTCCCCCTATTTTCTAAATAAAATTCTTAAACTTTTTATTGCCCTTTGCTTAAAAAAGGGAGAATTATAACTGGAGATCCTATTTTCAGACTTTTTTAATGTTAATTCCCACACTCATGAGAATTTTCTCTCAGATATTTGATTTGTCAGTGCTGCAACATCATACCTGGAATCATTCAGAACCAAGGCACCAAAAAAACTTTTGCTTGCTTATTTTTTGGTGTTTTTAAGTTCCAGCAGTACAGTGATGTAAAAGTCTATTGTTACTTACCAGTGCATAGTTGCTTTTTGGTTTTAGTAGACAAAGACTTTTCTACTGAGATCCGAATTTAGAAATTAACATGAAAAGTAGATACTAATTAAAGACTTTTCCAGGCTTATCTCTTGTCTTAGTGTTCCTACAAGGACCAAGTCTTGCATGTTAGCCCTGCATTCTGAGCAATGCCTATGTAGTTATTGTCAGTTTGCTAATCTTGAGCAAGAAAATCCCTGAGAAAATTTTTAAAGATTTGACCCTCCAAGATGCAAAAGAAATTTATATTTATGTTCTAGTTCTCAGATTATTTTCTTCATTAAATGAAAGATGATTGTGTGAGCCAATACAATCAAGACCCAGGGACAACCTCAAAACCACAGACAAAATTTGGAAGAGCAAATTTTTTCCCATTACCTCATGGAGTAGGGAATCTCTGGAGCAGCACCTGAGGCACAGATGTGGGTGGGAATGCAGGCACTGCAGAGCTCCATCCTTGCTAGAGTCAGAGAGAGAGATTCCAAGCCTACGCTTCTGCCTGAATATGAAGTATTTTTTTGCAGGCTGTAGTTTTCCACTGTGCTTTGATCTTTCCCAAATCAGGGAAAGAATCTTTATCATTTTTTGAAAAGTCTGTCTATCGCAGGCCTATGTTGTCTAAATGCAGATGTTTGACTTGTCAAACATATAAGACTAAACAGCAATTAGCAGTGTCACATATATGTTTTTCAACACACCAGGTGCAAATCACTTGTGTTTACAATCCTCCTTGCCAATCTTCTGTTGTATTCCCACAATCATCAACATATGAAATAAAGAATTTAATTTCATAGCAGAAACCTTTTGTCTGTGGAATATTTCTCACTACTTTGGTATTCCAGAGCTAATTCTATTGATGAGTTTTATAAATATGCCAGAATGCCACAATGACTTGCTTCCTTTTATTCAGTCCCATACCCTCTGGTATTTTCTACTATTACTAAATATCATACAATGTAACACATTTAGAAACTGATGAAAATTGATATCATTGCACCAGAGGTCTGTTAATTAATGCATTTTGCTTTCCTGTCTGTTTATGGGACCATTCAGAGTGATGTCCACTTAAGAGAAATATGTGGCATTAAAATTACTGCTACCATTACTCTTTCAGAATTCACACTGGTTTTGATGAGCGAAGCTGAAACTGACTGTGGGATTAATATAATTTATAATCTTCCCTATGAATTAATGATTTTGTCAGACTTCCTTTGAACTGCATTGTGGTAGGCCATGTAATTATTTTTTAGTTGCAGCACTGAAAAGTAATAGAATATATTGCATAAACCCACCATATTTAAAATTTATTGATTTATAGATACACTGCACATGTATTGCATCAGACAGATTGACACATACTGAGATTTACATATGTAATTTATTTATCATACAGTTTCTCTTTAGAATATTTCACATAGTTTTATAAGTTTAGGGGGAGTTTTTTCCCTAGTCTTGATCAAGTGTTTTTCTTAGATTGAGGCATGTTTTACACTACATCTTGGGACTGATTTATATTCAGCCAAGCTTCTTTTGTCTTTTCCCTTTTTCATTGGCGTGAACTCATATGAAAGTGAGAATTTTCAAGCATACAGCATATTTCAAGCACACACTGACTGCATTTTTTTCTGCTAGCTTCCAGCTGCTGTACATCTCATTGATATAAAAATAGAAATTACATTTTTACTTTTCCACATGAAAATATTACACATAGCTAGGATAAGCCAGGAGAAGAAGGAGTTTAATGGAATTCTAGCTTTTTTTTTTTTTTTTTTTTTTTTTTTTTTTTTTTTTCATGGAATTACATCATTTTTTTTTTTTTTGTTGCTACTGGCTGATTTCCTTTAGCTGTATGGTCTACACAGTTTACCTTGATTTGTGTAAGAACACCTTTTCTAGAAGGTAAAATTTTTGAAAACTTCTATTGCAATTGTATACTCAGTGCAAGTTGACTGGCAAGTTATGTGACCCTTGAAAAGTTTTGATTGGTGGGTACTACATTATAGATACAGTTATTCTAAATAAGTGGAAGGAAGAGACTTAACACTTCAGACCAGAATCCAGATCTAATAAAAATTTTTACAGGAAACTTCTGAAACGTTGTCATACTTTCAAAACTCCCATGACATCCCTCTCAATAACATATGCTCTCTTTGCAAGAAGAAGATATGTTTAAAGAAATTATAATGATCTGCCAGTACTTTGGTTTTCATCTCCTAAGCTAAAGCTTTGGTTAGTTCATAATTTTTCTTCTTGTTTATTGTGACATCTTCGTTAGACTGTATAATCTTCCTTTAATGTATGCCTCTCTCTGGCTACTCAAGGCTCATGATCTTGTTCTGCCTTATCTGAGAAGGAATAATGTCACTAACAGCTCTCTTTTTTTTGTTCACATTTGCTTTGACTGTTTTCTCTCTTCGAACTACTTCAAAGCTGATAGATGGATTTAGAAGATGGTGATTTTGTACACTCAAAGGACACTACTAAGGCTCTGCTGCCTAATACTAAGTATTATTTGATAGTCCAAGTGGGTGATTATGTGATGTAGTCTTGCTTTTTAAAAACATAAAAACTTTACATAACAAGTTTCACAAAGTTCATGAATCCTTAATTTCACCCTATCACTCCTAGCTCTGAACAGACTACTGGAAATAAATAATTTCTCTGAAAACCCTTTTTCTGCATGCTAAATAAGGACAGTTTTCATATTGTTAGTAAATTTATTCAGTGAGTGAATCTGAATCATCTGTTCCAACAGTAATAATGAAGACTAATTACCTTTAGCAGAGTTGATTAGTTATCCTGGTCACATGGCTCTGTTTGTCTTCTAATTCAATATTAATGAGTGTACCTATAAACCAAAATTGTTTGATTTTTATTTTGAATATTTTTCTGTGTCATATGCCTAGCTATGCTGTTTTGGATTAACAAGGATTTCACTAAAGAAGAAGTGTTTCAGAATTTTAAGAGTCAATGCTTTTTCTAGTGCTGTGCTACTTCTGGTGTTCAGAGAATGTTAGATAATCAAGTTAGCCTAACAGAAAACACATTTCAGAGACGGTGCATTTTTTTAGAATATGAACTATAACATATTTTAAATAAGGATCCCCAGGAAATCAACAGTCTTTGCCTTATTTTGTCCTTCCTGATCAGTATGTGAGGCCAGCATTCTCTAGCCTCTTGGAAGCATGCTACTGCAAAGGAGTGGTAGCTGTAGCTCATAGGAACTACGCTGGATAATTTGGAATGATTGTGTTGTAACCTGAAATATGCTGCTGATTGCATCACATTTATTGCTGTAACTTGTATCAATTTTCAGTAAACACTATTTTCAGAAGTAAACTAGACATTGATACAAGAAAATCTAATAATAAGTTTCAAATTAAAAAGGTATTTAATTTTTCTTCTGTGGTTTAAATATACATATTATGAGAGGCCAATAACCAATCCACTAAGTCACATATGGTATTCGAGGCCAAACAAGAGAGTCAGTGCCCAGGGGCAAAAAGATAAAAGGATTCCTTCTGGAAGAGAAATATACTGAATGTAACCAGACTAAGATTAGGTATTTTTGTTGTCAAACTTGTTTTGGTTTGCTGCATGTTTTGGGGGTTTTTTTTGTGTTTTGGATTTTTTATGGTTTTGGTACTTGTGTAGCATAATTAATATTTATGCACTACATAAAAATGTGAAGTAAATATCTGGTTTTAATTTGGGAATAGTTTTAACAGCCTAGAAATTGACTGTGTACAAATTGCAGAAAAAAAAAAATGTTGCACTGCTTAATGAAGTTTAAAACACAACAGAAGGTCTCTGGGTTAGTTGTTTCATCTGAAGCATTGCTACTATTAGATTATCTTCTCTATTTAACAAATATTAGCAAAACAAACCACAATTATCACTGTCTCATATATATCATCCACATCTTCAATAGCCTACTGAGCTGTTTCTTCACAATAGATCCTGAAGTAGCTTTTTCCATCTGATGTTTTGTAAGGGTTAGACCTGAGGTAAATTACAGTCAATTTGGGGCATGTGGAGTAAGCTTCTTGTACTACTGTATAACACATATTCCTGCTTAATGACTGGAATGCAAGCTGCCAAAGGCTAACACCTAAGAGCTCTGTATATATAAAATGCATTATGTGTGATACTCTAAAGAAAATCAGTCATGCTTCAGAAACATATGTTGTCTTAGAAATGGCACACGATAAGCAGGTCAACAGATTAAATTAAAATAAAGCAAAATCTGGGATGTTTTTCTTGACAGTGTCCATAGATTCCATGCATACAAAGCTGCTACACACCAGGTAATTCTCAGTATTGTGAAAATTTCTATTAAGGCCAATGTTTTGTTGAAGGAGAGAAAGACTGTTGATAAGCAAACTCAGAAAAAAACATAATTTTTAAAATATGTTATTTGAATCATTAGTGATTGCGAATTCTAATGTTTCTTTGTGTCATGGAGTCCCAACCCCGTTGTTAAACTCAGTTTTAGAACAGAATAACAATAGCTGCTCCTGTTGAGAAATGATAACAAACCTTATTTAAGTTTCATTACACTGGTATAAATACAAATACTGCTACTGAACCTAATAGCTACACTAGTTTTACACCAGTGAAATGGAGCTCAGACTCTGAACTAGTGCCTAGTACTAGCTTGATAACATAAATTCATGTGGGCATTTTCATAGCAAAAGGTTTGAAACAGGAAATAAGAAAGCTGAAAACATATGCAGTGCCTCTTTAAGGATGTGCATGCACTGCATAATGGGAGTAGAAGTAGCATACAATGTGAGTTGCTGATAAATTGACTTTCATCTTAAATGTGATCTTTTTTTTCCTCAATGGAAAAACTGAATGCTGGTGTCGGGGCAAGAAAAGTTTTGTAAACATTTTGCTCTGTAAATAAAATTAGAATTATTTTAAAATTTCTTTTCATAAAGAACATAATTTCTGTTACTTGATACAGTGTGACATTCTGCTTTTAGACAATGAATACACTCAAATAACAAACTAAGATTTTCCCAATATGGAGGCAGACTGGTAATTTTCAGCATTTTATGGAGGCATTGCTCCACACATGGATCTGAAAATTTCAGAATGATTAATAACTTCACACATTAATCATTACCTTAAAACCTTGGAAAAACACGAGATTAGAATTATGAAACTGAGGTCCTGATTCAAATAAGTCATTGAGCTTGATTTTTATCTAAAGCTAAAATCAAGTCTGTATTTGCATGGCTGTCAAATTGAAGCTTAAATGAACATGGCAAACCCCTCTAGAGAGAGTAGGAGTGTGGTTTATTGTCACATACCAAAAAGAGATGTATAAGAGGAGTCAAAGCACAAAGCCAGGAGAGAGAAAGGCAATACTGGATCACTTAAAGAGAAGCCTGTCTGACTGAATAAGGTAGAAAGGAGGTGGTATGGATTATGAAAAAATAAAAGACCTCAGAGATTCAGGGTACAGCAGTCCACAGGGAGGGATATTACAAAGGTCTGGAGATCATGGTGGAATTACCTTTAAATTGAGCTTTGAAAGGCAGCAAAATGTGTCCTGACATTCTGATTATTTTCTTCCAGACCTCGTATATTCAGCCATCAGAATAATATTCTACTCTGAAACCCAAGTAAGGCTTAATTTCCCTTTTTTCTTCCTTGATGGCTGGGTTTTGTTTTGGATTTTTGCTGCTGTTTTTTTGTTTGGTTGGTTGGTTTGGTTTCGTTTTTTTTTTTTAATTTTTATTAATTTTCTTTTTTTTTTCCTCCCTTTATTTCATTATATTTTGCACTTTCTATATTTATAGTTTGAATTGGTTATATTATGTTTTCAGCCACTCTCTAAGCATGCAGGCTTTCTAGAGTACTGGACATCTATGTTGCATTTAAAAGAAAGTAAGTCATTGGCATTTACTGGGAAAAATATGGGCAAATAAAGTAAACTGCACTATTACTAAGTGTGACTGCTGCTTTCTTAGCCAAGGTGACTGAAAGGACATTGAGAAGCTGAAGGGCAACATATAACTTCCCAGGACAAAAAAAAACCCCCAACACCCTTATTTTAAAAAACCCAAACAAACAAGACATAACCCTTAGTAGAAGAACTGCCCAGCCTACATGCAAGTAAAATTATTAGGAGGGGAAAAGGGTCAATTATAGTATGGGAAGTTCTTCTTTTGGGTGTGGTAAATCTACAGGCACTGACGTGGAGCCATGGTCTGTCAGTGCAGCTGATGAAACAGCAGCCTCTTGTGGTACACCAAAGGAGGAATAATGAGGAGGTAAATCCTCATGATGTGTGGCAATGTTTCTTGTTTTCAGAGTAACACAAAACTTACTGATCCTCCTGTAGTGCAGGTGCAATGATTATCAGACAAAAGCATACACAGGTTGTCTAATAGTTTCCGAAGGGAATCAGGTTCATTTGGTCATAGACAGGGATGACCTTTAAATTCCCATGTGTGAATGTTAATAGGTTTCCTCATTAAACAACCTCATTAAAGTCAAAATCCCACTGAAAATCATTAACAATGCTATGATAATGCTCAGAAGAGAAGATCAGTAAATATCATTTGTAAATATATTTTGAATGTTTTTTTTTTTAATCTGGTGAGATTGTCCCAGACCTCCAATGGCAGTTGGATAGGTTCCATTTAATTCCATATTTACCATTCTGCAAAAGGAGTAACATTTAAATAGCATCCTGGTATGATGCATTTTGCAGTACTCTTTATTGAGGGCTCTTTCACTCATAAATAAATGGGTCATTTCACTGTAGATTTTTCACATCTCTGGCGTTTTAGGTCACACCAGCAATTTTAGTGGCTTCATTTTATTACAAGGAGTATGTCATAACACAGTGTTTCATGATTACGAATGTTAAAAAAAGGCCAAGGTGTGAAATGTGTAGAATATGAGAAAACCAAGAACAAAATCTAGCACTTTGTGGGAGTGGGAGACCAGTTTTTAGCCAGGACTTACCTGTAACAGTAGACTTACTGTAGAACTAAGAAAAATGCATCAGTTTGACAGTGGAAGTAACTGTACTTTCAAACAATCATGACATTTTTTTCCCCTGGTGGTAAACGATGTATTTAACAGCTGAGGAAAAAATGTCTGCTAATCTTGGTCCTTTGGGACAGTTACAGGCTTTGCATCAACACATGCTGACTGAAAAATTGTGACTGCTTGAATGGAATAAGTCAAGGGAAGGAATACCCTGTGCCTTTTGTTGCTAAAGAAAAGAGAATGATTTGATGGCAGGATTATGCCACATCATTTCACATATAATCAGTTACATACACTGTACTCAGTTATTTTCCATTGTACAACAGATGGAGAGAGCATGTTTTGAGTGTTGGTGTGTTGGTATGCATAAATAACCAGAGCCTTTTCCGTTCATAGGATTTTCTACAAAGTGACCTTTCAGTGCAATGAGATCATTTATGTACTTAGGATTAAATATTTTATGAAGAACCTTGCTGGACTGAGATATCGGACTTTCCTTGAGGGCAAGCAGTAGTTTCTTGCTCACAACATAAAAAAACTCTCACTTCCACTAAAATACTTGTTAAAGAAATCTTGCTGTGACTGCTGTTGTATTTTCTAATCCTAGTGGATGCATTAGCAATGGACAACAGTAAGTACTGCATTGGAAATGGTCCCATACTGAGTTACCATGCTGCTAGCTAAAACGGCTTAATCTTCTGCCACAGTGATTTTTTGTAACATTCTTATTGTTGCTTACTTCAGAAGTTAGATGTAGAGTTCACTTATAATGTTATGGTTGATAATATGCCCCTCTCTGGGACATAACTGACATTGCTGCAGTTACAAACCAAGGAATGAAAGGTTTTAATTTGTTCCAAGTGGTTACTTCATGAGCTTTTTTAAACCAGCTCTTTAAAAAAATATACAAATAATAAAGGAAACCAGGAAGCTTGTAATAACAAATTTAAGTTCTATTGAAAAGAAACATTCTGTACAGATAACTAAAGAGATAATAGGGCTCATTTTCTTTTGATTCAACACAGAGAATCAAAGGGTCATTATTCAGAAAACAGTTTTTCTCTAAGCTCATTTGCACTCATCAGAGGACTGACAAATGTATTACCACTGTGAGTGTAGTCCATGCAAATCCACCTGCTAACACAGGATGATTGGAAATGGAAATGAAAAAAGGGCTGATGCTTAAGGTACTGAAACACCCGTCCTATGAGAAAAGGCTGAAAAAGCTGGTACTGTTCAACGTGGTAAAGGCTTGGGGGGGAGCATGGGGGGCAGAATCCAATCAATGAATATAAATACCTGAAGGGTGAATGTACTGCCAATGGGGCTAGACATTGTCAGAGCCAGGACAAAAGGCAAAATAGTCACAATGTGAAACACAGGACATTCTGTCTGAACATAAGGAAACATTTTTTTTTAATTATTATGATCACTGGCACAGGTTGTCCAGGGTGGTTGAGTCTCCCTCCTTGGAGACAAATCAAAAGCTGACCAGATACGATCCTGGGCAACTGGCTTTACATAGCTGTGCTTGAGCTAAGGTGGTTGGACCAGGCAATCTCTGGATGTCCCTTCCAACCTTGTTTATTCTGAGATTTCTGATTAAGAAACACATCAAATGCAATCAGTGAAGGGATTAGTTGAAAGAGCCACTTAAGAACTGTACTCTTAGAAATTATAGAAACATCACAGAGGCTAAAATGTATTTCTCAGGGGGACTCTGGTCACCATTGTCCCTCAAGGCTTTTGTAGTTAAATAGGCACAGGAGCAAAAAAGTATATTCTGTTGCCATTTACTTCACTGGAGTGTAAAGCAGTATTTGGCCCACACAATTAAAGTCTCTCTTGTAATTTATTACCTACCATGTGTTATTGCAGTAGGTCTTCAAATACAAGATAATCAACAATATACCCTCAGATATTTCTGGAGTTGTAGAAACCTCATGACAATTGACTCCAAAACAAGCCACGTCTTCTGAAATGGAGAATAGTTACTCAAAGTTCTCATACTGATTTCAACAGCACTACACAAATATGAGTGAAGGAAGAATTCGGCCCATGAAGAAAGCTATAACACAGATGAATGAATGTAACAGATTTTTCAAAGGCATATAGTGGCGTAACAGCTTTCTTTCACTTTCAAAACTTAAAGAGCAAGTTAAAGCAGAATACTAGAATATGAGGGACAAGATACCTATTAGATCACTGAGTCAATCTCCTGCCACTGCACACATGTTCTCTATTCTGCATTTTCAAGTATTATGTGCAGAATTCTTCAAGTCAAAATCAACAGGGAACAGGTTTTTATGGATAATTGTCCTCAGGTAATTTTTCAGACATAGTCTTTCTTTTCATAAATTAATTCATGCAGTATCGATGTTTTGACAAAACAGGAGGAGGCTTAATAAAGAACCTTTATTGCCTGTTTTCTACTGACAGCCCATGAGGAAGCTAGAGCTTCTTGATCACTGCAGCTTTTCTGGTCCAGCACAGTTGCCATGAAAGTTCAGCCCCAGCCTCTCAGACACTCCACACAACCTGCTACCTGTTATGCCCTATGTTTCTTGGCTGCACTACTACCTTCAGAAGCTCTTTCAGTTTGTCCTTTCCTTTCACAGACAGAAATGCTCATTTTCTTTCTTGCTGTTTTGTGAGGATGTCAAACCAAGTAGTGAAGATATCTCTCTTGTTTGCTCCATAGCCAGACATCCCTGAGCTTTTTTTTTCTTCTGACACAGATTTTGTTCATGTGCTGTCTGCATTCTTTCTACAAAGACTTAGATATTTTCTGACTGATAGTTGCCACATTTTTTTCTTTTTCTGCTGCTCCTCTGCAGTCACCTACTCCACTTACTTCTCATTTTCTTCTGCCATTATCTTTCAAAATATTCTCTTGCTCTCTGTTATTCCCCTTGTCTCTTCTATTCTCTATTTCTGCTTTCCAGCTACTCCTCCACATCTCCCCCTGCAGCTTGCAAATTAGTACCTTTCTGTTACTTCTAAACCTTGCTCATGTATAGAGTGTTGCAGATGCTGAGAAGCAGGATATTTTATGGTGGAGATATTTTGATTCAGCCTGTTGAAGCTTCTTTAGTTTGTAGGATGTTCTTAAATGGTGACTAAATCTGAACTGGTAATGACTTCAATCACCTGGTACACAGGGGAGAATTAGGTTCCAGACCCACATGAAAGGTTATAAAATGTAAAATACAACAATATCCAGGAGTGAAACAGTGCCCTGTTGCTGAACTGGGACTCATGTTAACACTTTTGCTGCATTTCAGGTCCTAGGGTTTTAGGTGGGCCTCAAGGTTGGAACTACTTTGAGAAGAGGAGCTCACAGGATTCAGGATCTTCTCTGTCATAGAAACTGAAGAGCTGAGACAGCATTTGGGCAGAGTAATGAACAACAGCTGGATCTTATGTGAGTAAAGTGATAAGCATTGGGATACTGGATTATAAGGTACCCCTTTCAGAGAGGTGGCCCTTTTGTTTGCTTACAAAGAGAGTGTAGAAACCTGACACTGGGTCTTGAGGATTATGTTATGTTCTGGGGAACCCCATAATTAAGGGGAAAAAAGAGTAACATGAAAAGGGGAAAAAGAGAACATGAATAGACGGGTTGATAGACACAACATTAGAAATGCAATAGGAAAAAACTGATTAAATCTGAAAAATCTCTGTTAATCTGCAGAGCTCAGCTCTCAGGGGCATGCTGGGCCCCTGAGAGTACCCGCAAGCACTAATTGCCTTGACCAGTCTCAGTGTTCCTATGTATCCTCTGCCTTTTGGTCCAGGAGCTCAAGTCTATGTCACTAGTCCTTGTCTGAGCTATGGAGTTTGTAGTCCTGTTCCCAGCCTGGTCTCCTGCTGTTCCTGATGTTTTTGCTGGACTTAAAACTTCACCTCAGCCCTGACTGCCACCTCATGTTTCTCTGATGACCATGGGGCTAAACTTGTTACTGCCACCAATCCTGCTTGGTTCTGTGGGACTGCACCATTGCTGGTGAAGTCCATACCCCAGCCTGTGCCAAAGTCGCCTCTAGCTCCTCCACCCTTTTACAGCAGCCCTGATCTTGCTGCTCCATGATAGTAAGCTCCACTGGTCACTTTTCTGCACCAAATAGCAATGTTTTTGCTAATGCAATCTGAGATTAGTCTCCGTTATTTAAAAAGTGCATTGTTGGCTTATGCTTGACTTTTTGTCCAGCAGAACCTTTGAAATTATTTTGTAAAAGTCTACTTTCTAACCATTTGGCCCCTAGCCTGTGCTACTATAAGGTATAATCTCAGCTCAGATGCAAGACTTTGCATTCTTTTGTCTTGAACTTCACAAGGATCCTGTAAGCTCTCTTTTCTACCCATCCAACACCCTCTGATTGGCATGCCAGCCTTTTGATGTAAAACAGTCCACCCAATGAAGAACGATGGCATGTTGCAACGAGCTTTTGATTTCTGTGGGCTTTGTTTACAAGTTTGAATGCTGCTTGGACCTCAGGTTGGTTCAAGTCAAAAGCTGTGTTGCCAGGTGTCTGAATTTGGTGGCTTGGATCAGTTTTTATTTGCTGAAGAGATTTATGTGATTGGTAATCTCACAAGTACATTTTTTGAAACACATGGAAAAGCAAAACTAGTATGACCCTTTTGTTCTTCAGCTGACTCAGAGAGACTTTTAAAAGATTGTTTGAAAAATCTGTGGAAAAAGAAAATTCTACAAGTAATAAAGACAAGGATTAAATGAGAATGTGCATTTGAATAACATCCAAATCACAATTTACCTTCAGTCAGTTTCCTTTTTTCCCCCCTTGTTTTTCCCTGAAGTGCTAGTTATTCAATGAAATCAAATGCAGAGGCAAAACAGAATTTTATTATTTTTTTTATGGTTGTCTATTCTCCCATTTGTGCAGACTCAAGATGTGAAAAACTGTTTCTTGCTCTGCTACCTTTCACAACTTGGTGCAGTTAAATATCCTTTTTAATTTCAACAGAAGCATATAACAGTTATCTTTGTAGCTGTCATTTCTAGGAGTGATGGGTGGATGAAATGATCTGAAGCATTAGTATACACCAAAGTGGTTACGAATCAGATGCCAGTAAAACCTAAGTAATGTAAACAATTAATTTATTAAGCAGACAAAGTCACAGCCACTGTGAGAGGACTATCCTCCAAGGAACAGATGTTTATAAACCAAGATGATTTTAAAAATGAGATTAGTTTTAGTAATTTCTCCATTCAATTTTAGTTTAAACCAATGAATCTACATTGCTTACAGTTTAATTTCCTACCTTGCTTATCATGTCATAAACAGTTTTATGGGTTGTGGGTTTTTTTAGTGTTTTCTTTTTAAGCAGACAGCCTAGTTATAATTAAAGCCTACACAGTGTTATGAACAAACACAAAGTGATAGATATGTGGAAAAAAATATTCTAAGGTATCGATTAAGATGATTCAGGAGATTTGATTGAAACATTTCTGTAAGTGCTCTTTTGGATGTGAGCCAACGCACTTAATTGCTGTTTTACTGGTAACTCTCCAGAAAAGCAGTTCTCAGACTGGAGTTGACACAAGAACTTGTTACAGTTTCTGATGGTAACTTGAGTTGCTATAGAAAAGAAGTTCTGTTTCAAATATCAGTAAATTTGCACAAAATTCAAAACTGAAAAAAAATAGGATTTGAACTTTTCTGCTTAGCTCAGCTCCTAAAAGAACTGCTATGAAACCCTGATGGATTGGTTCCTGTCCCTGCCTACAGGCACCATCCAAATGAGCTACAGAACAGCACAATGTTTCTTTGTCTGAGTGGACAAGAGTTACATTTCAATGATTTCTTTTTTTTTTTTTTTTTATGGTCTAGTATAATTTGAATACAAACTACCTTTTATTTAGGCAGGATGCTAAGAAACATGGAAAAATGTAGAAGTCCATATGCTTCACTATTATTCAATTAAATGTGAAAAAACTATAAGCTAGTGTTTCATCCAAAAATAAAAAAATGTTTAAAAAACCCAAGTACCATTTAAAAGTATTCAAGAAAACTGCAGTTTTTTTATTAAAGAAAATTTCTTGAACTACAACAGAGGAGCTTGAGTAGAAGCTTTAAAGATTGAACCTGTGACAACTTTAAGAGGAACAGAGGAAACGCTGAAACGCTTGTCAGATGAGGGACTGCAGACCACTTCAAGTATGACTGTGTAGAGGCAATCAGGCCAGTCAGGAGGAGGAAGGCGTGAGCTCCTGTTAGTCCCACCTGTGCCCAATTAGGGCTGGCCCCACTGCGCCTGAGCAGAATCGGGGGACCAATAAAAGGTGGGCTCGAGAAGTGAGCGGAGGTCACTCCTGATCAGTCTAAGGAGGAGACCAGTCAAGTGAGCTCCTGTTAGGGCAGCGGTAGCACGTCTGACTCCAGATCAGAAGGCTGCGTGTTCGAATCAAGTCGGAGCGCCACCAAAAACAGGAGAAGGTGGGAGCTCGTGGCGCAACAGTAGCGCGTCTGACCCCAGATCAGAAGGCTGCGTGTTCACATCACGCCAGGGTCACTCCTGATCGGTCTAAGGAGGAGGCTAGGTGAGTTTGGAGCCTTAGCACTGGGATAGAATGGCTGAATCTAAGGGCAACTCTCTGAGTACTGTTCTTGCACCTTGGCAAGAATACCTACTGGACCTCAAAGCACTGTGGTCCAGGAAAGGATTGTCTGCAACATGATTGTAAGAAGTTAAAGTTGAACCTTTTGTAAGATGAGAGTTGGGATTGTGTATGTGTATATATATGTGTGTGTAGATAGACACATATACATATGTCACTTTTTAATCAGGAAGTGGTATTTTACATGCCTGTTAAGGAGATAATATGTTATTTTCTGCAGATCTACAAACATATGCTTCCATCTGATTTGTCTTTACCCCAGTTATGCTACTTTTCCTGTAGTACTTTATATAATGATTACTAAGAAATTACTAGTCTACTAGAATTTTAATCATAACTTCATACAGATACTCGGCAACATATAAAAAAAAATACTTTGTGAAAAATCCCCTACTTTAAGATGCAGAATAATTTTCAGTAATAAGTACCAAAATTGTATGAAATACTCATTTTATAAAGTGAAACTCATGGAAGTATGAATCACAATATTTTCACTACTAGAAACAGAAGTTGGTTTTGTTTGTTTATTTTAAATGCTCTTAAAAACTCTTTCTCTTCTATCAACTGTTTCTTTATGTCCACGGCAAGAGAAACACTGTGTAAGATTTCTTATTAAAAGTAATTTTTCATTTTAAAATATGTTGGCATCATTACCATAGTCAGTAATGTTTTATCTTAAAACTGATGGTTTATTAGTAATGATTTTTTCTAGCAGCATGAGAAATGAAATCCCTGTCTCCTTAATGTTGCAAAGACTTTTCTAACATGTTGTGGATATGACATTTCCAAAAAAGCCCTTCAGCTGTGTTTTTTCCACAGTATTTTGAATTTGTATATCTCATAGTTGAGATCACTGCTCCAGAATACCCAAGATAGCAGAAATGAAGAATCATTCTTTCATTTGAAAATAATTTCCAAGTTCATGCTAGAGAAATGTAAGGCCTTAACAAGAACTTGTGATATTTAAAACTTGCTTCTTTTCTTATTCTGAAATATATTGCTTTCTTTTGCTGATTTACAGCATAATTTTTGTAGGAATTAATACAATTTTAACAGGACACAATAGTCCTAAAACATCTTGAAATATATGCATATGCTGGTCTGAATGTTATGAAGCATTCAGCATGTTACAAGGAATATTTCAAAAAGTAGGTATGTGCTGGCACTCCAGTATTTGGGTTCATGAATTGCTTCCAATTGAATTGTGAAAGTTGCTTTTCCTTTCTCCGATTAATTTCACCACTGCTCATGAAAAAGACGTAACTTGTAAAGGCAGTTGATGAAAGTTAATCTGCTCACATAGACACGAAATACTGAATTTCAGACTGACAGTTTTACCCCAATGATCCAGGTATTTCATGACAACTGCAGTTTGTGCAGTATAAATCTAACACTACATGCAATAGAGATATAACAACAGAATTTTTCAAGAGAAATTTCACTTTTCATTTTTGCTAGACCCGTCTGAGGAGAACCTGATGACTTCTTGTCAGGGATGTGGAGAAGGTAGAGGAAATACCTTCACTTCTTTCCTTCAACATATAAGAATATCTTTATATACTCAGACCAGCACTGCTTAGCAAAGAATGCCTATTAAATGCACCCTCTCCAAGCATTCCTGCTTATTGGTGAGAAAAATGGTAACAGTAACAGATGTCAAAGATAAGGCCCTTCTAGAGATTAAAGTACAAAAAACCAGAAATTGTGTTAACAATGTACAATTTAAACATAAGAAGTTCCCAGGCCACTCTGAAGGAACATAGAGAAGGAGACTGAAGTCCTATAAAACAAAACAAACAAAGAAACCTCCACAAACAAACAAAAAGAAAAGAAAAAACGCCCCAATGCAAGTATTCATTAAATCAGTTTCTGTAGCAGTAATTGTTTTATCTGCCTGTAAGAGAGGGGTAAATGAGATTCTAGAAATCAGATGTTCAGTAAAAAAAAAATTAAGTAAAAGCTTAAAAATCAAATTATGAAATACTTAATGGATTTCAATTTTACAAGTAGGTTGGGTTCTATAAGTGAAAAAAAATGTGCCTGTAATTTAACTTAGTATAAGTCCTTTAGGGTGTCAATAAAACTGTGAGTGAAGGAGACAGGTAGACATGTTTGTCTAAGCTTTCAAGGAGCCTTTGGCAATCTTTCACAGGAAGCCATTAAAAATTACCAATCATAAGGGGAGACCTAAAAAATCTGTCATAGGTCAGAAGCTGGATGAGACATAGAAAACAAAGAGCTTAAATATTTTATCAGCTTTAAAGAGGGTGAAATGTTAACAGTGGTGTCTTTGAATACTGAAAGACAAACACTGGTTTAATGTATTTGTTTGCATTAATGATCTGAAAGAGACGTGAAATGAGCAAACTACTTGTTACTTATGATAGAATTTAAAAAAATAAGGGGGGGTTTAGCACAATGAAGTCACCTACACAATGACAGTGACAGGTATAATATAAAGCCGACTGTGGTAGAACAATGGAGAGTCCTGGCAATTTTCTAAATGCTCTTAAAATATGTTTGGATCTAGAATTATGATATATATTCACTAAAAAACCCCAAACTCCTATATGTATTCCTCAGTGACAGCTCAACTCCCTCCCATGCCCCCAGAAAGGGAAAAAAAAAAAAACCCACAACAAAAAAACTGCAAAAACCCTCGTGTATCTGTGCTTCAGAAAGAAAATAGACTGTTTGGAGAGGCAAATACCATGCAGTCATGACTTGACATTGACTTTGTTTGACTTGACATTAAACTTTTTCTAATGGTAGGTTTCAAAGCTGAATACATTATATTATTACAAAATTGTTATATGTACATGTATATTGGTACATGTATATGTACATGTATTGGGTGATTACAGATCACTTTGACAGGAGTATTTGGGAAAGTGACTTAAATTAGTTTATAATACCACAAAGCTGATACTTGATTGACTCTGATGGGAATGGTCCTTGAGCATTTTAGCTATCAAAGCAGTCAGGATTCAGAGATCTGGGAGGAAGGAAGCTGAAACTAAACCAGGCATCTGCTTTCACTCCCTCAAAATCTGAGATCTAAGCTTTCATTACAGCTGAGTTTCTAGGCAGTTTGCAGCTCTTAGCCCCTGTCCTTGGGCCAAGTGTTTTGGGTGCTGTTACTTTGTTAGGACGGGTGCCTAATGCTCTTTCTCAGCCACTGTTTCCCTTCCTGAGCTGCTGCTTCTTAAACCAAACTAGTCGTTTCAAGGTCACACTTCAAAGACCTGTAACCAACCATTAATGAGTTGCTTACAGTTTTGGGGTCTCACTTTCAAGCTGTGTTCCCATTTTCACAGCCTTTGCTGTTATCCTGCAGTTAAAGGGCACATCATTACCAGACACATGGTATCAAACTCAGGGTCACTCAGGCAGGTCTGATAACAAGTTGATGAGAATCCCAGCAGGTCATTCCTGGCACCTTGCACTGTGATTAGGAATTACAACTAATGTAAAGCTTCTGAACTCTTTCTGGAGGTTACAGTAATATTTCAACAGGGCATAGGTACAACAATTTTGCTACATCTACGTGCTTATGTTTGGATTCAGAAAGAGCTAATATTTAAATCTGCTTAGTGTGCTTCTCCTTCTATGGAAGCAACAGGTTTCTGTTTTGTGCTACATAGGATAAAAATTCCTTAAAGAATTTAAGTATTGATGTAATGGTGATTACACACACTGGGAGGATGATAGGTCTGGGTTTGAGCCCCTGCTATAAGAAGAACATGGATCCTTATTAACAAGGCCTTTACATCAGGTGTAAAAACTATTCTGACTTTACAGACTTAAAATTTACTCTAAATTAGAGAATAAAGGCTTACTTTAGTATGTACAGTGGTTATGGGTAGAAAGTGATTCTTCTCTTGCATTGCCCTGTGGTAACTTTGATCTTTCCTCTTATTTCAGACAAATATTTTAAGGAGCTATTTTTCAATTTTGGGAGCAGAAGGTGAGGGGTGGGTGTTAATGTATGGAGTAAATGGTTTACAGTAGTATATATTGTATTTCTGAGAAGTGCAATGCATCTAAAGTAAAACTTCATCATGCATCTAAAGAGATCACTTCAAGTGCTGATCTCTGCAAGCTGGAAAGATGTGTTCTGCAGCTATTCCACTGTAAATGAGCAAAATTTATTTTTAAGTATTTATCAACATGTCATCATAATATCCTTAAACAGACAGAATTTTGCAGCAGCAAGATGTCTGTTTTGCCCCTAGTGAGATCCAAAGCAAAAAATACAGGTACAGATTTAAAAATGATCAATAACTATAATCTCTCTGATTCCAGAAGCAAAATTTAAAAAGAGGTCATAACATTTGGAACTTGCCGGTTTCTCTAGGATCTGTTTATGATGGCATTTGAATAATGCCAGATGTGTGACTGATACCAAAAGCACAAATTCCAAGGCAAGCTCAGTTGCATGTAAAATTTCTCAAGCTGTCTGTAGGAACTCAGATGAGATGACGTTTCTAGAACAGTTCTAATTTTTTTTTTCAAACTGAAAGGATTCTGACATTTTATTTAACTGAAAGGAAGAACAAGTTTTGCTTGTTTGTTTTTAGATGAAATTAAAGTTTCCTTTGAAGCCCATTTTTGATTGAACTGCTGTTAAAAAGAGGGATGACAATACCCTGGTTGCTCATGTTAAATTCCACAATTTGAAATCAGAGAAAGATTTAAGGGAGACCCATATGCCTTAAACTATCAGAACAGGTTAGTATTTTTCCCAAGTGAGCTTTTTCTTTTATTAAGTCCAGATCACTTTTTATCACTTTTTCTGTTCATCCACAAAATAAGAAGAGCTATTGGTTTTTTGCCTCAGTATCTTCATTTTCTCCAATTCAAGTAACTGGGGAGTCTGTTTCACATATCTTTCCACTTCTGAGATATTCCTTAGGGAGGGGGAATTTTTAAGAGCTGTTTTGGCTACTTCAAGGATAACTTATAGACCAGAGAACTCTGTCCCATCTATTCCCACATCTGACATGAAATAGTTTATTTCTGTGTAAGGGAATCAGCATATCCATTAGTAATGTTTCTTCCAATAACAATTACAGCAAACAGTAAATTGTAAATCAGTAATTCTGATCAGCTGTCAGCTGAGGTATCTATGTATCTATGCATTTGCTTGTAAGGAGCAAAACTAAGACAGATGCATTTGGGAGTCTTTTCTCATTTGTTGCTATTTGAAAAGAAATATATGCCTTCCTTTCCCAAAAGCCTTTCCCTTCACAAAACATCAGTTTTGCTTACTGAGACTGAAAATAAAGCCTCAGACTGAAAAAGAGGGCATTAACAGTAAAATTTGGTTTTCTGTCTCTTCTTCAGTATCTCTGTAATGGAGAAATATCACTGCAGTGAACTCCTTATCTGAATGTGAATAGCTTTATTGTCAGCTGTGCACTTGCTCTATGTGCTAAATGACAGCTTTTCTTGTGTTCTTCCTCCTGTCCTCATTGCCCATTAGAAGCATTTGTACTGATATGTTAATCTAATATTCTATTAAGATTTAGCTAGTTATGATGCAACAACAAAGCAAGCAATTCTTTCTAGTTTTTCCTTAGGGACTGCAGTTAGTGTCTCTCATACATCACAAATAGGGAATATTTTAATTATTTTTTTCCCCATCATCCTCCCTCCATTTTATCATTTATTCACTGAGATAACAGAAGAAAAATTGAACTGTAACAGAAGAGTCAATTAAAGTAAATATTTTGATAATCCTGACACAAGGCACAATCATGCTGTACCAAACTGTACCAAGCCCACAAAGCTGAATTTGGTCTGCTGTGTACATGGAATGAGTAAAAGATGTTGGGTTTATGCTAAGTGGTTTCAAAAATGTCCTTAGTATTACAGCTTTTCTAGGACAGTTTTAAATTACAGGAAACAGCAAATTTATGTAATAGACCATTTGCAACCTTTAAATCCAACAGAACTGTACCTCTGCAGTTTTGTATGATACCATGGGCTGCTATATCCAGCCTATGCACTTGTATGAAAAAAATGCATGGAACTTTTACATACAGTTGCAATCAAATCCTTTCAGTTTCCTAATTCCTGAGGATTTTCTGCACTTTAGCTTGTTTTAGCCTTCTATAATATTTCTTCCTTTGCTAGATTTACCCCCTTTGTCAGTGGAACAGCTTCTCTTTCACTTGTATAGATGCCTTTGTAGAGACTACAGAGTTAACTCATTCAATACTAATTTAAGCATTTTATGTAACTTATCAGTGATATGGGCCCCAGGTGTTCTGTAGCAGTTTCAGCTATGGAAGGAGTTACATCTTTTTGCTGGATACTGCCTCTGCACAGCAGAACTCTTCCAGACAGTAATTAAGGTTTATGTAGACCAACATTTATTATGAGTGAGCTGCTGTATGCTAAGAATCAGTCATGCAGTTCCCACTTACACTAATTGTAACCACTGGGATCTTTTTTGCTATACTTGCTGCTGAAAGCATAATCCCTGTAACTTAATCATTTCTTGGAAAAGCCCTTGTGGTTATCATAGACATCTTATAGCACATCATAGAAAATTACATACTGTGCATGGACCACTCTAAAAACTTCTAGAGTACATTTTTTAATATGTCATAAGGTAATATAGCAACATTTATAGAGTTATATTACAGATCTCTGGAGAATTTTTTTCAGACAGAGCACGTTTTAAGGGACTTTTCAAAAAAGAACAGGTAAAGGATTAGCTGTGATTATACTGCACAAGGATTTACAGTGCATTGCTCACCCCTGTGGGTCTAGTTGTCTGGGGTTTTGCTTTCTGGGAGTGTGGTCAATGGAAAACAGATGTTATAAATTACTCTGCATTAAGACTGTACAAGATCACTGTGCATCAGTTTCCCTCTGCAAACAGCATCTAAAAGTGTTGCCCTCTTCTGCACTATAGGTTTAATCCTGACAGTGACTGAGTTTGCAGTATCTTGCTGCACATCTCCGTGTCATCCCTTCACCTTCTGAAACAGGAAGCAACCAACCATTTGCATCCAGATCAGCTGGAATACTCACAAATTGTTACTGTTTTAACATTTTTTATATCTCTAGTTACTTCTGAAGTACTGTTATGGTCAATGAAAAACGCACTTGTGATGGTTTAGTCACACGAATGGCCAACCACAATATTCTTTTTTGAGACATGCTTTCATACAATTTAGAGAGCAGCAGTAATTACAGTCAGAACACAGCGAAGAAATATGAACAATGTATTTTTTCTCCTTTGGTAGAACTTTTTAAATTGAAGAAGCTACATAGCTTCTTTGTGCTCCTTGGGACATCTCTTCATAGTTGGTTGCATATATATAGCCATACCTGTTTGTGGTTATCTCTGCCTAAGAGCCTTATACAACCCTATGGGTTACCTTGAAGGAAGATTAAAGATTAGTGCCTTCATCTTGCTCTAGCCTGTGGAGAGATGGCATTGGTAACCCTGTTACATATAATGAAGATAATGTTACATATAATGTTACATATAATGAAGATTAAAATCGAAGTAACAGTCTGCATAAACTGTGTTTGCCTTGGGATTAACATTTTAGTAACTTGGCATTTCCAATCAGTCATGAACAAAGAATTTAGTTAGTCCTCTATTTCTTGCTGAGATGATCACTACCTACATATGGAATCAACTACTCTTGTTGGCATTAATATTTGCAGGGTCGTCTTATTTATATGGACCTTGCTGTTGATGCCAAGACTCTTCCTGTCCCAGAGAAACCTGAGCTCCTATGCAGATGATACAAAGAAAGAAGTTTGTGGAAAAAGAAAAGAAAAATCTTTCCTCCTAAGCAGTCAGCTTCTTGTTTGTATTTTTCTGGAATGTAATAAAATTAACTGTCCATTTAAAAAAAATGTCTTTTCTTCTTCCCAGCACTTATGACTGCCTAATTAGAACAATGTTTTATTATCTTATAATGGCTGTGCAGAAGAAATTTGCCCAGTTCTGTATTTCTCAGACACTAGCATTCCTATGTAGTATTAAATATTCATAATTGTGACCTCGAACAACCAGTGGCTCTTAACAAAGAGATTGATAACAGTCCTTAGTTCAGAAAACTGACTGTTTCTCCTGTTTTCCAAGTGTGATGTAGGTACACACAGCAACTGCAATGTCAGCAGAACAGCTGGAAATCTTATTCATTTATTACCCTTTTTTATCATAGTTTTAATTTGTTCAAGTCTTTTTTTTCATGAAACAGAGAAAGGAAAAACCTTCTAAAACTTTCTAATACACAACCTTTCAAAAGAGAGCAAAATTGCTCTGAGTGAGACATAATTGCATGTTTGGATGGCATAAGTGGTTTTTTTTTTATTCTTTGCCAAAACACTCCTTACCATCAAAGTTACCATGTACTGAAATAACTATTGTTCAAATGTTAGTTTCCCGGGTGACTCTAGGTTTTATATCATAAAATGTAGTAAGTAGCAATAAAGCTAAAGAACACAGATATCTTGGGACTTTGAGCATTCTGGTCTAGTGGGAGGTATCCCTGCCTATGCAGGGGGGCTGGAACTAGATGATCTTCAAGGTCCCTTCGAAACCAAACCATTCTACGCAATTTTATGATCTTCAGCAACTCCTGAAAATGTGTGAGACTTCATTTACTTTGGCACAAAGGAGCTGAGTTGTAAGTCAGGAAATGTTAATGGGTCAGGAACCATCTCCTCCTCCTCATTTATATTAAAATGTGCTTGCTGAAACTACTTTCCATGTGCTGAGACTAATTTTTTTTTAATATTCCCTCTTTCACTGTGACCATATTCAGTTAGGAACATGAACTGTGGAAACAGAGTGGGTTTAGAGGGTAGGGGAGAAGAGATTTTAATTTCTGACCTAGGAATTTCAGCAGACAAAGTTGTCATGTGTTTTAATGTTATGATATTTATTTATGTATTTATTTATTTATTTTGGTTGTAGGATTTGAAGCAGGTTATTGATGAAGTAGGGATCAACAAAATGCTTCCTTGGTATTTATCTGTTCTCATCTCAGAAACAAAAGAAACACGTCTGTAATTTTTATCTCAATGAAACTATAGACTTATTTTCTGGAAATTTTCTGACAGAGAGAAGTTACTATTAATTTATCTTTTTCCCAAATGACAAGCACCATTCAAGTCAACTATGACCATTCCAGTGTTAAACTGCTGATATTTATGGTATTCTGTGAGAGTGCAAGCACATTAGAGGGTAAGGTGAATTCTCTTTGGTTTCATTCTGAAGTATTTTGAGCCATTTGAGATGAAGCTATTTACAAGATTTTACCTATATAGGAGGATATTAGGAGTTTTGAATATTCTGCTAAAAATCTCCCTAAGCCATTCAGTAGTAAAACTAAATAGCTAACTAGTTTGATAATAATAGTTACATGATGATTATGCTTTTAGGGTTTTTCAAAGGTGTAAAGAGAGTAATGGAATAAGGAGTTTTCATTTGAGGGAGATGCAATGAAAGATTTCAAGAAGACATTACTGATTTTACTCTATATTTTATTAGCTATTTCTGGTTATCTATTAATATTGTTTAGAAGTTGAAAATAAAGAGGGACATAAAATCAAGAAAACTAAATTTGTGAGGTAAACTGTGTTCCTGAATCTGACATGCAGAACACAGTGTGTGTTAAAGAAAAATCTCATTTAATCTAGTTACTTTAGAAAAGACATGCACGAGAAGGACAGGCTTTTCTTCAAATATTTCTTCAAATACAGAAAGGTTACTTAGTTGAGTAAAAGTTACTGGAATCTCTTAGGATTCAGGAACTTCATCATTAATTGACTATGCATGAGCATTCCATTAATAACATATTAAAAGAGATAGAATGATAGTTCTCTTCACTGCAAATAGGTCTTCCAAGTCACCAGTTGTACAAACAGATGATTCTGGAATCCTGACTGTTACAATTCTTCACAAGGAAAAAAAGGCCAAGGAGAAAACCTAGTGCATGGCTTTGTCTTATTTCAGTACAACTGAAAAAAAAAGGAATACATGTGACAATGAAATAACACTTGAGATGATAAACAAGGACTCTTCATGGTTAGTGTTGTCTTGAAATAATGCATTTCCTTTTGTCTCTTATTTTACCTGATTGTGTCTATCAAAATAATTTTCTAAATTGAATCAAAATCCTGATTAATACAAGCTACAAAAAAAGGAGGGCTAATTAATTGAGTTAAGAAGTCTTGTGGCTCATTTTCCCTTTTGCTGTTAATTCTAGGAAGGGAACATTTATTGCAATCACTGAGATTTAGAAAGGATTTAGAATCTCTAGATCAGGTAGGACATTGTAGGAATTAATGCTCTATTTGTAATAAAATGATAGTAAGTCCCTTCCATAAATATAGAAGCAGTAGAAAGACTATTGCCAAAGGAAACTGCTCTGTCATCCTATTTGATTATATTTGAATCTGTACTGTATTTCCAACCTCAGTTGGAATCAAATATCCTATTTGATTATATTTGAATCTGTACTGTATTTCCAACCTCAGTTGGAAATATCAGTTAGACCTGCTTAAACTAGTTTCTGGCATCACATGAGACTCATAAGGGAAGCAAGGGATCCATATGGAACATGTTCCCTGTGGGGTTTTTTCTGCAGAAGCAGACATGTACTGAACAAGCCATGTTCAGGAATGTGTTAATGAACTGGCCTTGGAGTGGAGGATAACAATGGAACTGGCTTTGTAGCAAAACAAGATAACAGAGTAACAGCAATAATGACTATTTTCAAGTCAGGACGGCCCTCGAGATGGGTGTGGACAATAGCCTTTATCCTATAATTAGCTTATAAGTTAGGAGTGAGTTCAGGGTGTGTTAACCAATCATGTAATGCCATGCTTGTAACACAGATAAAAGTATATATTCAGCACTAACAACCTTAATAAACGAGTCTTTCCTAAAATCACATTGGTTGTGCTGGCAATTACTCCGTGCCCCACCGCGAATATTCTCTTTAACTTAAACTGAAAAACAAAGAAAAACAAATATGCTTGCACCAATGTTTTTCATATTAATATTATTACATACGATAGTAGAGAATGTGGTCTGAGCACATGGGATTTTTTTTCATCTTTTTGAGCCTTACAATTCTATACCAAAAATATGTAGGTTTGTTTTAATTTATTATATTAAGATACATACTTGTAAATTAAGAAAAATGCCTATGTGCTTTTCTTATGGACTTTTTGTTTGGTTTTGGGTTTTGTATTTTTTTGACATCATCTCTTCTATCTTCCCATTTCTTCATGGAAATGTTTTGCAGTTTTCAAGGAAACAGGATAGTGGAGAGGAAATGACAGATGTCTCCCATTTTTTAATGAATCTTATAATCATAAGGAAAAAACCTATGAAACTGATGAATCATTAAGGAACCACATTAAATACAGATACACAAATATGCATATACATATACGCATATATATACATGCATACCAAAAAATCACTTTGTATATTCTCTTTGCTATGAATGGCATAAATAGATATTAAAGGGATGTAAACTACAGACAGCAGGCTAAACACAAACATAATATATGTTGAGATGATCTATTATTTATATAGCAGACACTTTGTCTGACAAGTGTCCCAGTAAGGAAATTATAGTAGAAGAAAATGTCATTTTTACATAGCAATTTTTCAAATTATAATCAATCAATAGCATGCTGGATTACTTACACACAGCATATAAAGGCAAGCTGTAGACGTTAAATCTGATCAGCTCATTTCTCAGTCTTGACATAGATGTTAAACTGAAGCTCAGCAAGGTACAGCTTGGTGTTAGTGTCAGGACTAAGTGTTTAGGCTGCTGACCTATACAGGTATAAGTAGCAGGTATCTAGCAGGTAGCCTTCCGGTATCTAGAGAATGCAGTTCTCAATAACTGGGAAAGATGCTTATTGTACCTATGACACTTCAGAAAAGACTGTAGCATTCATTTACTTCCAAGCCTAGAGCATTATTACTGCTTAATATGAAGGGCCTGCTATTGTGCATGGATGTTCTTCATATGCCTCCTTTTTGGGGAAGCTGCTTTTCAGTGACTTCTGCAGTTGTGTTGCTATATCTGTGGTTGTAGTTTATGCTCCCTATGATCTCTTTAAAGTGGTAAATTATGGTTTCTGTTTCAGGGTGCATACAGCTTTCTGATTTATTCCATTCTACCATGTTTTATTCTTTATCAAACAACAGCAGAGGTGGTTTATCCTTGATTCTTGGTAACATTAATGGTTCTCTGTAGAATGGAGTCTTATAG